>JAOPSE010000005.1:48605240-49276338 GCA_029449295.1 Zea luxurians
TGGCGCGATGACGTGGATCGCCTCCTTGGCATGGCGCACTCTAGCTCGGCTAAGCCTAGGCCTCGATCATCCCGGTGCCAGCATGGGGCATTGGCCTCGGTGTGTTCACCCTCGGTGAGGGCTGCGCCGACCAAAGATCTACAGGTGGAGCTCAACCGCAGGCGTGCGGTAGAAGGCGCTCAAGCCTCTCTGGAGAGGCCTGAAGACCTGCGGGACAAGCTCAATCACAGGCGAGCAGGCGAGGATGCCCGTGTCTCACTGGAGAGGGCGCGTGAGCGTCGCCAGAACCTTGAGGGTCGCAACCTTGAACAAGACTTTGTTGCGGTCGCACCGTAGACCCCAGGGGGTGCCCGATCCCAGACGGGTATCCCGTTGGCTGGTGTGGGCTGCGCCGCTCTAGCGAAGCATCTCCGCGTGGCGACGTGGCCATCCAAGTTCCAACCACACCTACTAGAGAAGTACGATGGTACAACAAACCCATCGGAATTCCTGCAGGTCTACATCACCGCCATTACGGCAGCGGGTGGAGACACCGCCGTGATGGCGACCTACTTCCATGTAGCTTTGTCTAGGCCAGTCCGGACTTGGCTCATGAACCTAGCCCCAGGATCCATCTGCTCCTGGGAAGAGCTCTGCGCGCGGTTCGTGGCGAACTTCGCCAGCGCTTACCAGCAGCATGGTGTGGAGGCACACCTCCATGCAGTGAGGCAGGAACCCGGGGAGACCCTCCGAGCGTTCATTTCCCGCTTCACCAAGGTGCGTGGGACAATCCCTCGTATCTCAGATGCTTCCATCATCACTGCTTTCCGCCAGGGGATACGTGATGAAAAGATGCTGGAGAAGTTGACCACGCATGATGTGGACAACGTCACCACGCTCTTCGCTCTGGCTGACAAATGTGCCAGAGCCGCCGAGGGCTGTGCATGGCACTCGTCGCCATAGACCAGGGTTACCCAGATGGACCGCTCGGGTGCCGTTGCCCAAGGCGGCGGCAAGAAGAAAGAAGAACAAGAACCGCGACCACAAGAAGCCGCAGGTTGCTCCGGTCGACGCTGCGGCGGCCGGGGCCAGGGTGAGCGCAACAAGCACCCACGGCCCCACGGAGGCAGCAGTGGCACATGACTAGTGCACCCCAACAGCTGCCACAACGCCGCTAACTGCCACGAGATTATCAAACTCGTGAACCGCGTCAGCGAGCGGTGCGAGCAGTCCTCCAAGGATGACTCGCCACCTCGTCGCCGGCCCGGCAAGGAGAGGGCCGACGAAGAAGCCGCGACCGTGGGGGAACGAGACCTCGAGTACCAGTTGCCCGAGGGGGACCTCAAGGATGTCTTCACCGGAGACTCCGACTCCGGCGATGACAACGACCGCTGCAAGAAGCTGTACGTAATGTACGATGGAAGCTGGGAGCTCACCTCCCGTAGGAACGTCAAGTCCCTACGATGGGAGGTTCTTTCGGCGGTCCCAGGGGTCCCCAAGGCTGCTCCGCACCAATGGTGGAGGAGCACCACCATCTCCTTCGGGGCATCCGACTACCCCGACAACATGGCGGGGGCCAGCGTACTACCGCTCATCATCGCCCCTGTCGTCGCCAACATGCGGCTGCACCATGTGCTGATCGACGGAGGGGCCGACCTCAACGTCATCAGCCATGCGGCACTCAGGCAGCTGCAGATCCCGGGGTCCCGGCTGGGGCCCTCTCGCCCATTCTCCAGGGTGGGCCCACAGCCCGTGTATCCCCTCGGGAGCATCACGCTCCCGGTTACATTCGGGACAGAGGAAAACTTTCGCACGGAGAGCGTCTAGTTCGATGTCGCGAATGTCAACCTCCCCTTCAACGTCATCATTGGCAGGCCGGCCCTGTACCGGTTCATGGCCATTGCCCATTATGGGTATTTGGTCCTCAAGATGCCGTCCCTCGCATGGGTCCTCACCGTGTGGGGCGACCGCGCCGCCGCGCTAGCGGCTGTCGAGAAGCTACATGCTCTGGCGGCCGAGATTGCTCGGCTGGACAGCGGGGGAGAAGCCCCTTGGCCTCCGATGCCAAAGCGTCCTCCAAGGCATCGAAGGTACAACCGTCCAAAACAGACGACGGACCCGCGAAGACCATCCAGGTCGGCACAGACCCCTCCCAGACCACCCGCATCACGGGAAATTTGGGAGAAAAATAGGAACTCGTGCTTGTTGCCTTCCTCCAGGCAAATGCCGACGTGTTCGCTTGGGAGCCGTCGCAGATGCCTAGGATCCCTAGGGAGGTGATTGAGCACCATCTAAAGATCTACCCGGATGCCAAGCCGGTGAGCTAGAAGCCTCAGAGACAGTCCATGGAGCGGCAGGACTTCATCCATGAGGAGGTCCAGAAGCTGTTACACGCCGGCTCATGAAGAGGTTCATCACCCCGTATGGCTGGCCAACCCGGTTCATCGTGCCAAAGGCAAACGGGAAGCTTCGGATGTGCATCGACTACACTAGCCTGAATAAGCATGTCCCAAAGACCCATATCCACTACCACGTATAGATCAGATCGTGGACTCTACCTCGGGGTGCGGACCTTTGTCCTTCTTGGGATGCCTACTCCGGTTTCCATCAAATCCGTATGTCTAGGGAGGATAGGAAGCATACTGCTTTTTGTTAACGATGGATGGGCTATACTGTTATGTTGTAATGCCCTACGGTCTGAAAAACGCCTTGTCAAACATTTTGTTTCGGGCAATGAGTAAGACCTTCGGGGACCTGATTCGGGGACAAGGTGGAGATTTATGTCGATGACATCGTGGTCAAGACTAGGAAGGGGTTGACTCTAGTAGAAGACCTAACCCTGGTTTTTTGGCAAGCTGCGGGCAACCCACACAAGCTAAACCCTGGAGAAGTGTGTCTTTGGTGTCTCCACAGGAAAGCTGCTGGGGTTCCTGGTTTTCATACCGGGGCATTGAAGCTAACCCGGAGAAGATCAAGGCTATTGACGGTAATGAGGCCTCACGCCCGTATCAAGGACGTCTAGAAGCTTGCGGGATCATTAGCTGCCCTTAGCCGCTTCATTTTGAGGCTGGCCGAGAGGGCACTGCCCTTCTTGAAGATCCTGCGAAAATCTGTCCCATTTACTTGGACCGAAGAGGCGGAACAAGCCTTCTAAGAGTTGAAGCAGCACCTAGCATCCCTGTCGATCCTGGTTGCTCCGGAGCTAGGGGAGCCGCTGTATCTGTACATTATAGAGGCACCGAAAGGGCGACACAAGAAGGCCAAAGACCAGAAAGCTTAGAACGAGCTACAGGGGCCCAGACCGTCCAGAAGTCTGGTCTACTACGTCAGTGAGGTCCTCCATGAGGCAAAGGCCAGGTACCTCGAGACGCACAAACTCCTCTATGTTGTGTTGGTTGCGTCCACGAAGTTGCGCCACTATTTCCAGGCACATAGAGTTGTGGTGGTGACCTCCTTTCCATTAAGGGCCATCCTCCACAACTCTAACGCCACTGGCAACATCGCCAAGTGGGCAGCGGAGCTCGCTGAGTTCCAGCTGGACTTCCTGCCCCACCATGCCATCAAAAGTCAGGTCCTGGCCGACTTTATCGTGGAGTGGACTCCACCTCCGAGCGCCCCTGGAGGCCTGGACCCCGATCCAGGCCCCACACCTGCGGAGCACAGGGGTCCGGTCTTCACCGAGCCCCACTGGACGATCTTCTTCGACGGATCCGCCCGCCAGCAGAGTGCTGGTGCGAGAGTGGTCCTCATCGGCCCAAGCGGAGATCAGGTGAAGTATATGGTGCGCCTCGAGTTCAAGGCCACCAACAACATGGCAGAGTATGAGGCGTTGATCTTCGGCTTTGGCTCCTCGTGAAGGGGGACTCTCAGCTAATCATCAAGCAGGTCCGCGGGGAGTGTAGCTGCAAAGAGCCCAGACTCATAGCTTACCTCCTCCATGTAAGGAAGTTGGAGAAGGACTTCACGGCCCTGGAACTGCAACATGATCCCCGGACCGACAATTTAGTGGCATATGACCTCTCTCAAAGGGCATCAACTCAGGCACACATGCCCGAGGGCATCTTTGAAAGACGGCTGCTGAGACCCACCGCCCAACCTGCCGAACTGGGCGAAGGGGGCAAGACTGGCACCTCGAAGCTGGTGGTCCTGGTGGCGTACCAGAACCCACCGAAGGCTGTGTGTGCTCTGGGGACTCCACCGACAGCTTAGAGTGGTCCCGATGCATGGATCTCCGAGATCCGGACTACCTGAAGGAAAATATCCTTCCTGAAGACCATGTCTCCGCAGAGCGCATAGTGCGGTTGGCTAAACAATACACGATGGTGGAAGGGGATCTCTACCGCCGTGGTGCCAACGACATTCTCATGCGGTGCATCACCTAGGAGGAGGGTCGTGAGCTGCTCACAGAGATCCATGGAGGGAGTGCGGAAGTCATTCTTCATCCCGCACACTGGTCGGTAAGGCCTTCCAGCATGGTTTTTACTAGCCAACCGCCCTCCAGGAGGCGGACGAGCTGGTAAAGTCCTGCGAAGCGTGCCAGTTCCATACAAAGCAGATACACACACCGGCTCAGGCTCTGCAAATGATTCCGCCCTCCTGGCCATTCATCGTATGGGGGGTGGATATCCTGGGACCGTTTCCCAGAGCCGTCGGTGGGTATCGGTACCTCTTTGTCGCCATCGACAAGTTCACCAAGTGGCCAGAGGCCACCCCTGTGGTCAGCATCACCCAGGGTGCTGTTGTCGCCTTCCTTAAGTCGATCGTCTGTAGATTTGGCGTCCCAAGTCATATCATTACGGACAATGGGACCCAGTTTACAAGTCGGATCTTCTAGGAGTACTACGAGGGCATCGGCACCCAGCTCTACTTCGCATCCGTGGCTCATCCTAGGAGCAACGGCTAGGTGGAGAGGGCAAATGCAGAGATCCTTAGGGGACTCAAGACGCGCACCTATGACTGCTTGAAGAAGCATGGTGCAAATTGGGTCAGTGAGCTGTCGTCCGTGCTATGGGGGAACCGGACCACGCCTAGCCGAGCTACTGGGGAGACCCCATTCTTCCTGGTCTACGGGGCCGAAGTCTGCCTTCCCCCGGAAATCATTATAGGCTCCCCATGGATCCAGTCGTTTGATGAATCTACGCAGGAACAACTACGGTGTGACGATGTGGACTTCATCGACGAGCATAGGTGGCGAGCAGCAATTCAAAATGCACGGTACAACCATGCGCTCAGGCGCTACCACCAATGGTTCGTGCATAGTAGGAAGCTCGAGGTCGGGGACCTGGTCCTAAGGCGAGTACTGAACCGAGAAGGGCTCCCCAAACTCTCCCCCAGCTGGGAGGGACCCTTCAAGGTGACAGAAATATGCCGCCCCAGGTGCGTTCGCCTCGCCACAGCTGACGGAGTACCTCTTCCCAATCCTTGGAATATAGAGCATCTCCGTAAGTTTTTCCCATAAAAGCAGAGCTGGGGGATTCGGTTTTCTTCCTTGTAACTAGGTAACGCATATATGTACGCCAGCCCGGTGAGGTCCACCCTCAATAAGCCTGGTCTGTTGGCCTACGTTCATGTATATCTAGTTATAAGGAAGGGGTTCGCCCCACAGATTTGTTTTTCTGATGATTTTATTCTACTTAAGTTTACAACCATTATTATTATCTAACCCACCCATACGGTTTCCCTCCCTTGCTGGTTATAGCGACATCCGCAATGAGTAGCCAGGCCCGGTAGCCTGGGGGCCAGTTTTAGAGAATGGTACTCGCCTCCTAGGGTGGTACGGAGCTGTGTAGCCGCTTTAGCTTGGTTCTGCACCCTAAGCCTGCACGATCCACCACTCTGCGATGGGTATCTTAGTATTTGGAGCTATAGCCCTGTGGTCCGGGAACCTGGGGTCCAGTTCTAGACACTAGGGCAGTCTGGAGCCGTGAAGCCGCTTAGCCTGGTCCCGTACCGTAAGCCCACATGCTCCACCACTCTGCAGTGGGTGTCCCAGTATCTAGAACTGTGGTTCAGGGGGTCCGGGCACATGACTTTGCTTCCTAGGCCAAGCCCTACCGGTCCTGTTGCGTGAATCAAAGGATAAAAGATACCAGTTAGCGGGCCCTATGGGTGCGCTACTAAAACTTCCTAGCGAAGACTGTGTGCAGGTCCAGGTTCTAGTTGAGATTACCCCTTGGGGCCATGTCACCAATTCCTTCTTAAAAATCATAGCATCCAGCCTCGACACGTCGAGCCCATATCCCAGGGGGCCAAGTACCAGAGAAGAAGTTGGTAACAACGCACACAACAAAGGAAAAGTAGCGTGCAGATAAGTTGTAATATTGCATGATAAGTAGTACTTAAAGAGTATCTTACAAAATCAAGATATATTACAGCTCGCTCCCCAGCGGGACCCTCGCTTTCTCTATGCAGGCCTGGCTACTCATCGTCAGCGGGATCCCGCTGGAAGCGCTCGGTCACCACATCCACAGCATCCTATACGCCCTTCCGAGCGGCGTCTTCAGTATCGGCCATCGGACCTACGATCACCGGCCCTAAGGAGATGGCCGAGTCGTGGCTCCGGAAGCATGTCAGGATGTACTCTATTATCGACCGGCAGAGTCTGTTGCCCTCGGCCTCCAGGCGGGTGCAAAGGATCTGGTCCAGGCGTCGGAGGCGGTCGGCGGTGGAATCCAGTATCGAGAGCGCGTCGGAGATGGACGTCGGCCGCTCCGACACCGGGATGGGGCTCACCCCCAGCGGCACTAGTGTCGTGCTTGCCTCGCTGGCCCAGGCGGTGATGCGCTAGGCCCCGGCGCGTTGCTCAGCCCAGAGGTCTTCGAGCGTCTTCCTCACCGCCTCCACCGCCTAGGGCCCGGGGCCGTCTGCGTCTCCTAGGCTGCCTGCGCTGCCTGAAACCGGTGGACCTGCTCCTCTAGTGCCCATTTTTTCTTCTCCAATTGCTTCTCTTTCTCCGCTGCCTCGAGCTCATACTCGGCCAGCAACTTGTTTCGCCTTTCCCACATCTCCTCCCTGAAGGCGAGGTCCTTCTCGTGCCAGGCGAGATCAGTCGCTCGCTTCTCCAGGGAGGCATCCTTCGCCTTGAGGTTCTTCTCGACGAGAGCAATGTTGCTGGCCTTGTCGTCGAGCTCCTGCTGCAAGCTTTTGAAGTTTCGCCACAGCCGCAGTCTGCTCGTCCCACTGCTTCTTCAGCATCACATTATAGGCTTTCAACTTTTCATGGAGCGTCGTGATGACCTCCTCCCTCTGGTCCAAGTGCTCATCCTTCTTGGCCAGCCCTTTCTCCTTTCGGGTCACCTCCCGCTCCCGATCAAACACCTTCTAGAGGTCCTCCTTGAAGTCCTCGCGCTCCCGCTCAAGCTCGGTCCGCTCCGAGGCGAATTGGCGGGACGTGGCCTTACTGTGCTCCTCCAGCTGGGTGCGCCAATCACCGAGGCGCTGGTGCTCGGTCTCGAGCGCCTCCCACTCCCGCAGGATCGCCGCCTCGGTTTCCTAGAGAGCCTGATGGGCGCGGGACAGCACCCGAGGGAGGGGAGTCGGCGCTGCTTCTGGCTCGGTGCCGGACCGGAGCGACCGCCCAAGAATAACCTCCGGCCCCTCCGGAGTCGGCGGTGGGATGGAGCTGGACGCGAGCCCACGTCTTCCGTCGGCGGTGTATTCGACGATATCGCCGCCATTGTGTCTGCAGTAGCTGTTGGTGGCGCTGTCACCTCCGGACCCCTAGCTGGAACCTGGGAGCCCGATGGCGCTGCCTTGGCGGTGACAGGCAGATCCTGGGGGCCCGACGGTGCTGCCTCAGCACCCGCGTCACCCTACATGGTGGAGGCGGGCGCAGCGAGAACCTCCTTGGCCACTACCGACGGTGTACTTGACGCCGACGCCATTGAGGCTGCGGTAGCCGCTGGCGGATCGCCGGCAACACTCCCAGCAGATGTCTGCTGCTGGGAGCCAGACCCGTCGGCGGGCATGGTGTCCGGTGGGGAAGGAGCGTCCTTGGAAGCGGAGGGGGAGGAGGCCCTGACGGGCAAAGGACGGGTCAAGACCTGTCGACATAAAAGCTACACTCGCAAGAACTAGGGTGGGGCTAAACTTACTTGGGCCCTGGACCTTCCAGTGACCCTGGAAGCGGGACGCCCGCTACTGTTGCTGCTGCTGCCGCCCCTGCTATTGTTGCTGCCGCTGCCCCTGCGGTGGCGATAGTGGGCCTGATGGCGGTGGCGGTGGCGGTGGTGGCAGATCCGAAGGTGGTGGTGGCGGAGGGCTCACGCCCTGGGCCTGGGGGTCGGCCTCCTTGGTCCCACCAGCTGTCTTCTAACGCTTCTGGGGGGAGTCTGAATCAAGGGGCGGATCCGAGACAAAAGACCCATCGGCACGGTGCAGTCGGTGTTGCCTCTCTCCCCCTAACCTCCCGGTGGCACCTGGAGCGAAAGAGCCACTCGTAGGCCCCTTGCCCTTGTCCGAGGAGCTAGGGGACACGAGGGGAGCTTTGGAGCCCACATCAGTGGGCTGGGAACCTCCGACCGGTACACTGGGAATATGGATCCCCTGGTGGGGGTCCCGGCCGCCGGTTTGGTGGATCGCCACACCGCTCTCATCGATGGTCGGCAGTCAGGCCAGCATCACCGACCGTAGCCCTAGATTATCGTTAGAGCGACAGAATGTCCTGGGGAGGTATCAAGGTTTCGGGGATAAAGGCCTCACTAGTGATCCCCTTCACCAAAATTTCCAGCTGCTCCTAGGATAGGTCAGTCCCCGGCCCGCGCTGGATCCTGCCAATGTCACTGGGACTAGTGAACCAGCAACACAGACGTGGCCTCCCCTACAGCGACATGACCCGGCGCTTCAAGAAATCGCCGACTACGTGCATCGAGGTCAGACCACCGGCCGCCAGTTCCTTGATCCTGTCCAGTACGGGCTCGAACTCTGGCGCAAGGGACGGTTTGGCCATCAATTGCTTCCGGTCGAGTCTTGGTCCGTCGCTCGGCCGAGCCAGGCGATCGTTGGCCTCAGCACTGGCGATCAACCAGTCATTACGCCAGTTCTCCCACCTCGTGCCGCTAAGGGTGGCGATGTAGGCCACGATTGGATCTGACCTCGTCTGGAAATAGTAGGCTCCAAGGTGGTCCTTGCCCTTCCCAGACCTTAGCAGCACAAAGAACTGGCGAAAGAGGGAAGTGCAGGCTGCCACCCCCACGAACATCTCACAGAAGTGGACAAAGATGGCCACCTGGAGGATGGAGTGGGGCGTGAGGTGCTGGAGTTGGAGTTCGAACTCCTCTAGCAGCAGCAGGAAGAATGGCGAAATCAACAGCGCCAACCCGCAGAAGAGTTAGGAGACGAAGAGCACAAACTCCCCGGCGGCGAGATCAATGAGGGGAGTAGTGCCGGCCCGGATCCTCCCGACGAACGCCGCGTGCTCCATCCGAGCAGGCGGCGCACCGTGTCAAGCGCCTCCTCAATCTGGAAACGCTCGGGACGAACCAGCGTGGCCATGGCGACCGCGGCGGCGAAGAACTGAAGAGCACGAATGCAAAGGGGCACAGAGGGCTCGTAGGCGAAAGGGCGCAACAGTTGGAGAGAATGCAAAAGCGAAACCGTTGCACGTGGGGAGAACCCCTTTTTCAAGGAAGGACTCCCCCGCTCGCGCCCTGGGAAAATCCGCTCGACGCGCACCTAGCGCCTAGACAACTCAGTCACTGACATGGGGGCCCGGGCCCGCAAGTCATGCAGCTGGGGCGCTGGTTTTGTAATGCCTAAATTTGTAACTCATATGAAGAGAGAGTATTTCCTTTATCTATATGTGTGTACCATCTCTAGTTAATATCACATGTGAATAAACACCATCAAAAGGGAATTGAATAACCAATAACATCTAAATAAACTAATGCATCATGCTGAGTTTTACTTGATTGTGCATTTGTGGCTAATAAAATAAAGGTATTGTTAATATATTAATAGGCACATGGATTTAAATTCTATTGTTGGAGAGCAAAATTCTAAAGAAATATGGAGAAGGGGGGGAAGCATTAGTCACCACTAAATAAACTTCTTAAAAATAAATCAATTCATATCATGTCATACTTAAGTGGAATATTTAATTTGGAGACAAGTTTGCTATGGAATTCGAATTCAAATTCAAATTGGAGTTTGAATTGGAAAAAAGAGAAAAGAAAATAGAAAATAAAATGGAAAAAGATTAAAACCCTGCCTGGGCCTCGGATTCCCCTTTCGGCCCAACTGCTGAAACACTCCGCGCGGCCCAGCCTTACTCACATCTCACAACACTGACGTGTGGACCCCGCGGGCAGGTCTCTACGCGCGCGCGCGTTTCACCTCGCTTACATGCGGGCCCCCTCTGTCAGCCAAACCCCACCGCAGGCGTCTCCTTCAACAGAAAAATCCGGTGCTGCCGCGGCTGGAATCCCATCGATCCATGCATGGCGCGACCGGGCGACCCGACGGGCATAACGGCCTCCGCACCTGCGGGTCGGGTGCGCAGTAGATATAAACCCTCCCCCTTGGGTCTTGTCACCTCGCCGTGCCCAAATCACCGTCCGCCACCATTGACCGACGTTCTACCGTGAGCAAGAGAGGGATTTCGGGGTCATCGACGTTCGAGCCTTCGGTGTAGCGCCCGACGTTTTCTGCGAGCTCGGGGGAGTGTGGTGGTACCCTCACCGCGCGGGATTACCATCCGGAGCTCGGGGAATTGCTCACCGTGGTTCAACTTCCGCCACCGCGCGGTGGCAGGGGACTTCGCGACGGCAATCACTGGTATGAAGGCTTCCCAGATACTCGCCTCTGTCTACGCATCATTTATCACCGATTAGATTGAAGTTCGAGAGCAGGAAACTGAGCTTGGCGGGCACCGGCGATGGCGCCGCCGTGCCATCGTTGCTCCGCCGCGTGCGGCTGGGCGATGGTGTGTCAGTGGGAGGGGGAAAGTCGCCTGTTGCCGTCAAATCCTGGATGAGCGGCTAGGATCAGTTCTGGGTGCGGGGCTGTTGCGGGCCGTAGATGAGCGATCCAGTGGACGTGATCGCGTAGCAACTCGTTCAAGCGATGACCGATCCTGGCGCTTGGATGTAGAATGAACGGTCGGGGCGAGTTACTAATTTTATAAGCGGCAATCTAATCCGATGCGTCGGTTTGGATCGGACGGTCAGATTCAACCCGTACCCCTTCGCGATGGTCATTTTTCTAAAGAGTCCTCGGGAAATAAGAAAATAGAACCCGCCGTCCCATATTGATGTTCACTGTGTCTAGGATAAGTTACCAATGAGTCCCTGCAGTTTTCAGTATTTGATGCCCCGTCCAGAGAGTTATAAAATCAAGAAAATGAATTGAAAATGAGTTTTTAATATAAAAACAATTCATATAATTTGTATAATTCATAGAAAATGCATATGAACTCCAAATTGGTCCATTCCAGTTCCTAAATTTTTGTAATAATATTGTCTACACATTAGTGCCTCTGTTCTGACATGACAAACACATTAAAATTATTCTTTCACTTAATCTTGTATTAAATGCATAAAACCTTAGAAAATCCATAACTTAAAATCTATAACTCCAAATTTAATGATTCCAGTTCCTGTGATCTTATTTTAATGTCTAGTTTATTACTGTATATTCTATTTGCATGCTTGGTGTGATGTTAATTTATGCTATACTATGTATGTATTGTGTTGATGCGAGTAGACGAGCAACCCACTGTGGAACCTGAGCTTCAACAAGTAGAGACTGCTGAGCAGGAGCTCGTTGAAGGCAAGTTGTGCCCTTGATCACTTCTTTACATATTCATGTTCTTATTATTCATAATGATCTGCATAGGATAATTTTGCTGGGACCCAATAGGATGCCCTAGATTTTGACTATCTTTATACCTTGCTTCACCACTGGTTTTACTACTAAAGTTTTGGGTAGTACATGCTATTGCTTTATGTGGATTTGGGTATAGAGATATTCATCACTCATTGTTATACTATTTATTGTTATCTGTTTTATTCTTCCTTGTTCATGTTAAGATCATTATGTTAATGGGAACATGGAGAACCACCCGGGAAAACAGTGCTACCACAAGGGTTTAATGGGACGCCCTTGGCTGATTAACTAGGAAAGCTAGTGGAGGGCTACCTTACCCGAAAGGGGCAAGGGAAGTAGGGGAGTGGTCAGTGTAGGTGAAAGGGAATTAGGCTTACACCTAGTTCCTAAATAATTTTGGTGGTTGAATTGTCCAACACAAATATTGGACTAACTATTTTACTCTAGTGCATAAGTTATACAGGTGCAAAAGGTTCACACTTAGCCAATAAAAAGACCAAGTGTTGGATTCAACAAAGGAGCAGCAAGGCAACCGAGGGCACCTCTGGCTGCAGGCACCGGACTGTCCGGTGTGCACCGGACATGTCCGGTGCGGCCAGAGGACTTCGACTCAAACTCTTCGCCCTCGGGAATTCTCGGAAGCCGGCGCGCTATAATTCACCGGACTGTCCGGTGTGCACCGGACATGTCCGGTGCTCCAAGGAAGCGCGGTCTCCGGAACTCGCCAGCCTCGGGTTCGCGCGGCAGCCGCTCCGCTAAAATTCACCGGACTGTCCGGTGTGCACCGGACTGTCCGGTGTGCCAGCGGAGCAACGGCTCCCTGCGGCGCCAACGGCTCCCTGCGGTGCATTTAATGCGCGCGCAGCGCGCGCAGACGTCAGGATCGCCCATACCGGTGCACCGGACATCAAACAGTACATGTCCGGTGTGCACCGGACACCCAGGCGGGCCCAGAAGTCAGAAGCTCCAACGGTCAGAATCCAACGGCAATGGTGACGTGGCAGGGGCACCGGACTGTCCGGTGTGCACCGGACTGTCCGGTGCGCCATCGAACAGACAGGTTCCAGCAACGGTCACTTTTGGTGGTTGGGGCTATAAATACCCCAACCACCCCACATTCATTGCCATCCAAGTTTTCCAACTCTCAACCACCTACAAGAGCTAGGCATTCAATTCTAGACACATACAAAGAGATCAAATCCTCTCCAATTCCACTCAAGCCCTTAGTGACTAGCGAGAGAGATTTGCCGTGTTCTTTCGAGCTCTTGCGCTTGGATCGCATTCTTTTCTTTCTCACTTGTTCTTGTGATCAATCTCAATTGTAACCAAGGCAAGAGGCACCAATTGTGTGGTGGCCCTTGCGGGGAAGCTTTGTTCCCGTTTGATTGAGAAGAAGAGAAAGCTCACTCGATCCGTGGGATCGTTTGAGAGAGGGAAGGGTTGAAAGAGACCCGGCCTTTGTGGCCTCCTCAACGGGGAGTAGGTTTGCGAGAACCGAACCTCGGTAAAACAAATCCTCGTGTCACACTCTCATTTGCTTGCGATTTGTTTTGCGCCCTCTCTCGCGGACTCGTTTCTTTATTACTAACGCTAACCCGACTAGTAGTTGTGATTATTTTTGTAAATTTCAGTTTCGCCCTATTCACCCCCCCTCTAGGCGACTATCAATTGGTATCAGAGCCCGGTGCTTCATTAGAGCCTAACCGCTCGAAGTGATGTCGGGAGATCACACCAAGAGGGAGATGGAGACCGGCGACGACAAGCCCACTACAAGCCAAGGGAGCACTTCATCGGAAGAGTCCCGCACCAAGAGAAGGGAGAAGAAGAAGAACTCCTCCAAGCGGAAGGAGAAAAGATCTTCCTCTTCTCACCACAAGGAGAAGAAGGAAAAATCTTCTTCTCACAAGCCGCATCGGAGTGGGGACAAGCACAAAAGGATGAGGAAGGTGGTCTACTACGAGACCGACACTTCATCGACCTCCACCTCCGGCTCCGACGCGGCATCCGTCACTTCTAAACGCCAAGAGCGTAAGAAGTATAGTAAGATTCCCCTACGCTACCCTCGCATTCCTAAACATACACCTTTACTATCCGTCCCATTAGGCAAACCACCAACTTTTAATGGTGAAGATTATGCTATGTGGAGTAATTTGATGCGATTTCATCTAACCTCTCTCCACAAAAGATTATGGGATGTTGTTGAGTATGGTGTACAGGTACCATCCGTAGGGGATGAGGACTATGACACGGACGAAGTGGCCCAAATCGAGCACTTCAACTCCCAAGCCGCAACCATCCTCCTTGCCTCTCTAAGCAAGGAGGAATACAACAAAGTACAAGGATTGAAGAACGCCAAGGAGATTTGGGACCTACTCAAGACGGCGCACGAGGGTGATGAACTCACCAAGATCACCAAGCGGGAAACGATCGAGGGGGAGCTCGGTCGCTTCCGTCTTCGCCAAGGGGAGGAGCCACAAGACATGTACAACCGGCTCAAGACCTTGGTGAACCAAGTGCGCAACCTCGGAAGCGCAAAATGGGATGACCACGAAGTGGTTAAGGTTATTCTAAGAGCCCTTATTTTCCTTAACCCTACTCAAGTACAATTAATTCGTGGCAATCCTAGATATCCACTAATGACCCCCGAGGAAGTTATCGGGAATTTTGTGAGTTTTGAATGCATGATTAAGGGCTCCAAGAAGATCAACGAGCTTGATGAGCCTTCCACATCCGAGGCGCAACCTGTGGCCTTCAAGGCAACGGAGGAGAAGAAGGAGGAGTCTACACCAAGTAGACAACCGATTGACGCCTCCAAGCTCGACAATGAGGAGATGGCCCTAATCATCAAAAGCTTTCGGCAAATCCTCAAGCAACGGAAGGGGAAGGACTACAAATCCCGTTCCAAGAAGGTTTGCTACAAGTGTGGTAAGCCCGGTCACTTTATTGCTAAATGTCCATTATCAAGTGATAGTGACAGGGGAGACGACAAGAAGGGCAAGAGGAAGGAGAAGAAGAAGTACTACAAGAAGAAGGGCGGCGATGCCCATGTTTGTCGGGAGTGGGACTCCGACGAAAGCTCAAGCGACTCCTCCGACGACGAGGACGCCGCCAACATCGCCGTCACCAAGGGCCTCCTTTTCCCCAACGTCGGCCACAAGTGTCTCATGGCCAAGGACGGCAAAAAGAAGGTAAAATCAAAGTCCTCCACTAAATATGAAACATCTAGTGATGAGGATGATGATAAAAATGAGGAGGATAATTTGCGTATTCTTTTTGCCAACCTTAACATGGAACAAAAAGAAAAATTAAATGAGCTAATTAGTGCCATCCATGAAAAGGATGATCTCTTGGACTCCCAAGAGGACTTCCTAATCAAGGAAAACAAGAAACATGTTAAGGTTAAAAATGCTTATGCTCTAGAAGTTGAAAAATGTAACAAATTATCTAGTGAGCTAAGCACATGCCATGACACTATTGCCAACCTTAGAAATGAAAATGTTAAATTAATTGCTAAGGTTGATTCTCATGTTTGCATTGATCCTAGAAATGATAATGTTGATTTGCTTGCTAGGATTGATGAGTTGAATGTTTCCATTGCTAGCCTTAGAAATGAAAATGAGAAATTAATTGCTAAGGCTAAGGATTTTGATGTTTGCAATGCTACTATTTCCGACCTTAGAACTAAAAATGATATGTTGCATGCTAAGGTTGTTGAACTTAAAACTTGCAAACCCTCTACATCTAATGTTGAGCATGTTTCCATTTGTACTAGATGTAGAGATATTAATGTTGATGCTATCCATGATCACCTAGCCTTAATTAAAAAACAAAATGATCACATAGCACAACTTAATGCTAAAATTAGAGAGCATGACTTAGAAAATGAAAAATTTAAATTGGCTAGAAGCATGCTCTATAATGGGAGACGCCCTGGCATTAAGGATGGCATTGGCTTCCAAAAGGGAGACAATGTCAAAATTAATGCCCCTCCAAAGAACTTATCTAACTTTGTTAAGGGCAAGGCTCCCATGCCTCAGGATAACGAGGGTTACATTTTGTACCCTGCCGGCTATCCTGAGAGCAAGATTAGGAAAATTCATTCTAGGAAGTCTCACTCTGGCCCTAATCATGCTTTTATGTATAAGGGTGAGACATCTAGATCTAGGCAACCAACCCATGCCAAGTTGCCTAGAAAGAAAACTACTAGTGCATCAAATGATCATGCCATTTCTTTTAAAACCTTTGATGCATCTTATGTTTTAACTAACAAATCCGGCAAGGTAGTTGCCAAGATTGTTGGGGGCAAACACAAGGGCTCCAAGACTTGTGTTTGGGTACCCAAAGTTCTTGTATCTAATGCTAAAGGACCCAAAACCGTTTGGGTACCTAAAATCAAGAACTAAACTTGTTTTGTAGGTTTATGCATCCGGGGGCACAAGTTGGATACTCGACAGCGGGTGCACAAACCACATGACCGGGGAGAAAAGGATGTTCTCCTCATATGAGAAAAACCAAGATCCCCAACGAGCTATCACATTCGGGGATGGAAATCAAGGTTTGGTCAAAGGTTTGGGTAAAATTGCTATTTCTCCTGACCATACTATTTCCAATGTTTTTCTTGTGGATTCTCTAGATTACAATTTGCTTTCCGTATCCCAATTATGTCAAATGGGCTACAACTGTCTTTTTACTGATATAGGTGTTACTGTCTTTAGAAGAAGTGATGATTCAATAGCTTTTAAGGGAGTGTTAGAGGGTCAGCTATACTTAGTAGATTTTAATAGAGCTGAACTCAATACTTGCTTGATTGCTAAGACTAACTTGGGATGGCTCTGGCACCGCCGACTAGCCCATGTTGGAATGAAGAATCTTCACAAGCTTCTAAAGGGAGAACACATTTTGGGACTAACCGATGTTCATTTTGAGAAAGACAGGATTTGTAGCGCATGCCAAGCCGGGAAGCAAGTTGGCATCCATCATCCACACAAAAATATCATGACTACCGACAGGCCACTGGAGCTCCTTCACATGGATTTGTTCGGCCCGATCGCTTACATAAGCATCGGCGGTAGTAAGTATTGTCTTGTAATTGTGGATGATTATTCTCGCTTCACTTGGGTGTTCTTTTTACAGGACAAATCTTATACCCAAGAAACTTTAAAGGGATTCTTGAGACGGGCTCAAAATGAGTTCGGCTTAAGGATCAAGAAAATTAGAAGCGACAACGGGACGGAGTTCAAGAACTCTCAAATTGAAGGCTTTCTTGAGGAGGAGGGCATCAAGCATGAGTTCTCTTCTCCCTACACTCCACAACAAAATGGTGTAGTGGAGAGGAAGAATCGAACTCTATTGGACATGGCAAGAACCATGCTTAATGAGTACAAGACACCGGATCGGTTTTGGGCCGAGGCGGTCAACGCCGCCTGCTACGCCATCAACCGGTTATATCTTCACCGAATCCTCAAGAAGACATCTTATGAACTCCTAACCGGTAAAAAGCCCAATATTTCATATTTTAGAGTTTTTGGTAGCAAATGTTTTATACTTGTTAAAAGAGGTAGAAAATCTAAATTTGCTCCTAAAACTGTAGAAGGCTTTTTACTAGGATATGACTCAAACACAAGGGCATATAGAGTCTTTAACAAGTCCTCAGGACTTGTTGAAGTTTCTTGTGACGTTGTGTTTGATGAGACTAACGGCTCTCAAGTAGAGCAAGTTGATCTTGATGATATAGGTGAAGAACAGGCTCCATGCATAGCGCTAAGGAACATGTCTATTGGGGATGTGTGTCCTAAGGAATCCGAAGAGCCTCCAAATGCACAAGATCAACCATCCTCCTCCACGCAAGGATCTCCACCAACTCAAGTTGAGGATGAGGCTCAAGATGTTGAACAAGAAGATCAAGAAGATGAGCCACCTCAAAATGACGGCAATGATCAAGGGGGAGATTCAAATGATGAAGACAAGGAGGATGAACAACCAAGGCCGCCACACCCAAGAGTCCACCAAGCAATACAACGAGATCACCCCGTCGACACCATCCTCGGCGATATTCATAAGGGGGTAACTACTCGATCTCGTGTTGCTCATTTTTGTGAACATTACTCGTTTGTTTCCTCTATTGAGCCACACAGGGTAGAGGAAGCACTTCAAGATTCGGATTGGGTGATGGCGATGCAAGAAGAGCTCAACAATTTCACGAGGAACGAGGTATGGCACTTAGTTCCACGTCCTAATCAAAATGTTGTAGGAACCAAGTGGGTCTTCCGCAACAAGCAAGACGAGCATGGTGTGGTGATTAGGAACAAAGCTCGACTCGTGGCCAAGGGGTATTCACAAGTCGAAGGTTTGGATTTTGGTGAAACCTATGCACCCGTAGCTAGGCTTGAGTCAATTCGTATATTATTGGCCTATGCTACTTACCATGGCTTCAAGCTTTATCAAATGGACGTGAAGAGTGCCTTCCTCAATGGACCAATCAAGGAGGAGGTCTATGTTGAGCAACCTCCCGGCTTTGAAGACAGTGAGTACCCTAACTATGTTTATAGGCTCTCTAAGGCGCTTTATGGGCTCAAGCAAGCCCCAAGAGCATGGTATGAATGCCTTAGAGATTTCCTTATTGCAAATGGCTTCAAAGTCGGCAAGGCCGATCCTACTTTATTTACTAAAACTCTTGACAATGATTTGTTTGTATGCCAAATTTATGTTGATGATATCATATTTGGGTCTACTAACAAATCTACATGTGAAGAATTTAGTAGGATCATGACACAAAAATTCGAGATGTCGATGATGGGGGAGTTGAAGTATTTTCTAGGATTCCAAGTCAGGCAACTCCATGAGGGCACCTTCATTAGCCAAACGAAGTATACTCAAGATATCCTAAGCAAGTTTGGAATGAAGGATGCCAAGCCCATCAAGACACCCATGGGAACAAATGGGCATCTCGACCTCGACACGGGAGGTAAGTCCGTGGATCAAAAGGTATACCGGTCGATGATTGGTTCATTGCTTTATTTATGTGCATCTCGACCGGACATTATGCTTTCCGTTTGCATGTGTGCAAGATTCCAAGCCGACCCTAAGGAATCACACCTTACGGCCGTAAAACGAATCTTGAGATATTTGGCTTATACTCCTAAGTTTGGGCTTTGGTACCCTCGGGGATCCACTTTTGATTTGATTGGGTATTCGGATGCCGATTGGGCGGGGTGTAGGATTAATAGGAAGAGCACATCGGGGACTTGCCAGTTCTTGGGAAGATCCTTGGTGTCATGGGCTTCAAAGAAGCAAAATTCGGTCGCTCTTTCCACCGCCGAAGCCGAGTATATTGCCGCAGGCCATTGTTGCGCGCAATTGCTTTGGATGAGGCAAACCCTGCGGGACTACGGATACAAATTAACCAAAGTCCCTTTGCTATGTGACAATGAGAGTGCAATCAAAATGGCCGACAATCCCGTCGAGCATAGCCGCACTAAGCACATAGCCATTCGGTATCATTTTCTTCGGGATCACCAACAAAAGGGGGATATCGAGATTTCTTACATTAACACTAAAGATCAATTAGCCGATATCTTTACCAAGCCACTTGATGAACAATCTTTTACCCGACTTAGGCATGAGCTCAATATTCTTGATTCTAGGAATTTCTTTTGCTAAACTTGCACACATAGCTCACAAATATACCTTTGATCATGTCTCTTTTATATATGCTATGGCTAATGTGTTTTCAAGTGTATTTCAAACCAAGTCATAGGTATATTGAAAGGGAATTGGAGTCTTCGGCGAAGACAAAGGCTTCCACTCCACTCTACTACTCATTCTTCGCCGTCGCTCCGCCTCATCTCTCCAACTTTGGTATAATCTTCACTCATTCATTTCATGACCAAAGGGGGAGAAAGTACCTCATTGGGCTCTAATGATTCCGTTTTTGGCGATTCATGCCAAAGGGGGAGAAAATATGAGCCCAAAGCAAAAGGACCGCACCACCACCTAATTTTATAAATTTGTTGATTGGAAAATTTCAAAATTGGTATCTCTTTGTGTTCTAAAGGGGGAGCAAGTAGTATTTTCAAAATTGATGGAAAACCCTCTTGAACACTAAGAGGAGACCTTAATTGAGGGGGAGTTTTGTTTAGTCAAAGGAAAAGCATTTGAACAAAGGAAGAAAATTTCAAATCTTGAAAATGCTTTGCAAAATCTTATTCATTTACCTTTGACTATCTTGCAAAATGACTTTGAAAAGAATTTACAAAAGAGTTTGCAAAAACAAAACTTATGGTGCAAATGAGGTCCAATATGTCAAAAACAAAGAAACAATCCATGCGCATCACATAAGTATTTATATTGGCTCAATTCCAAGCAACCTTTGCACTTACATTATGTAAACTAGTTCAATTATGCACTTCTATATTTGCTTTGGTTTGTGTTGGCATCAATCACCAAAAAGGGGGAGATTGAAAGGGAATTAGGCTTACACCTAGTTCCTAAATAATTTTGGTGGTTGAATTGTCCAACACAAATATTGGACTAACTAGTTTACTCTAGTGCATAAGTTATACAGGTGCAAAAGGTTCACACTTAGCCAATAAAAAGACCAAGTGTTGGATTCAACAAAGGAGCAGCAAGGCAACCGAGGGCACCTCTGGCTGCAGGCACCGGACTGTCCGGTGTGCACCGGACATGTCCGGTGCGGCCAGAAGACTTCGACTCAAACTCTTCGCCCTCGGGAATTCTCGGAAGCCGGCGCGCTATAATTCACCGGACTGTCCGGTGTGCACCGGACATGTCCGGTGCTCCAAGGAAGCGCGGTCTCCGGAACTCGCCAGCCTCGGGTTCGCGCGGCAGCCGCTCCGCTAAAATTCACCGGACTGTCCGGTGTGCACCGGACTGTCTGGTGTGCCAGCGGAGCAACGGCTCCCTGCGGCACCAACGGCTCCCTGCGGTGCATTTAATGCGCGCGCAGCGCGCGCAGACGTCAGGATCGCCCATACCGGTGCACCGGACATCAAACAGTACATGTCCGGTGTGCACCGGACACCCAGGCGGGCCCAGAAGTCAGAAGCTCCAACGGTCAGAATCCAACGGCAATGGTGACGTGGCAGGGGCACCGGACTGTCCGGTGTGCACCGGACTGTCCGGTGCGCCATCGAACAGACAGGTTCCAGCAACGGTCACTTTTGGTGGTTGGGGCTATAAATACCCCAACCACCCCACATTCATTGCCATCCAAGTTTTCCAACTCTCAACCACCTACAAGAGCTAGGCATTCAATTCTAGACACATACAAAGAGATCAAATCCTCTCCAATTCCACTCAAGCCCTTAGTGACTAGCGAGAGAGATTTGCCGTGTTCTTTCGAGCTCTTGCGCTTGGATCGCATTCTTTTCTTTCTCACTTGTTCTTGTGATCAATCTCAATTGTAACCAAGGCAAGAGGCACCAATTGTGTGGTGGCCCTTGCGGGGAAGCTTTGTTCCCGTTTGATTGAGAAGAAGAGAAAGCTCACTCGATCCGTGGGATCGTTTGAGAGAGGGAAGGGTTGAAAGAGACCCGGCCTTTGTGGCCTCCTCAACGGGGAGTAGGTTTGCGAGAACCGAACCTCGGTAAAACAAATCCTCGTGTCACACTCTCATTTGCTTGCGATTTGTTTTGCGCCCTCTCTCGCGGACTCGTTTCTTTATTACTAACGCTAACCCGACTTGTAGTTGTGATTATTTTTGTAAATTTCAGTTTCGCCCTATTCACCCCCCCTCTAGGCGACTATCAGTAGGGAGGTCCTTGTTTGATTTTGCTGCGATGGCGGTCGGCAAGAACCCTGCACTGGAGCTTCCTATAAACTGTAGCGGGTAGTCTGAAGCTAGTGGAACTTTGTAAAGGCCTCGTAGTGGTACCCTGCCTCGCTTCCTAGGTAGAGGTGTATGGAGTCTGATCAACTCTGTGGCAAATGGGTAACACGACTTGTGGGTAAAGATGCGCAACCTCTGCAGAGTGTAAAACTGGTATACTAGCCGTGCTCACGGTCATGAGCGGCTCGGACACTCACATGATTAAATTATGGAACTTAAACTTAACCTGTCATTTCATTGCATTTGGGATTATTTTATTATTACTTTTACTTATTATTACTATGGTTTGGTATTTACTTACACTTAGTAACTGCTAATAAAATTTTGACCAACTTATAAAAGCAATGCCCAGCTTCAGCCTTTATTTCATTGATCAGCCTTACACTTCATGAACTCCCACCTTTGGTGAGTTCATGCCACATTATTCCCACGACTTGTTGAGCTATGAACGTATGTGAGCTCACTCTTACTGTCTCACACCCCCCCACAGGAGAAGAGCAGGTGGTCGAAGAGGAGCCGCCTAACACTGAGGAGTTCGATCTGATCTAGGTGGCGTTTCTCAGTTGACATTGGCGCCGACGATCCTTAGTTCGTTTTATGTTTATTCTTTTATTTTGTAATAAGTCTTCCGCTATGTAATAAATACTCTGATATTTTATGACATTTATCTCTATACACTCTGTTATTATATATGTTGTCTTGTTGGCGCATGTATGAGATGCACCTGGCTTTGTTCCTTAAAGCCGGGTGTTACAGGTTTCCATGTGTGAAGAAGACAAATCGCCATGCAAGGAGTGAACCGCCGCGCACGATCCCGCGCCGCCACAGGACCACTGTGGGAGAATATTTTTAACGTAGGTGGCGGCAACAAGGCGCCCCGCGTGCGACACGACAAAACTGCCATGCGTGGGGGCCACACACCAGTCAGCCGCAAAGACGGGCATGACAGTCGGTGTGACCGATGGCAGACTGATAGCATGTGCGCGTTGAGTTAATACAGCACGCGCTAAGGAGGCGCCCCAGTCACCAGCCATGTTGTGCTTACGCAAGATACAGGTTTTGGCCCCACCTGCAGGCTCGCATCCTCTCCTGAGGTGGGCCCGGGGGCCACTGTCGGTACCCTAACAGGGGTACCCCTTGCTACAGTATGAAGACGCTATGCCCACGCAACGATCTCTAGTTGCGTAGCGAACAACTCTCTGCCCCGCCACATGGACGGCTCCAAGGTCGCCACGTGGCCCAAGAAAGAGATGTACTCCAAGATGCACACAGTGGGTCCGGACCCACTGTGGGGGAAGCACCGGACCCCTGTACATGAAGAACGGACCTCCGGGACGGGTCCCGGACCCCTCTGCGTGGGGTCCGGACTACCCACAGCTGGGTCCTAGGACTCTGGGGCAGAGAATACCTAGGCCCTGATCAGGCAGGGGTCCGGGGGCGACATGTGTCCAGGCCCAGCCTGGTGCGGACCTGTCCACATAACGCTTCTGCTCCCCGCCCAGGCGGAGACCCGATGCTGCCAAATGGCCTACCATGTGTGACGTGAGCCTGCGGGCGGAGCCTAACGTAAGGCCTCTGGGCCGCGCTGCCTCTGCATTAATTGCGGAGAAGACGCGCCGCCTGTCTACCCCGCTGATAGGCGATGTGCCCCTTTAGCATTTAATGTGTCCTGTCCACTCAGCTGGCAGACGGCGCCCAAGCCATCCCTCAGGCGGCGTGCTTGTCTATTCCCATTGGCTAACAGTACGCCTGTGTTGCCACATGCACTGCACTCATCATGACTCGCGTGTTACCGAGAACGCTGCCGCAAGATATCAATATTGCATGCACTACGGATATTATGGCGCACGGAGATCACCCTGGTGTTGCAAGCAGTAGTTCCTCCCTTCCATTTGTCCCTGGGCCCACGTGTCGGGACTCAAAATTCTTGTATGTGCCCCCCTTGAACTATAAAAGGGAGGGCACACTACGACTCATTTCAGACCCAAGTCATCCAAGACATAACTCAAGCTCACGAGCAATACATCACTCAGTGGAGTAGGGTATTACGCTCCGGTGGCCCGAACCACTCTAAAACCTTGCGCGTTCTTGTGTGTTCATCCCCCCAATCTCTAACAAGCAAAACGCTTAGGCCCCTCCTCATCTTAGGATTTAGGGCGGGTGCATTCCGCCACCCGGCCGGAGATTTCCTCTCCGACAGTCCAACACAAGCAATAAAGCAATTGTCAACAAAACAGCCAATCCAAAATACTCCATGCCCCAATGGTGCCCATTGGGATTGACACGATCGCAAAAGATAAAATTATAGCGCCTAAGAGCGAAGGAGAACCAGGAAAAGGAGGCGGAAAAGATATTCAATGACACACATCCACAATACCCGCCACCACAAAAGAGATGGAGACCAAAGGCCGTTGAGGAAAAGCAAACGGCCACAAAAACGGAAAATAAAACAACAATCGTGCAGCTCTCTGCAGGTATGGCAGACACTCCGGCTATAAAGGCAGGACCGTCTGCACAAGGCACGGACCGTCCGACCCCTGAGTCCAGACCATCTGCACTACACCAGGACACCTCCAACGACGTGCCGACCCCCATGGAGGAGGATGACCTACTGGGGGAAGACCTAGTCAACTATGAAGCTTCTCTAGAGCACCCAGGTATGGACGTAAATGTTATTACATTCTCCGCCGATTGTACTATTATCGGCGACGATGAACCTATCGTTGCTCAGTTCGACTTTGGTACTAAAGAGGTCGCCTTCACTAAACCAAAGGAATCAGTAAATCATTTAAATCTGCTATTCGTACGCAGTCACATTGATGAGATACCGATTGCTAAAATGTTGGTAGACGGGGGGCGACCGTAAATCTAATACCTTATTCATTGAACAAAAAATTAGGTAAATAGGGCGACAAACTTATCAAGACCAACATGTCCCTTAGCGGCATTGGAACTGATAGTTCGATCAAAGCCAAGGGAGTCACGTCCGTTGAGTTAACCATCAGGACTAAGACCCTTCCTGCTGCATTCTTCGTTGCTAATATAGAAGGAAATTTCAGTCTAATCTTAGGCAAAGATTGGATTCATGCTAATCAATGTGTTCCTTCTACGTTACATCAGATGTTACTACAATGGGTAGGCGACGATGTTAAACAAGTACATGCTGATGCATCGGCCTATATTGCCATGGTCGATGCCGCTGTACTTTGGACCTATGAGACTGCTACGTGTCTCACACGAGTAGATTTTTCTGATTATCAATTCATAATATAGATAAAAAGGGTTTTATTCCCGTAATGCTAGAGCCGATGGAGAATCGGCTAAATCCTAAATAAAGTTAAAATGATGAGTACACATATGGCAAACATGTCCCTAGTCGCAGACGGTCTGGCCTTTGAGGTCGGACGGTTCGGTCTGTCGTAGAACAGTTTGACTTTTAAGGCCGAGAAACTACCACAGCAAAAAACCAGTGTCGCGGATGGTCCGACTCTTGAGACCAGACGGTCCGACGTCACATAGAGATCATCTAATTCTTTTGCGAGAGACATAATAGAAGAATTCAAAGATCTCGACAAATTAGGAGAGGGGTTTACTCGGCCGATCCTTTGGAGGAGATCGATATAGGAGATGGTAAAACTCTAAGGCCGACGTTTGTAAACAAAACCCTGGAGACCGATCTTAGAGATCAAATAATCGGTCTATTGAAAGAATATTCTGATTGCTTTGCTTGGAATTATACTGATATGCCAGGATTAAGCCGAGAGATAGTAGAGCATCGACTGCCTATTAAATCCGGTTTCAGACCTTTCAAGCAGAAAGCTAGAATATTTCGTCCAGACCTACTCCCACCAATAAAGGACGAAATTTACCGGCTGCTAGAAGCTAATTTTATTAGACCTTGCAGATACACAGAGTGGGTCTCCAATATTGTGCCGGTGGAGAAGAAATAATCAAGTAAGCTCAGAGTATGCATTGATTTTCGCAATTTGAATAGAGCAACTCCTAAAGATGAATATCCCATGCCCATAGGCCATAGTCGACATGTTGATCAATAATGCGCCATGAAATAGAATTATTAGCTTTCTTGATGGTAATGCTAGATATAATCAGATTTTCATGGCCGAGGAAGATGCGTCTAAAACGGCCTTTATATGTTCAGGTTTCATTGGTTTATTTAAGTGGATTGTCATAACATTTTGTCTGAAAAATACTAGTGCTACTTATCAGAGGGCTATGAATTTGATCTTTCACGAGCTGTTGGGAAACACTGTGGAAGTCTACAATGATGATATTGTAATCAAATCGACTGAGTTTAGTTCTCATATAGCTGATTTGCGCAAAGCCTTTGATAAATACGTCGATATGGTCTGAAAATGAACCCACGTAAATGTGCTTTTGGAGTGTCGGCTGATAAGTTCTTATGATTCATCATTCATGAACATGATATAGAGATACACCTTGATCGAATTAAATCCATTCGGAATGTGGGACCTCTGACATGTAAGCTTGAAGTACAGAAGTTCCTCGGCAAGGTAAATTATTTACGGAGGTTTATTTCTAACCTAGCTGAAAGATTGATGCCTTCACTCCTATCCTTCGACTTAAAAATGATGTCGAATTCACCTGGGGGCACAACAACAGGAATCGTTTGATCTCATTATAAAGTATCTGTCTTTGGCTTCCGTGTTAAAAGCGTTACAGGTAGGAGTACCGTTCAGATTATACATTGCAGTTGAAGATAAAGTTATTAGAGTTGTTCTGACGCAAGAGACCGAAGGAAAGGAGCATGTGGTAACCTACCTAAGTCGGAGGCTGTTGGATGCTGAAACAAGGTACACTTTCATCGAGAAGTTATGCTTATGCGGTATGCCTGTTTTATATATGCACCCTTCGCTTCTCTTCGGCTCTACGTCGATTTAGAGGTGTCTAGAGTGGCCTGTCGACCCTAGACAACATCTAGGATCTCTCCTACCCGACGGGGTCCCTTCCGGGAGCGAGATTCAGGCGCCATTGGCGAACTCCACCACCTCGCACGCGCGGACCGTCCAGCTTGTCAGGCAGGAAACCCGAGCCCTGCGCCAGGTCGCGGACCGTCCGGCCTCTGACGTCCGGATCTCAACGTAGTGATTGGCATCCGAATCGGCGCCAACAGTCTTGCGTAGCCGTTCTCTCTCTCTCTCTCTCTTCAATTTCATGTTTTCCCTCTCTCTCTCTCGATCGGGATCAGAAGCAAACAAAGCAGGCAAAACAGACAAACGGTACCACGCACTAAATCTAAAAAAGTGCTGTTGTTTCCATCGCATATCATACAACAACAGTAATACTTTTTTTTTGCACAGAGTCATGTCGTCCAGATTGCATTGGACAACAACACGGGGCTAAGCAGCGTTGATGCCGCAGCTTTCACGTGGTCACGACAGGGAAGACTTCATCCATGGACGGTGACTCTTCTTCCCTGCAGCTCCCAAGTTCCGTTACCGCATAGCAGAGTCGTCGAGACGTACACCTGCCTGGGTTAATTAACGAACCGGCCGCGGCATATATATTTGCGGATTAGGCCTGTTTGGTTTGTGGCTAAATGTGCCACACTTTGCCTAAGGTTAGTCGTTCGAATTGAATAACTAACCTTAGGCAAAAAAGTTAGGCAAAGTGTGGCAACTGAGGTAGTGAACCAAACATGCCTTAAGAATTTATAAGACGACGGGATCGATGGATGATCTAGCTGCTGCTGCTGCTGGTTGACAATGACATGCATGTGTGCCTCTGCCTCCCTCTTTCGTACTCGTGCGTGCGGATGGACTAGAGCTGACTCTTCCGACGACTACTCATCAATACTTAGGCCTTGTTTGTTTGAGATTATAATCTATATAGATTATATAATCCAATATAAATAAGCTAGTGTGGAAACAAACAATTAACTTATCTGATAAGATTATATAATCTAGCACGTGAGATTATGATAATCCTATAAGCTTATCAAAGGGTGCTTATTTCATCTTATTTTTTTATGAAAGACTCACTACCCATGACAAGTTGATTAAAATTACTTACAATTGTCATCCACCTGTTCATAGTCATTCTCACCCATCAGACAAGTAAAACAGTCAAAGTTATTGTTGTATTTGTATGCATATGAATAATAAGTCGAGTCCAAATAATATGAGCTAACAAACAACAACACCTAGCTTATTTAATCCAAAGTAAATAATCCAGATTATATAATCTAGATTATAATTTAGATTATATAATTTATAAGTTGAAATAAACAGGACCTTAATAAGGCTATGAATATGATGAATGACTAGCTGAATGCCCGTGCGTTGCAACGGGAATATATAATACCAGTATACTATGATAACTTATATACAAAATGTGTGTTATATTGTTATGAGAAAATGTTTCATAATCAATTTGTGATCCTAGCCATACATAAATTTTGTTATTTTAATCTAATTATTTCACCACTACATTGCAACCATCAGTATCATGCAGACTTCGATATATGCCATGATTTGTATGGTCTCATCATTGGAGAGCACGTTCCACACATGCCGGAAAAATTCCCTCGTACATCATTAGTCATCAGACACGCACCACCATATGCTCTTGCTTAAACAAAAAGGTAAGTGTGTATGTGTTTGCGAAGAGAATTAAAGGCAGGCCGACACAAAAGCTACCCTGACGGTGACGAGGATGACGAACTGGTCACTGTTGTCAATCCTCCTCTGTGTCACCTCCGGCGCCAAGATGATACCACAATCCTCGATATAGTAGTCATCGAACGCACGCGACATGACGAGTACCGATGACTCTTGGTTGGGCTGCCAAACGAAGTGCACCCCGGGCTCATCAGCGAGGTAGTACCCTTGGCCGTTGCACCACCGGATGCGCTATTCCACTATATACATCATGTTCGAGGACACTCACACAACGTCAGCAACGTCCATCATCCCAGCGCACAAGAATTTATGTCCGGTCAGTAGCGACTTATGTGGCAGGTTGGGCTTCAGGTGGACGATGAGCTGGACGGCGTGATGGCGTCGTCGTCGGATGCGGTGTCCAGAACAACCCGAGAGTCGTCGACGTTGACGACAACCATGAGGCCCCCCTGCTTAACGATGGACAACGCGGTGCAGCTGCTCTGGACCGCGTCCAAGCGGCGGCTTCGCGGGAGCTTGTCGTACACAACAGCGCATGCGACCACGTAAGACTGCTTTTAGAGGTCGAACTGACAGTCGCCAAGCTTCTTCTCGTCATCGATAAGCGACGACAACGTGAGTGCCTCCTGCTCATGGAGTTTGTTCGGGGTTTGAAGTAGGAAACATGGATTCATGTTTGGCGTTGGTTTATGAAAATGACACAAGTCTGATCCATGGAAAAAAAATATTACGAAGAAAAAATGTCACACATGCAAAAAAGGGAATTTAAGTATAATGCATTATTCAAACAAAAGAAATAGCATGCAAAGCTCTTCTTTAAATAATATTACCTCCATCCAAAAATATAATTCAAAAATCTCGGTGATACTTATCTACTACTACGCATTGTGCAATGGTAGCAAGTGAGCTTGGAGAGAGATGTAGTAGATGTGTTTCCTGTCATAGATGTAGACATAAACACATATAGGTGGGTGCCCGTGCGTTGCAACAGAAACATTTAATATCATGATAACTTATGAACAAATGTGTGTTATACTGTTATGTGAAAATGTTTCGTAATTAATTTGTGATCCTAGCCATACATAAATTTTGTTATTTCAATCTAACTATTTTATCACTACATTGCAACCAACAGTATCGTGCAGACTTCTATACATGATAGCTGAATGCCCGTGCGTTGCAACGGGAATATATAATACCAGTATACTACGATAACTTATATACAAAATATGTGTTTGTAACACCCTGAATTTTGGGGTATAAAATTTCTTTTCTAATATTCACCAAATTCAGGTGTTACCCTCTCTTTTCCTTGCTTTTCTTTTCATTTTATAAATAATGGAGTGTAATTTTGTTATATATTAGCATCAGCCAACTGAATTGAACCGTAGAGAAGCTTTGCATGCTGCCTTTCATGCTGAAGCATACTTTTGTTTGCTATCGCATTTAATTTTATTTAAATTATTTTGGGCTTGGTCTAATATCTATATATATATATATATATATATATATCTGTGCGTGTGTGTCTACTATGCCTATAAATACAAAAAGAAGAGAAATAGAAAAAGAAGAAAAGAAATCCAAAAAAGAAACGGCCGCTCGGCCAATCTCCCTGACCATCGCTCTCATTTCCCATCCCTCTCTTGTTCTTACAGGTGGGCCCCACGTGTCATCTCCTCCACTCTTTCGTCTCCACAATCGTCTACAATTAGTGCTCGCTGCACGATCTAGAGAAACCGGCACCCCTCCCATGTTGCTTGGCCTCTCTCCTTAGGCCCTACAACACAACCTCGCTAGCCCTTCAGGGAACGCACACACTTCTGCTCATCCAGCACCCTTCTCCTAGGTGTCCCTGCATCTCCAATATGGTGAGTTCTCCCTACAGTTTTCCCCAATACGCAGTAAGCTCTAGGAGCCAGCGCCCCCTCCGTTTTCTCCCTCGACAACTCCTGACCGTGAGCTATCTGAGTCCATGGTCTGGCTCTGCAACATCGCTGCTTCCTAATCACTCGCCCCTCTCCCATGGCATAGGCGCTTTTCCCCTTTGTCCTTGGTCAGCGCCGGTTTTCTTCCCCCTGGGCACCGTGCAACAGCCTTCCTTGCTCGCTAAGCGTGTAGGCGCGCGCCTGTAAGCAGCGTGCCTAGCCACCGCAGCCGCTTGCCCCTGCTCGGCCCCTCGTCACGGCGTGACTAGCCAGGGCGTCCAGGGCGCGTCTCTGCCCCTCCCTAGTGCCATGGTGGTCCTGCGGTTATAGTTTGAAGGAAGAAGAAGGTAACCACTTTTGATCCCATAAATTGTAATTTTTCTATGCCCGTGACCTATGTGACCCTTTGTGTGGCACAATTCTAACCGGTAGGATCACGCCACATCGCCGTTAATACGCAGTTCAGTAAATTATGTATTAAGTTTTGTGTTAGATATTCGGTTCTTTCTGTTCCAGTTACGTTAACCGTGTAATGAACTTGTGCACACATTAAAATTATTATATTGTCACCACACATGTTTTAGTTGAATAATTAATTATTGGTTTGTTCGACGGTTATTAAAATAACAATTTAATTAGAACGAGTCTATAGTTTTAACTCGTGATTTTATAAATATAAATGTTAATTAACTTGATTAATACTAGCTTAAATACTTTTAATTAATTATTTTTTTTGTTGTTGTTCGCGCGCGGTGGCACGCAGCCCGCTTGCGCGGCATCCGCCAGTTCGATCCCGACGCGTGCCTGTGGCGCGCTTGCCTGTGCAGCCTCGGCGCATCCGGCTCGGCCAACACGGCGTCCGTGCTCGACCGGCGCCCCTGCGCGGCTAGCCTCGGCGCGGTTGTCCATGGCCGTGTGCGGCCCTGTGCCCCGGCGCGCTTGGCGCGGCCCCGAAGCACGTCGCGGTCTCGCGGCCCCTGCACGACAACGTTAAGCAGACGTGACTCCCGTGCGCGTCGTCGTTCACGCGAGTTATAGTTAATTAATTGTTTTTTATTCGATATTTATTAAAATAACAATTCGATTAAAACTAATTCATAGTTTTAAGTTACACTTTTATAAATATACTTTAACGTGATTAATATCAACATAAATGTTTTAATTCAATACTTACTTAGTGTAATCGCGACACATGTTTAGCAGTTTTCATATGTCGCGTACTCGCGTCGTATAATCCATAAATTGGTATTCATTTGATATATTATTCATAGTAAATCCGTTTGACTCGTTTTAGTCACGTCGACTTCGTAGCATTGTCGATTTTGTATTAGTAACATTATTTTGTCACGATACACGTTTTAACTTATTAGTTGATTATTTATTTATCCTAGTTATTAAAGTAGTAGTTTACTTAAACTAATTTATAGTTTTAGCCGCGCTTTATTTATATCTGTTAATATGATTATATCTACACAAATGTTTTTGAATTAATACTTATTTAGTATAGACACGATGTTGGTTAGCGACTCTCGTGAGTCGTGCGCGTCGTCGCACTGTCTACGCGCTGTTCGCACGTGTGGCGCTCGTCGTCGTCGTATTGTTCGTGCGTATAGTTCATGCGTTATTCTCGTGTTGTCGCGCGTCGATCGCGTGTGTCACGCGTGCGGTTCGCACGCGTTGTCACACGTCGTCTGCATGCGTCGTGTGTGCCGCTTACGCATGTCGCTCGCCTTGCCGCGCATCGTTCGCACGTATCTCGCGTGTCGATGGTGCGGGTCGCACGATATCTGCTCGTGATAATAAATTGTTTTTGCTTATAATCACTCATGTTAATAACAATAACTTATCAGGTCACACATTCTAATTAATTTATTTAATGGTTGCTCGACTAATGTTTATTAGATTAGTATTCCAATTAAATTAAATATATAATTGTCAACTTGCGTTTTTATGAATAAATATTAACATGATTGATATTGACTTAAATACTTTTTATTTATTTGATACTTGTATAGTTTAAACACGACATCTAATTAGTTCTTCTCCGCCTGTCGCATGGGTTGTTCCGCATGCGGTGGCATGCTGTTTCACGTGTCGTTCGCATGCTGTTTGTACATCGACGTCGTTCGTTCGCGCGTTCGTACCACACGTCTGGTTCGCGTGTTGTCACGTGCTGTTCGCGCGCGTCGTCACGCGTTGTCGTGTGCGCTGTCCGTGTGCTCCTTCGCGCGTGCCGTTCAGCACGTGGTGACGTGTTGTTTCGTGCGTCGGTTGCATGCTGTCGTGCCATTTCGCGCATCGTAAACTCGTCTCGCTTAGAATCTCTCGTGCTAATTTTATTACTTATTTATTTGACAGCTGTTAGTGTGGCAGATTAATCAAAACTAAATAGCATCTATAATTTATGTTTAATAACGTCGAATTAAATGTTATAGATATACTGGTTTAGCGTAAACGAGATACCTTCTCGACCGTAGCTTCAAGGTCGACATTTCATTTTCCTCGTCTGACCGTAGTAACGCGCTCTATTTCATTTTGCATGTTTTATTATATTTTTCTTTGAATGGTGTAATGTTCTTATACGTATATATGTTTGTTTGCTTGTGCCTGTTTGTCTTCGCTTCGCGTTGCGAATAGACTGCGATCTATTTTCGAGCTCCGAGGGATTCGAAGATCAAGAGTTGGCGACCAAATGATCAGGCTCTCCGAGTTCCACAAAGTTGAAGACCCTAAGCATCTGTTTGGTGAAGGCAAGTGTCCTCTGACCCATTATGTCCCATTTACTTTATAATTCACTGTCCCGCATACTATGAACAACCTAAGGATTTACTACCTTTCTATTTACCTTGTCCTTGATTTACCTTTTGGGTTACTATGGTTAGCTTCATGCTAGCGCTTTACTTTAATCAATGAACATGATGAGATACAATGATGATACTATGGTTTTATTCTGGATATGATGATATACTTGTGGCATTTAGGGGACTCGGGCTGTTTCTCGAGTACCTCTCCGTAAGGACCTGTTCGTTGAGAGACCACCCGAGATAACAGTGCAACCATGAGGGTGAAATGGGGCGCCCTTAGCTAATTAATTAGAGGAACTAGAGGTGTAGTTGCTTCGCCGTCGTGCCGTCAATGGGGTCCAGGCACAGTGCTTGCTCTGCCGAGGCTGGGTGCCGAGGTTCTTTCGTTTTGCTTTTGTTAGTCACCCTCCTGCGGGGAGAGGTACTGTGTTTATCAAACTGGAGAAACCTAACGGGCGGCTATGACCTCTAGGGAATCTTTGTAAAGGCTACGTAGTGATACCCTGCCGGACCACCTAGGAAGTGATCAATGGGGAGTCATGATCCCCGGGCAAAACGGGAATCACGGCTCATGGGTAAAGTGTGCGACCTCTGCAGAGGGTTAGAAACTGATATATCAGCCGTGCTCACGGTTATGAGCGGCCTTGGGATCCTCTTTGATTAGAGATACAGATGGTTCGAGATACAATGGTTCTATTTATTATTTTGGTTCGATGACGATAATGATGTTCCTCGATGAGGAAATGATTCACGGGTTGGTTATATGATAAAACTTGGCTTCCACTAATAATAAATATCTGACCAACTAAAAGCAACCGCTTGAGCTTAACCCCACATAAAGCTAGTCCACCTCAGCCAAACGGGACATTTGCTGAGTACGTTGATGTGTACTCACCCTTGCTTTCACAAAACACCAGGTTGCCTTTGGTGCAATCTATGCTCAGGTAAAGAAGAAGGTGTCGGGGTGGACCTCCAGGAGTTCCAGGACGTTGATGAGTTCGAGGATTAGGCTAGCGACCTCCCCCAGTCAGCTGCCTGTGGTGGGTTGTTTACGTTGGCTACGTTTCGATTTTGCGTACTTTGATTTTATATTATGTAAATGACTCTAGTCTGTAATATTATTACTCACTCTTTATTGTAATTCGAAGCATTGTGCTATGATGAGTCATTTATGTAATCGCTATGTACGTGAATTTCTGATCCTGGCACGTACATGGTTCGCATTCGGTTTACCTTCAAAACCGGGTGTGACATAAGTGGTATCAAAGCCGTGCTGACTGTAGGACCGCTGACCTAGAGTAGCATTGGCCGCTTTAAGGACTTCTTGACTGTTACTTCACCTCATCCTTGATTCTGCTTCAAAATTTAGTCATCTCGACTAATTCTATATTGTGCTCCTATATGCCCCCTTGTCAAAAGGTATTTTGTTCTAGCATGGTCTACACTTCTCTCAGTCTATTAGAACTTATCTCACTCTTGTGCTTGCGACATCTTTGTAGATGCCCCCTGACCATAGCCTTTAGTCTTTTGGGACTCTTTTCTCATCCATTATTAAATTGCTACCATTTGACCATCTCTATTTCATTTTGTTATTGACATGCTCTTATCCTTGCATTTTTAATACCCTTATCCCTTAATCTAAAGTACTTACCCTTGTACCTCTATTGCCTATTTAAACAGTTCAATTTATGTGTCCATGACTTTCTTGTCTTCTGAGATCATTTCTTATTCTGTTGTTAAGTCGCTATCTTTCGGCAAGTTCTATGCCCTTGGTCTTAGCATGCTCGTATCCCTGGATTCTTTAATACTCTTGTTTCAATACCTACCTCTAATAAAAACTCTGCTGCCTATTTAAACATTTCAGTTTATATGTCCACGATCTTACTGTCTTTTGAGACCCTTTCCTATTCTATTGTTAAATCGCTATCTTTTTGGCAATTTGTACTCTCTTGGTCTTGGTATGCTCGTACCATTGGAATCTTGCATACCCTTATTTTTATATATGCTTACCTTTATACCCCCAATGTCTGTTTAAGACATTTCAGTTAACATGCCCTTGACCACCCTTGTTTCTTAATGATCCATGAGCGGTCATTTTATTTTGCACATCCTTGGTGATCTCGTTGTTTCCTTGTAACTTCCTTGGGTACTGAATTTTTACTTCAACCCTTCTGTTGGAACCATACCTATCTTACCCTTGATTATTTTCTCCACTTCACCACTTCGGGAGTCTTGCCTTAACTCTATCCTTGGTTACGCTTTCACGATTATCCTCTTTACCCTTGTCGCCTCTATATCTTATATCTGTCCTTTATAAACCTTCTCTCTTCCATCTCAATTTTATAGTTGTATTTTACTTATTTTCCCTTGGACGTACCCTCTTCTTTTCCACTTGCAGGTCCGTCTTATCTCCATCATCTATGGTACTTATATCCCTCGTTCTTATGCCCATTTACCTTCTCGCTTACATTCTTGTCTGGTATCACCTTTAACCCTTGTAGTATTCATACCCTTACCTTCATACTTACTTTGAACCTCCCCTTTAAAGCCTTCTCTTTTCCATCCGTGTTCGATGGTAATGCCTCACACACTTCACCATTGATTGCTCCCCCTTCTTGACACCTTGCAAATTTTGTCTCAAATACACCCCTTGTTGTGTGTTTGTCTGTTATCACCTTAACCCTTCTCCTGTACTTGCATTTTAAAGCCTCCTGTCCCATTTCAGTTCAGGAGTGTTGTCTTACCCATCTCGCTCTTAGTCGTTTCCTTTTCCTCTGACACATTATAGGTCTTAGTTTTTATTTAATATCACCGTTACCTTTGTAATCACTAGATCTTGCCTTGATGCTTATGTTAGATCCGCTTTTTGGAATCTCCCCTTTTCTATCTCAACTCAAGAGTAGTGTTCTTCCAATTATGCCCTTGGCTGTATCCTTATCCTGGTCGTTTACAATGCTTACTTTAACTCCATCCTTTATTGTGCTCGTGTCCCTATCCCACATGTCTTGTTCTTCTCCTCGTCCTTCAACAACCTTAGAGAGTAGTTATTTCCTTTTCAAGAAAGACCACCATTTAATTATAAGGAGTGTATAGCAACGAGATGTTTGTTGTTGTATGTTTGTGCTGTTTGTCTTTGTGTGATGACTGATTTGCTTCTTTGTGATGAGTGTTGATGTGTTGTGGCCCTGGGTCCGCAATGACATCAGTTTACTAGGTGAGTGTCATAGAGTTAGGTAGTTGGGTGCTCTCCCTTTTCTATCTTTAATCCATCTATGCTTACCTATTCTATCTATATTCTATCCATTTGCACCTATCCAGTTGGCAGCCTCCAATTTCTCTTAATCAATCAAGATCAGAGTCAACGACGTCTTCACCAAGTGGGTATCAATGCTCCTGTTAAGGGGGTTAGTCGCTAACCTTGATGATGGCAATACGATCAACATCAACCAACAAGATCAAAGTGGTGCAGTGGAAGCGTGTATGGGTCCTAACCCACAAGTCCAAGGGATCCTCAAGAAGTGTATCGCTTGGTCTCAAGCGTCTGAAGGTCAAAGCAATCAGTTCGCAAATTAAGCTAGTAGAGTCAAAGTTGAACCGAAGAAGCTGCGAATAATCGATGAACCAAGCTTGTTCTTCTTGCTAGCCTCTTCTTGAATCTCGGGGGCGAGATTCTGTTAAGGGGGTTAGATTTGTAACACCCTGAATTTTGGGGTATAAAATTTCTTTTCTAATATTCACCAAATTCAGGTGTTACCCTCTCTTTTCCTTGCTTTTCTTTTCATTTTATAAATAATGGAGTGTAATTTTGTTATATATTAGCATCAGCCAACTGAATTGAACCGTAGAGAAGCTTTGCATGCTGCCTTTCATGCTGAAGCATACTTTTGTTTGCTATCGCATTTAATTTTATTTAAATTATTTTGGGCTTGGTCTAATATCTATATATATATATATATATATATATCTGTGCGTGTGTGTCTACTATGCCTATAAATACAAAAAGAAGAGAAATAGAAAAAGAAGAAAAGAAATCCAAAAAAGAAACGGCCGCTCGGCCAATCTCCCTGACCATCGCTCTCATTTCCCATCCCTCTCTTGTTCTTACAGGTGGGCCCCACGTGTCATCTCCTCCACTCTTTCGTCTCCACAATCGTCTACAATTAGTGCTCGCTGCACGATCTAGAGAAACCGGCACCCCTCCCATGTTGCTTGGCCTCTCTCCTTAGGCCCTACAACACAACCTCGCTAGCCCTTCAGGGAACGCACACACTTCTGCTCATCCAGCACCCTTCTCCTAGGTGTCCCTGCATCTCCAATATGGTGAGTTCTCCCTACAGTTTTCCCCAATACGCAGTAAGCTCTAGGAGCCAGCGCCCCCTCCGTTTTCTCCCTCGACAACTCCTGACCGTGAGCTATCTGAGTCCATGGTCTGGCTCTGCAACATCGCTGCTTCCTAATCACTCGCCCCTCTCCCATGGCATAGGCGCTTTTCCCCTTTGTCCTTGGTCAGCGCCGGTTTTCTTCCCCCTGGGCACCGTGCAACAGCCTTCCTTGCTCGCTAAGCGTGTAGGCGCGCGCCTGTAAGCAGCGTGCCTAGCCACCGCAGCCGCTTGCCCCTGCTCGGCCCCTCGTCACGGCGTGACTAGCCAGGGCGTCCAGGGCGCGTCTCTGCCCCTCCCTAGTGCCATGGTGGTCCTGCGGTTATAGTTTGAAGGAAGAAGAAGGTAACCACTTTTGATCCCATAAATTGTAATTTTTCTATGCCCGTGACCTATGTGACCCTTTGTGTGGCACAATTCTAACCGGTAGGATCACGCCACATCGCCGTTAATACGCAGTTCAGTAAATTATGTATTAAGTTTTGTGTTAGATATTCGGTTCTTTCTGTTCCAGTTACGTTAACCGTGTAATGAACTTGTGCACACATTAAAATTATTATATTGTCACCACACATGTTTTAGTTGAATAATTAATTATTGGTTTGTTCGACGGTTATTAAAATAACAATTTAATTAGAACGAGTCTATAGTTTTAACTCGTGATTTTATAAATATAAATGTTAATTAACTTGATTAATACTAGCTTAAATACTTTTAATTAATTATTTTTTTTGTTGTTGTTCGCGCGCGGTGGCACGCAGCCCGCTTGCGCGGCATCCGCCAGTTCGATCCCGACGCGTGCCTGTGGCGCGCTTGCCTGTGCAGCCTCGGCGCATCCGGCTCGGCCAACACGGCGTCCGTGCTCGACCGGCGCCCCTGCGCGGCTAGCCTCGGCGCGGTTGTCCATGGCCGTGTGCGGCCCTGTGCCCCGGCGCGCTTGGCGCGGCCCCGAAGCACGTCGCGGTCTCGCGGCCCCTGCACGACAACGTTAAGCAGACGTGACTCCCGTGCGCGTCGTCGTTCACGCGAGTTATAGTTAATTAATTGTTTTTTATTCGATATTTATTAAAATAACAATTCGATTAAAACTAATTCATAGTTTTAAGTTACACTTTTATAAATATACTTTAACGTGATTAATATCAACATAAATGTTTTAATTCAATACTTACTTAGTGTAATCGCGACACATGTTTAGCAGTTTTCATATGTCGCGTACTCGCGTCGTATAATCCATAAATTGGTATTCATTTGATATATTATTCATAGTAAATCCGTTTGACTCGTTTTAGTCACGTCGACTTCGTAGCATTGTCGATTTTGTATTAGTAACATTATTTTGTCACGATACACGTTTTAACTTATTAGTTGATTATTTATTTATCCTAGTTATTAAAGTAGTAGTTTACTTAAACTAATTTATAGTTTTAGCCGCGCTTTATTTATATCTGTTAATATGATTATATCTACACAAATGTTTTTGAATTAATACTTATTTAGTATAGACACGATGTTGGTTAGCGACTCTCGTGAGTCGTGCGCGTCGTCGCACTGTCTACGCGCTGTTCGCACGTGTGGCGCTCGTCGTCGTCGTATTGTTCGTGCGTATAGTTCATGCGTTATTCTCGTGTTGTCGCGCGTCGATCGCGTGTGTCACGCGTGCGGTTCGCACGCGTTGTCACACGTCGTCTGCATGCGTCGTGTGTGCCGCTTACGCATGTCGCTCGCCTTGCCGCGCATCGTTCGCACGTATCTCGCGTGTCGATGGTGCGGGTCGCACGATATCTGCTCGTGATAATAAATTGTTTTTGCTTATAATCACTCATGTTAATAACAATAACTTATCAGGTCACACATTCTAATTAATTTATTTAATGGTTGCTCGACTAATGTTTATTAGATTAGTATTCCAATTAAATTAAATATATAATTGTCAACTTGCGTTTTTATGAATAAATATTAACATGATTGATATTGACTTAAATACTTTTTATTTATTTGATACTTGTATAGTTTAAACACGACATCTAATTAGTTCTTCTCCGCCTGTCGCATGGGTTGTTCCGCATGCGGTGGCATGCTGTTTCACGTGTCGTTCGCATGCTGTTTGTACATCGACGTCGTTCGTTCGCGCGTTCGTACCACACGTCTGGTTCGCGTGTTGTCACGTGCTGTTCGCGCGCGTCGTCACGCGTTGTCGTGTGCGCTGTCCGTGTGCTCCTTCGCGCGTGCCGTTCAGCACGTGGTGACGTGTTGTTTCGTGCGTCGGTTGCATGCTGTCGTGCCATTTCGCGCATCGTAAACTCGTCTCGCTTAGAATCTCTCGTGCTAATTTTATTACTTATTTATTTGACAGCTGTTAGTGTGGCAGATTAATCAAAACTAAATAGCATCTATAATTTATGTTTAATAACGTCGAATTAAATGTTATAGATATACTGGTTTAGCGTAAACGAGATACCTTCTCGACCGTAGCTTCAAGGTCGACATTTCATTTTCCTCGTCTGACCGTAGTAACGCGCTCTATTTCATTTTGCATGTTTTATTATATTTTTCTTTGAATGGTGTAATGTTCTTATACGTATATATGTTTGTTTGCTTGTGCCTGTTTGTCTTCGCTTCGCGTTGCGAATAGACTGCGATCTATTTTCGAGCTCCGAGGGATTCGAAGATCAAGAGTTGGCGACCAAATGATCAGGCTCTCCGAGTTCCACAAAGTTGAAGACCCTAAGCATCTGTTTGGTGAAGGCAAGTGTCCTCTGACCCATTATGTCCCATTTACTTTATAATTCACTGTCCCGCATACTATGAACAACCTAAGGATTTACTACCTTTCTATTTACCTTGTCCTTGATTTACCTTTTGGGTTACTATGGTTAGCTTCATGCTAGCGCTTTACTTTAATCAATGAACATGATGAGATACAATGATGATACTATGGTTTTATTCTGGATATGATGATATACTTGTGGCATTTAGGGGACTCGGGCTGTTTCTCGAGTACCTCTCCGTAAGGACCTGTTCGTTGAGAGACCACCCGAGATAACAGTGCAACCATGAGGGTGAAATGGGGCGCCCTTAGCTAATTAATTAGAGGAACTAGAGGTGTAGTTGCTTCGCCGTCGTGCCGTCAATGGGGTCCAGGCACAGTGCTTGCTCTGCCGAGGCTGGGTGCCGAGGTTCTTTCGTTTTGCTTTTGTTAGTCACCCTCCTGCGGGGAGAGGTACTGTGTTTATCAAACTGGAGAAACCTAACGGGCGGCTATGACCTCTAGGGAATCTTTGTAAAGGCTACGTAGTGATACCCTGCCGGACCACCTAGGAAGTGATCAATGGGGAGTCATGATCCCCGGGCAAAACGGGAATCACGGCTCATGGGTAAAGTGTGCGACCTCTGCAGAGGGTTAGAAACTGATATATCAGCCGTGCTCACGGTTATGAGCGGCCTTGGGATCCTCTTTGATTAGAGATACAGATGGTTCGAGATACAATGGTTCTATTTATTATTTTGGTTCGATGACGATAATGATGTTCCTCGATGAGGAAATGATTCACGGGTTGGTTATATGATAAAACTTGGCTTCCACTAATAATAAATATCTGACCAACTAAAAGCAACCGCTTGAGCTTAACCCCACATAAAGCTAGTCCACCTCAGCCAAACGGGACATTTGCTGAGTACGTTGATGTGTACTCACCCTTGCTTTCACAAAACACCAGGTTGCCTTTGGTGCAATCTATGCTCAGGTAAAGAAGAAGGTGTCGGGGTGGACCTCCAGGAGTTCCAGGACGTTGATGAGTTCGAGGATTAGGCTAGCGACCTCCCCCAGTCAGCTGCCTGTGGTGGGTTGTTTACGTTGGCTACGTTTCGATTTTGCGTACTTTGATTTTATATTATGTAAATGACTCTAGTCTGTAATATTATTACTCACTCTTTATTGTAATTCGAAGCATTGTGCTATGATGAGTCATTTATGTAATCGCTATGTACGTGAATTTCTGATCCTGGCACGTACATGGTTCGCATTCGGTTTACCTTCAAAACCGGGTGTGACAGTGTTATACCGTTATGAGAAAATGTTTCATAATCAATTTGTGATTTTGGCCATACATAAATTTTGTTATTTATAATCTATTTGTTTCACCACTACATTGCAACCATCAGTATCATACAGACTTCGATATATGTCACGATTTGCATGGTCTCATTATTAGAGAGCACGTTTCACACATACCGGAAGAAATTCCCTCGTACATCGTTAGTCATCGGACACATACCACCATACGCTTTTGCTTAAACAAAAAGGTAAGTGTGTGTTTGCAAGACTAATGGTCAAACATCGTATAACCATAAAGTTAGAATACTATATTAATATATTAAATAAATTAATCCAATAGACATAGATTAACCCAATTAACATAGGATAAATAAATATCTAATTATAAAAGTATGAAACATGATATAATCAATGTTGTTACTGCGTAGTAAATATTCATACGAGACTAACACAACTGGAACAGTTCAATTTGGAATTAAAATGGGGAAGTTACGAATTTCCAAAGTTTCTATGTATTTGATATATGATTAATTAGGAAACCAATTTTATTGTTGTTTTCATGACAAAACAGAGGTATTATGTGATAAAAATAATATTATAGAATTATAGAAATTGGAATGAACTTATTTGGATTTAATATGAAATTTCCATGAATTAAATGGGTTTCTGCAATTATTTTTAAACTATAAATCAATTTCTAAACTCCTTTTCCCTATTTTCTTTATTTCCTGGACTGCGTTCCAAACTCCAGAAAGATCAGGGGCTAAGCTATAAATGTTTTTCTAGACTCAGTGAGCATACAGAGTGGACGGCGGGTTAAACACAAAAGACGTTTTAGTTGAAGTTGTACACAATTCAATATGAGTCATGTTGGCTAGAGGGTGGAAGGCTAGGTATTCTGCTCAATAGATCAAGGTTCGATTCCTGAGCAGCCACGGTTTAATTTTTTTTCTGCACGCGGAACAGACCGCTGCACCATCTGCAGTCGCGTCGCTAGCTGTTCTAACTTCTCCCCGCCGGGCGGGCGGCCGCCGACAACGACGGATCGCTTTCGCTGTCTTGTCTCTCGCTAGCTGGTGTCGGCAGCCCACGATCGAGTCCACCTGTCGTGCGGCGTGCTGTTGCTTAATTGTCAGCAGGGCCGGGTATGCTAGCTAGGGACATCGTCATGCATTAAACCGGATCGGAGGAGGACGAGTAAACTCAGCCCAACCCAACCGTGAAGGGAAAATTTTTTTTTGTTGCAGGCCGACTGTAAACCAGAATATTTATAGCTTCTCACAAAAAGAAGCATAGATCCTATCTACATGTTCACCAGATAACGTTTGTGTTATTACTGCTACGGATGGAGTCTATCTTTTTTTTATAAAGGGCTGCAAATATTCTTGTTTACAGCTGAGCTCCACCAATTTTTTCTTTTTCCTGAACTAATTCTCTGGTGCCGAGCTGTCCGTCGTCCTCGCTCGCTCGGGGGCCGGCCGACCCGGGCAAGGGCAACTGGGCCACTTGGACACACGCTCGCGTCGTGCACGGACACCGTCGGATCGGGAGAAAGCAGGCATGGACACCGCACCACCAGCACCACGCCCCGGCGGCCGCGCTTTTGACCGCGCAAAAGTTAGTAAGGTAGTGTTTGGTTCAAGAGTCAAGTAGAACGGAGCCGTTCCGTCTTTGATTGTAGGAACGGAGTCACTCTGTTCTATGTTTGGTAAGCTGTAACGGAGCGGCTCTGTTTTTTATTTGGTTGCAGACTGTGCGAGCGGAGCGTGATCGTGCGAGCAAGCTGGGAACGGAGCGGCTCCGTCCGATTAATTTTTTTTGGAGTGGGAAGGTTCCGGATCTAAGGAGAATATTCCCTAATTAGAACCACTTTATTCTAATTATTTTGTAACTAAATAATAATAAAACTAAAACATAACGAACTCCGTTTCACTTGGCCAAACGCTAGCTAAAAAGGCAGCGGAGGCGAGAGGGCGACCGCGACACGAGCCAGCGTCCCGGTCGGTCGGTCGGTGTGGACGGTCACGTCACGGGGTTAATGGCCTGCTGCTCGTACGCGCGCGTGCCCATGACAGGGTGCGTGACCCACCCAACCAACCAAAGAACAGCGCGCGGGGCAACGGCCGGCCAACCACACGTCACCACCATGGCCACATCAGGGCAACAGTACGTGCCGGCAATATCTATCGCGACATGGCGCGCGTAGCTAGATGCCGATCAGCACTAGCAGCAGGGGTCCCTCCCTATCCCTAGTAGTGCTGCTGTCGTCCCCTCTCGCTAGCTGCAGTGACAGTCGAGCTTGCAGCAGGTCTGCATGCAGACAGCTGCAGGATATATATGCACGCAGGAATAGGACGATGCCGTGCGGAGTGATGATGAGCTTATCATTCGCGCGCGTACGCTACGCACGTCGCGTACGTCGCTTGGTATTTCGTCAGGCCGTATAGTATAGTATAGGCGGCCCCCAGACCTAGTGCTGCCATTCTTCGTCCTATACGCGTACGTGCTATCTCCGGCCTGATTGATTGTCTCCGTGCCGCCACTGCACAAAGAAGGGAAAAAAAAGCTGCGTAAACATACGTACGTTGAATGCGATTAATGATCCGTGTGTGTCCGCACGTACGGTACATGCATGCATAGTCGTCTATGTATGTAAGTAGTGCATGCGTACACACACTCGTATCGTACGTATTGTATACTAAAATACCAGCAGTACAAAGCAAGAAAGAAGGTCCGTGAGCTAGCGTGTGTATAGAGTAGCGTAGCTGGATCGATCGAAGAACAGGGTACGTAGTACGCGTATGTGTTTGAGCTAGCGTCGCGTTTTCAGCGCCTGTCCCTGCGAGCGCATGTGTGGCTTCAACTGTCCTGGCCTAGTACACAGACAGGGGTACTATATATACGGTGCTGCTGCTCTACGGCCCCTGCCGTTTCAAAAGCGGGCCGGTAAGTGATCGACGGGGGTACGTATCTCGACAGAGACGGTGCCGGCCGGTATATATACTACCATGTACGTACGTACGTACATACATACAGTACACGGAAACCTAGCCTCTTCATGTCCTCGAGTAGATTAGAGTAGAAAGTACTTGACGCGCGGTTGGCACTAGGCTAGGTAGGCAGCGTGCGCTGGCCAGTGGCACTGTGCAGTGAGTTCATAGTATTCAGGCGCACGTGAGAGTGCGACGTACTACGTGCCGTGACGACCACGCGCGCGCGCGTGGGCGTGGCCGTGGCCGTGGCCGGCGGCGGCGGCGCGCTAGCTGCCCTGTGCCCTGGCCGAGTGGCCCTGTCTCTCCTCTCCAGGGGTGAATGAAATGAAACTGCTACCAGCACGCAACCAACGACCCAAACCGGCTACCAGACAGCTAGCTGGCCGCGATTCAAATGTTTCATCTCGATTTTGTCTGAGCCCTTAATTAATTTTAATTCAAAAACAAATAGAATTTGGGCTCATCCAAATACAATCCGATCATTAGATTATATAGTTTAAAATTTAGAGACCGTTACTCCCTAGTTCTAGCTCGAACTAGAACTCGTAAAAAGACTGATCCGTTGTCTTGCCAATGAGCTGCCACTGGATCCAAAAGCTTGCAGCTGCAGCCTCGATTTAGGATGTCCAGTTAGCAGATGCACCCCCGTTTGGTGATCCAATGCCGGCTTGCTTGCTTTTGCTTTTCAAACGTACGGGACTGCGGGCGCTGTTGCTGGGTCGTCGCTCTCTCCAGATCCAGATCCCTCACTTGCACACTGCTTCCATTCAGCCTGCGTTTACGCACGTGGGAACTGGGAACGAAGCCAAAGCACGGGCGACGAGTCGTGAGTTGTGACGACTGACGACGGGCATAGCAGTCATGCCATGCGTGTGGTCCATGATTCTTTTTGGGCCTCGGCCTGCAGTGAGTTGTTTCATCCCTGTTTGGGTCTCTCTTTTTTGGTCTGGGCCTCTCCCAAGCCCGACTTTCTTACGGTATATATAAACTCAATGCAAAACTCCTATGAAATGAATACATGGATGATTTTTCCCGTGGACTGAAAATGGGCTTTCATCTCAGGTTTTCCTGTTCTTCATTTTCCTACGATTTTGAAACGATTGCATAATTTCGGGTGGGTGTGTTGCCAGTTGTGTGTATCCACCACAAGGTGACCTCCTCATCAACGTGACATTTTTTTAATTAAAAAACAATGCGCAAAAAAAAGCTTTCTAAAGAATGGAAAATATATGCATGTCTTCAAAAGTTATGAGAAAGACTCTAGATATATTAGGACAAGAGGCAACCGATTAACGTATCTGTTGACGCCTTTTCGGAGCGCCAAACACTCAACAAGAACCGTGGCGGTGCCCTCTGCACAGGGGCGGACGGTCCGCGCGCGGGGCCGGACGGTTCGCGGCCTGGTGCGAGGCGCGGTGGTACTCTCTGCGCAGGGGCGGACTGTCCACGGCCTGGGGCCGGACGGTCCGCGGCCTGGTGCGCGGCTAGGGCTCCTGCCTGACGACCGGACGGTCCGCGCCCTGGGGCCGGACGGTCTGCGCGTACGCAGGGACGGCGGAAGATCGCCGACGGCGCCTGGATCTCGCTCCCGGGAGGGACCCCGTCGGGGAGTAGAGATCCTAGGTTGTGTCTAGGCTCGGGCAGGCCGACCTAGACTCCTCTAATCGACGTAGAGTCGAGGAGAGGCGGAGAATTTGGGGATTGGATATCTAAACCTAAACTAGACTAACTACTCCTAGGATAAAATGCGAAATAGAAGTTGTATTGATTCGATTGATTATCTCAAATCGGCCGTAGACCTCTCATTATATAGAGGAGGGGGGCTGGACCCTTTACACGACTGGATTCCGGGTTAGTTCCGCAAATCTAGCCAACAAACATAGCACAAAACTCGGAACCCTAAACTACTCTGCGCATGCGCGGACCGTCCGGCCCACAGGCGCGGACTGTCCGGACCGCGGACCGTCCGGCCTCAGGGCCGGACCGTCCGGCCGCTCAATATGGTGCTCAACATATGCCCCCCTGCCTTTTGGTGGAGCTGAGCAAACCAAAAGCAACTAACTCGATGTGATTACATCGGTTCTCTTAGGCATCCTGCCACATACTAGGATGGTACTGTTTGAGGAAACGCCCATTCAAAGCCTTAGGCAAGTCCTTGCCTTGTAATGTTTGTAGCAAATAGGCGTTGCCAGACATCACCTGTTTTACTTTATAAGGGCCTTCCCAACTTGGTGACCATTTCCCGAACTTTCGATCTTTATTCCTTAAAGGCAGAATGGTCTTCCACACCAGGTCCCCTATTTGAAATGATTTTGCTTTGACCTTCTTGTTGTAGGCCCTGGCTACCATGATTTTGTCCTTTTCTATTGCTCCCAAAGCTATCATCCTTTTGTCAGTCACCTCATCAATATTATCCATCATTGAATCATAATAATCGGTAACAGTTAGATCATTTTGTCTGGCGAACCTGATAGCATTCAAACTTATTTCCACAGGCAACACTGCTTCCTGCCCATAGACAAGCTCAAAAGGAGATACTTTAGTAGCCCTATGTTTAGATATTCTATGAGCCCATAAAGCCTCAGACAAAATCTTATGCCAATGTTTAGGATTATCAGATATTTTCTTTTTTATCAAATTAATCAATGTCCTATTGCTAGACTCGGCCTGACCATTGGCCTGAGCATAATATGGAGATGAATTAAGCAGCTTAATTCTGTATAATTCAGCAAATTCACGTACCTCCTTTGACATAAAAGAAGTACCTTGATCTGTAGTTAAGGTCTGGGGAATGCCGAATCTATGAATGATATGCTCAGTTATAAACTCAATTACCTCCTTGTGTGTCATGTTCTTTAGAGCAACGGCTTCAGTCCATTTGGTGAAGTAGTCAGTGGCAACTAACACAAACCGATGCCCCTTTGATGATGAAGGATGAATTTCTCCAATAAAGTCTAATCCCCATCCTCTGAATGGCCAAGGCTTGATGATAGGATGTAATTCGGCTGCAGGGACCAACTGTAGGTCGCCGAATTTTTGACACACTTGGCAACCCTTGTAGTACTTGAAACAATCAGCTATCATACTAGGCCAATAAAAACCAGACCTTCGCAACAACCACTTCATCTTTGGAGCTGATTGATGAGTACCACAAATTCCCTCATGTACTTCGGCCATGGCTAATATAGCGTCATCTGGGCCCAAGCACTTAAGCAGGATGTCATTGACTGTTCGGCGGTAAAGTTCATCACTCATCAAAACATACTTGAAAGCTGTTCGCCGAACGTTCTTATCTGTCCTGATATTGGGACTTCGTAAATAATTAAGTATAGGTGTCCTCCAATCACTTGCATCGGCTTCATTGTCAGCCGAATTAATGAAAAGAACATTTCTGGTAACCCCGGACGGTCCGGCGTCATCACGCGGATGGTCCGCGACCTGGGAATTTGGCTCTGCACTGGTTATCAGATTTTCAGTTTTGTGAAATTTCCCTTTCTTTATCCGATAACCTGATGCATCTTGTGCCAAATCGTTAGCTCTATGATTCTCAACTCTAGAGATATGCCGAATACTGAATTCGTCAAAAGAATGGATTATGCTCCAACATTTCTCAAGATAACTATTTAGAGTATCATCAAGACATTGATATTCTTCTAACACTTGTTGGACAACCAGCTGAGAATCACCAAATACCTTCACAGGTTTTACTCTCATACCATTTAAAAGTTCTAAGCCGAATAGGAGGGCCTCATATTCAGCTTGATTATTAGTGCAATAAGTTTTCAATCGGCTAGAGAAGTCAAAGGAGACATTTCTTGGTGAAACAAGCACAATGCCAATTCCTTGCCCTTCATTGCAAACCGATCCATAAAATATAAAGTCCAAGGAGTAATAGTGAGGTATGACATGTCTAGTTCATGAATATCATTAACCCGATGTTCTACAATAAAATCCGCTACGACTTGGCCTTTCATAGATTTCAATGGTTCATAGGCCAAGTCATATTCTATGAGTGCATAAGCCCACTTACCAATTCTACCACTCATAATTGGGTTATGCAACATGTATTTGATTACATCGGCTTGACCAGAAACAGTGCAATGACTAGACAGTAAATAACATCTACATTTGGTGCATGCATAAAACAAGCATAAGCATAACTTTTCAATAAAAGTGTACCTTGTTTCAGCATCCACCAACCTTCGGCTTAGATATGTCACCACATGCTCCTTCCCCTCAGTTTCTTGTGTCAGAACAGCCCCAATAACGTTGTCTTCAGCTGCAATGTATAATCTGAATGGTGCTCCTACTTGTGGTGCTTCTAACACGGGAGCCGAAGACAAGTATTTTTTAATGAGATCAAATGCTTCCTGCTGCTCTGCCCCCCAAGTGAATTCAGCATCATTCTTAAGCCGAAGGATAGGGGTGAAGGCATCAATCTTCCCAGCTAGGTTAGAAATAAACCTTCGTAAATAATTCACCTTGCCGAGAAACCTCTGCACTTCGACCTTACAAGTCGGAGGCCCCACATTCCGAATAGACTTGATTCGGTCAGGGTCTATTTCTATACCACGTTCATGGATGACAAATCCTAAAAACTTACCAGCCGACACTCCAAAAGCACATTTACGTGGGTTCATTTTTAAACCATACCGACGCATTTTATCAAAGGCTTTGCGCAAATCAGCTATATGAGAACTAAACTTAGCCGATTTGACTACAATATCATCAATGTAGACTTCCACAGTGTTTCCTAACAACTCATGGAAGATCAGATTCATAGCCCTCTAATAAGTAGCACCAGCATTTTTAAGACCGAATGTCATGACAACCCATTCAAATAAACCAATGAAGCCTGGACATATAAAGGCCGTTTTAGACGCATCTTCTTCGGCCATGAAAATCTGATTATATCCGGCATTACCATCAAGGAAGCTAATAATTCTATTTCCTGATGCATTATTGATTAATGTGTCGGCTATGGGCATGGGATATTCATCTTTAGGAGTTGCTTTATTTAAATTACGAAAATCAATGCATACTCTAAGTTTACCTGACTCCTTCTTCTCCACCGGCACAATATTGGAGACCCACTCTACGTATCTGCAAGGTCTAATAAAATTAGCTTCTAGCAGCCGGTGGATTTCGTCCTTGATTCGTGGGAGAAGATCTAGACGAAATGTTCTAGCTTTCTGCTTGAAAGGTCTGAAACAGACTTAATGGGCAGCCGATGTTCGACAATCTCTTGGCTTAGTCCAGGCATTTCAGTGTAATTCCAAGCAAAACAATCTGAATATTCCTTCAATAGACCGATCATCTCATTTCTAGAATCGGTCTCCAGGGTCTTGTTTACAAAAGTCGGCCTTGGAGTTTTACCATTTCCTATGTCAATCTCCTCCAAAGGATCAGCCGATGTAAACCCCTGTCCTAGTTTATCAAGATCTCTGAATTCCTCTATCATGTCCCCCACAGAGGAATCAGATGATCTTTGTGTGATGGCGGACTTTCCGGTCTCGGGGACCGGATCATCCGTAATACTATCTTTTCGCTGTGGTAGATGTTCGGTCTTAAAGTCCAAACTGTTCTGTGATAGACCAGACCATCCGGCTTTGAGGGCCGAATTGTCCGTGATCAAAGACTCATGAACTTTGTGTGTATTCATCGTTTAAACTCTATTTAGGATTCAGCCGATTCTCCATCGGCTCTAGCATTACAGGAATGAAACCTTTCTTATCTATACTTATGAACTGATAATCAGAAAAATCTACCCCTGTGAGACATGTAGCAGTCTCATAAGTCCAGAGTACAGGGGCATCGGCCACAGCGATGCAGACCGATACATCAGCATGTACTTGTTCTACCTCATCGCCTACCCATTGTATTAGCATTTGATGTAATGTAGAAGGTATACATTGATTGGCATGAATCCAATCTCTGCCTAGAATTAAACTGTAATTCCCTTCTACATCAGCGACGAAGAATGCAGCAGCAAGGGTCTTAGTCCCGATGGTTAATTCAACGGACGTGACTCCCCTGGCTTTAATCGAACTATCCCCAACACCGCTGAGGGTCATGTTGGTTTTGACAAGTTCGTCATCTTGTTTACCTAATTTTCTGTATAATGAATAAGGCATTAGATTTACAACCGCCCCTCCATCCACCAACATCTTAGCAATCGGTATTCCATCAATGTGACCGCGCACGAAGAGCGGCTTTAAATGATTTACCGATTCCTTTGGTTTAGTAAAGGCGGCTTCTTTAGGACCAAAATCAAACTGGGCAGCAACAGGTTCATCGTCGCCAATGATAGTACAATCGGAAGAAAATGTAATAATATTTACATCCATACCTGGGCGTTCTGGAGAAGGCTCGTAGTCGACCAGGTCTTCTCCTAGCAGGTCGTCCTCTTCCATTGATGTTATCGTGTTGTTGGAGGCTTCCTGATGAACGGCGGACGGTCCGCACGTGGGGGCCGGACGGTCCGCGCCTGGTGCAGGTCGTCCAGAGCCTTCCTGGTGAACGGCGGACGGTCCGCACGCGGGGGCCGGACGGTCCGCACCTGGTGCAGGTTGACTTTCTATTTCTTTGGCCGTTTGTTTTTTCTCAACGGCCTTCGGTCTCCATTTCTTTTGCGGTGGCGGGTATAGTGGATGTGTGTCATTAAATGTCTTTTCCGCCTCCTTCTCTTGGCTCTCCTTTGCTCTTGGGCGCTGTAATTTTCTCTTTTGGGATCGTGTCAATCCCGCTGGGCACCATCGAGGCATGGAGTATTTTGGATCGGCTGTTTTGATGGTAGCCGTATCCTTTTCGGTTGTGTTGGCCGATTCGCCGAAAATCATCGGCCCTTTATTGTCTCCCTGTATGACAACATCTGCAGTACCTATTTTGATGATGTCCTTTTTTGTTGTTCTTTGAGTTGCTACAGGCATATGCCCCCCCTGCCAGATTGGTCGGCCTTGAAGGCCGAGTAGTCCGGCAATCCTGTTGGGTTTGTGCCTGGTGACCGGATTGAGCAGTGCTCAATCGGTCTTGTACCGGTGGCGTCAACCTGTCAAAAACAGATGTTTGGGGTGCCCCCCAGGTGGGGTACTGTGGCATCCCAAATGGATATGGTGGCATGCCCCACATTTGATTTGGGACATATGGCAGAGGTAAATATGTGTATGGATATGGCATAGGTGGATATGGAGGTAGAGGTGTCCATGCAGGTAAGTTAGGTCTCACTTGTATAGTATGACCTTTCATTTCTTCCGATTGGTGTGGTGGTCCAATCGGCCTGACCTGGCGCTGCTCATGAATGGGTGAGCGGGGTCGCTTTGCTGGCCGGTCACTGGGGCCGGCCTTCTTTTTTACGTATTTAGACAATAATTGATCAAAAGTTGGGCCGGCTTTAACCAACCGACTAGCTGCCTTGAATGTATTTGTTTTCCACGTACCTATCTCTGGTCGTCGTGGTTTGAAAGTACGTGGCCGTTGTAAGTCCTGAGTACCGCCGGACCGTCCGCCGGAGCTCTCCGGACTGTCCGGTGGGGTCCCAGACCGTCCGCGCCTACGTGCCGGACCGTCCGGGATATGCAACACGGGTTCCTGCATCTGTCTCCCTGTCTGCGCTTGCCCCCCAGTACTGGAGGCTGTGATGGTCACCTTTAGGGTCTCCCCTCCATCGGGAGTCTTCTCGGCTACCACTTTCCTGCAAGAAACTTTATGATCCTCATCGGCCTTTTTAGAATTGCCGATGATTGCCTCTTTGCCTTTGCCTTTATCGGCCGTGTTTGGCCGAACCAGGACTTTCTTGCCCTCAAAGTCGATCACGTTCATTGGAAAGGGCTCTGTATCCACCTGCATTTCCTGAAATTTCAATCGTCCCTCATTAATGGCCGATTGAATCTGTCGTCGGAATACATTACAATCATTAGTGGCATGAGAAAATGAGTTATGCCACTTGCAGTATGTACGACGTTTTAGCTCGTCGGCGGATGGAACAGTGTGATTTATTTTAATATTGCCATTTTTGAGTAATTCGTCAAATATTTTATCACATTTACCAACATTAAACGTAAACTTAACCTCCTCTTGCCGTTTCTTTTGAACCGGCTGCAAGGAGGAACAAGCCGAAGATTTGGCCTGTTTTGGCCAAATCATTTCAGCAGCATATACTTCTGCTGATTCGTCATCTGAGCTACTTTGGTCGCATTCTACTATATGTACGTTGTGACGCATTGTTTTAGCAGTTTCTTTGCTCCGGCTTTCGCAAGCCAAAGCCCTCTGGTGTAACTGTGCTAGTGTAAAAAATTGGATGCCTTCTAATCTCTCTTTTAAATAATATCGTAGACCATTAAAGGCTAATCCTACTAGCTGTTTTTCTGCTAAATGAATTTGAAAGCATCGGTTTCTTGTATCGCGGAATCTCCGGATGTAATCATTAACCGATTCGTCTTTTGTCTGTCGCAATGACACTAAATCTACCAAATCCAATTCATAATCACCGGAGAAAAAATGATCATGAATTTTTTGTTCTAGATCCCCCATGATGAAATGGAATTGGGAGGTAAAGTGGCATACCATGCAAACGCGGTTCCTGTTAGCGATAATGAAAATAAACGCACGCGAAATGCCTCTGTGTCTGCCAATTCTCCTAATTGTGCTAAGAACTGGACTATATGTTCGCGCGTGTTTTTCCCTTGATCACCCGAAAATTTTGCGAATTCGGGTATTCTAGTTCCCTGTGGGTACGGGTGGTGATCAAATCGGCTGTCATAAGGTTTCCGATATGATTGCCCCCCAGGGACCATGCTTACTCCGAGCTTATCTCGGAACGCCCCGGCTATTTCTTCCCTCACTATATCAATGGCAGCCGGTGCAAGACCACCGGCTCTCTGGTCAAACATAGGTGGAGTTGGTTGCATATTAGTATGTTGTCGTTCCCCCCATTGGTTTGAGCTACGTGGTGCATTCCCATTTGCCCTATATGGCTCATAGGTTTGATCGTTTCTTTCCGGCCTTTTAGGTGGGGCCGGAAAGCTTTCCTGGGCTCTGGATCCTGAATTAATGGGCTGGTGCATTGCATAATGTGATGGGAAGTGTTGCTGGGACGGGCGAGGATTCAGGTAATAATCCTCCTCAAAAGACTCATGCGCGGACTGTCCGGATATGTACCCGGACCGTCCATGGTCATATGCGGACCGTCCGTCATTGTATGCAGACCGTCCGACTGGGTAATTTGGGTTCTGTGTCATATGTGGTGGCTCGGGCGCATATCTAGGTAACTCATTAAAAATAGGCCCAACTGCTGTTGGCCCGGATGGTCCGCGCTCACGTGCGGACGGTCCGGGCATGTGCAGATCGGCTGGTTTGCTGCCGATTTGCGGTTGCTTAGGGTATGTGTCCATCGGCATCCCATAAAGGGGTTGTGACTGGTCGTGACAACCTGTAGTCGATGTGTTACGCGCGTTATCTCCTAACTCAACCTCGTGCGAAGGAAAATTTGCGGTACTAGATTTATCGAATGCACGTACTAGTCTCTTAAGATCGCTTTGCATACCCCCTATGATGTTCTGCATTTGTTCACGCTGATCTTCTACATAATTTCTAAGAGATTGCAGATCGTTGGTATTACTTACATTGGGGATATCTGGCGTGGGTTGGAGCGAAGCCGGATCCGTCGCCCGATGTCGGACGACCTTGTTGTTCCTGTCCACTTTGAAGTTGGCCAAGAACTTTGCTTTCGCCTCCTGGATCATCCGCTCCTTATGCTCCTCAAACTGGAGCTGCTCGTCAGCCGACAAGGTTTCCCAAGTCGGCTCTATGATGTTGCTTAGATAAATATCAGAGCTATCCTTTGAACCGGCCATTGAGGGCCGATCTGATGAGCTTAGATGTGTTTTCCCCAGCGGAGTCGCCAAAAAGTATGTTGACGCCTTTTCGGAGCGCCAAACACTCAACAAGAACCGTGGTGGTGCCCTCTGCACAGGGGCGGACGGCCCGCGCGCGGGGCCGGACGGTCCGTGGCCTGGTGCGAGGCGCGGTGGTACTCTCTGCGCAGGGGCGGACTGTCCGCGGCCTGGGGCCGGACGGTCCGCGGCCTGGTGCGCGGCTAGGGCTCCTGCCTGACGACCGGACGGTCCACGCCCTGGGGCCGGACGGTCTGCGCGTACGCAGGGACGGCGGAAGATCGCCGACGGCGCCTGGATCTCGCTCCCGGGAGGGACCCCGTCGGAGAGTAGAGATCCTAGGTTGTGTCTAGGCTCGGGCAGGCCGACCTAGACTCCTCTAATCGACGTAGAGTCGAGGAGAGGCGGAGAATTTGGGGATTGGATATCTAAACCTAAACTAGACTAACTACTCCTAGGATAAAATGCGAAATAGAAGTTGTATTGATTCGATTGATTATCCCAAATCGGCCGTAGACCTCTCATTATATAGAGGAGGGGGGCTGGACCCTTTACACGACTGGATTCCGGGTTAATTCCGCAAATCTAGCCAACAAACATAGCACAAAACTCGGAACCCTAAACTACTCTGCGCATGCGCGGACCGTCCGGCCCACAGGCGCGGACTGTCCGGACCGCGGACCGTCCGGCCTCAGGGCCGGACCGTCCGGCCGCTCAATATGGTGCTCAACAGTATCTGTAGCCTGTCTGAAAGCTTCCAAAAAGAAAAAAAATACACCTTTTACTAACCGTCGCATATATTAAGATAATTCTAAGTAGGCATATTCACTCCCCCCCTAGGTAAAAAAATATGATGATTATGTTATTTAAACTAACTAAAAAATGTTAGATAATAAAAAACTATACGTATAAATTACGTTATTTATAAAATATATAATATAAAAAAGATATGGTAAAAAAATGATGATGATAAGTTTTATTCGGGCATAATGTTACACATAAAATTTTGTAGATTTTAAGGAATTGTATTGATAAATTATGTTTCTTAAAGTATTAAGCATAAAAGTTTGTCGGTATAACTTGGCGTCTTTCAAAAATTAGAAGTTATGGAAACATCACTACACCCCACGCGCCCAGCAAACACATGTAAGACTGCCCGCAGCACCGCACCCTACCCGTCCCCTACCCTAATACTGTTCATGTTGTAGAGGCAACAGTGTTCCCCTATCTCCCGCAGCGGCGAGCGCTACACTCTCCCCTTCCTCGCCGCACTCTTCTCTCTCACGTCACATGCAGGGGATGACTGTAGCCGCCCTCTCGCCTCCTTCACGCGGACGGAGCCGACCGCGACAGACAACGGAAACTTCCCGCTCCACCTCGCTTCGCCTCGAACCGTCCGCGGAAGGGCGATTTTGCGCGGCGACGCGGCGGCGGATCTCCCGTCGGCCTGTGGAGTCGGCCCCGGCCCCGCTCAGTTGCGCAGAAGAGGAACTCGACTTCGTGACCACGCAGTGCCGTTCGCGACCGAAGACAAAGAGGGGTCAAATCCGCTTCGCACGAGGTACCTCGCGACCGATTCGTTGCCTTCCGTATCCGACCTTCGACGGCTCCATCAGATCCACACGGAGACGCTTCGATTCGGCGTGTTGCGGCCGAGATCTCCCCTTCTTAAGGTATTACCTTGTTCAACCTCGTCAAATCAATACTTATTTGACGATTGATTTCGAACAACACTCGTTTTTTTCTTCGATTCGCCGTCTTCCGGGCGAGATCCTCCCGTCTTGAGGTATACCATCTTCTACCCCGTCATATGAATACTTCATTCAAGAATGATTTAGAACACCAATGGTTTTGTTCAAAAATCCTAGTTTATTTTGCCCAACCCATACGACTTTACCAGATCGACACTTGTAGTTTGAGCTGTCAACTTGTTACATTGTTCATCCTACGATTTAGCCACCTGGTGGAACAAACTTTGTACCCTTCTTTGGGCGTATTGTTTCTAGGAGATGGAGACGCCCCCTCCAATTTTTGAGTTCACCCTTAGTTGCCAATGCAAGCAAGGTTTGCAACCTCCTATCCTAACATTAGCCATGCCAGTCTACTGCATTTCCCCAGTGATGTTCAATCCACTAAAGCAGATATTTATTAAGTCAACAACTTGTATTTCTGGCGTTTCTGTCCAATGTTACCATTTCATAGCATTGTAGTCTTCACCAATATATGTCATTCCACTGACAACCTGATTAGTTCACAATTCATTGTGGTTGCATGGAATACACGTATGTTCATGAATTGTTCGGTACAATTCATGACATGTTCATTTACCTTTGACTATGATTATCTGCCTGATCATGTGTCTGCCTGAACATGTGTTTGACCCACAAACATATGTAATGTTCAAGACTTGAACTTGTGTTTCATTCATAACACAAGTACCTGCCAACAAATATTTAAGTGGTACTGACAAATTTATTGTTTTCATGTGTCTGTTTGCTTTATGCATCGAACTGTACAAGTCATATGTCATCTTCATTTTACTTCGTCACTAAATTATGGACATTTACATGTTTTTCATACGCCTTAAGATTCATTTGCCTGTTTTCTTTCTTCATCATTATGATATATACATGTTAGCGCATTTTCACTACTTTGCAAGCTCTGTTACATACAGTTCCCTTATATTTGATACAAGTTTGTAATGTTGTTGCTTTTTTTATGAATCCATGCCGGTGCATACAATTTTGTAGGCACTATTTTGTGGGAACTTTATTCATTCCTTGAATGCTTCTGCTTTTTAAGGGTTTGCACATGTTACTTCATATATGAAATGTTTGCAGCGCATTTGATCATGGCATCCTCGACAGAAGATAAGATGAAGGGTTTGTTGAAAGTCCTTGTAGACTGTGCAGAGGATGCCACAAAATCCCTGGGGGGGTTAGTTGATCATGCAGTAGACCACATGCATGATGAAGAGATCCTAGCTAGGACATTGTTTGCTATGAAAGAAAAACTAGAGTTGCTTCAGCAGGATGCCTTAGAGGCAAAAGTCCAAGCCTTTCCAGAAATAGCTAAGTACGAGTGGGATGACATCATTGTTGAACCTCCCTCTCCGTCACCCCCTCCAACAGTTACTGATCCTTCTGTTGAAGAAGAGGAGTTCTACTGCCCCGACGTCAGTGACGAATGGTACTTCAGTGATTCGGATAGGTCTACCCGTAATAGCTACTGGAATATGTATTAGGTACATGTATTCCAGTGTTAGGTACATGACATGCTTTTGAACTACCATATGTCATGTATGTCTAAGTCTAAGTGGTACCCAGGGACATTAAGTAGCAACTATGATGTAAGGAATTGTGTAGTGTGTGAACTATGTTCAGTACTATTTGTTATTATGTCCATGGTTTCCTACTGAAACCGTGAATGGGACCCTCTTATTTTTACTGTGGTCAGTTAAATGGTTCTTACATACTTCATTTGTTCAACTGCTTCTGTACATTTGAATAAGTTTAGAGCATATAAGTAAATTTGTCCCATCTCCACAATTACTAGAATGGACCCAGCAAACAATGCCACTTCATCGCAGCCCATGTCAAATGCCTCAAGTGGCCAGCAGTTTCCTCCTCCACACCCTATGTGGCCTACGGGTTACATGCAACAGAGTGGTATGGATTGTAACTTTATGGGAAACCTCAGTTTTCCAAACCCTGCTCAAGGTCCGACAACAATGTGGGCGCCCATGCAGACAGGAAATACTACTTCCCAATCTAACATGATTCCAGCCTCACAATCAGCAATGTACTGGAATCATTACTTGAACTTTGTGAGGAATCCTCTTGGGTCAGCTGAAGGCAATCCTTGTGCTGAGTCCATTCCACCTTCCAATACTAGTACACCATTGCAGGGTTCCAATACTATACCTTCATTACCTGTGAACTTGGACTCAGATGCTGAACACAGTGTTCACGACATCAACAGTCCAGAAAAGAATGCACCTCCTCTGCAGAAACATAAGAAGTCTAAGGAACAAAACTTTACTGGACCTGAAGATCTTCTCCTTTGCACAACCTGGTTGCAAATAAGCAGTGACCCTGTTGTGCACACTGGCCAACGTAGGGAGGGGCTTTGGGCTCGAATTGAAAAAAGATACAACGAACAAAGGGGCAAGTTTCCTTATAGAGTTAACAGAGCCCTTAGCAGCAGATGGGACAAGATTAGAGCAGATGTTAGTAAGTTCTCTGGCTACTACTCAAGAGTTCTAAGGGAGAAACAAAGTGGCCTAACTGATGACGACAAGGTAACCCTTTTTACACACAGTATTATCCATGTTCATATGACACGTGATATTGTTGGCACAATATTGTAATCAAACAACATTTTGTACAGACATCGAAGGCGGTAACATTGTTTGCACACGAGGAGAACAAACCTTTCCATTACATGCATTGCTGGCACCAACTGAAGGGCGAACCCAAATGGGAGAGCATCTGTAGTGGACATTCGTTCTGAGGATTGAATGCAAATCCAATTGGATCTACAGGTACTCCATCTGAACATGCAAATGAAACTGATAGTGCATCTGCTGGTTTGACAAGAAAACGACCGCGTGGTCGTGATTACAGTAAATCGGAGAGAAAGAAATCAGCTTCTTGTTCATCTCCAGAATACCTTAGCCGTTTGCAAGAAATAACTGAAAAACAAATTCAGAGGTCCATAGAAAAGGGGGAAAAGAAAGAAAAGTGCTCCGAAGAAGACATGGAAATAGAGAAACAGAGGTTGCAATTGGAAGCAGAAAAGGTAATCATTCGAAAAAGGGAATTGAAACTTGAAGAACTGGCTTCGGCCGAAAAGAGATTGGAAAGGCTAGAGGCAACAAATGAAGATGTGGATCCAGAAGTATGGATTATGATGAAAGAACAAAAAAAAGTTGCAACAATTCATATTTAGGTTTGAGTAAACGCTTTGTTCGGTGCCTGAAAACTTGAGCTTGAGAACGAACCCGGTTTGCGTTATTTGTTTAAGTTTTGACAAATATGTTTGTGAAACCATTATATTCTTGTTGGAACCATAAGTCGTGAAGGACAATTGTGCTGTCGCTGATGTTGTCTCGGCTTGTAAACCAAAATAAGTTTGTCTGCGTGCTGTGAACATTTTGATTATAATTTGTTGCATTAGTTTGTCATGGCCTTGTCGGTCAAAAAAATACGGCTACTTTGTTTTCATTGCAAATGTTATGGTCTTCGTGGCACCCGGACTCATGTGTGTAGTCATTTTCAAATTTTATTGTGTACATGACAACGTACTAGTTATGAATGTACATAGTTACTAAGCAAATTGGCGAAACATGATTCATATAATTCCGGATATTTATTTGAACATGCATAAGTAGGACAGGACAGTGCACAATACAAAGAACGTAGCAATGAATAGAAATATTTACATGGTACCACGCCGAGCCCACAAATGCTCGACAAGATCATTTTGGAGGGAGCACGATCTATCTTGGCGACGCAGATCGAAGTGGTTTATCACCCATTCGGCCCTACCTTCTGCAATGAGTTGAGATGGTTGAATGCCTGAAGTGTTGTCTCCAAAATCAATATTAGCAGCAAACGCCCCTTCGTCTTCGACAATCATGTTGTGCATGATGATGCAAGCTGTGATTATCTCAGTTAAACGATTACGATCCCAACCATACGCTGGACCTCGCAGCACCGCCCACCGAGCTTGAAGAACTCCAAATGCACGCTCAATATCCTTTCGACAACTTTCCTGCATCTGTGTGAAATATACTTTCTTTTGCTCATATGGATGTCTGATTGCTTTTACAAAAGTTGGCCAGTTCGGATAAATACCATCAGCTAGGTAATAACCGAAGTTGTAAGCATTACCATTGATTGTGTAATTGACTGGTGGCATTCGACCGGTTGTCATGGGGTCGAATACAGGTGATCGGTGCAGCATGTTGACGTCGTTGTTTGTCCCTGGCATGCCAAAAAAAGCATGCCAAATCCAAATATCATACGTTGCTACCGCTTCTAGTATCATGGAAGGTTGACCATTTCTGCCACAAAACTGACCACGCCAAGACGTAGGACAGTTCCGCCACTCCCAATGCATGCAATCTATAGAACCCAACATACCAGGAAAACCCCTTGATTCGCTATGGTGCATGATGCGGGTTATGTCAGCTTCGTTAGGAATTCGTAGATACCACCCACTAAAGTATGCAATGATTGCTCGACAAAAATGGTGAAGGCAGTCCCTAGCTGTGGACTCGCCAATTTGAATGTACTCGTCTACTGCATCAGAAGGTAACCCATATGCAAGTACCCGCATTGCCGCACATACTTTTTGTAGGGGACCTAGTCCTGGCATGCCTGTTGCGTCAACCCGTTGTGTAAAGTACGAATCCTGTTGTTGAAGTCCTTGCAAGATACGGAGAAAGAGAGGCCTACTTATGCGGAACCTAATATATCAACATACGATAGTAGCAAATAATTTGCAAATATCAAAAGTCTTCGAATACCATTTAGTGCATACCTTCTACGAAACACGTGGGGTGGATACACTGGGTTCGGCCCGAAGTAGTGATGGTGGATAAGATTTTCTCCAGCAAAATGATCCCTGTGAATGACGCGGCGAGGTAAACGGGACCGTCGTCGGTGAAGGCGTCTGGCCTCTATGTTGAGGGTAAGAAGATTGACCAGCATAAGTGTTTCGTCGTCACTATCACTCGAATCAGAATCATGATCCCTATGCCTGTGAGACATACCGTGAAATGGCTAAAATGTTGAACAACTAGACTTTGTGGGTGCATATGTCAAGAGATGGATTGCATATATATAGGGGAGACCAATGTGGCTTCAGGGGGAAGCAAGTGTCTTGCGTTGAAAGCCAAGTGTGGCGTTCATTGCAAGACAAGTGCGGCTTGCCGCGCACGACTCGTCCAATTTGCTTGTACCGTACGCGTGGTTTTTATATATTGCGTACGAATATATTTCAAAACTTAAGACGGACCATAGTTGAGCACAAAAGTTTGCAATTACGAATTTATTTTTAAATGCAATTGTGTGATATATATTTTGCGCTATTTAAATGCTACAAATAATTATTTTAATTTTTTTTAAACATGCGCAAAATGTCCGACGTGTGCAAATAAATAAAATGAAAATAAAAAATGAAGTTGGTTAAGTTAGTTGTATGGAAATGTATATTTAATGAGTAGAGGGATATATAGGGGAAAATTTAGGGGGAACAGTTGCGGGACGAGTGAATATAGGGGATGAAATCTTGCTGACGTGGCTGCATAGTAACATTTAGGGGGAAAAATTTAGGGGAAACGATTGCAGTCAGTCCGGTGAAAGTTTTGTCGTGCATCGTACCCCTTCCCACGCGCTCAGCGAACGTCGCCCCGCATCCCCCGTGCCTAATAAAATAATCAAAAAATGGAGCGCGCCCATTGGGATTCAGATAATGGTCACAAGGAACATAACGCTTGTCTCTAACCACTGCAACTCATGTTGGTTTGCGTTGTACAAAGGATATATATTGTAAACGTATATGCACTAATAATTAGAAAATAAAAAATAAAACTGTGTTGAGCCAGGCCAGCATTATAGATCGAGAAGGCTGTCCATGCACGACAATCTATAATACAATACCTTCTCTTTCACCGTCCTTGATCCCGTGGGCGTGAAAAAAAGTGAGAAAACTTGTTCTTCTAACCTCACATCATGTACCTTAACATTCACACTAACCTAATTTATGGGTTTAGATCGTATTTGAATAACTATTTCATTTAAGCAATGTCTAGTGGCGGATCAAAGGCAGACTCGAGGTCCCCTGCGCCTGGAAAAATAATGGAGGACGAAGAGAGAGGGAGGAAGAAGAGAAGGAAGAAGAGGAGGAAGAGAAAATAGGAGGAAGATAAGAAGGAAAAAAAAGAAGGAAGAAGAGGAAAAAAGATTAAGAAGAGGAGTAAAAAAAGAGATAATTAACCTCTAGCTTCCCTTAAGGCTTGTTCGGTTATTTTCAATCCATATGAATTGGAGGGGATTAATACGGATTGGAGGGGATTTTGACGTACTAGGGATTAAAACTCCCTTAATCCCCCTTAATCCATATGGATTGGAGTAGAACCGAACAAGCCCTAAGGGTTTGTTCGGTTAATTTCAATCCATATGGATTGAAGGGGATTGATACGGATTGGGGAGGATTATGACTTACTAGAGATTAAAAACTCCTCAATCTCTCTTAATCCATATGGATTAGGGTAGAACCGAACATACCCTAAGATGGATCCTGAATCTGCCACTAGCAATGTCTACCTAAAATAATATACATAAACCGTAGCATGCACGAGTAACTAATTAGTCTTTCTAAAGAATGAAAGCTGTGAGATTTGTGATCCTTCCGTGCCTTTTGCAACTTTCAACAAATTAAAGTTGTACGAATAATTTTGTGGAAAACAAAGAACGTTATAGGATATATGGTTGTTCGGTGTTTTTTACCGCAAAACTTTGGTTGATTAGTGCGATGGATTTTTTAATCGTCAGCATAGAAAATAAATCTTTAGGCCTAGAACAATTTTCTTTTGAACCTAGAATGTTGTCCGGATTTATAAAAACAAAATGTTCTACCTTCATGGCTAATGTGTTCTGCATTCATATTAAAAGAAAAATGTTCATCTACAAATGTTATTTAAACACCTCATGTGTGGTGTGGTCCTGCTGTAAACTCAAGATAACACCTCATAATTTACTTTGAATACACGATTTGGAAACTATCAGCCTATTTGTTTGTCTTTAATCCGTATCGTCTTATACTACTTCTACATTATTTTTGTCACTATAAATTGCAATTGTAGCAGTTTAAATAATTGGCTTTAATTCGAAGCGAGTGACATTTACCCTTTATTATAACATCAATTCTTCATTAAAAAAATGCAATATGCACATCTACTTTCTTCCACGTTGTATATGACATTTATACGGCGCAATGCGCATGCTGAGCTGATCGCTTCACGGACGCTGTTCGCTGTCAGGCTGCGCGGATCAAAATCATCGCAGTCGCCTCTATTCGCGCCCAGGGTTTTCCTCAAATTGGAATTGGGGAACGAGCGGGAAATGGTGATCGGCCCCGACGGCGGCGGCGGCAGCGGCAGCGGAGCGAAGAAGCAGAGGGCGGATGAGCAAGGGGACGGATGCGAGGCGGTGGGTGCGGATGCGGATCCGATCCCTTTGGACCACTCCTCGGTGCTGCCCAACGACCTGCGGTATCTCATCCTGACGCACCTCCCCCTCAAGTACGCCATCCGCACGGGGGCGCTCTCGCGCGAGTGGCACGGCCTGTGGAAGCGCCGGTGGTCGCACCGCGACCCCGCCGAGGGCGAGGTGCACCTCCGCCGAGGTGCCGGCCCGAGGAGAGAGCTGCACAAGTTTGAGCAGCAGCGGCGACCGCTCCCCCCGATGGACCGTTTCTCCCTCGTCGTCGAGACTGGGCTCAGGTCCTCGGAGCTCCGGCGCTTCATGAGGTACGCCACCGACCGCCGCGTCCAGGACCTCCACGTCGAGACACGGAAGGGCATCAAGAAGAACGAGAACCTCAACTTCCACCTGCCGCTGTCGAGCCCGACCCTCGTGCGCCTCTCGCTCCGCCGCATCAACATCTCCAACATGTACTACAGGGGCGCCCAGCCGTTCCGCGCTCTCGAGGTCATCCAGCTCTACCTAGTCTGCATTAATGTGTGCTTCGCAAAGATGATGGGGCTGTGCCCCAGCCTGCTCACTCTCGACCTGCGAGGCTGCGTCATCAGCTGCGGCGCTCAAAGATTGTTTGTGCCGCCGACCGTCAGGAATGTCACCGTCGCGGAGTGCGGCGGGTATTCCAAACTGTGGTTGAGGCTCGCGCCTAACCTTCGCTCCTTCCGTTACAGCGGCGACGTCCGCAGCAGGCCCTTCTACCTTCCATTGCAAGCCACCGCGCTTGCTGATCTTTATATTCGGTCTGCCAACCGGCTAGAAGGAACAAGCCAGCACAATGCCGATAATCTGAGATTTGCTATCCCCAAGAATTTACCAGGCCTCAACGTTCTCACCATCTGTTCCAATGCCCTCCAGGTAACCCTTTTCTTTCTCCATACTGATTCTGTGGTCTCCTCTCCTGCACCGTTAAGTTTCTTGATATTCCATAAACCAAGAAGGAAACAAGATCATAGTATGTGTCTAGCTAATCGTGCCTTTTTATTTTTTTATTTTAGGTTGCATCATATTCCTTGCCAATGCCAAATGACGGTGCCCCGTTCCCTACTCGCAACTTACGCAGTTTGAGAGAGCTTCAGCTGCTCATGTTAGACATGGAAGCTGTCAACCTAGCTGACCTCTACGTGTTCCTCAAGACCTGCCGATGTCCTAATCTGGAGAGGATCTTTGTGCAGGTTAACCAACACCTTTGGTGTGTCTTTTCTAATTTTCTTTGCTTCATAGTCATCGTCCTGTCTTTTTTTTTTTAATTTCATCTACATCTGAATTCTTCTCGAATTATAATTCTTCTGAAATGGTTATGGTTCATCTTTGTAGCTCCCGGCCTTCAGTCATGTGCCCGTGAAAGGTCCCATTGATGAGGTGATGGAAGAGCCATCTCAGGATGGCTATGGTTTTGACAACCTTGTGATGGTGAAGGTCATGAACTTCAATTGGCGCCCTACCGAGGTGCAGCTATTGGGTTTTTTGTTGAGGAGAGCTAGCCCCCTATGTGAACTACTGATAGTTTCTAATAATGCCATGCCTCTGAATTTGTCTGGTGTACCAGACGAAGACCTTACACTTCTACTAGATGGTATCGACAATGGCAAGATAACGGTGAGGAAGTCTGACGATGCTGAAATTCAGCCATGTCATTCAGAGGACTTTATCAAGTTCTAGTTGTCAGTGACAAGGAGGGTTCAGAACCATATGGATATAGCAATACCAAACTGTTAGGGAATTATCCCTTTTTTAATTGGTTGTAGCTCTTATAGCTCTTCTGTCCACCGTTCTTATGATTGTAGCAGTATCAATACATGAATTTTTGGCTGTTCCGAGTGCTAAAAAAAGAACCATGAACATCTAGTTTGGAAAATGGTTGTCTGTATGTTAAATTGGTCTATGTGATTGTTCCTTGCCTGTATTGGTTGGACCAATGTAAAAACAATGCATGAGCGTGTCATATCCTCAAAGAAGTTATATTTAGAGTCTTGCCGTAGTTAGGGTTGAATATCGAGCCAACTCTACCCGGTTTGGTCGAGTTCGAGCTGACTCGTTAAAGTAATAAGTCGGCTTGGCTCATTAACCAAACAGACTGTAATTTAATATGCTTCTCACCTTGTCGAAAGCCTCATGTTCATGCGTTGCGCCAAGTTCACAGTGCTAGCCACACTCCTCGTTGTGGCCTTGCCTCGCCCGTTCGCCGGCGATCAGCGTCCAGTGGCCTCCAGTTCCAGGTCCAGGAACACAATTGCACAAGTCGGTGCCGCCTCCACATCTCAAGTCTGTGAGCTGATTGGTGCGACGTATAGGTGATCAGAGCCGGCCCAAGCTATATGACTCGGCACGAGATACAATTATTTTGCAGTGCACAACTCGATAATAACCGAGTCTAGGCAAAACATGGCAGACGCCAGACAGCAGGTACCAAGACAAAACTTAAGACATTGAGGCTTTCCAAATTAGCCCTAAAAGGGTATTATTAGACAAGTTTAACAGTGGACAAAACATGGCAGACGCCAGACAGCAGGTAACAAGACAAAACTTAAGACATTGTTAAAACTATTTAAGTGATTTTGGTCTGGCTGACTGTTGTTGTCTCGGGGCAGCAGCTCATCATCCCAGCAAAGTCGAAGACAATACTTCAGAGAGCTTAAGACAGCGAAGGCAGAGAACTAAAATGTAATTTCCATCACGCTCACAAGAATATCTTGGTTGTTGCTCGCTCTGGCCCTGGTTGTGCAGTAGAGGAAACTGCTGCTCAGGAACATGGGAAGTCAGGCTTGTAACAAGGATCAAACTATTGGTCAAAACATTTGTCTCTCAATCCATGGCTCACATTCCTGCAAGGGCCAGTTGAGATGTGACTGCTCCTCCAAATTAGCATTCAATAAACCTGCTACCGGTGATGTCTCATTCATATGTTCCTGCCAGTTGAGATGTGACTGGTCCTTCAAATTAGCATTCAAGAAACTTGCTCCTCCTAGTGATGTATCATTGGTAGGTTCCTGCCTGTTGATATGTGACTGGTCCTTCAAATTAACATTCAACAAACTTGCTAGTGCTATATCATTCAAGAGACCTTTTGTTAGTAGTGTATCCGAGATCCCAAGATCAGAAAAACTAGCAACTGGATAACACTGGCTGGGGTCGAAAACAGCATCTGAACCTATAAACACCAAAAGTAAGTCTTGCACACCAAGTTCACAATATTGCGATGATAGAAAGCATTTAAGAAAACTTACCTGAACATAAGTCTGGAGCTTGAGTTTCAGAACAGGCCTCATGTTCAGGGGCACAGAAAGCTGAAGAAGAATGCATCATAAGGTAAGCTTTTGACTGAGATATTGTATTGCATTCCATTGGAATCCGTTGCTCAATGCAAGCCGAAGGACATTGAGCCAACCAGTCATTACTTGGGCTATAGCTGGAACTTTGGATCGAAGGGATCTCTGTCTGAATGGAACCGAATATGGTCCCTGAAGTAGAGAGTCTGCCACCATATACTGGATAGCCACTGCCAATGGCACTACCAACATGCACCGACTGATTCTTTGTCATTACATAGTTCAAATCAGTGGGACAAAAGGTTTTCTCAATGGCACCAGGAATTTGCACACTACTAGTAGATGCATGGCATTTCAAAGGTCTGGTTGGAAACACTGTATCCTTACCATAGTCAAGGTGCTCAAATACAATTAACTCATCCACAAGTTCTTGCACATCAACAACCTTTTCTTTTGAGCACTCATTTGACCGTTTCTTGCCATGTGACTCTCCAGGAGTTTCACAGTCCATGTCTTTATGACTAAGCTGAGAAAGCATATATTCTGGATGGAGAGGCGAACCACATCTCTGTTTTCTCCTTTTTCTGGTATTCCAAAAGTTTTTTATTTCATTATCTGTGCGGCCAGGCAACTGAAATAAACACAATACGTTTGTGTCCAACAAGGTAAAATTGAATTAGTGAAAATGGTTTACAAATTCAAGGTAAAATTTACTGTGAGTGAAGAATAAGAAAAAACATGAAATGCATTCAAAACACAAATAATAGAAACACCACAAATGAAAGATATTTCAGTTTATCAGAATAGTTAAAAGTAGCATCAATATCTACTTCCCATAACTAGCCATGGAATAGTTATATAAAGTGACATTGTCCACGTTTAACTACAAAATTCAACATCTACCACCGCGATCAATAATCCAACAAGGGATACTTGGCCACACATATCAAGTTAGTAAAGCAACAGGTAGCAAGGTTCGAGGCATGTGCCATGTTCAAAATACACAGGTAAAATGAACATCAACATAAAGTATGGCATCCTGAAAAGTAACTGCAGCTACAATGGTGTTGGCATCTTAAAGGTCATGTAGGCTAAGATCTAGTAAGAGACAAAACAACCTAAAAAGTACAAGAACACCTTCAAAGTGTTAAAAGATATGATAATTGCACGAGCTCTCAAGCATATGGGAATATGAGAGCATTGATTAACGTATTAATAGGATGGTGCAAGAGAAACAAACAAACTTATAAATGGCAAATGATGAATTGTCCAAAGAGAAATGCAAAGGTAATGATATTGATTTACATATTAAAGGATAATCCAGGAGAAAGAGAAAAGGTAAACTTATAAATGGCAAATGATGAATTGTCTAAATAGAAATGCAAAGGTGAGGATAATGACTACAAAGTAGGTGTTGCTAAAATGTGAACGAAAATACATAGAAGCAGAACAGCAGCAGGTGCAATATTGTAGCCTCTTATTCCAAAGCAAGCTGGGTTAGACTAGATACGGAACCCAATATTAGATACCAGAAAAGGAAGTTCTCAATGCAAATGCAGCAAGTAAGCAGGAAACTGCAGGAGAACAGCGAGCGCAACACTTACATATGAGGCCATCATGGACCACTTGGGGCCCCACCTGATGTAAAGCTTGATTATCTTTTCCTCTTCCTCAGCGTCGAAAGGCTCCTTCTTAAGATCGGGCCTGAGGTGGTTGGTCCAGCGGAGACGGCAGCTCTTGCCACAACGGTTGAGCATGGCATTCTTCTGCACCTTATTCCAGTTCCCCGCGCCGTGTACCTCGACGTAGTCTTTAAGACGCTTATCTTCTTCGGGCGACCAAGGACCCTTCTTCAACTGGGGCGCCCCACTGGGGTTTTCGTAGTCGCCGATGCTATCGGTCTCCTTGTCTTCATTGTCAACGTGCTCATCGTCGGCCGAGACGTACTCATCGTCCAGGGGAGAGTTCTCTCCATCCGGCGCAGGGTTCTCGTCCACCCTCACCACCGTCATTTTGTTTTTGAACTTTGAAGGCAGCTGGGTCATCCTCCAAAAGCTAGGGCTCCTTTAATCTACTGCAAAGAATTAAGCGAATCGAGTGAAGTCATCAAATTAAGAGAACCGATTGCAGCAATTGCACCCCAACCAATCCAATCTAATCCAATAAAGTAAAATCTATTAGTAATCTAGACAGATAATTAGAATCTTGATCTAATCCAATCAAATAAAATTAGTACTGATGCTTGTATATTTTAATACCATATGGAAATACTACACCATAATTACAGATGGAGGGTCTCTATCACGTATGCAGAGAAAAAGTAGTCATATGAGAGGTGTCTTCGTGTTTTGGATTCTTGTGTGCACATATGACTGCACAGTTTTATAATACAGATTTATGATTCCACAATATTTATGGCTCACATATGACTGCGCAAATTTGGATTGTGCATATATTAGTGTATAGTTTTTACGAATAGAGTGAATGAATGGCTACATGTAAATCAAATAGGCTGTTACATTGTTGGTTGAATAATCAGTGTAGACTACTGGTTAATTAGCCAATCCACTATTAAGGTTCAAAGCTGTCCATTAATGGACAAGACATTTTGATAAAGCTGTCATTCGTTGTCCCTTTTCATTGCCATAAAAAAATTAAAATTTTCTGCTGTTCGAAAGAAAAAATGAGTACCGAAGCACTGAATAGGAACGATCCATTAAAAGGTTATTCTGGTTTGTTTTGTCTATGGTGTGTGAGGAACATGTTTCTAGGGATAACAGCTATTGACACATATAGGTGGTTCAAATATAGGTGGTTCAAATAACAGCTATTCACATTTATTTATTTATTTCTTCTTTGGTAGAGACAAATATAGGTGGTTCAAATAGAGCATGCAGAGACCATGGAGAGGGGAAACTGCAGCCAGATGGACACAGTGACCCTCAATTGAGAAATTATTTGTTGAAATGCTCAGGCCACACAGCGTTCTGGAAGACCTATTGAATCAATTTGCAGCAGACTGAAAGCTATAGAAGGCTGCATTAGAGGAAACTTAATGGGCAAGTATGTTCATTTCTCGGCCTATACAGTTTACACACTAGATCCAAACATAAATATTGATGAGTTTGGCATACCATGTTGTACTGCTTTGAACCTGACATATCCTGAAACTATCAATCCATATAATAATGAGAGGTGAACCAATTTTCTTATTGATAAATGTTATTTACTTAGTGTGCTTTTGCTGGTCATTTGCAGCTAAATCCAATGATTTCAAGTTGAAGGAACCCTTCGTATATGGGCCTCACCCTCCCCCAGGGAAGACCGGTGCAAAATATATCATCATGGACGATGGTCAGAGGCTTGATCTTCAATATGTGAAGAAAAGAAATGATCAACATCTAGAGCTTGGTTACAAGGTGAGTATCAACTTCACTTTGGTTGTAGAAGCTGCTGTTTTTCTACACAATGTCATTGGATTTTTTTATGTCTTCGATTCATTGTGTCAGATTTCCCTAGGTGGAGAGGCATCTCAATGATGGGGATTTTGTTCTTTTCTATCGGCAACAAAGTCTTCATAGATTGTCTATCATGGGGCATCTCATCAAAACTATGCACTACTCAACTTTCCAGTTGAACTTACTTCACAATACAATGATGGCTTCTTCGATGGCGATGAGATGAATATGCATGTAAATGTGAATTGAACTCTGTTTTCTTTTCTCTTGACAGTTAGTAGTTTCTGGATTGACACTGTATAGTGGATGCAGGTATGGCGAGAGTGTGTTAGAGGTTAAGAAGAATCCTAACTGGATATGTCCAGTTTGTTGTGACATCTGCAATTGCAGTTTATTGCAGAACTAAGAAAGGATGGTTCCCTACTGGTTCTGCGTATAGGAAGGTATGCTTTATTGCATAATGTTCCATTTTACATTTAGAAGGCACAAACTGCTACTTGAATTAGGACAATATATACTTTGTTTCTGGATCATGCATCTCTTATTAGCCACAAGAATATGAGCTTTTACTTAGCTTACGGTGGCTTAGCTATCGTTTAGTAGTCGAGACAATGTACATCATTTTTACTTGTTAAAGCTTGTTGGTCCACAATCATTGTGGCTTTCTTTGCCTAATTTTGCGGCCGCATTAAAATGTGTCCTATAAGGTGTAACATATGGTTTAATTTATTCTCCTACTGCATAAAGTGTTTAGCGCCCGATAGGGCGCTTCCTTTTTCTAGTAAAGATTAAAGCCAGAACGACAGCCTTGGGGCTGCGCCATGTCTAGCCTCGTTGACCGCCCTCTCCCATGAAGTTCAATATCAAAGGCAAAAGCTAAGAATGCAATAATTCCTATGGTGTCATTTGATAGCTTGCCATGGAACAAGAAGCAAGAAAAGTACAATGAGCACAAGAAAGCCAAGAAAGACTCAGGTTACGTTGTGATTGTCACCATAAGATTATGATATGTGGGCTTACTGTAATGTGTGAACACTTGTTTGTATTTGATTCACCATCCTAAAATGAGGACTAAACTTTAGTCCCAGCAAATTTTATTTAAAAGACCTATTTTAGTTACCTGACTACATGAGATATGTATTTCTGTAAGAATCTATGAACACTATATGAGATATCAGCATGTGCCAACTGCCAACCCTTCATGTACAAATTTGTGGACGCACAGGAAGTACATGAGAAATTTCGGTTACAATGTCACACACGCACACATATTGGAGCTTTCGGAACTGTAAACAGATTAGCGTTCCTCCATAATCTGCATTTTTCTTTCTTGTAATGGTGTACAGTTGGAACACAAGTATGAGAGTCTGCTAGGAGCAATAAGTCATTCACCCCCAACTGATACCACCTGGTGTAAGGCTATCTCCAGCAGATTTCCTATCTCATCCCCTATTTCAAACTTCTCTCTGCAAACAGTGTTAAACGGTGTCATCTACAGACTACAGTTCCGCATCCCCTATTTTACACACTCTACTGGAGCAATGTTTTCAGATCGGCTGATCGCTCCTGATCGCCAGAGGGGCGATCAGCCGACAAATCACGATTAGTCGACGACCAGTCCGATGATTAACCGGGCTCTGATCGGTCAATCAGACATCTTGATCGTTCAGGGCTATAGGAACCAATCAACCTTCATATATATAACTACACGCCCATGGACATGGCTTCAGGTTCAAGCTTTCAACAAGGCAAACAGCCATTCGTGATACGCCCATGGGCATGGGCAGCAACAGGCCAACAGCCATACTACAGCATGAAGCAAATAATCACTGGAAGGATTCAGGCTTTCAACATCTAAGTAAAACTGAAAACCAACAAACATGGACATGGGCTGATGGGCAGCAACAGGCCAACAGCCATATGCATTCTTTTTCGTGTCCAGTGATATTATAGTTAATCATGATTCAACTGAGCTGACAGTTTATGCCATTGTTGGTTGCAACAATTGTAGGTTCTGTATTTTGAAGATTTTGTACCTTGTCAGATATCACAGTCCTCTTTTGATGTGTTGATGAGCACAGACTGGCAAAGCTATGGTTTCAAGTTAAAAGGAAGTTTGCTGGGTGATGAAGGAAATGCTTTTCTTGAGTGGGATAACATGACATTTGCTCGTATTGATATTGCTATTCACACTTACCATGAATGATATCCCGTTTTCACACTGTGCACTGCATACTCTTTTGGTCATTCACAGGCCTTTTTTCCCAATGAAAGCTTCAATTTATATGTAGAAGGTGGATTTTCTGTCGATCCTTGATTTTCTCTAGCCACTGCTATGCAAGAACAGCAGGGATCTCAACAAGAAAGATACCTTGTGAGGAAGGCACTCAAGTCTGCTCTATCTCACTTGAAAGCAGACCATGCAGGAGATTTTCTTAGTTGCCATGGCCAGAGAGTATGTGCCTTCTACATATATTTTTTTAGTTTTTTTACTACTACCACTCCCTGTCCCAAACTATAGGCCGCTTTGGTTTTTCTAGTTATATAGCTTTGTTGTGAACTCTGTCACTTTCATTCAAATTGTGAATCCCAGTTCTGTGCATTTTGGGCTGCTCGAGACCTGTATTATAGAGTTGCCGCTTCCTAGGCTCAAACCAATGTTTCCAGATCGGCTGATCGCTCCTCATGATTAGTCGAGGACCAGCCCGATTAACCGGGCTCTGATCGGTCAATCAGAAATCCTGATCGTCCAGGGCTATAGGAACCGATCAACCTTCATATATATAACTACACGCCCATGGACATGGCTTCAGGTTCAGGCTTTCAACAAGGCAAACAGCCATACGTGATACGCCCATGGACATGGGCAGCAACAGGCTGACAGCCATACTACAACATGAAGCGAATAATCACTGGAAGGTTTCAGGCTTTCAGCATCTAAGTAAAACTGAAAACCAACAAACATGGACATGGGCAGCAACAGGCCAACAGCTATACGCCCATACCTACAGAGCACACCAGAAAAAAGGGACAAGCTCTGGATTCTGGAGACTGGAGACCATACCTGCAGGACGGCTGCTGGCGCCGCCGCGCCGGGGATGGAGGAGGGGCCGAGGGGACGATGCCGCCGTATCCCCCGTCACCGGTAGCGCGACGCCGTCACCTGTTCCGCTAGGGTTCCTCCCTCGGCAGCTGGTTGCCTGGTTCGTGTCGTACTCGTGTGTGCCTGGGCGTTGCTTTATGTTGGCTCTTGGTTCGTGCTTGTGCGGCTTCTGCTCACGTGGTCGGAATTGGGAAAAAGGAAGCTGGGCTGGGCCGCTGGACAAGTGAAGTGGGCCATTGGGCCGAAATTTCAATCCATCCAGCCAGGCTGATCGTTTCTAAATTAATCGGACGATCAAACCCTGATCGTGTCGTTACCCTTGATCGGCATTGGCGATCATTCGATTAATCGCCGATTAATCGTGACTAATCGAACGTTCTGAAAACACTATACTGGAGACAATCTAAGATTCCATGCTTTTTTAAGCTGAACTTATACTTGCAAGAAATGGTAGGTTTGCTTTTTGGGGCATGGAGGTCTTTTATGATTAGTCCTATGGTGTACATTGTTTGACTTCGATTAATCGTTTAAATGTATTTGGAACTCTAGATGTACATAAGCTCTAAGTTCTTGAAAGCGTGACTTTCCAGAGCCCAGTGGTATATTGGTGCACCATGAATACCATCATATGTCATGAAACATGGCAGCATCCTTATTTTAGGCAATTCCAACATATTATTTCCTGTCAAGCTTATGAGAACATCTACCTGTTTTTTTAATATGGAAACTTGATTTGGGTGACCAAGGCAACTTGTTGATCGAATAAAGAAATGGCCATGTGAAATGAAATTAATGAGAAACAAAAAGGCGATTGGACAGGACAAAAGCGGGGATTTATTAACTAGCTAACTATTGACAGGTACTAATCACAATAGTTAAAAGTAGCATCAATATCTACTTCCCATAACTAGCCATGAAATAGTTATATAAAGTGACATTGTCCACGTTTAACTACAAAATTCAACATCTACCACCGTGATCAATAATCCAACAAGGGATACTTGCCCACACATATCAAGTTAGTAAAGAAACATGTAGCAAGGTTCGAGGCATGTGCCATGATCAAAATACACAGGTAAAATGAACATCAACATCAAGTATGACATCCTGAAAAGTAACTGCAGCTACAATGGTGCTGCCATCTTGAAGGACATGTAGGCTAAGATCTAGTAAGAGACAAAACAACCTAGAAAGTACAAGAACACCTTTGAAATGTTAAAAGATATGATAATTGCACGAGCTCTCAAGAATATGGGAATATCAGAGCATTGATTAACCTATTTGTCGGGGACCATAATTAGGGGTACCCTCAAGACTCCTAATTCTCAGCTGGTAACCCCCATCAGCATAAAGCTGCTAAGGCCTGATGGGTGCGATTAAGTCAGGGATCGGTCCATTCGAGCGACTCGATCACGCCCCGCCCGAGCCTAGCCTCGGACCAGGGCAGCCGACCCCGGAGGATTTCCGTCTCGCCCGAGGCCCCCTCCGACGGCGAACATATTTCCGGCTCGCCCGAGGCCCTGCCTTCGCTAAGAAGCAACCCTAACTAAATCGCCGCACCGACCGACCAAATCGCAGGAGCATTTAACGCAAAGGTGGCCTGACACCTTTATCCTGACGCGTGCCCCCCGGCAGAGCCGAAGTGACCGCCGTCACTTCGCCGCTCCACTGACCGGCCTGACAGAAGGACAGCGCCGCCTGCGCCACTCCGACTGCAGTGCCACTTGACAGAGTGAGACTGACAGGCAGTCAGGCCCTGCCAAAGGCACCATAGGAAGCTCCGCTCCGCCCGACCCAGGGCTCGGACTCGGGCTAAGTCCCGGAAGACGGCGAACTCCGCTCCGCCCGACCCAGTGCTCGGACTCGGGCTAAGTCCCGGAAGACGGCGAACTCCGCTCCGCCCGACCCAGGGCTCGGACTCGGGCTAAGTCCCAGAAGACGGCGAACTCCGCTCCGCCCGACCCAGGGCTCGGACTCGGGCTAAGTCCCGGAAGACAGCGAACTCCGCTCCGCCCAACCCAAGGCTCGGACTCGGGCTCAGCCCCAGAAGACGGCGAACTCTGCTCCGCCCGACCCAGGGCTCGGACTCGGGCTCAGCCCCAGAAGACGACGAACTCCGCTTCGCCCGACCCCAGGGCTCGGACTCCGCCCTGGCCTCTGCCGACGACCTCCGCCTCGCCCGACTCAGGGGCTCGGCCTCGACCTCGGCCATGGAAGACAGACTCGACCTCGGCTTCGGAGGAGCCTCCACATCGCCCAACCTAGGGCGCAGGCCAGCCACGTCAACAGGAGGCGCCATCATCACCCTACCCCGAGCTGACTCGGGTCGCAGGGAACAAGACTGGCGTCCCATCTGGCTAGCTCCGCCAGATAGGCAATGATGGCGCCCCGCATGCTCTGTGACGATGGTGGCTCTTAGCCCCCTTACGGAAGCAAGAGGACGTCAGCAAGGACTCAACCGCTCCGACAGCTGTCCCTCCGCCAGGCTCCATCGCTCCTCCGACGGCCACGACATCACACCAGCTGGGTGCCAAAATCTCTCCGGCTGCCACATCGGCATGTACTTAGGGCGCTAGCTCTCCCCTGCTAGACACGTAGCACTCTGCTACACCCCCATTGTACACCTGGATCCTCTCCTTACGCCTATAAAAGGAAGGATCAGGGCCCTCTTAGAGAGGGTTGGCCGCGCGGGGACGAGGACGAGACAGGCGCTCTCTCGGGGCCGCTCGCTTCCCTCACCCGCGTGGACGCTTGTAACCCCCTACTGCAAGCGCACCCGACCTGGGCGCGGGACGAACACGAAGGCCGCGGGATTCCCACCTCTCTCACGCCGGACTCCGGCCGCCTCGCTTCTCCCCCCTTCGCGCTCGCCCTCGCGCTCGACCCATCTGGGCTGGGGCACGCGGCGACACTCACTCGTCGGCCCGAGGGACCCCCGGTCTCGAAACGCCGACAGTTGGCGCGCCAGGTAGGGGCCTGCTGCGTGTTGACGAACAGCTTCCCGTCAAGCTCCAGATGGGCAGTCTCCAGCAACCTCTCCAACCCGGGACGGTGCTCCGTTTCGGGAGTCTTGAGTTCATGTCCCTCGACGGCAGCTACGACATGATACTCCTTCCACCGCCGCGCGACAACGATAATGGCGGCCGACAGCCCGCCCGCCGGCGGCGGAATCGACGACGTCTTCCCCGCGTGGCGGAAGAACAATCTTCGAGCTCGTCCCGCCTTCTTCCCCGTCGGTGGAGGGGAAGGCAGGGCAACCAAGGCCAAGCAGGAGGCAGCGCCTCGTCGGCTGTCGAGCAAGTCGACGGCGCCGGCACCCCAATGGGGGGCGCACCGGGTATCGACTTCGCGCTTGAGACGAAGACGAGCGCCGTCTCCCCGCGTCACGCCAAACCCGAGCAAGCGGACGACGCCAGCGCGCTTGCGAAAAGCTTGCTGGGCATCGCCCTCGTACCTGGGACGACGGTGCAGCCAGTCCCCGACGTGACTTCATCGCCGCTCGTCGACCAAAAGGTACCGACCGATTCCCATCCCACGTCATTCGGATTCAGCCTCAACCCGCCTAGCGACCTTGCTTTGGCGGGCGCTCTCGTAGAGGCGAGTCCAAACCCTCTGGGGTTTCGCACGCGGTCGCCTTGGGACCGGCTGACGGACGTCTCGACCTACGGGCCCTCCGGGTCCGAGGAAGACGACGAGCCCAGCATCTGTTGGGATTTCTCTGGACTTGGCAACCCCAGTGCCATGCGGGACTTCATGACCGCATGTGACTACTGCCTCTCCGACTGTTCCGACGGTAGCCGCAGCCTCGACGACGAGGACTGCGGCCCAAGCCGCGAATGTTTCCACGTCGATCTAGGGGGTTCCTCTGAAGGCAATCATCTCGGCATGCCGGAGGACGGTGATCTCCCTAGGCCGGTGCCCCGCGTTGACATCCCACGGGAGCTAGCTGTGGTCCCCGTTCAGGCGGGGGGCCATGACCCACAGCTCGAGCAAATCCGCGGGGTGCAGGCCAGGCTCGATGAGGGAACAGGAGCGCTTGAGCCGATCCGCCGGGACGTCGGGCAGGCATGGGCGGGCCAACCCCCGGCCGGAGAAATACGTCATCTGCCCCAGGGTTTCCAGCACCGCGTCGCCGACGACGCCAGGGTCAGGCCGCCACCCGCATCTAGTGGCGTCGGCCAGAACCTGGCTGCAGCAGCGATGCTCCTCCGCGCGATGCCGGAGCCATCCACCACCGAGGGTCGGCGAATCCAGGGGGAGCTCAAGAATCTCCTGGAAGGCGCCGCGGTCCGACGGGCCGAGAGCTCTGCCTCCCGAAGGTAGGGATACCCCTCAGAACCTCATGCCGCGACTTCCCGATTCATGCGGGAAGCCTCGGTCTACACCGGGCACACGCGCAACACCGTGCCTGCGGCCCCGGGCCGCCTCGGCAACGAGCACCGTCACCGCGACCGTCGGGCCCACCTCGACGAGAGGGTGCGCCGAGGCTACCACCCCAGGCGTGGGGGACGCTACGACAGCGGGGAGGATCGGAGTCCCTCGCTCGAACCACCCGGTCCGCAGGCCTTCAGCCGGGCCATCCTACGGGCACCGTTCCCGACCCCCGACTACTATCACAAAGTACTCGGGGGAGACGAGACCGGAACTGTGGCTCGCGGACTACCGTCTGGCCTGCCAACTGGGTGGAACGGACGACGACAACCTCATCATCCGCAACCTCCCCCTGTTCCTCTCCGACACCGCTCGCGCCTGGTTGGAGCACCTGCCTCCGGGGCAGATCTCCAACTGGGACGACCTGGTCCAAGCCTTCGCCGGCAATTTCCAGGGCACGTACGTGCGCCCCGGGAATTCCTGGGACCTCCAAAGCTGCCGGCAGCAGCCGGGAGAGTCTCTCCGGGACTACATCCGGTGATTTTCGAAGCAGCGCACCGAGTTGCCCAACATCACCGACTTAGATGTCATCGGCGCGTTCCTCGCCGGCACCACCTGCCGCGACCTGGTGAGCAAGTTGGGTCGCAAGACCCCCACCAGGGCGAGCGAGCTGATGGACATCACCACCAAGTTCGCCTCCGGCCAGGAGGCGGTCGAGGCTATCTTCCGAAAGGACAAGCAGCCCCAGGGCCGCCCATCGGAAGATGCTCCCGAGGCGTCTACTCAGCGCGGCGCCAAGAAGAAAGGCAAGAAGAAGTCGCAAGCGAAACGCGACGCCGCCGACGCGGACCTTGTCGCCGCCGCCGAGTACAAGAACCCTCGGAAACCCCCCGGAGGTGCCAACCTCTTCGACAAGATGCTCAAGGAGCCGTGCCCCTATCACCAGGGGCCCGTCAAGCACACCCTTGAGGAGTGCGTCATGCTTTGGCGCCACTTCCACAGGGCCGGGCCACCCGCGGAGGGTGGCAGGGCTCGCGACGACGACAAGAAGGAAGATCACCAAGCAGGAGAGTTCCCCGAGGTCTGCGACTGCTTCATGATCTACGGTGGACAAGCGGCGAATGCCTCGGCTCGGCACCGCAAGCAAGAGCGCCGGGAGGTCTGATCGGTGAAGGTGGCGGCGCCAGTCTACCTAGACTGGTCCGACAAGCCCATCACCTTCGACCAAGCCGACCACCCCGACGACGTGCCGAGCCCGGGGAAATACCCGCTCGTCGTCGACCCCGTCATCGGCGACGTCAGGCTCACCAAGGTCCTTATGGATGGAGGCAGCAGCCTCAACATCATCTACGCCGAGACCCTCGGGCTCCTGCGTGTCGATCTGTCCTCCATCCGAGCGGGCGCTGCGCCCTTCCACGGGATCATTCCCGGGAAGCGCGTCCAGCCCCTCGGACGACTCGACCTTCCCGTCTGCTTCGGAATGCCCTCCAACTTCCGAAGGGAGACTCTGACGTTCGAGGTGGTCGGGTTTCGAGGAACCTACCACGCGGTACTGGGAAGGCCATGCTACGAGAAGTTCATGGCCGTCCCCAACTACACCTACCTGAAGCTCAAGATGCCGGGCCCCAACGGGGTCATCACCGTCGGCCCCACGTACAAACACGCGTTCGAATGCGACGTGGAGTGCGTGGAGTATGCCGAGGCCCTCGCCGAGTCCGAGGCCCTCATCGCCGACTTGGAAAGCCTCTCCAAAGAGGTGCCAGACGTGAAGCGTCATGCCGGCAACTTCGAGCCAGTGGAGACGGTTAAGGCCGTCCCCCTCGACCCCAGCGGCGACACCTCCAAGCAGATCCGGGTCGGCTCCGGGCTCGACCCCAAATAGGAAGCAGTGCTCGTCGACTTTCTCCGCGCAAACGCCGACGTCTTCGCGTGGAGTCCCTCAGACATGCCCGGCATACCGAGGGATGTCGCCGAGCACTCGCTGGATATTCAGGCCGGAGCCCGACCCGTCAAGCAGCCTCTGCGCCGATTCGACGAGGAGAAGCGCAGAGCCATAGGCGAGGAGATCCACAAGCTAATGGCGGCAGGGTTCATCAAAGAGGTATTCCATCCCGAATGGCTTGCCAACCCTGTGCTTGTGAGAAAGAAAGGAGGGAAATGGCGGATGTGTGTAGACTACACTGGTCTCAACAAAGCATGTCCGAAGGTTCCCTACCCTCTGCCTCGCATCGATCAAATCGTGGATTCCACCGCTGGGTGCGAAACCCTGTCTTTCCTCGATGCCTACTCAGGGTATCATCAAATCAGGATGAAAGAGTCCGACCAGCTCGCGACTTCTTTCATCACGCCCTTCGGCATGTACTGCTATGTCACCATGCCGTTCGGCTTGAGGAATACGGGCGCGACGTACCAGCGGTGCATGAACCATGTGTTCGGCGAACACATTGGCCGCACGGTCGAGGCCTACGTCGATGACATCGTAGTCAAGACGAGGAAAGCTTCCGACCTCCTTTCCGACCTTGAGGTGACATTCCGATGCCTCAAGGCGAAAGGCGTCAAGCTCAATCCCGAGAAGTGTGTCTTCGGGGTGCCCCGAGGCATGCTCTTGGGGTTCATCGTCTCCGAGCGGGGCATCGAAGCCAACCCAGAGAAGATCGCAGCCATCACCAGCATGGGGCCCATCAAGGACTTAAAAGGCGTACAGAGGGTCATGGGATGTCTCGCGGCTCTGAGCCGCTTCATCTCACGCCTCGGCGAAAGAGGTCTACCTCTGTACCGCCTCTTAAGGAAGGTCGAGTGCTTCACTTGGACCCCTGAGGCCGAGGAAGCTCTCGGGAACCTGAAGGCGCTCCTCACAAAGGCGCCTATCTTGGTGCCTCCAGCTGCCGGAGAAGCCCTCTTGGTCTACGTCGCCGTGACCACTCAGGTGGTTAGCGCCGCGATTGTGGTCGAGAGGCAATAAGAGGGGCATGCATTGCCCGTTCAGAGGCCAGTTTACTTTGTCAGCGAGGTACTGTCCGAAACCAAGATCCGCTACCCACAAGTTCAGAAGCTGCTGTATGCAGTGATCCTGACGCGGCGGAAGTTATGACACTACTTCGAGTCTCATCCGGTAACTGTGGTGTCATCCTTCCCCCTGGGGGAGATCATCCAGTGCCGAGAGGCCTCGGGCAGGATTGCAAAGTGGGCGGTGGAAATCATGGGCGAGGCAATCTCGTTCGCCCCTCGGAAGGCCATCAAGTCCCAGGTCTTGGCGGACTTCGTAGCCGAATGGGTCGACACCCAGCTACCGACGGCTCCGATCCAACCGGAGCTCTGGACCATGTTTTTCGACGGGTCACTGATGAAGACGGGAGCCGGCGCGGGCCTACTCTTCATCTCGCCCCTCGGGAAACACCTACGCTATGTGCTACGCCTCCATTTCCCGGCGTCCAACAATGTGGCCGAGTATGAGGCTCTGGTCAACGGGTTGCGGATCACCATCGAGCTAGGGGTCCGGCGCCTCGACGCCCGCGGTGACTCGCAGCTCGTCATCGACCAAGTCATGAAGAACTCCCACTGCCGCAACCTGAAGATGGAGGCCTACTGCGATGAAGTTCGGCACCTAGAAGACAAGTTCTACGGGCTCGAGCTCAACCACATCGCTCGGCGCTACAACGAGACTGCGGACGAGCTGGCTAAAATAGCCTCGGGGTGAACAACGGTTCCCCCGGACGTCTTCTCCCGGGATCTGCATCAACCCTCCGTCAAGATCGACGACACGCCCAAGTCCGAGGTACCCTTGGTCTAGCCCGAGGTACCCTCGGCACAGCCCGAGGCACCCTCAGCTCAGCCCGAGGCGCCCTCGGTTCAGCCCGAGGCGCCCTCGGCCTCCGAGGGTGAGGCACTATGCATCGAGGAGGAGCGAAGCGGGGCCACGCCTGATCGAAACTTGCAGACCCCGTACCTGCAATATCTCCAACAAGGAGAGCTACCCCTCGACCGAGCCGAGGCTCGGCGGGTGGCGCGGCGCGCCAAGTCGTTCGTCTTGCTGTGCGAAGAGAAGGAGCTCTACCACCGCAGCCCCTCGGGCATCCTCCAGCGATGCATCTCCGTCACCGAGGGTCAGGAACTCCTGCGGGAGATACACTCGGGGGCTTGCGGCCATCACACAGCGCCTCGAGCCCTTGTCGGGAATGCTTTCCGACAAGGCTTCTACTGGCCAACGGCGGTGGCTGACGCCACTAGAATTGTCTGTACCTGCGAAGGGTGTCAATTCTATGCGAAGCAGACCCACCTGCCCGCTCAGGCTCTGCAGACGATACCCATCACCTGGCCCTTTGCTGTGTGGGGTCTGGACCTCGTCGGCCCTTTGCAGAAGGCGCCCGGGGGCTACACGCACCTGCTGGTCGCCATCGACAAATTCTCCAAGTGGATCGAGGTCCGACCTCTGAACAGCATCAGGTCCGAGCAGGCGGTGGCGTTCTTCACCAACATCATCCATCGCTTCAGGGTCCCGAACTCCATCATCACCGACAACGGCACCCAATTCACCGGCAGGAAGTTCTTGGACTTCTGCGAGGATCACCACATCCGGGTGGACTGGGCCGCCGTGGCTCATCCCATGTCAAATGGGCAAGTAGAGCGTGCCAACGGCATGATCCTACAAGGGCTCAAGCCTCGGATCTACAACGACCTCAACAAGTTCGGCAAGCGATGGATGAAGGAACTCCCCTCGGTGCTCTGGAGCCTGAGGACGACGCCGAGCCGAGCCACGGGTTTCACGCCGTTCTTCCTAGTCTACGGGGCCGAGGCCGTCTTGCCCACAGACCTGGAATACGGCTCCCCGAGGACGAGGGCCTACAACGATCGAAGCAACCAAGCTAGCCGAGAAGACTCGCTGGACCAGCTGGAAGAGGCTCGGGACAAGGCCTTACTACACTCAGCGCGGTACCAGCAGTCCCTGCGACGCTACCACGCCCGAGGGGTCCGGCCCCAAGACCTCCAGGTGGGCGACCTGGTGCTTCGGCTGCGACAAGACGCCCGAGGGAGGTACAAGCTCACGCCCCCCTGGGAGGGGCCATTCGTCATCGCCAAAGTTCTGAAGCCCGGAACGTACAAGCTGGCCAACAGTCAAGGCGAGGTCTACGGCAACGCTTGGAACATCCAACAGCTACGTCGCTTCTACCCTTAAGATGTTTTCAAGTTGTTCATATACCTCGCACCCACGCAAAGTTTAGTCATCAAGGAAGGGTCGACCTCGCCTCGGCAAAGCCCGACCCTCCCTCGGGGGCTAAAAGGGGGGGAACCCCCTCTGCGTTGAAATTTTCCTCGAAAAAAGATCTCTTCTGCCAGAATATCTTTCGTGCTTTTTGACTACTTCGAAAAGTGGATCCCGAAAACGACGGAGTACACGTAAGCAGCCAAGGCTGACCGAGCCGAGGGACTCCTACGCCTCCGGGATACGGATACCTCACTCATCACCTTCTGCGATAAGTAACTCACGTTCGGATAAGTGGGTCCGCGGACCGAACAAGTCTTCACGTTCGGAAGTTCTTCTGCCGAAGCGATCCTTCGAGCCTTCTCGACTGAGTCGGTGATAGAGCCTCATGGACGGGTAAAAGTGCACGTAAGCGGCAAGGCCGACCGAGCCAAGGGACTCCTACGCCTCCGGGATACGGATACCTCACTCATCACCTTCCGCGAGAAGCAACTCTCGCTCGCACAAACATCCCTGTTGCCGACAAAAAAGTCCAGATACTCGAAACCAGAGGAAAAGAGATGCAGCTTTACAACACAGCGAAGGTGTGTGTTCTGGCCTCAGCGGCCGCAGGAGACACACGCTACAAGACAATCTGATCCTGCAGGCTCGAGCCTTGACGCTGGAAGGGGGCAGCAGCACCCTCGGCATCGACGACACCTTCGGTGAGGTCCGACCTAGCCTCGGACGGCGACGCGGTCTGAGGATCTCCGCTCTAAAGGACGACGTCATCACCACACCCGAGCAATCGCTGTCAGGGTCTTCTCCGGGAATCCGGCCCGAGCAGGCGGCTCGGCCGGTCGCCCCGGGGCCTCGGCCAGTCGTCCTCAGAGGGCGCCAGCCCGACCCGAGGCTTCGGCTGGTCAACTCCAGCATCAGTCCCGCCAGCGGACGACCCGGCTAGGCTCCGGCCAACCAGGTTTCATTTTTGAGCCAACTCTGCCCCTGTTCATGCTGATATCGCTACCCCTGGCCTCGGCTCATCGAAGAGCGGCCAAGGGGTCCCTTTAACTAAGCTAGAGAAGCCTCAGACAACAAGGCCGACCGAGCCGAGGGACTCCTACGCCTCCGGGATACGGATACCTCACTCGTCACCTTGACACGGGGCGACTCATGCTTGGTGAAGCGGTTCAGACAACCAACAAGCGAGTCTTAGTGCTCGAAAATGAGGAAAAAACACGGCTCCGTGCCAAAATTACATACAAGTCCAGGCCTCGACAGCCATAATGGACAAAAACACTGGCATTCAAAGTGCCATCACAAACGGAACTCCGGTTCCCCCTCCGCAGGTACGAACAACCCCACTCGATGGGGTAGGGCCTGCGGAGCAACAGAAGACTGACGGGCGGCTCGCCGCCGCCGCTCTGACTGCGACGACAACGACCCCCGCTCCGGGTGGCCGAACTGCAGCAGCGCAGGCCTCAGGGTGGGCGCTGCTGCGATCTTGCCCTCGCCCACGCCGACGCTCGGGGGGCGAGGACAAGTACAAAGAGCCGGAGGCACGAAGCGCAGATGGTGGCGGTGATCCCGTCGGCGACGGGGACTTCTCGAGCCGCCTCCGCCTCGGCACCGACGGCGGGCGCCATCAGCCCTCCGGCAGATCCCCACTCAAATCCTCCCGGACGAGTGGGGCACCGACCTCCGCGTGGAGGCGCCATACCGGTGCAAAGGCAGGACCACCCCAGAACACGAACGCCGCCCTAGCAGCGCGCGACACCTTGGGCGGTCCTCCCGTGCACACGGCGCGGCAGCCGCCTTCCGGCAGGAGGGGCCACCGGGAGCCAAGCCGACGAGCTCGACACGCTGGGGGTGACGACGCCCGCCGTCGACCAGCCCCGCGTTGTCGAAGTCTGGGCCGCCCGCAGGGCCAGTGAGCGCCCTCTCCCTCGAACGCCGCAGGAGAGGGTGACCCACAAACCCGCGCGGGAGGTAGAGCTCCGGCTCAGCCCGGCCTCCACCCCAGCAAGGATGATGAACATCCTTGAAGCTGAGGGGGGGGACCAAGATCGCAGCCCGACTTGCTTCTCCCCACCCAGGGGCTGGCGGTCACCGTCTTGGGTGACCGCCGGTGGGGGGGGGGGGTACAGCCGGGCTGGCTGATGAAAATCCTTGAAGCCGAACGATGGCTGAAAGGTACCAACTCCCGCGGAGTTGCGTTCCTCCAACGATGAGGCGGAAAGATGGCGGGTATCCCCCATCCGGGGGCTTGGAAGGTGGAAAGACACGATGCATAAGGGAGTGCGAAGACATGGTCGCCTTCCGAAGGGGGTCACCCTCCTTTTAAAGGCGACTCTCCCTACTTGCGCCCCCAACCGTCGTGGGCTGAGTCTTCTCCAACACGCTCCAAGGCCCTCCCCTGCGGCGCGGGGGCTGGGTCCCACACATCATGCAAACCGGCTCAGAGCAGAAGAAGCCAAACCGCCGCGCGCGGTGCGCACGACCGCCCAGCGGTTACAAGTGACCCTCCACTTTTGCCCAGACCAACGGGCGAAAGGGGCGGGTAGCCATGCAGGCGGCATGCAACCGCGCCAAGTGGACGCCCTTCTTCGACTCCCGACACGCCCAGCATGGAGGCCCAGGACCACGCGTCACGCAACCGGCGCGCCGGATGCTTCGTGCAAGCAACTGCACCGCCACTCGCGCCACTACCGTGCCTCCTCGATTGCGGAACCAATACCGCGGCTCGAGGCGACCCAGCACACGACCCAGCAGCGCCAGCCTGGCGCGACGGTCAAAACGGCCAAAAATGGGCCGGCAGTAATGACGGTGGCAGGCGGGCAGGAGCAGCAGTCACGTCGTCAGCCAAGCCCACGTCCCATCCCTCGCGGCGTGAAGACAACACGCCCATGTTCCGTTCCTCGAACGGCTCGCGCATGCGCAACGGCCGCCCCGCCAACCACTCGCTCCGTCGCATTAACTCCGCGGCGGGACAGGCGGCGCCTCTGGCAGGAGAAGCGGGCGACGCTTCGCCTTCGCCATAATGACCGCGTCAGTAAAGGTACGCCGCGTCGTTCGATTTCGTATCCTTTTCCTTTTTTTCCTCTTTCTCTCTCTCTTGCAACAGGGACCGGGAAAGGGGGATACCCCGAAAAGGATCCTTCCCCAGGAAGGAACCAGGCTCCAAGCCTCCCTACTGATCAGAGGTTCGAAGGCTGGCCCCCCGAAGGGTTCGACAGCCGCCTCAGATCGCGTGGGCCCTACACCCACTACTGGTCAGAGGTTCGAAGGCCGGCCCCCCGAAGGGTTCCATGGCCGCCTCAGGCTACTCGGGCTCCGCGCCCATTACTGATCAGGGGTTCGAAGGCTGGCCCCCGAAGGGTTCACAACCGCCTCAGACGCCGAGCGAGGGATGACCATGGGTACGTTCGATACATAACCAAGGCTCGGGCTGCGCTCCCGAGGTACCCTAGGACATTTCCGAGACCAGCGGGAGCGATCTTGTAACGGAATCCCATCAGAGGGAGGCATCGAGCCCTCGGACCCCGTCGCCAGGGGACCGGGTCCGGCAGATCACCCGCAGGTACTTTTGGGCGTGCCTCTGGGCCCCTAGCCGACCCCTAACGAACGGGGCACGGACGTCCACTCGGATTACCCGCTTGCAGCTCACCGGAGACACCATGTTCGACGCCCATCGAGGGCAACATGGCGCTTCCCCCCCTCCTCCTTGCGGAAAGGCGACGCAGGGGCGTATATAAAAAAGCCGAGTCTGTCCCTGATCGCCCTCTCGCCCTGTGCAGAGGCTCGGGGGCTGCTCTCGCAAACCCGGCTCCGGCCGAACCGTTGACAGCGTCAACATACCAGCCCGAGAACTTGGGACCCGACCGTACACCCGGGCTACGGCCAGCTCGCATGAGGGAACAACCAGACCAGCCGAAGCATTACGCGAGGCATTAAGACCTCGAAGGAGTGAAACCACTCCTCCGAGGCCTCGGGGGCTACACCCGGCGGGTGCGCTCGCGCGCACCCACCGGAACAAAATGCAACCGAGAAAGGCTGGTCCCCTTGCAAAAAAGTGCGACGAAAGCCTCCAAGCGAGTGCTAACACTCCCTTCGAGGCTCGGGGGCTACTGTCGGGGACCATAATTAGGGGTACCCTCAAGACTCCTAATTCTCAGCTGGTAACCCCCATCAGCATAAAGCTGCTAAGGCCTGATGGGTGCGATTAAGTCAGGGATCGGTCCATTCGAGCGACTCGATCCCGCCCCGCCCGAGCCTAGCCTCGGACCAGGGCAGCCGACCCCGGAGGATTTCCGTCTCGCCCGAGGCCCCCCTCCGACGGCGAACATATTTCCGGCTCGCCCGAGGCCCTGCCTTCGCTAAGAAGCAATCCTGACTAAATCGCCGCACCGACCAACCAAATCGCAGGAGCATTTAACGCAAAGGTGGCCTGACACCTTTATCCTGACGCGCGCCCCCCGGCAGAGCCGAAGTGACCGCCGTCACTTCGCCGCTCCACTGACCGGCCTGACAGAAGGACAGCGCCGCCTGCGCCACTCCGACTGCAGTGCCACTTGACAGAGTGAGACTGATAGGCAGTCAGGCCCTGCCAAAGGCACCATAGGAAGCTCCGCTCCGCCCAACCCAGGGCTCGGACTCGGGCTAAGTCCAGGAAGACGGCGAACTCCGCTCCGCCCGACCCAGGGCTCAGACTCGGGCTAAGTCCCGGAAGACGGCGAACTCCGCTCCGCCCGACCCAGGGCTCGGACTCGGGCTAAGTCCCAGAAGACGGCGAACTCCGCTCCGCTCGACCCAGGGCTCGGACTCGGGCTAAGTCCCGGAAGACGGCGAACTCCGCTCCGCCCGACCCAGGGCTCGGACTCGGGCTCAGCCCCAGAAGACGACGAACTCCGCTTCGCCCGACCCCAGGGCTCGGGCTCCGCCCTAGCCTCTGCCGACGACCTCCGCCTCGCCCGACTCAGGGGCTCGGACTCGGCCTCGGCCATGGAAGACAGACTCGACCTCGGCTTCGGAGGAGCCTCCACATCGCCCAACCTAGGGCGCAGGCCAGCCACGTCAACAGGAGGCGCCATCATCACCCTACCCCGAGCTGACTCGGGCCGCAGGGAACAAGACCGGCATCCCATCTGGCTAGCTCCGCCAGATAAGCAATGATGGCGCCCCGCATGCTCTGTGACGACGGCGGCTCTCAGCCCCCTTACGGAAGCAAGAGGACGTCAGCAAGGACTCAACCACTCCGACAGCTGTCCCTCCTCCAGGCTCCATCGCTCCTCCGACGGCCACGACATCACACCAGCTGGGTGCCAAAATCTCTCCGGCTGCCACATCGGCATGTACTTAGGGCGCTAGCTCTCCCCTGCTAGACACGTAGCACTCTGCTACACCCCCCATTGTACACCTGGATCCTCTCCTTACGCCTATAAAAGGAAGGACCAGGGCCCTCTTAGAGAGGGTTGGCCGCGCGGGGATGAGGACGAGACAGGCGCTCTCTCGGGGCCGCTCGCTTCCCTCACCCGCGTGGACGCTTGTAACCCCCTACTGCAAGCACACCCGACCTGGGCGCGGGACGAACACGAAGGCCGCGGGATTCCCACCTCTCTCACGCCGGACTCCGACCGCCTCGCTTCTCCCCCCTTCGCGCTCGCCCTCGCGCTCGACCCATCTGGGCTGGGGCACGCGGCGACACTCACTCGTCGGCCCGAGGGACCCCCCGGTCTCAAAACGTCGACACTATTAAAAGGATGGTGCAAGAGAAACAAACTTATAAATGGCAAATGATGAATTGTCCAAAGAGAAATGCAAAGGTAATAATATTGATTAACCTATTAAAGGATAATCTAGGAGAGAGAAAAGGTAAACTTATAAATGGCAAATGGTGAATTGTCTAAAGATAAATGCAAAGGTGAGGATAATGACTACAGAGTAGATGTTGCTAAAATGTGAACGAAAATACATAGAAGCAAAACAGCAGCAGGTGCAACATTGTAGCCTCTTATTCCAAAGCAAGCTAGGTTAGACTAGATACGAAACCCAATATTAGATACCAGAAAAGGAAGTTCTCAATGCAAATGTAGGAAGGAAGCAGAAAACTGCAGGAGAACAGCGAGCGCAACACTTACATGTGAGGCCATCATGGTCCACTTGGAGCCCACCTGATGTGAAACTTGATTATCTTTTCTTCTTCCTTAGCATCGAAAGGCTCCTTCTTAAGATCAGATCTAAGGTGGTTGGTCCAGTGGAGAAGACAGCTCTTGCCACATCGGTTGAGCCTGGCATTCTGCTGCACCTTATTCCAGTTCCACGCGTCGTGTACCTTGACGTAGTTTTTGAGACGCTTATCCTCTTTGAGCGACTAGGGACCCTTCTTCAGCTAGGGCGTCCCGTTAGGGTTTTGTAGTCGTCAATGCTATCGGTCTCCTCGTCTTCATCGTCAACGTGCTCATCATCGACCGAGACGTACTCATCGTCCAGGGGAGAGTTCTCTCCATCCGGCGCAGGGTTCTCGTCCACCCTCACCACCGTCATTTTGATTTTGAACTTTGTAGGCAGCTGGGCCGTCCTCCGAAAGCTAGGGCTCCTTTAATCTAATGCAAAGAATTAAGCGAATCGAGTGAAGTCATCAAATTAAGCGAACCGATTACAACATTTACACCCCAACCAATCCAATCTAATCCAACAATAGGGGTGGGCACTTATTTACCATAAATCGAAAATCGAACCGTACCGTACCGAACCGAAATTTCGGTTTTTTCGGTAGTTCGGTTCGATTTTGGTTTTTGTATCTCAGAAGTTCGGTTTTCGGTATCGTAATCGGTTTTCACCGTATACCGAACTGATATACCAAAAAACCGAAAACCAAACTTTATCAATTCTAAAATTTGACTATTCGATTATGTGAACTAAATGTGTGAAATAATTAAATTGTTATTCACTTATTTATATGTGTTGTATGATGTATCTCTAAATATTTGTACTTGTAGAATTTTTACCTTTTAAAATTATGTGTAATCTATCATGTAAACTTGTTGTATGTGTTGTCTTGAGTATAAGTTTGGTATTCAATTTTTACCGAAAAACCGAAGTAAAAATCCAAAACCGAACTTCTCGGTTTTTCATTTTCGAGAAAACCGGAGCGGTGTGGACTGCTCCCATTAGGGGTGGATAACGAGCCAGCTCGGCTCGGCTCGTCCGAGTTCGAGCTGGCTCGTTAAGCTAACGAGCCAGCTTGACTCGGCTCGTTAAGAAAACAAGCCACAGAGTCAGCTCGGCTCGTTTACGAGCTCGAGCTAGCTCGTTTAGATCGCGAGCCAGAGCAGAAAAAAATAAAATGTACATAATAATTATTTTTAGTTAATTTTAAACTAATTTAACAATAGAAAATATTAATTATACTCATTGTTTCACAAACCACGTCAATATAACACCAAATTAGCACAATTCATCACTCATTAATTCACATACATGTTCATCAGTTTAACCCATAATTATATTTGCATAGACCAAATTAACACATAGACATAGTTCATTAATCATTAGTTTAATTCATAGGTCATAGACACCTCACATATATATAACATGTTCATCAATTATTCTGTAAGTGATATGCATATAGTTTCATTTTGCTGGAATATGGTAGCTCGTTTAGCTCGCGAGCTGGCTCGTTAACGAACCGAGCTAGGATGTCAGCTCAGCTCGTGAAAAAATTCAAACGAGCCGATCCGAGCCGAGCCGAGCTGATCATGAACCGAGCGAGCCAGCGAGCCACGAGCATTTCGTCCAACCCTAACTCCCATGTTCCAATTTTATAGTACACTTCAAACACAGTCCAACATGGGTCACGCTTTGTTCCCAACAGGCCGTTTTGCACCTCATCAAAAGTGTCGGACTGCTGTCGTACGCTTCATATAGACAAAGTTTATTTTTCCATCCTAAATTATCGAAAAAATCAACTTTTACTTCGTCGGCTATGAAACTGAACACAATTTATCCCTTATTTTTCCAAAACCAAGTATTTGTCGTTTTCCCTCAATTGTTTTCTCTTTTTATATTTATTTCAACTTTCAAAATAAATCATAAAAATAATATAATGAATTAAAAAACTAATTTTATTGAACCTCGCATAAATAAGCCTAGATAGAATGTATAGCCTACACAATAAACATATTGATATGATGCATTTTAGTATAGGTAAACTTATAACACCCTTAATTTTGGGGTATAAAAAATTCTTTGCTCTATACTCAAAATTCAGGTGTTACACTCTCTTTATTCTCATCTTTTTCTCTTTTTTCCTAAATAATGAGGAGTTATTTTTGTAAGTTAAGTTTAGTAAAATAAAACACTAGAAAAAACTTTGCGTGTTGCATTTCATGCTGAAGCACAATTTTTGTTTACTACCACATTTATGCTAGTTGGGCATGATCTAAAATGAATAAATACATTCATATGTATATACTAGTTAGTTGCTCGTGCTTTACTACTATTGTTATATAAATAGACATTAAGATATTTATTAAAATACAATTATTATTTATTTCTAAACACTAAGATATGTGTGGTCTGGTGGTTAGCTCCAAATTTCTGGAACATAGGGCATGGTTTGAGTGTTTGCTCTGTACTATTTTTTGCGTGGTGTGGTAGCTGTGCAGGTGGGGTTGGGTGCTGGGCAGGCGCAGTAGCCTGGCTGCGCGGGCATTGTGGTCCATAGGGAAGTAGCTGAGAGAGTGTTGCGTACGCACTGGGCGTGGGGCCCATAGGGCATGGCGCCGAGGCGGGGCGCGTGGGGTGGGAGAACTAGTCGGGGCGTGTGGGACGGGCCTAGAGTGTCAGCATAAAGGGTGAAGTCGTGATAGCATCATATGCCCACATTACGTTCTTAAAAGAGTAGTATAGTAATATGTATCTATATCTAATCTCTACTACTCCTTAAGTAGTTAGTGTAGGCGTCCACATTTTTTGACGCACGGTTCTGCCATCGCCGATCCGCCCGCTTCCTCCTCCATCCCGCGCAGGCCGGCGAGATCCGCGGACGCATGCCCCCGCCCGCGCGTCCCCTCCCCGCGCCCGCAGCCCTCGCCGCCTTCCTCGCCCCCACCGCCGATGGCAGCCGCCGCTGGTAGCCGCCGCGTCCGCGCAAGATTTAAGCTCGTCATTCTTTCCCTCCATTGCAACTACATCCATGGCAGTCGCGCCCGCAAATCACGTGTAGGCTGGCGAGATCCGCGCAAGGGAAGTTGCTTCCCAAATCCGGCAGGCAAGATTTAATCCCGTGATTCTTCCCATCCATGGCAGCCGCATCCATGGCAGGCGACACCGTGCCCCTGTCAGCCTGTGCGAGCACCCCGCCGCACCCGCGCCCCCTAGGAATCCCGTCCGAGATCGCTGCCGACCCCGTGCGACCATCAAACCCCGCATGAATCTTGCCACAAGATGCAAACCCCATCCCCCTCGCTCTCTTCCTCCCCATGTCGCTGCTACCCCACCCCCAACAATGCCTCGGATCATGTTGTCCTCCACCTTCGATGACGTGCCGTTCGAGGAGCCCAAGGCCATGGTCAAGAAGGTCCTCGCGGAGTTAAGTTTAGTGCGGCGGCGACGGCTTCCTGCTCCTATCGAGGCCATCGGCGTAGGGCAAGCCTTGCAGGCCCAGGGGCTGACTCGTGGAGCGGATGTCCTTCTTCCGGTGCAGCAGGTCGCGTCCACGATGCAGGATGGAGTCAGATATTCATTCAGTCGTGTCCACGCTGCAGGGATGAAAACAGATATTCATTAAGTCTGAAATCTTATTCTTTTGTTGGATGAGATCTAAATATAATATATACGATAGCCTGAATTCAGACTGCCAAGCTTATCCGTAGTAGTAGCCTCACTAGGCATGAGCAAGAAAAGCAGCCGGATTGCATGTTAGTATCTATCCTGAAGTTATCAAAAGAATTTGTTTTCATTGAGGAAAAAATATTAGTGGAAAGAACCAAGAAAAAGTTTGTTTCTATCTATCTTCATTACTCTTGCTTCCTAGACATTTTTATTTCCTTATCAAAAACACGATTCCGGTGTCGAGCATGGTCGTTTCAGGTCAGACGATTTGAGTGATCACTGCAGCCAGATCATCCTACAAGTCGTGGCACTAACAAAATCGGGATATGATATAAACAAATAATTGAAGTGAGGTGTTCTGAGCTCCAAAAGGGTGAAGCCAAGGTATTTCTAGAATTGAACTTCTGTTTGACTACAAGAACACATGCTGTATAATTATAAAAGTTCATCATGTAGAATCTCTCAAATATTCTCTGTGTGATCAGGTTGTGATATTGGGTGACAAGACCACTGCGCACTGAAGCCTTCTCAGTGCTGTACTTAGCTCTTGATGCTTACTCTCCTACATTGCAGTAGCATCCTGGTGTAAGTACCACAGTTGGAGATGTCTTGCATCCCTATATTTTGCGACGACCAATTTAATATTCAGAACATCGGGAATACTAACATGGTTGCCTTAGTATGCAGCTGCTAGACGCTTTCTTAAAGACACTGTTCTGATCTAAGGTGAGGGATCAACTTTTTTATTTGGTAATGCTCTTGCTCTGATCAACCAGAGTTTTTTCTTCTGTTTGGTCTGTTACACACGAAAATGTTGGTTGTGAACAACATTCAACAGATATTCATTCAGTCTAAAATCTTGTTCTTTCGTTGGATTGGATCTGAATATAACATATACGATAGCCTGAATTCAGTATTATTGAGGCAAGAAGCGTCTTTTCCCTACCCTTTCTACTATTGATGTTTAGTGTGATGATGGGCATATATTAGTACATAAATCTAAAAACTACTGAACTGATCGCTTGTGCTATGTTATCAACTAATAGGACAGTCAAATATTATCAATAGACAATGTTACCATATATATTGGTTTTTTGTACCAGAAGTAATCATCGAGTGTTGTTGCGAGTGCAGCCCCTGCAAGGCCAATGTTGAGCAGTACTGCAACAAGATGATATGGTCCTACAACGACATCTACTCAGGCTGGCTTCGCTTCCACCACGGTCGTCTACCACAAGTGACTTCTTGGAACTGAAAACTAATCACCAGTTTCAACACTATCTTGGAGCGTTCTAGGGATAATTTCTATTGTTTCTTAAAGGGTTGGTCTGAACAAAGCTAGAAATACTTGAACTTCAGTTATATTTGAACTTTTGTGAAGTGGATGATGATGTCCAAATCTTCTAGAAAAGGTGGAGGAAAGTACATGGATATGGGACAAAATTGTCATCCAGAAAGCCCCATTATCATCTAGCTGCAAATTAGGGTATGAATGCCTGCTAGCTGGTAAACGCTAAAACTTTCTCCTTAAGATTTGGTTTGGTAACAAGATAATTGGAGGGATCCATGGGGAAGAAACCCCCAGCAAGGGGTTTCCTCTCCCATGGATCCTCTCCTATTCCCTGGTCACCAAATCAGTCTTAATGCATTAGTATAGACATTCTAGGTCCTTTGAATAGCTAAAAATAATTAGTGTTCTTTTTAAAAACAAGTCGTGCATGAGAAATTGGCGAGATACAAAATACATTAAATAATTAAAACATTGAACCAAACATAAATGCCTACACAATCTTGCTACCCCGGCCGAGCACCCTTCATGAGCTGGTATAAAGTACTTCATTTCTTATTAGTTGTTCATGGATAACTTTGTAGTCTTTTTCTGGCATGAGGGTAGTGTGACCATTTTCACTTTAGCAAGATGTTGGTCAAATTGAAATAGATTTGGAGGAGTGGGTCAAATTGCTCCTCGATCGCGTGCGTCGTCGCAACCACATACCGCCACTCCACCGCAGTCGTCGCCACGACCGCGTGCCGCTGCTCGACCGTCGTCCCCTGGAGATTGTTCCCTCCCCGAGACCGCCCCCCTTGCGCGCCTCACAGGTGGGCATGTCCGGCGCGCTCGACCGCGGCCTAAATTTCACTTCTACGCCATCTCAGACGGCTCACGGACACCGTCCTCCATCTCATAATAGTATAACACACAATTATACATAAGTTATCATGGTATTATATGTTCCCGTTGTAACTCACGGACACTCACCTAGTTATCTATATAAAAGAAAACAATAAAGAAAAGAAGAGGAAAATAAAAAAGAAAAGTCCAAGCTCAGCGCTCCCAGTGGCCCACTCGGCTGGTGTCCCCCTATGCAGCCTTCCTCGCCCTCCACGCCCCAGTGCGGCCAGCGCCCTGGCCCACATCTCACGTTGTGGCCCAGCAAGCCGCATCCCGCCCCACATCCGCCAGTCACGCTCTTGCCTGGGCCCAGACATCGCATGCTCTTGCTTGGGCCCAGACATTGCGCGCCCCTGCTCCCCGCTCAGCGTCCCCATCCTAGCACGCTGCAACCTGTGCCCCGACGCGTGCATGCGCGACACATACACGCCCAACCACGCTCTCGGCTGCTGCACTTTGGCCCCGCGTGTTAGGACAGATTCCTCGTTTTGGCTCCTGTTCATCTTCTCTGACAACCGCGCCCATGCCGCACATGCCCACGAGGCTGCTCTCACCAAAACCGCCTCCCATGCCCCGCTCTTCTCTCCCTCAAGGCGTGCATCACTTTCCTCTCTCTCGCCCACGCAAAAAACCACTGCCGTCGTCGAGTCCCGCGCCCCGCACCCGCCGTCGCACGTCTGCTTTGTCGAGGCCACGCCTCACCGAAGTCCTGTCGCGAGCTCGCCTTGTCGTCGTGCTTATGCGCTGTGCCCAAGCCTGCCCTCGTCGTTCCCCGCGCCTTGACGTCGTCGCACGCCCACCCTACCATGTGGAGGAGTCCTGTCACGTGTCGCATCGTGTGCCCATCAAAGCCAGCCACACTATGCACCGGCGTGCCTAGGTGTCTCGCCGTCGTGCCCATGCTGGAGCTTGTCCCACTGAGCACTCGTGCCAGAGTCCTCGCCCTCACACCCGCGCGCCTCGTTGGAGCAGCGACATCGCCGACACCATCGCCTCGGCCAGTGAGCATCCACTCATCTCCATCTTTTTCGATCTTCATGTGTACCAACAGCATGTGTGGCGTGCACCTAGCCCCCTCGCTGTCGAGCCTCAGTGCTCCTAGCCCCAGCCCCGTGTGCGTCATGGCCGTCGTTGAGCCCGACCAACCCTCCAAGTAGTGTGCGTCCATCCCTTGCCTCGTCGACGAGCACCCAAGGTGCGGCTCCGCCCCCATCGCACCATGGCAGAGACATGCGAGCATGGCTCGTGCTCGGGCAAGAGCGCCACGCCACGCCATCATCTACCCCTCAATCTACACCCGGTCTACCCTGTCTACCCCCTACATGTTGCCCTGCTGCACCCTAGCTATCGCGTGATTCGTGCACATTCGTGCCACGTGCTGTTCGCGCGCGCCGTCGCCGCTATTTGTGTGTTGTCTGTGCGCGCTGTCGCCGCCTGTTCGCACATGTCACGCACGCTGTCTGCGCACATTATTGAACTGCTTTGCTTTTAATCACTCATGTTAATTAATTAACTACTTGTTTAAATGTCAACTATTAGAATAGCAAATTAACAAAAACTAAGTAGTAGTTTTAATTTTCATTTCATGAATGGGCTGTTAATATGATTACGTTGAACTTGTTTGGCATAAACGCGATATCTTCTCGACCGTAGCACCGACTATCGTATTTTTCTTTTCTCGCATGACTTTAGAAGCGAGCTTTATTCGTATTGCATGTTTTATGATGTTTTCCTTTGTATGGTGTAATGTTCTTATACATGTATATGTTTGTTTATGGCTGTTCGTATTTGCTGCGTGTCATGAAGAACGCAATATTTTCTCGATCTTCGAGGAATTGAAGATCAAGCGTTGGTTACCAAGTGATCAAGCTCTTCAAGGTCTACAAGGTTGAAGACCCTGAGCATCTGTTTGGTGAAGGCAAGTGTCCTCTGACCTATTATATCCTATTCACATGATAACTTACATTCCCGCACAACGTGATTCAACCTAAGAATTGACTAGATTTTTATTTATCATGTCCTTATTTACCTTATGGGTTGGGTTGTGATGATTTGTTAAATGCTAGCACTTGAACTTAATCAATGAACATGATGGGATAGATTTATGATATGATGTTTCCAATGAGTTGTATGAGTTCTTTATATTAAGGAGACTCGGGTTGTGTCCCCAGTACTCCTTCATAAGGTCCGGTTTGTTGGATGACCACCCGGCAAAATGGTGCAACCATGTGAGTGAAATGGGACACACTTAGTTAATTAATTAGAGGAACTTGAGGTGTAGTTTGCTTCATCATCGTTTCATCAGTGGGGCTCAGGGTGCAGTACTTGCTCTGCCGAGGGTGGTTCGCCCCTTAGGATGTGGTACTGTGCATCGTGGAAACCTAATGGACGGTTATACCTTTGGGGAATCCTTATAAAGGCTCTGTAGTGAATCCCTAGCCATTCACCTTGGAAATGAGTAAGGGTCTAGCTAACCTAGGCTAGAAAGAGAATCACAGCTCATGGGAAAAACTGATATATCAGTCATTCTCACGGTTAAGAACGACTTTAGCTCCATTGATTAGATTCACAGGTGATCTGAGATACGATGGTAACGATGACAACATTGGTGATGATGTTTCTCGGAGGAAGGTACGTTCCATAGGTTATTAATCACGGGTTAATGTTAAAACCTGGTTTATATTAATGATAAATACCTAATGAAGTAAAAGCAACCTGCTATGAGCCTAACTCCACATAAAGCTAGTCCATCTCAGCCAAATGGGGCACTTGTTGAGTACGTTGATGTGTACTCACCCTTGCTTTAACAAAAAACACAAGGTTGTCCCCACTATAACCATTTCCCAGGACAAGACGAAGGCAACATGGTGGAGTTCTAGAAGTTCCAGGACTTTGACGAGTTCGACGATTAGGCTAGCGACCTGCCCCAACCAACTACCTGTGGAGGGTTTATTTACGTTGGCTACAATTTTATTCTATGTATTTTGATATAAATGATATTTATGACTCAAGTCTGCAATAACATTTCATTCCATTTATGATCATTTGTGTAACCGTTGTATATGTGAATTCTGATCCTGGCATGTACATGGTTCACATTCGGTTTGCCTTCTGAAACCAGTCGTGACATAAGTGGTATCAAAGTCGTGCTGACTGTAGGACCACTGACCTAGAGTAGCATTGGTAATTTTAAGGACTTATTGACTATTTGAAAGGGAAATGTGCCCTTGGGCTATTTCTATATTGTTTTGGTGATTAGATGCACAACACACTATGTGTGAACTAACATAATGTTGAGCGAAGGAATATGTAGATGGATCAAGTGTGAAGGTGAGTTCTAGACACTTAGTCAATTATTTTATGTGCTACGAATGCTTGTCTAAGTTCTAGGAACTCAATTAATTCAAGTCCAAAAGGAGCAAAATGAGTTCAGCTGAAACAACCAGTGGAGCCCCAGCTGTGGGTGCACCGGACACTGTCCGGTGCCTAGGCTGGCTCAGCGACGAACTCGCTGCTCTCGAGAATCACCGAGGATGCCGCGGCTAAAATTCACCGGACTGTCCGGTGTGCACCGGACTATTGGTGAGCCAACATCATCCGCACCAACGGTCGACAGCACGGTCAGCGCGCAATCAACGAGCGACGCGTGGCCAGGGCCAACGGTCACTAGGCTGCACCGGACTGTCCAGTGTGCCAAGGGGATCGAGGATTCAACGGTTGGCTTCGCCAGACAAGGAAAGAAATCGTGCACTGTTCATGACCGGTGGTGCACCGGCCTATACGGTGCGCCAACAGACAGAAGGCAAGAATTGCCTACCAAATGGAGCTCCAACGGCTCCTAGCTGCCTTCGGGCTATAAAATGGGCCTCTAGGCGCATGGAGTAGTACACCAAGCCTCCATTGAACATCCTAAGACGCCTAGACTCCACAAGCACGCATCCGAATCATTGTGTTTGAGATTTGAGCACTTGTTGAGTTGTGAACTCGCTGCGCTGTGTTTGTGTGCTTGTTTCTTGACTTGTGTGCGTGTCGTTGCTGTGACTCTAGCTCTTGCGTGTGTTTCTATTCCCTCCGTTACTCTTGTGGTTTTCACTGCAATCAATATTGTAAGGGTGAGAGGCTCCAACTTGTGGAGATTCCTCACAAGGGAAACATCTGCTATAAGGAAGAAAACAGTGGTATTCAAGTGGATCATTGGATCGCTTGAAAGGGGCTGAGTGCAACCCTCGTCCATTGGGACGCCACAACGTGGAAGTAGGCAAGTGTTCTACTTGGCCGAACCACGGGATAAAATCGTCGTGTCACCTGTTGTTATTCATGTGCGATTCTCTCTGCTTCTACTCACTCGATAATTGCTCTAAGTTTAATACTCACCTTGTGAAGAGCAATTAAGTGAAGAAGTCATCTCTTTCTCTCTAAACATAGCCCCTTAGTTTTGATTCCACTAACATTTCATAAACCAAGTTTGTGCTATTTAGTGTTGATTTTTACAGGATCACCTATTCACCCCCCTCTAGGTGCTCTCAGTTGGCATTAGAGTCGTACTCTTCATTAATGGACTAACCGTCCGAAGAGATGGATCCTAAAGGTAAGGGGATGGTGATCAACAACAAAGAGAAGGAGACCCTCTATGTCGACGAGCCAAAAGGAGACAAGCCCACTGACTCAGGCTTGAGTCACAAGAAGAGGGATGGAAAGAAGAAGAGGCGCATAAAGAAGATCATCTACTACGACAGTGACGCCTCCTCCTCTTCACCAAGGGATGACGACGACGAAGACTTTTTTGTCGAAAAAGAAAACGGTTAATCAAAACTATTCTTTTGATTATTCTCGCACCCCTTATAATTCGAATGCCCATTTACTATCTATTCGACTTGGAAAACCCCCACACTTTAGTGGGGAGGACTATTCATTTTGGAGTCATAAAATGCGTAGTCACTTATTTTCTCTCCATCCTAGCATTTGGGAAATTGTTGAAAATGGAATGCATTTCGATAGCATTGTCAATCCTGTCTTTATTAATGAGCAAATACATAAAAATTCCCAAGCTACAACTGCTTTGTTAGCATCTCTATGCAAGGATGAATGCAACAAAGTGAGCGGTTTGGACAATGCTAAGCAAATATGGGATACCCTCAAGATCTCTCACGAGGATAATGATGCCACCATGATTACCAAGATGGAACTGGTGGAAGGCGAGCTGGGGAGGTTCGCCATGATAAGGGGAGAGAAGCCAACTCAAACTTACAACAGGCTCAAGACCCTGATCAACAAGATTCGAAGCTATGAGAGTACAAGATGGACGAATCATGACGTCGTCCGACTCATGCTAAGGTCATTTACCGTTATTGATCCTCATCTTGTGAATCTTATTCGTGAGAATCCCAGGTACACCAAGATGACGCCCGAGGAAATTCTCGGAAAATTTGTAAGCGGGCACATGATGGTGAAGGAAGTGAGATATGTGGACGATGCTGCAAACGGACCGCTTCCTCTCTACGAGCCGCAGCCCGTTGCTCTCAAAGCAACCGACAGCAAGGAGGCGCTACCTAGCAAGGTAGCACAAGTGGAGGCTGCCAGGCTCAATGAGGACGAAATGGCGCTTATAATGAAGTGCTTCAAGACCACCTTGAAGGGGCGCAAGGAGTATCCCAACAAGAACAAATCAAGGAGAAAGCACTCCTGCTTCAAGTGTGGTAAGTTTGGTCATTTCATAGCACAATGTCCTGATAATGACAATGACCAGGCATAAGAAAAGAAAGGGAAGAAGGAAAGGAAGAAGAATTACAGGAAGGCGAAGGGTGAGACACACATTGGAAAAAAATGGGACTCTGACTATGCTTCATCTGACTCCGATGATGAAGGACTAGCTGCCTTGGCCTTCAACAAGTCCTTTCTCTTCCCCAACGAATGACACACGTGCCTCATGGCTAAGGAGAAGAAGGTACGTACACGAGATACACCTAAGTATACTTCTTCTAGTGATGAGGAATCTTCTGACGATGAAGTAGATTATAGTGATCTATTTAAAGGTTTAGATAGATCTAAAGTAGATAAGATAAATGAATTAATTGATGCTCTTAATGAAAAGGATAGGTTGCTAGAAAAGCAAGAAGATATTTTGTATGATGAACATGATAAATTTATTAATGTTCAAAAATCTCTTGCTCTAGAAATTGAGAAAAATGAACTATTGTCTTCTGAGCTGTTTGCTTGCAATGATTCTATCTCTAAGCTTAAGAATCTAAATGTTGCATTTAATTCTCATGCCATGTTTACATCTAGTTCTTCATATGCTCTTGGTAGAAATAGGCCTAGGCGCCATCATGTTGCTTTTCATGCGCCTAGGAGAGCATCAACTGGACCAACTATGCTTTATCAAACATGTGATGCTTCATTTGTCCTTATACACAAAAATGATAAAATAGTTGCTAGAAGTTTGGGACCTAAGTGCAAGAGAGACAAAACTTGCATCTGGGTTCCAAAGTCTGTTGTGACTAACCTTGTAGGACTCAACAAGAGTTGGGTACCTAAAACCCAAGCTTAATTACCTTGCAAGTTTATGCATCCATGGGCTCAAGCTGGATCATTGATAGCGGATGCACAAACCACATGATGGGGGAGAAGAAAATGTTCACCTCCTACGTCAAGAACAGGGATTCCCAAGACACTATCATCTTTGGAGATGAGAACCAAGGCAAGGTTAAAGGGCTTAGGCAAAATAGCCATCACAACCGAGCATTCGATTTCAAATGTGTTTCTAGTAGAATTGCTCGGGTACAATTTGTTGTCTATAAGCCAATTATGTCATATGGGTTATATTTGCTTATTTACAAATATTGGTGTATCTGTCTTTAGAAGAAGTGATGGTTCATTAGCTTTTAAGGGTGTATTAGACGACAAGCTCTACTTAGTTGATTTCTCAAGAGAGAATGCCGATCTAGATGCATGCCTAATCGCTAAGACTAATATGGGCTGGCTCTGACACCGTCGTCTATCACATGTTGGGATGAAAAACCTTCATAAACTTCTAAAGGGAGAACATGTGTTAGGACTAACCGATGTCTATTTTGAGAAAGACAGACCTTGTGCAACATGCCAGGTAGGGAAGCATGTGGGAAGTATTCATCAAAGCAAGAACGTGATGTCAACATCAAGACCACTGGAACTCCTACATATGGATCTCTTCGGGTCCGTTGCTTATCTTAGTATCGGGAGAAGTAAGTATGGTCTTGTCATTGTTGATGATTTTTCCCACTTCACTTGGGTTTTCTTTTTGCAGGATAAAACTGAAACCCAAGGAACATTAAAGCGCTTCTTAAGGAGAGCTCAAAATGAATTTGAGCTAAAGGTGAAAAAGATAAGAAGCGATAATGGATCTGAGTTCAAGAACCTTCAAGTCGAAGAATATCTTGAGGAGGAAGGCATCATTCACGAGTTCTCCGCTCCCTACACACCACAACAAAATGGTGTGGTAGAGAGGAAGAACAGGACACTAATTGACATGGCAAGGACAATGTTTGGATAATACAAGACGCCTAAGCAGTTTTGGTCGGAAATTGTGAATACAACCTGACATGACATAAACCGACTCTATCTGCATCGCCCCCTCAAGAAGACATCATACGAACTCCTAACTGGTAACAAACCCAATGTTTCCTTTTTCGTGTATTTGGGAGCAAATGCTACATCTTGGTAAAGAAAGGTAGACATTCGAAGTTTGCTCCCAAAGCTGTAGAAGGGTTATTATTAGGTTATGACTCAAATACAAAGACGTATAGGGTCTTCAATAAATCATTAGGATTAGTTGAAGTCTCTAGCGATGTTGTATTTAATGAGACTAATGGCTCTCCAAGAGAGCAAGTTGATCTTGATGATGTAGATGAGGATGAGGTTCCGACGGCCGCAATACGAACAATGGCGATAGGTGATGTGCGACCACAAGAACCACAAGAGCAAGATCAACCTTCTTCCTCTACATTGGTGCATCCCCCAACTCAAGATAAGGAATATGTACCTCAAGATGAAGGGCTGGATCAAAGGGGAGCAAATGAAGAACATGATAAGGAGGAAGAAGCGTCACAAGTTCCTCCAAGTCCGGTCAAATATTCAAAAAATCATCCAGTGGATCAGATTCTAGGTGATATCAACAAGGGAGTAACCACTCGCTCACGTTTATCAAATTTTTGTGAGCATTACTCATTTGTTTCTTCTATTGAGCATTTCAGGGTAGAAGAAGCCTTGCAGGATCCGGACTGGGTGTTGGCCATGCAAGAAGAGCTCAACAACTTCAAGAGAAATGAAGTTTGGAGCCTGGTGCCACGTTCGAAGCAAAATGTTGTGGGAACCATGTGGGTGTTCCGCAACAAGCAAGATGAACACGGTGTGGTGACAAGAAACAAGGCTCGACTTGTGGCAAAAGGTTATGCCCAAGTCGCATGTTTGGATTTTGAGGAGACTTTTGCTCCTGTAGCTAGGCTAGAATCAATTCGAATATTATTGGCCTATGCTGCTCACCACTCTTTTAAGTTGTTTCAAATGGACGCAAAGAGTACCTTCCTGAATGGACCAATCAAGGAGGAAGTGTATGTGGAACAACCCCCTGGCTTTGAGGATGACAAGTATCCCGACCATGTCTACAATCTATCTAAGGCGCCCTATGGACTTAAGCAAGCCCCAAGAGCATGGTATGAATGCCTTATAGATTTTCTTATTTCTAATGCTTTCAAGGTTGGGAAAGCTGATCCTACTCTCTTTACTAAGACTTGTAATGGTGATCTTTTCATATGCCAAATATATGTTAATGACATTATATTTGGTTCTACTAATCAAAATTCTTGTGAGGAGTTTAGCAGGGTGATGATGCAGAAATTTGAGATGTCAATGATGGGCGAGTTGAACTACTTCCTTGGATTTCAAGTGAAGCAACTCAAGGAAGGAACCTTCATCTCCCAAACGAAGTATACTCAAGATTTGCTCAAGAGATTTGGGATGAAGGATGCAAAGTCTGCGAAGACACCGATGGGAACAGATGAACATCTGGACCTCAACAAAGGAGGTAAGTCCGTTGATCAAAAGGCATACCGGTCCATGATAGGATCATTGCTTTATCTTTGCGCTAGTAGACCGGATATTATGCTAAGTGTATGCATGTGTGCTAGATTTCAATCCGACCTAAGGAGTGTCACCTTGTGACCATTAAGCGAATTCTTAGATATTTGGTTTCTACGCCTTGCTTCGGGATCTGGTATCCAAAGGGGTCTACCTTTGGCTTAATTGGGTACTTAGATTCCGACTATGCCGGGTGCAAGGTTGATAGGAAGAGCACATCAGGGACTTATCAGTTTTTGGGAAGGTCCCTGGTGTCCTGGAGCTCTAAGAAACATACTTCTGTTGCCCTATCCACCACTGAGGCCGAGTATGTTGTCGTAGGATAGTGTTGCACATAACTGCTTTGGATGAGGCAACCCCCCCGGGACTTTGGCTACAATCTGAGCAAAGTCCCACTCCTATGTGATAATGAGAGTGTAATCCACTTGGCGGATAACCCTATTGAACACAACCGCACTAAGCACATAGACATCCGGCATCACTTTTTGAGAGACCACCAGCAAAGGGGAGATATAGATATTTATCATATTAGCACCGAGAACCAGCTAACCGATATCTTCACCAAGCCTTTAGATGAGAAAAGGTTTTGCAGGTTGCATAGTGAGCTAAATGTCTTAGATTCGAGTAGCTTGGATTGATCTATAGCATACATGTGTTCTATGCCTTTGATCATGTTAATTTAAGCATTAATGTCTTTAATTGCTTATTTTTTGTGCTCAAGTTGTACAAGTCATCCCCAGACCTCACAAGTCCTTATGCAAATGATGCACAAGTTTAGGGGGAGGATGTGCTACAACTTGATTCCCTTGAGACTAATTTGTTTGTTGAGTATTCTTGATCTAGTCTCAAAGTTATATTGAAAGGGAAAAGTGAACTTGGACAAAGAGAGGACTTCCATTGCATTCCGGTATCAATGTATCTTGTCCCAAGTTCGTACTTGTGTTCTCATTGCCTTTTGCTCTTATTTTATATTTTGGTGATACAATGGGGTTAAAGGGCCAAAAGTTCTCTTGTTTTGGTGCTTAATGCCAAAGGGGGAGAAATTAAGGCCAAAGCAAATGGATCAGCCAACCACTCGTAAATTTCAAAAATTGTAGAGTTAGAATCTTTGTGTTTGATCAAAACTTTCTTATTGCAAAAATTGTTCTCTTATGGGGGAGAATTTTGATTATGGGAAAAAGGGGAGTTTGTGGCATTTGATCAAATTTACTCTTGAAAGATCTCTCGATTTGCCAAAACAAGTGTGTTGGACTTAGAGATAGGAAAAAGAATTTGTTTTGTGAAATAAACCAAATGGTGTCATAAGTGATCCATATATGCCAAATTCTATAATAATCCTAGTGATATTAAATTTGACATAAACTTGCGCTTTTGAGCTCTTCTAGATATGTTAGTTCGAAATGAGTTGCTTTTTAATGTGTTGGCATATATCACCAAAAAGGGGGAGATTGAAAGGGAAATGTGCCCTTGGGCTATTTATATATAGTTTTGCTGATTAGATACACAACACAGTATGTGTGAACTAACATAATGTTGAGCGAAGGAATATCTAGATGGATCAAGTGTGAAGGTAAGTTCTAGACACTTAGTCAATTATTTTATGTGCTAAGTGTCACACCCAGGTTTTAGGGGTCCAAAGCCCGAGCGCGAACATAATCACCAGGTGTGCTGGGACCAAGTCTCCCACATATGATGAATCATGGCACATGATCGAATGTCACAACTTTACTATATAATAGGAGTTCTATACAAAATAAATAATTACATATAAGGAGACAACGGTCCAGCAACCCAAAGTTGACTGGGAGACGACGACCTAGATCTCTCATGAACTCATCGCAACATCCTCCTTGCGCCCTCATCCTGCGGTACCTGTTCTTGACCTGTGGGGGGTGTGAGACAGCAAGAGTGAGCTCACATACGTTCATCGCTCAACAAGTTGTGGGGAATAATGTGCATGAACTCGCCAAAGGTGGGACCTCACGTGAAGTGTAAGGCTTACCAAAGAGGATGGTTAGAGCTGAGCATTGCTTTTAAAGTTGGTCAAAATTTTATTAGCAATTACTAAGTATAAGTAAATACCAACCCAATTAAGTAGTAGAACAAAAGTAACAACATCACCTGCGATGCAATGCATATGACAAATTGAATTTAGTTCCATAATTTAATCATCAGAGAGTCCTGAGCTGCTCATGACCGTGAGCTCGGCTAGTATACCAGTTTTACACTCTGCAGAGGTGGTACCCTTTACCCACAAGTCATGTTACCCATCTGCCAAGGGATCGCGACTTCCCATACACCTCTACCGAGGAGGTGAGGCAGGGTAACACTACGAGGCCTTTACAAAGTTCCACTAGCTTCAGAAAACCCGCTACAGTTTATAGGAAGCTCCAATGCAGGGTTCTTGCCTGACCACCATCGCAGCAAAATCAACCAAGGACCTCCCTACACTGACCACTCCCCTACTGCCCTTGCCCCTTTCGGGTAAGGTAGTCCTCCACTAGCTTTCCTAATTAATCAGCCAAGGGCGTCCATAAACCCTTGTGGTGGCACGTGTTTCTCAAGTTAAGCTCTATGTTCCAATTAACATTAATGATCTTGACATGAACATAAATAGAATAACAAAATAACTGGAACATAGATATGATAAATAATTATCCCAAATCCATGTAAAGCAATAGCAAACTACCCAAGTGATTCAGGGGTAAACAAGGTAATGAGATAAACAATCTAGGGTAACCTATTGGGTCCCATCAAAATTAACCTATGCATGAATAAATGATATTAAAGAACATTATTGGGTAAAAAGTGGTCAAGGGCACAACTTGCCTGGGACTCGAGATTTCAGGTACCAGGATGATCTTCAGGTGACATGTGTCCTCACTGCTAAACGTAGCAATACAGACATACATGACATACATGGTATAGGCAAAATTAACATTACACCAAACATATATGCAAAATACATATTAATCATCTACATATTGAAATAAGATCAGAGGAACAGGAATTATTAATTTTGGAATTATAGATCTTAAGTTATGGATTTCTAAAGATTCTATGCGCTTTGTACGAGATTAATTAGGATAACAATTTTAATATGGCTTTTATGTCAAAACAGTGGCATAAACTGATAAACAGTAATATTACAAAGTTATAGGAACTGGAATGGACTAGTTTGGACTTAATATGGATTTTCTATGCATTATACAAGTTTCTAGTATTATTTTTGTATTGAAAATCAAATTCTAAATTCATTTATCTGATTTTCCTAGAACTCTGGACTGGGCACATGAATAAATAAAAGTCCAGAGGTCACGGTGTAAATTGTTCCAAGACACAGTTTACCCACGCCGTGGACCGCGGGTTGAATCTAATAAACTCTAGGGACTCTTTTGAAAGACGACCAAGGCCGAAGGGGTATCGCATGATCACAGCCGCTCGATCTGATTCTATGGCCTGGATTAGATCTAGCCCAATCCAAACCGGTACGCAGGCACAACCGTTAGATCGAGGATTGATGGCGTAGATTTAATGTATCGTGCATCAAATCGGAACCGCACGATCTAGATCGACGACTCAGATCAATTCACGCGAAGGGGTTAACGCATTCTAATCGTAGCCATCCATTAGAAGATCGACGGTCGCAAGCTTATCCCCTACCCCAGGTGGTTTGACCATGGCGGTGTGCTGGAGCTGCGACGGCGCGCCAGCCGGAGTTGGCCAAAGATGCGACGGAGGGCCACACCACCCAACCTGATTGGTGCAAAACAATGTGGGGGCGATCGCGAGACAGAAGGTGGGCTTACCTCCAAGGATTGTGGCGTTCAGAGCCCTGCCCACGGTGCAGCGCGGAACACCGGCGGAGGTCAAGATCCGACGAGCAATTGGTGCACCACCGGTGGATTACTTCGCCAGGATAGGTCACGAACACGTGCAGGTAGTACCCGCGGTCTCCCGCGACTGCCTACCGGGGACCCGTCGTTGCTGTACGCACGGTTTAACCACGACGGCGGTGATTTCCGAATTCCCCTCGCTTAGCCAGGTTACCCACACGTGCGAGGAGCACCCGTCGATCAACCCCGGCCCTAGTTCCACCCGCCAAAGCTCCAGGAAGGTTCACCACAACTAGACGAAGTTCCTCCGCCAACTACGCTCCCCCAATTTTACGCTCACGCGGATTTTCCCCAACCCCAGCTCCGCTGGAAGGCATACGACGACACGGGTGAAGAACTACGGCCGCACCATGGTTTTATAGCCTTGCTATGGAGTCTGATTTCACGGAATTCGGCCAGCAGCGAGCTTTACGGCGAGAGAATCCGCGCGGAATTCACTCATTTTGTTGCGCCGTTGCCGCGGGCGCCGCGCAGTCCGTTGAAGGGAGAAGAACGGCTGACAATCCTGGGCCCGCCCGGAAGTGAGTGGAGCGCGGCTGACAGGACGAGCCCTCCAGTCAGTGCGCGCGCTTCTGTTTGAAGCAGGGATAGGAGATGGGCATGACAGGGAGGTCTGACCTGCTAGAGACGGTACGCGCGGTAGAAGCAGTGGCCACGCGTGAGAAGAAGTTTGGGCCGTGAGGGAGAAGGGAGTGGGCTGAGGGAAGGAGTTTTGGCCCAAACGCAGAACAATCTTGCTTTTTCTTTTATCCTTTCTATTCTCTTTTCAAATCCCATTCAAATTCAAACTCATGTTTCAAACTCCCAATTTTCAGGTGTCAAAAATAATCTTAATATGAACATAATCTCTATTGTTTACAATATTAATATTTATTATTTTCCCTATTATTTATTTATGGAATAAATAAATGACCTCATTAAAATTCCCTTTTCCATTATCTCATTTTATGTCTTTATTTAAAATTGGAAGTCTAATTTAAGTTATGGTTTTGCTAAAGTGCCTCACACAAAATTATAAACAAGAGATTCATCCTTCTTTGTTTGTTTACTGATTGCTCTACTACTTCAATATTATTGATAGATTATAATAAGGAAGGATCCTAATGAAATTTTCAAAGGTTTCGAAAATTCCCAAATTACCATGATGAATATATTAGTTTATTTATTCTACTATTATTATTATTACCAATTTTAGGCTTTACACTAAGCATGCTTGTCTAAGTGCCAGTAACTCAATTAATTCAAGTCCAAAAGGAGCAAAAAGAGTTCAGCTGAAACAACTAGTGGAGCACCAGCTGCGGGTGCACCGAAAACTGTCCGGTGCCTAGACTGGCTTAGCGACGAACTCGCTGCTCTCGGGAATCGCCGAGGACGCTGCGGCTAAAATTCATCGGACTGTCCGGTGAGCCAACAACATCCGCACCAACGGTCGGCAGCACGGTCAGCGCGTAATCAACGGGCGACGCGTGGCCAGGCCCAACGGTCACTAGTCCGCATCGGACTGTCCCGTGTGCACCAGACAGTGTCTGGTGTGCCAAGGGGACTGAGGATTCAACGGTCGGCTTTGCCAGACAAGGAAAGAAATCGTTCACTGTTCATGTCCGGTGGTGCACCAGATTGTCCGGTGCACCAACGGACAGAAGGCAATAATTGCCTACCAAATGGAGCTCCAATGGCTCCTAGCTGCCTTGGGGGCTATAAAAGGGACCCCTAGGTGTATGGAGCAGTACACCAAGCCTCAATTGAACATCTAAGACGCCTAGACTCCACAAGCACGCATCCAGATAATTGGGTTTGAGATTTGATCACTTGTTGAGTTGTGAACTCGCTACGCTGTGTTTGTGTGCTCGCTTCTTGACTTGTGTTCGTGTCGTTGCTGCGACTCTAGCTCTTGCGTGTGTTTCTATTCCCTCCCTTACTCTTGTTATTTTCACTGCGATCAATATTGTAAGGGTGAGAGGCTCCAACTCGTGGAGATTCCTCACAAGGGAAACATCTGCTATAAGGAAGAAAACAGTGGTATTCAAGTGGATCATTGGATCGCTTGAAAGGCATTGAGTGCAACCCTTGTCCATTGGGACGCCACAACGTGGAAGTAGGCAAGTGTTCTACTTGGCCGAACCACGGGATAAAATCGCCATGTCACCTATTGTTATTCGTGTGCTATTCTCTCTGCTTCTACTCACTCGATAATTGCTCTAAGTTTAATACTCACCTTGTGAAGAGCAATTAAGTGAAGAAGTCATCTCTTTCTCTCTAAACTTAGCTCCTTGGTTTTGATTCCACTAACATTTCATAAACCAAGTTTGTGCTATTTAGTGTTGATTTTTACAGGATCACCTATTCACCCCCCTCTAGGTGCTCTCACTATTATTTCACCTCATCCTTGATGCTGCTTCAAAATATTAGTCACCTCGACTAATTCTATGTTATGCTCCTATATAGAACCTTGCTAAAAGTATTTTAATTTAATACTATCTATGCTCTACTTATTTATTCTATTAAATATGCTCTCAATCTTATTCTTGTGACATATTTGTAAATGTCCCTAACTATGACCTTCTTGTCTTTTGGGATTCTTTCCTCTTCCATCGTTAAATTCCTACCATTTGGCAATTTCTATTCCCTTAGTATTGACATGCTCGTATCCTTGGATTCTTTAATATCCTTATCTCTTAATTCAAATACTTATATCTGAATCTTCTGCCTATTTATACATTTCAGTTTATATGCCCATGACCTTCTTGTCTTCTGAGATCCTTTCCTATTTCGTTGTTATGTTGCTATCTTATGATAATATATATTCTCTTGGTCTTGGTATGCTCGCATCCTTGGAATCTTGCGTACTCTTATCTTTTTTATATGCTTAACCTTATACCCCCAATGTCTGTTTAAAACATTTTAGTTTACATGCTCTTGACCACCCTTGTTTCTCGATGATCCTTGGGCGATCATTTTATTTTGCATATCCTTGGTGATCTCATTGTTTCCTTACAACTTCTCCCAGTAATAATTTTTCACTTCAACTATTCCGTTTGAATCTTACCTATCTTACCGTTCATTGTTTCCTCTATTTTGGTTGCTCTACTAGTATTGTTTTAACCCTGTCCTTTATTGTGCTTTTGTTGGTTAACACCTTTACCTTTGTCATCTCTCGATCTTACCTTGATGCTTATCTTATACCTGTTATTTAAAATCTCCCCTCTCCCATCTCAGTTCGAGAGTGGTATTTTACTTATCCCACCCTTGGATATATCTGTCGGTGTTTCGGGTCCGACCGCGCACCCAAGGTTACCCCCTAAGGTGCTTTTTAGGAGTAGGACGGTGTTACCAACTGTAGCTCGATGGTTCGTGCTGGGCGCACGAGAAATAGTAGACAATGATATACAGGTTCGGGCCGCCTTGAGATGCATAACACCCTACGTCCTGGCTGGAATGCTTTATGCGATGGGTTACAAGGGAGCTCTCTAGTGCTGGAAAACGTAGAGAGCGGGGTGGATGGCTAAGTGATGAATGATGTCTCTCTCGATCGTCTTGAAGGGGTGCCCCCTAGGCCTTATATACTCGACCGTGGGGCATTACATGTGGATATGATAACAACGTGAGCCAGAATAATAGTGAACTAACTGAGTTTGTCTCCCTATAATTCAGCCGACTCATCCTCTCCTAGTTCCGATGTACGGGGCTCCTGTGCGGGAAGGTCGGGTCACTGCTGTGATTACTGCTCGGATGTTGTTGGGCCGTCTGGGCTTGCACCGACCTGGCCTTGTGCTGATCTGTCTCACTGGTCGTTCCACCCAGGCCCACGAGGGGGATGACCTTACGAATTATGGGGCCTTTGGGCCATTCGTGAGGTCTTTTATCCTTCTAGTGGACCCAGGGGATATATGTCCCCCACAAGCCCCCGATCTTTGGGCTGATTTTGAAATAAACGGTCTAAAGATCCTAGGTCCAGCTTGCGGTAGTTGATTTTACCATGGAATGCTTTGGAAATAAGTCTGCCGGGCCACTGCTTCAGAATTCTGAGTGATCCGGTTAACACGTCTTCTTTTTATTGTCTTCTCCTGCTATTATTCCTCAAAATTTGGTGTTCTATCTCGTGTTTATGCTTCGAAGGTCAGCATTTTGCACTGTCGAACTGTGAAGTCCATTGGGTGCACCGAAGGTGCACCCAATGGGTGTAGCCCCCCGAGCTTCGAGTGGATTTTTGCAGACAATCCACTCGAAGGTCTTCACTTCAGGTATTATCAGAAATCACTTTCATCTTCCACTCGTGCTTTTTCAGAGGTCAGCCTTGCCTTAACTTTGCCTTGTGCTTTAGAGGTCAGCATTTTGCTTCTTCGGGGATGATGATTCATTGGGTGTAGCCCCCGAGCTTCGAGTGGATTTTTGAAAATAATCCACTCGAAGGTCTTCATTTCGTGCTTTTTTCTGAGAATCATCCTTTTCTTTTGTCGAATGCCTTAGAGGTCAGCATTATGTCATCAACGTTATGCTTCAGAGGTCAGCATACATTTTTGTTTTTGAAGTCGAGTACACGATTTGCCCATATCTTGCTAGGTCTGGCAATTTATTTGGTATGCGACTGATTGGACGTTCGATAGATGGCTCTTGACTAGTCTTCATGTCACTTCGTGCTTTGATGCTTCTGTCGATTAGACTTGTACCTTATCAGCTATATTTGGCTTTTCTTTAATCCTTGCTGGTATCTCTTTTCTGTCTTGGAGTATTCATTGCATATACTGCACGGATGTGACAGTTTTGGAAAATATACTGATAATTTCTGGGCGTCCCCCCCAATGGGTGTAGGCAAGGGACGGCTTGGTACGCTGAGCGTTTAGCAAAATGCTTCTGAGTAGTAACTTGATGTGACCGCGGGTGTAATCATATCGCCCGCGCAGTTGACTGGAGTCCCAATGGGTGTCGTGTTACGTGAAACGGCATCAGCTGCCTGACGTGTCTTCAGACGGTTTGAATTGCATATTGAATTTTTGTGACCGTTCGGTGGCCGTGGTAGGAGGTGAGCGGTTGCCTTCTTCTTCTATAAATAGAGCTCTTGCTTCTCCAGCGTTTTCACGCTTCTTGCTACTGCTTGCTGTTTCATCTCCTCTCCTTCCTTCCACTTCCGCCATGGGCAAGAGCAAGAGAGGTGGCAGCTCTTCGCATCACTCGGGCGATAAGCGCAAGCGCGAGCTGACTCCTCCCTCGGAGGACTTTGGCGACTCAGAATACTTGGAGGAAGAGTTCTCCTCCGAGTCCGAGGGCTCTCCGGCTCCTGCCTCTCCCCTGGCGTCGTCTGATGATTCAGACGACTCCCAGGGGATCGCTACGGAGGTATGGACCTACATCCGGGCCGTCGAGCATGCCAGGCTCGAGGGCTCGGATGAGTCGGAGTACTCCTCGGACGAGGAGAATTCCTCTGACTCGTCCGAGGAGGGCAGCGGCGGCGACGGCGGTGATGGCAACGACGCCGGAGGCGACAGTGACAACGGTGGCGGCAGCGGCAAGGGCGGTGATGACAGCGGCAAGGGTGGCAGTGGCGACGGCGGCGGCGGCAGCAAGCGCAGCAACAAGGCCAGTGGCTAGATGCCACTAGTTTTAGATGTTAGTGTAGATTAGTAGTAGAAATAGTATTAGCGAAATAATGTAGTAATAGCTAGTAGTATAGTTAGTTAAATGTAATGTAGTAGAAGGGAAGGCATCAGCTCATAATGAGTTGATTTGTAAGTTCGGCAGTACTTCCCGTATAATGAAGAATGATTTCGATCCCTCTTGTGAGTATCATTCCGCCTTCTTATTGATCGTCGTTTGTGTTGATGCCTACTGCAGAGGTTGTTTTTGAACGTAATGCTTGAGTAGCAACTTAGAATCGTTGAGCCGTGCTTCAGACTACCTTCTTCACGATGCCAGCGTTTTAGTAGTGGTGGCCGAGTGATTATCAGCGGTGTTGGGACTTTTTAGAGGTGATAGCCGAGCGATAACGTGCCGTGTCGGTGTTTTAGAAATAACGTCCGAGCGGTTACTGGCGACATTGGCGTTTTAGAGGTAACAGCCGAATGATAACGGACCACGTCGGCCGCTTTGAAAGTAGTGGCCGAGTGAAGTCGAATAACGTCAACGTTTTTAGAAACAACAGCCGAGTCAATTTGGGCCGCGTCGACCGTTTTGGAGATAACGACCGAGTGATGACATGGCATGCCAGCATTTTAGAAATAACGGCTGGGTGATGACATGGCACACCAGCGTTTTAGAGATAACGGCTGGGTGATGACTGGGCGCTTTTTAGAAACGGCGTCTGGCCCGGGAAAACCCCATATGTACTGCACTGTCGCATGCCTCCACGCTCTGTGCCCTAGTTTTTGCTTTTTTGCATCCAGGCTTTCTCTGCTTTCTTGCAATATGGCTTCCGCTCCGCTCGCTAGCGAGGTTGAGATGGCACCCAAGCGGAAAGCTTCGAGTTCGTCCGTCGCAATCATTCCCCCCATCGATCCCAATAGTCAGTTGCCCTTCGCAGGTAACCATATGTCTGTTGTCTCCGAATCCGACCTTCTTCATCTCATTTCCATCGGGGTTCTTCCTCCGAAGGAGCTCTGCTCGTGGCGGATTTGTCGTGGGGTCACTGTTCCGATAGAAGACACCCACGAATCCGTCATTTACGTTCCTTTTCTTATCCGCGGACTTGCTTTTCCCATTTCTCCTTTCTTCCGTGGTCTCCTTGATTTCTATCGCTTGAATCTGACCCATCTGAATCCCAATTTCATTCTGCAAGTTTCTGTTTTTGTTCATTTATGCGAAGCCTTTCTTGGAGTTTTGCCCCACTTTGGCCTTTGGAAGTATCTGTACCAATGTCGGCCTGGGATGGCCGGGGGGCAGCACCAGCTGGTGGGGGGGGGGGGCGCGAGCTTGGAGATGCGCCGTGGAAGGAAGACTGAGTACCTCGACATCCCACTCAAGGACAGCATCAAGGGATGGCGCCTGGAATGGTTCATCATGGAGAATCATGGGAATTCCCTCCCCCCACGGCCAGGGAGACAGCCGGATGTTCGCACTCCGAGCTGGACCGAATCCCCCACAGACCAGGAAGTGGCTGAGGCAGGGGTTTTGTTAGCAGAAGTTGGATTGTTGAAAGAAAGGGGTCTGACTGCAGAAGCTGTGGTCGCTGACTTTGTTTTCAAGAACATTCAGCCACTGAAAGACAGAGCATATCCGGCTTATCTGTACCGAGGCTTGGCTGACTCAACCCGGGTAACCAACAGAAGAATTCCTGTTGTGGACTTGGTGAGCCGGCTCGAGATGATACTCAGAGGCAAGGTGTCGAACATCGGCGCTCTTGTTGCATACTCGGCCTGGAATTTGCCTCCTTCTCAGGCCTTTGCCAGTTTCGTGTCAAAATCCTCCTGCTGGTGATAGCGGTTTGGGCCTTAGAGTACGACCTTCTCCCGAAGAAGTTAGTGCTTTGGTTGCCTCACTCGGAGAAATTCCTGATGACGAGAGGCAGGTTCATTTTGAGGTGCCTTTGAATCCAAGTGACGCGGAGATAAGTGCCATGCTGGATATGTTAGCTGAGGATTCTTCTGACGCCACTCCTGCTGAAACATTGGTGGTGGCGCCCATCCCTGAGGCTGACAAAGCTTTGGACGCTCAGAGGTCTGTCAATGTTCGCTCGAAACGCTCTCGCCGAGCCGATCAAGCCTCTTTTCCTGCTGAGGGGGAGAAAAAGAAGAAGAGGCGTCTTCGTCGGGTGTCTAGCTTGGATCAGGGTGTCGGTCCTTCTGTTCCTGTTGCTGAGGAAGTGCCAGTGCCTGAATTTGCTGAAGCTGACCCCAATGGTGTAACTCGTCTGATGCTGACCCAATGGGTGTGATCCTGCTGAAGCTAACCCAATGGGTGTACTGTCCGTGTCGTTGATGAAGATGATGAGGAAGAGGATGAAATCCCTCTAATTCGGAAGAACAGCCGGCGTTACATAGCTAGTGGGGAAAGTAGTGGTGTTCCTTCTCTTGCCTTGTCTGCCCTCATTGGTCTGCAAGAATTATCTCTGGCGAACTTTGATCAAACTCTTGAAGACATGGTTCCAGAAGATCTGTTGTCAGAGCCGGCAGATGGTGGCACGACAGATGTTTGTGCTGATGTGCTCGATGCCGGGTTGGGGCCATCTCGGGCAGCGTCCCGCGCCTCATCGACCTTGGAGCGCGGTCTTGAGGGTCAGGAAGCTGGTCTGGATTGCACTGCTCCCATGGAAGTGACTGAGGGACCTTCAGCCTTAGAGGTGGCTGCTGCAGAGAACTCGGCCCTCAAGGATGGAGCTGGCGCTTACCCAGCCCCCGAGGGTGTTGCCGGAGATGATCCGGCTCGGATGGGTAGCGCAAGCTGTGACCCAGCCCCCAAGGGTGTCCGAGTGGGTTCTCCCTCCCACACTTCCATGGATGTTCACGTAGGGTCTTCTCCTCCACACTCTTGTTGCATGGCGATAGCCCAAGCCTTCGGTCAAGGAGTCGCTTTAGAGGCCAGCGCACCCGACGACAGAGTTCTGGGTTCTGCTGATGACACTGAATTGGTTCCTGCTGACTCGTTGCGAGTTGTTCCGGTTGGTGATCCTTCACCGAGCCATCAGTTGATCTCTCACGACTTGGGGGTCCCCTCATTCTTCTCCAACCTCTAGGTATTTTGGTTTCTTCTGGTCTGACTTTACCCAGGCAGATAATTGTTCTCATGCTTGTCTGCTTTTAATGCCAGGCGTTGGTCGATGAGATGTCTAGTCGGCTGAAGTTGCAGGGTGCTTCTGTCCCAGAAGGAGCTTTGTCTCTGGCGCGTTGGAATCCAGTGCTGCTTCAGCGACGTGTATCTGATTTAGAGGCGGCAAATGCCGGTCAGTGCTCTTTTGCTTCTTTTTGGCTACCTGATTAAACTGCCTTTTATTTTAACACCTTTGCTTGACTGTTTCTTGACAGATATGGCTCGACAGTACTCTGATCTTGAAGAAAAACATTCTCAAGGTCAGGCTGAACTGGCCCGGCGGTGCTCTGATCTTGAGGAAAAGTATTCTCAAGGTCAGACTGAACTGGCCCGGGTTTCTGCTTCTCTGAATGATGCTAACACGCTGAACTCTACTCTCCACGCTCAGCTCAACTCTGAAAAGGTGACCTGTGAATCTTGGCTTTGTTTGTTGTGTTCTTATTGCTTGCTTGACGTTTGAAGAAACTGATTCTTGTCTGTAGGAAGAAAAACGTGCTCTTGTTACTTCTCGTGACAACCTTGACAGGCTATACCGTGACGCCAGCAACTCGTTGACCATCTTGGAGAGGAGTCATCGCTTCACCAGGGAGGAGTTAGACAATCATCGTTATAAGCTGCAAGAATCCTTGGATGATGTGATTCGCCTCAGGCATTTGGTGTCGACCAAAGATGCTGTCATCAAGGATCTGCGTGCTTCCAAGAAATCTGTCGCCCAGGAGCTAGAAACCGCTCGGTTGGCTGTCAAGGTTGCTGAAGAGACTTCTGCTACTCTGAGGGCCCAACGCGATAAAGCTATGGATAAAGCTATTCGCGCGGGGCGGATCCTGATGAGGAGACCTAGTGTGGTTGTTCCTGACGACATAATGGTTGATGTGAACGCTGCTCCTGATTCCTCAAGCCGCCCCTCTTCATCGGTTGCTCCTGAGAAGAAAATTGCCAAATAGAAAAACATTGCATGCTTTGAACGCGTGGTTAATGTGCTTGGATGTTTTGTTAGAGGACACCTTTTAGTACTGAATGCTACTATTGTTTTCCCATTGTTTAGAATTCAACAGTATCTACATTTGTAGAAGTAAATGCAGTGTGATGGTTTCGAAATTTCATCATGGGGCACAAAAGTTGCCCTAAGATGGGTGATCGCGAACGTGCCAAGCGTGCAGTGCCAATTTAAATCAGCGTCAATTTAAACCGACTGCTCCGCTAGTAGGGCGTAGTGGTCACCCCGAGTTTAGATAAGTGTGAGCATGTCGCACCGCCTTAAGTCATTGCCGACTTAAGCCGATTGCTCCATTAGTAGGGCATAGTGGTCACCCTGAGTTAGATAAGCGTGAGCATGTCGCACCGCCTTAAGTCATTGCCGACTTAAGTCGATTGCTCCGTTAGTAGGGCATAGTGGTCACCCCGAGTTAAGTAAGCGTGAGCATGTCGCACCGCCTTAAGTCATTGTCGACTTAAGCCGATTGCTCCGTTAGTAGGGCATAGTGGTCACCCCGAGTTAAGTAAGCGTGAGCATATTGCACAGCCTTAAGTCATTGCCGACTTAAGCCGATTGCTCCGTTAGTAGGGCATAGTGGTCACCCCGAGTTAAGTAAGCATGAGCATGTCGCACCGCCTTAAGTCATTGCCGACTTAAGCCGATTGCTCCATTAGTAGGGCATAGTGGTCACCCCGAGTTAAGTAAGCGTGCCAATTGACAGTGAACAATCTGAGTGCCTTTGAAACCGTTTTATTGATGATATTTTTCTCGATTTACAGAATACATCGTTGTTCCGAGAGTCTCTGTGATGTAGCTACGGGTAGAACTTCCTGAGATGTTCTATGTTCCATGAGTTCCCAATTTCCGTTCCGTCCATCTGAGTGAGGCGATATGATCCCGGCCGAGTGACTTATGCTACTATGAATGGTCCTTCCCATAGAGTTGACAATTTATGCCGCCCCTCCCCCGTTAGAATTCGGCGGAGGACGAGATCTCCCACTACGAAGGATCGATGCCGTATGGCCTTATCATGATAGCGCCTCAGAGTTTGCTGGTATCGCGCTGATTGTATCACCGTATTCAGTCGCTCTTCTTCGAGCATGTCAACGTCCTCCAGCCTAGTAGCTTCAGCTTCTGCTATGTTATCAAAGATTAACCTTGGTGCCCCGAACTTGAGATCGGCAGGTAGCACTGCCTCCGAACCATAAACCATAAAGAAGGGGGTATTTCCATGCAGAGCTCGGCTGGGTTGAGTTCTCAGGCTCCAAACTACATATGGCAATTCTCTGATCCACTTTCATGCGAACTTCTCATTTTTGTCGAAGACTTTCTTTCTGAGTGCTTCCAATATCATCCCGTTGGCTCTTTCTACTTGCCCGTTGGCTCTTGGATGTGCCACCGAGGCATATTTGATCTGAATGCTCTTTTGCTCGCAGAAATCGAAGAATTCTGAACTGGTGAAGTTGGATCCTAGGTCAGTTATGATGCTATTCGATATCCCGAACCTGAATATTATATCTTGTATGAATTCCACTGCCTTAGCTGAAGCTAGAGAAGCAATGGGTTTGAACTCTATCCATTTAGTGAATTTGTCAATAGCCACCAGTACATGAGTGTATCCTCCTTGAGATTTCTTGAAGGGTCCAATCATATCCAATCCCCAGCATGCGAACGGCCAGGTTATGGGTATAGTCTGCAGCTGCTGTGCTGGTAGATGCTGCTGTTTTGACAAGTACTGGCAGGCTTCGCACCTCTGGACTAACTCGGCCGCATCACTCTTTGCTGTTGGCCAGTAAAACCCTGACCTGATGACCTTCCCAACCAGGGTCCTGGATGCTGCGTGCACTCCGCATTGCCCAGCATGGACCTCATTTAGAAGTTCCTTTCCAGTAGCTGAGAGAATGCATTTCATGAGGACTCCTGATGCGCCCCTTCTGTATAGTGTTTCCCTAATGAGTGTATAGTGAGCTGATTGTCTTGCGATGCGCTCGGCTGTATTCTTGTCATATGGCTCCTCCTCATTCTTTATATATTTGATGATCGGCCCCCTCCAGTCATTAGAATCTGACTCTGGTTGGCTTAGAGTATTACATTCTTCTGCCTGATCCAGTGAGATGCTTGGGTGTAATATTTCTTGAACAAAAACTCCAGGTGGGACCTGAGTTCGACTGGATCCTAGCTTGGACAATACATCAGCTGCCATGTTTCGATCTCTCTCTACATGGTGAAATTCCAAACCTTCAAATTTGTCTTCTAGTTTCCGGACGGCAGTGCAATATTTTCCCATGGAATCGCTCGAACAATCCCATTTTTTGTTTATCTGACTTATGACTACCAGGGAATCTCCATATACCATCAGTCTCTTGATGCCCAGTGATATAGCAATGTTCAGTCCATGAATCAGAGCTTCATATTCTGCTGCATTGTTAGAGGCTGGAAATAACAACTGAAGGGCATATCTGAGGTGCTCGCCTCCAGGTGCGGTAAAGAGGATCCCTGCGCCTGCTCCCTGTAGCTTTAACGAGCCATCAAAATACATTCGCCATACTTCTGCAGTTTCTGGGTTATCTGGTACTTGTTGTTCGGTCCACTCCGATACGAAGTCAACCAGTGCTTGAGTTTTAATGGCAGTGCGAGGTCAAAATTCAATGTCATGAGATCCTAGCTCGCAGGCCCACTTGGCTATTCTCCCGATGGCTTCTTTGTTGGGAAGAATATCTCCTATCGGAAATCCAGTGACTACTATGACTTTGTGGTCGTCGAAGTAGTGACGGAGCTTGCGTGTAGTTAGAAGTACTGCATATAATAGCTTCTGAACTTGAGGGTATTTCTTCTTCGAGGGACCCAGAACTTCACTAATGAAATAAACATGATGTTGTACTGGGTATGCATGTCCTTCTTCTGCTCGCTCGACTACCAACGCGGTGCTCACCACATGAGTCGTGCAAGAGATATATAGCAGCAGATCTTTAGCTGGTTGAGTCGGCGTGGCTCGACGCGGTGGTTTCAGCACTGGTGGTGTCGTCAAGAACTTTTTCAATGCATCTAGGGCTTCCTATGCTTCTGAAGTCCACTGAAACTTGTCCACCTTCTTGAGTAACTTATAAAATGGTAAGCCTTTTTCTCCTAGCCTGGATATAAATCTGCTCAGGGCTGCCATACATCCGGTAAGTCTTTGAACTTTCTTCTGTGATCACAGTGCCTCCATCCTCATGATAGCTTCGATCTTTTCTAGATTTTCTTTAATTCCCTGGTGGCTGACAATAAACCCGAGTAACTTTCCTGTTGGTACCCCGAAAACACATTTTTCGGGATTAAGCTTCCATCGATATCGCCGTAGACTGTTGAAAACCAGCTGTAAATCTTCAATGAAATTTTCCGAATTTTCTGTTTTGATCACCACATCGTCCACATAAGCTTCCACATGCTTGCCCCTGTGATCGGCTAAGCATGTTTGAATAGCTCTCTGATAAGTCGCTCCAGCGTTTTTGAGGCCGAATGACATGGAGGTATAGCAGAAAGCACCGAATGGAGTGATGAATGCTGTTTTTTCCTCGTCTTCTTTTGCCAGGCTAATCTGATGATACCCAGAGTAGCAATCCAAGAAGGATAACACAGAACATCCAGCGGTGGATTCTACCACCTGATCTATCCTAGGAAGCCCGAAGGGGTCCTTTGGACAGTGTTTGTTGAGATCTGTATAGTCGACGCACATGCGCCAATCCACTTTATTCTTTTTTAGTACAAGAACAGGGTTGGCTAACCACTCGAGATGTAACACCTCTCTAATAAATCCAGCCGCGACCAAGCGAGCCAGCTCAGCGCAGATGGCCTCTCTCTTGTCGGGCGTGAAACGACGTAATTTTTGCCGAATCGGCCTCGCCTGGGGGTAGACCTTCAATTTGTGCTCGGCCAGTTCTCTCGGGACTCCCGACATATCCACAGGTTGCCATGCGAATACGTCTCGGTTATCTTGCAGAAACTGGACGAGCGCGCCTTCCTATTTGTCATCCAGGCTGGAACTGATGATGGCAGTTTTGCGTTCGTCAGTGAACCCAAGGTTGATTCTTTTGGTTTCTTCAGTCGGCCGCATAGAGGTCGCGGCTTGAGCCTCGTTGTAACACCCCGGGGTCCACAAACACCCCGGAATGCTACTGAACTACACATCTGACATCCATATATAAAATTTCGGCAGCATCTCTTTTGAAATATTGCATAAACGAGGGGCAACAGTGTATAAACATATATCATGAAAAAACATACTAAGCATTATTAATCTGCTAGCAAAGGAAAGTTAAACATAACGACATGAACTGAATTAACCAGTGCACACGACTAGGAAAAAACAAACATCATTTGTCATCGAGTTTCTAATTAAATCATGGCTGCAACTGGGCATCGTTATTATAATAGTGAAGGTGAACGTGCTGCTACTTCCCTCATTCCCAACATGAATCAAGTACCTGCATTGAGTAATGCAAGAGTGAGATGATACATCTCAGCAAGCAAATTGTTTTGACGAGATATTTAAACCACAAATTGAATTAAACAACATTTTAAAGGAATCACAATTGAGATCAGAAATACTTGTAGATATAGAACTCAATAGTCCCAATATAACCAATACCATCTCATTTCCTCGAACAACCACAATAGGTTGTATAACCCTTCCCTGCGTCAACAATACCTGCAGATATCACTTCAATGTATGCATAGGAATGTAATGTGTAGGTCATCTGCCCTCATACCTCTGAGAGTATAAAACCACATCATCTGCTAATATCACTTCAGTGAATGCATATAAATACAATGCATATGTCCTCTGCCTTCATACCTCTAAGGGTATGAAGCTGCATCGTACCCCTCCTCGGGCAACGTACGATGCTAAGTTGTACCGGTACGGTCGGACCATAGGTCACGACCAAACTTCAGATGCAAATGAATCATGTAATGCATATGGCATGCTGCATTTATCAATACACTTCACTTCCTTCAGATACAAAACAAATCTCAAATAATACTTCATCTGCCTTCAGATACGATACAAACCTCAAATAATACTTTATCTGCCTTCACAGGTGTAAATTAATCTCATGGGTCATACTCGAACCATAATCATCATCAATATATGATTGAGCATTAGTATAATACAATCAAGTAAAGCATAACCATAGAGTTCAATTATGAAAGAATTCCATAATTCTGAATATTAGAGTGTAGGCGATAAAAAAACAACAAGTCAAAACGGTAGAAACCACTGCTACATTCACTTGCCTTCATCGAGGAAGAAAGATGTACTAGGCATGATCCGGAGTGTAGCCACCTGCTAGCGGGCATAAAACTTAGTACAAATATTTCACAAACATTTGCCAACAATCAACAAATCGCTCCTACACTTGAAACCAAGACCCGGTGGAAAGACTCCCACCCTGAACCACATGCCAAACAGCAGCAGCACTGTTGTTAATTTTGTATCTTTAAAATTATAACTGTGGTGATATTAAACAAATACTCTAGGAGTGTATACACAAAATACTCTACAACTTCAGTATTCAATGGATAATTAAATTCTGCCATCTATAAGTTCTAAAACATCTGATAAGATAAATGTCTGAATCTGTTTCAGACAGCAGCATAGTTAACTTCAAAATTCAATATCTACCAAACTACTCAACCAAAAATTATGAAATTCTGCTGTCAGTAAGAACTTTTATCCCTCTACAAATGTCTCCATAGTTGGAACAGCCAATTCGGCTATTTACTATATGAAACCCACCAGTGAACAGACCCGCTCATTTTTGTCAACCAAACAGGAACAGCCACAGTAAAACAAACATAACTGGAGTTTCATAATTCATATGAATGCACTCTTTAACAATCTGGAAAGCTTATAAAATTGTCTACAACTTCTTTTACAATCCTAAAGTTTAATTCTGTAGATAAAATTGCCTAAATCTTAAGAGAACAGATTCTGCACAGAATTATGAGACTGAAAAACTGCTATAATCAAACTGCAATAACTTTCTGATCTGATGTCCGATTGAGGTGTTCTTCGCGGCCACGGAAAGATATACAAATTATCTACGACTCATAGATAGACGTTTTATTTTTTTTGAGGCCACTAAGATCACGGAAAACTGGCATGAACAGAAACTGTTGAATCTGCCATCCTGCAGAAACTAATTTCGAGATCAAAATCTAATCTCCCATCTAATCCAACCAAAACAACTAATTGCAGGGCCTAAAACTCATCCAAAACAAGAGAAAGCATTCATCAAGTGGAGAAAAGAGAGAGAGGAAAGGAAATCCAACCAATTCTTGGAGAGGAACGACGATGATGAGCGACGGTATGCCCTCATCTCCCCTCTCTTCTAATCTTTTTTCTTCCTCTCATCTCTTGGGGCAAGGCACAAAAGGGTGACGGCTGCTAGGGGTGGGAGGACGTGGATTCTAGGGTTAGGGAGGTATAAATAGAAGGAAACTTCCACAATCCTAATATCCAATGGCTCAGATCAACCGGCACTCGAAAAGACTCATCTGGATTTCAAACAAGGCAAACTAGTGATTGATCGGAATCATCTTGATGAGATCTATACATCTACGGCCTCCGATCATCCATAGGACACACCATATTTGGATTATAAAAATGGTTTATTTTTTTAGGGTGTTACACTCGTTCGCGGGCACCACGAGGTCTTTCTCAGGCTTTGAGTTCGCCTGCGCAGAAGAAGTCACCGATGGTTTGGTGGTGAGAGCCACCTGAATGGCCACTCGGAAACATTCTGCGGCGCTTTGGAAGTCAGCGCGCACAGTTATGATCCCTTGCGGCCCTGGCATCTTCAATATCATGTATGTATAATGCGGGATGGCCATGAATTTTGCCAATCCAGGCCTCCCGATGATGGCGTTGTACCCACAGTCAAAGTTCGCCACTTCGAACCTTAGGAACTCGGTTCTGTAGTTCTTCAGAGTTCCGAAGGTGACTGACATGTAGATGTGGCCCAGCGGGTATTCTCCTTCAGTTGGCACGATGCCGAAGAAAATTAAGGAGTGTCTGACTCGTGGAGTTCTTTGAGGTGAACTCCCAAGCCTTGGAGTGTCCGGGGGAAGGTGACGTTGATGGTGCTCCCCCCATCCACCAATACCTTCTTTACCCTGCTCTCTCGGATCACTGGATCGACAAGGAGCGGGTATTTGCCTGGGTGGTCGAAGTTGAGCCACTGATCCGCCCGAGTGAAGGTGATCGGGTGCTCCGACCATCGGTATGGGGCGGGAGGGCCGGTAGTTGCCACCAGTATTTGGCGATCGTTGAGCTTTTGTTGTCTCTTGTTCTCCTGCGATCCGTGTCCGCCAAAGATGACATTGACCTCTCTATCGACATGCGAGAAGGCTCCACCTCCTCCTTCCTCCTGCTGCTAGGGTTGTCGCGGTTCTCCTGGTCCTCCCCGCGGCTGAGGAGGAGGTAGAGGTTGGAAGGGTCGGCCATGCCCGACGGAGTGCTTGAAGTCTCTGCAGTTCCGAAGGGTGTGGCGCATGTCCTTGTGGTACGAGCACTGGACGTCGAGGATGTCGTCCAGCGTGCGTTCGCCTCCACGAGGTCCTCCCCGAGCGCGAGAGGCAGGTGGTCCGGCGGCGTGGACTTCTTCGCGAGGTCTCTTCTCCCAACGCTTGTCGGGCTGCTGATTCGTGTCACGTCGCGGTGCCGCTGGTGCTGGCTTCACTCCTCCGATGAGGTCCTGAGCTCGCTCGTCAGCGGTGATGTAGAGGTCGGCTTCCCAGAACAATTGCTCGGAGGTAGTCGGCGCCTTCTGTAATATGGTTCGGACGAAGATCGAGTCATTGGATCCCCTGTAGAAGTCCTCAATCACTGCCGCCTCCGCGACCTCGGGGATACGATTTCTCATGGCCTGGAACCTTTTGAGGTATGACCGAAGAGTTTCGTCCCCCCGACGCTTGATGGATTTAAGGTCCCATGGCTGCGCCGGTTTGTCGGGGAGGGACTAAAAGTTGGCGGTGAAGCACCGACTGAAGTCGCTCCAGTCGTCGATGCAGTGTCGGGGTAGGTGTCGCAGCCATTGCAGCGCGTCTTGCTCGAGGACAATAGGTAAGTACGCAGTCATTACGTCCTCGGTCGCCCCAGCAGCTCGGGCAGCAATGGTGTAGACGGCCAGCCAACCTCCTGGATCCTGCTTAGGTTCATATTTGTCGACGTTGGATACCTTGAAGTTAGGGGGCCATTGAATGGCCCTGAGGCGCGGAGTAAGTGCCGATACTCCACACGTGTCCTCCTGTCGTCGATGATGTTGTCTGTCCCGGGGAGGGGAGTGATCATCATGGTGCCTCGACCGTCCCCGGGTGGTGCCTCCAGTTGAAGCCGTGGCCGACTCGGTCCTGGTAGCCTGACTCCGTGCTGGGATGCCATGGTCCCGGTCGTACTCTTCCCGGCGACGGATCTTGTTCTCGTGTCGTCGTTCACGCGAAGCATTGATGGAGCTCCGCGCGTCCCGGCAACTGTTGATGGCGTGTCGTAGATCGTTCAGCGGGTGAGCGAGGGGTAGAAGGTGATTGGCTGCTTGAGTGAATAGCCGCCGATAGCCCTCGGCGTCGGGAGTCCGAGGGAGGCCATCAGCTATCCGAGCCAGCACCCCTCCGACTTCACTCGACGTGTTCATGGCTCGGGCGAAGTCGGGGTTCAGGTTGCGCCCGAAGAGTGAATTTTCCCGACGTTGCCTTGTCTCCTGCTCGGCCTGTTCTTGAGCCCGTCGACGATCACGCCATCGGGAATTCCTTCGTTCCCTGAAGACACGTTCCTCCGGAGTTTCTCCTATCTCTGAGACCTCGTCTCACGATACAGGCTGCGCCGGGTCCCGCTCTCCGGCCTCGTGATGTTGCCGGATATTTCAGCGTCGATTCCTTCGTCGGCAGAATTCCCGCTGAGGAGGTTCCTCTCTGGGTGCAGTCAGCTCGTCGTCGGAGATGGGGGGCGACTCCACTCTCCCGATGAAGAGGACGTCAGGGTAGAATTGAGTAGCTATCACGGCGATCTTCTTTCTGTTCTCCTTTGAGGGTGGAGGCGCAGAAAGATCAGCTTGATGATCCTCTGCTTCCTTTCTCCTTGTGATTCGTGTCCATTTTCTCATCGGAGAGGTGGACAGCGGAGTTCTCCGGGCTGAGGGACCCTCAGCCCCTATCTTGCCGGAGGTGATCTTTTTTAGGAGCGCCGGAGGTCGCGCTTTTTCCTGCCTCGCCCCGATTTTCTCGGAGATTTCTGAGGAAGGCTTTCTCTCAGGCGGATTCATGAGGCGATGCAGAGTTCCCTCCTCATCCACTACAGATGAGATAGTACCAAAGCAGAATATGGATCCAGGGCGGAGGATGATCTTGTGCTGGAAGGTGACGGCCATTGAGCTAGCTTGGATCAATGACACACCCCTAGCTGGTGCGCCAGTTGTGGATGTTTCGGGTCCGATCGCGCACCCAGGGTTACCCCTAAGGTGCTTTTTAGGAGTAGGACGATGTTATCGACTGTAGCTCGATGGTTCGTGCTGGGCGCATGAGAAATAGTAGACAATGATATACAAGTTCGGGCCGCCTTGAGATGCGTAACACCCTACGTCCTGGCTAGAATGCTTTATGCGATGGGTTACAAGGGAGCTCTCTAGTGCTGGAAAACGTAGAGAGCGGGGTGGATGGCTAAGTGATGAATGATGTCTCTCTCGATCGTCTTGAAGGGGTGCCCCCTAGGCCTTATATACTCGACCGTGGGGCATTACATGTGGATATGATAACAACGTGAGCCAGAATAATAGTGAACTAACTGAGTCTGTCTCCCTATAATTCAGCCGACTCATCCTTGCCCAGTTCCGATGTACGGGGCTCCTGTGCGGGAAGGTCGGGTCACTGCTGTGATTACTGCTCGGATGTTGTTGGGCCGTCTGGGCTTGCACCGACCCGGCCTTGTGCTGATCTGTCTCACTGGTCGTTCCACCCAGGTCCACGATGGGGATGACCTTACGAATTATGGGGCCTTTGGGCCTTTCGTGAGGTCTTTTATCCTTCTAGTGGACTCGGGGGATATCTCTCCCCCACAATATCCTCTTTTTTACATTGTGCAAGTCTTGTCTTAACTCCATCCTTTGTTGTACTTATACCCTTGGTTCTTATGTAGCTTTTTATCTCCTCTCTTACACCCTTATCTGTTATCACCTTTAACCCTTGTAATATCTATATCTTTACCTTGATGCTTACTTTGAACCTACCCTTTAAAGCCTACTCTTTTCCATCCTTGTTTGAGCGTGGTGCTTTACCTATCTCGCCCTTGATTCTTTCCCCTTATTTGTGCTTTTGTTTGCTATCACCTTTGTAGGAAATGGTGACGCCTAAGAGAGGGTTGAATTAGGACTTCTAAAACTTTCTCTAGACTAGGCCACAAATAAAACCCTAGAGCAAAACCTATGCAAATAAACAATCTAGAATGTGCAAACTAGATTTTGTCTAAGTGTTGCTATCTCTATCGCAATGGCTAAGTTTCAATCTAAACAATCTATCAAAAGACAAGATTGAAACTTAAATACTTAATGTAAATGCGGAAGGTAAAGAGGAAGGTAGAGATGCAAACTCTCGCAGATGATGTCGGTATTTTTATTGAGGTATCCGGAACCACGCAAGGTTCCGACTAATCCTCGTTGGTGCCCCTATGCAAAGGGAAGCCCACGCGAGGGCCAAGCACCACGGTCGAGTAACTCCGTAGAGAGTCGCGGGCCTTCTCCACACGCAAGTGGTGCTCCGCTTCCGGCTCCTCTCGGACGCTCCCCGCCGTCTCCACTATCAAGCTTCTGGCCGAAACGCCGCGGGCCTCATTCCCTCCGGTACATGGAGGTGGACATGATACAAACGCGGTTGTCACGGTCTCGCAAGACTGTAGTCCCACTCGGTACAATTTCAATGGCTCACGTAAGAGCCAAGGGGTTGTGTGGTTTTTCTAAACTCAGTCAACTAACTAGGATTCACCTATAACAAGTGCTAAAGCGGTCTAACTAACCTAAGCACTTCGCAAAGCATCTACGCTAATAACTGAGTGATTCTATTAAGCACTTGGATGTATGAGCACTTGAAATGTCTATACTATGCCTTGATATGTTGCTTGGGCTCCCACATCTTCAAATGGCCGGTTGGGTGATGTATTTATAGGCCCCAACTCAATTATAGCCATTAGAGGAAAGCGACAGCTCTCTGTGGCACATAGGGCAGTCTGGTGGTAGGCACCGGATAGTCTGGTGCCCCTGTCCAGTATGCCTAGCAGTTGGTTCTGCCAGTCGACCGTTGGTGCTATCAACTTTTGCACCGTACAGTCTGGTGTCGCACTGGATAGTCCAGGCTCTCCTCCACAGTGCCACCAGGAACTAGCCGTTGGGCTACTGTTCCATGGTGCACCAGACAGTCTGGTGTCCTCGACCAGACAGTTCACTAGTTGTAAAGCCCTAAAATTTGTATAAGGTAAAAATAATAAAATCAATAAATACATGGTGTCAGAGAGGAAATCTCCCCGGCCGGGTGGCGGATTGCACCCGCCCTAAGTCCTAAAGAGAGGAGGTGCCTAAGCGTTTTGCTTGCTACGAGACTGGTGGATCAACACACGAGAGCACACGAGGGTTTAGAGTGGTTCGGGCCGCCGGAGCGTAATACCCTACTCCACTGTGAGATGTATTGCTTGTAGGCTTGTATGAGCCAGTGAGTCTGAGGTTGCGTCTCGCGTCGCGTGCCTCCCCTTTTATAGCTGAAGGGGGCATGCACAAAGGGACCGGGCCCCGACATGTGGGCCCAGGGACAAAATGTATATATAATACTTGAAGCTTCTAATGTTCACTGATGGGGCAATCTTCCCACGCCCTGGCGCTGGAGATCTACGCGTCCTTGGCGTGCTGGGGAAGCTTTCTTGCAGAAGGGACAACGAGCACAGTCCGCCGCATGGCACAGGCGTGCTGTTTGATGATAGATTGGACAGGCGCGCCATCTGACACCGTCTGCCAGCGGAGAGGACTGGACGCATTAAATGCCGAGGGGGCACATCTTTTGTTGGCTTGGCGCAGGCGTCGCGTCCCTACTGCAATAAATGCAGTGGCTGCACGACTCAAGTGACCCGACGTCAGACTCCTTCTGTTGGCTCACGTCATGGGCCACAAGCCATGTGGTAGTAGCAGGTTTCCGCCTTGGCGGGGGGGCATGGTGCAAGCCCCTAACACGTGTCTGCCCTGGACCCCTTCCAGGGCAGGGTCCGGGTATTTCCTGCCCCTAGGATCTGGGACCCGGTGGTGAACCGTCTGGACCACATTTGAAAGGGTCCGGGATCTGTCCCGGAGGTCCGCTCGCTATGCACAGGGTCTAGTGCCTTCCATGGAGCAGGTCCAGGCCTGCTGCGTACATCCAGAGCACCTCCTTTCCCATGGCGACCCCAAGGCGGTTGATGTTGCGCTACGGTGGGCCGTTTACTATGCCAACCAGGGACTTGGCACATCACCTTTTCCTTGTAACAGGGGGTACCCCTGTTTCAAGGTACCGACAGTGGCCCCCGGGACCACCTCATGGGAGGGCACAAGCCTGCAGGTGGGGCCGTAACCCTCTTCCTGTGTAAGCTCTGCATGACCGGGAACCAGGGCATCTTTTTAGCGCACGCCGTACTAACTTAGTGCGCACACGCTGTCAGTTTGCTACTGGTCACCCCAATCGTCGCGCCCGTCTTTGCGGTAAACTGGCGCGTGGCTCCCCACGCATGGCGGTTCGGTCGTGCCCCAGCCATGTGACTTGCGGGCCCGGGTTCCTCTGTCAGCGACTGAGTTGCTCGGGCGCTAGGTACGCGCCAGGCAGATTTTTCCAGAGCGTGCGAGGAGCCATCTCTTGAAGGAGGGTCTCCCGTGCGCAGTGGTTTTGCCTCCGCATTCTTTCCTAACTGCTCCGCCCTTTTGCCTCCGAGCTTTCCACGCTTCTCCATGTTCGTGCTCCTCAGTTTTCGGCCGCCGCGGTTGCCATGGCCTCGCTGGTTCGCCCTGATCACTACCAGACTGAGGAGGCGCTCGACTCGGTGCACCGTATGCTCGGATGGGGCTCGCCTGCGCTCGCCGAGAGGATCCGGGCCGGCACTATTCCCCTCGGCAATCTTGCAGCCGGGGAGTTTGTGCTCTTCGTCTCCTATCTCTTCTGCGGATTGGCGCTGCCGATTTCGCTGTTCTTTCTGTTGCTGTTGGAGGAGTTTGGGCTCCAACTCCAGCATCTCACGCCCCACTCCATTCTCCAGGTGGCCATCTTTGTTCATTTTTGTGAGATGTTCGTAGGAGTGGCAGCTTGCACTTCCCTGTTTCGCCAGTTTTTTTTGTGCTAGTGAGGTCTAGGAAGGGCAAAGACCACGTTGGGGCCTATTACTTCTAGACAAGGTCAGATCCGACACTGACCTACATCGCCTCTCTTAGCGGCACGAGGTGGGAGAACTGGCGGCACGACTAGGTGATTGCCCGTACTGAGGTCAGCGACCGTCTTGCCCTTCCGAGTGACGGGCCCAATCTCAGCCGGAAGCAGTGGAGGGAAAAACCACGCTTGGTGACAGAGTTCGTGCCCATCCTGGATAGGATCAAGGAACTGGCGGTTGGCGGCCTAACCTCAATGCACGTACTCGGCGATTTCCTGAGGCGTCGAGTCATGCCACTACAGGGAAGGCCGCGTCTGTGTTGTTGGTTCACCGGCTCTAGTGACATTGGCAGGATCCTGCGTGGGCCTGGGACCGACCTGACATGGGAGGAGTTGGAAATTTTCATGAGGGGGATTACCGGTGAGGCTTTCATCCCCGAATCCTTGATGCCTCCCCAGGGCATTTCGCCACTCTGCGACGACCCAGGGTTGCGGTCAGCGGTGTTGGCCCGGCTGCCGACCCTTGATGAGAGTGGTGTGGCGGTTCGCCAGACCGGCAGACGGGACCCCCATCAGGGGATCCATATTCCTGGTACACCAGCCGGAGGCCCCCGACCTACTGATGTGGCCCCCAGGGTCCCCCCTGTGGGGCCCAACTCCTCGGGCAAAGGCAAGGAGCCTGCATGCAGCTCCTCTACCCCGGACGTCGCCGGGAGGCCGGGGGAAGAGGGGCGACATCGACTGCGTCGCGCCGATGGGTCCTTTGTTTCGGACCCACCCCTTGATTCGGCCGCCGGGAGGTCGGGGGAAGAAAGACGACATCGACCGCGTCGCGCCGATGGGTCTTTTGTCTCGGATCACCCCTTGATTCAGGCTCCTCCCAGAAGTGCCAGAAAATGGTTGGTGGGGCTAAGGAGGCCGAACCTCAGGCCTAGGACGGGCAGAGGGGCGTGAGCCCTCCAATGCTACCTCCTTCGGATTTGACTCCACCACCACCGCCGCTCATGACGGACCAATAGAGAGTCGCCTAGAGGGGGGGTGAATAGGGCGAATCTGAAATTTACAAACTTTAAGCACAACTACAAGCCGGGGTTAGCGTTATAAACAAAAGCAAGTCCTAAAGAGAGTGCGAAAACAAATCACAAGCAAATAAGGCGGATGACACGGTGATTTGTTTTACCGAGGTTCGGTTCTTGCAAACCTACTCCCCGTTGAGGTGGTCACAAAGACCGGGTCTCTTTCAACCCTTTCCCTCTCTCAAACGGTCACTTAGACCGAGTGAGCTTCTCTTCTCAATCAAACGGGACACTAAGTCCCCGCAAGGACCACCACACAATTGGTGTCTCTTGCCTCGGTTACAATTGAGTTGATCACAAGAAAGAATGAAGAAGAAAAGCAATCCAAGTGCAAGAGCTCAATTGAACACAAGTCACTCTCTCACTAGTCACTATTTGATTGGAATGATCTTTGGACTTGGGAGAGGATTTGATCTCTTTGGTGTGTCTTGTATTGAATGCTATAGCTCTTGTAAGGTGTAGGAAGTATGAAAACTTGGATGCAATGAATGGTGGGTGGTTGGGGGTATTTATAGCCCCAACCACCAAACTAGCCGTTTGGTGGAGGCTGCTGTCGCATGGCGCACCGGACAGTCCGGTGCGCCAGCCACGTCACCCGGCCGTTGGATTCTGACCGTTGGAGCTTCTGACATCTAGGGCACCGGACAGTCACTGTTCACTGTCCGGTGCGCCTTCTGGATCTGCTCTGACTTCTGCGCGCACTGTAGCGCATTAACTGCTCTGGTAGACGACCGTTGGCGCTGTAGTAGTCGTTCCTCCGCTGGCGCACCGGACAGTCCGGTGGTGCACCGGACAATCCAGTGAATTATAGCGGAGTGGCTCCTAGAATTCCCAAAGGTGAGCAGTTTGGAGTTGGGTTCCCTGGTGCACCGGACACTGTTTGGTGGTGTACCGGACACTGTCCAGTGGCACACCGGACAGTCCGGTGCACCAGACCAGGGCACACTTCGGTTGTCTTTTGCTCTCTTTATTTGAATCCTTTCTTGGTCTTTTTATTGGTTTGTTGTAAACCTTTGGCACCTGTAGAACTCATAATCTAGAGCAAACTAGTTAGTCCAATTATTTGTGTTGGGCAATTCAACCGCCAAAATCAATTAGGAAAAGGTGTAAGCCTATTTCCCTTTCAATCTCCCCTCTTTTTGGTGATTGATGCCAACACAAACCAAAGCAAATATAAAAGTGCATAATTGAACTAGTTTGCATAATGTAAGTGCAAAGATTGCTTGAAATGAAACCAATAATTATTTCTACTAGATATGCATGGATGGCTTTCTTCTTATTTAAAATTTTGGACCACGCTTGCACCACACGTTTTGTTTTGCAAAGTTTTGGAAATTCTTTTCAAAGTCTTTTGCAAATAGTCAAAGGTATAAGAATAAGATTTTGAGAAGCATTTTCAAGATTTGAAATTTTCTCCCCCTATTTCAAATGCTTTTCCTTTGACTAACCAAAACTCCCCCTTAATGAAATCCTCCTCTTAGTGTTCAAGAGGGTTTTAGATATTAATTTTGAAGAGGGTATTTGTTGGGGACTTGTTCTCAAATGCTAAGAGTTAAGAACAAGGCAACATAAAAAGTGTTAAGTGTTAAAGTCCTTCGTCCTCCGAAATATTATGTCCCTTCGGGAAATAATGAATCTCGGACGAAGGTTACGAAAGACATACCTTCGTAAACATGATAATAAATGACGAAGGTTTCGCATTAAGCATAAAATATAAAACAAACATTTAAATATCATGACAGAATCATTTCTATTTCATTATCATGGAAAAATAGAAATGATTTCGAATTACAAATGTACCTTCGGTCTTGAAGGAAGAGAGAAGCACAAGCGGGACGCAATAGCAAAAATGCCAAGTTTTCGTGAACAGTACGGGGGTACTGTTCATCTATTTATAGACACAGGACGCAGTCTGTGACAAATTACAACTATGCCCCTTACAAAAGTTTACAACGTTGACTCAGACCTTTATGGATAAAAAGGTCATTCTATCTCTATGTCGGTTTGTAACGCCGAAGCTCCATGAAAAGGAACCTTCGGCCATCTCCTGGGAACAACTTCAGCCGAAGCTGCTTCTTCGTGTAAGACCTTCGGCGCGACGAAGCATGGCCCCAACAGTAGCCCCTTTCGCGGTGCTAGATTGTTTTTCGTAACGAGCTTGATCCGTGAAAAAAGCTTCTTCAGCTTCGGGAAGCCGAAGGTCCAAAAAACACCTTCCCTGAGCTCGTTGCTGAGAAACGATCCGGTTTCCGAGCGCGTGCCAGGCCCACCTTGCAGAGTTACTGTTTGATCTTTGCGGTCCACTGCACAGCGAGTACAAGTGACTGCCCGCCTGGTGTAAAAATCCTGCCGCTTCGCCTTCTTACCTGCAGTACTATATAAACAGACGAGTAGGTGTGAAGTTACCACAACATTCATTGCTATTTGCACTGTTTTGCTGCCAAAATTCTTAACTATAGCCGAAGCTTGATTCTCAGAATCGAACGAAGGTCCATCTCGAAGTTTGCTTCGTCAGAAAGAAAAAGCTTCGGAAGCATCTAACTTTTCCAAACTCAGAATCAAATGGCCAGAGTGCGATCTACTGCCAGAGTTGCACGTGAAGGAGACGAAGCCGAAGGTTCGGATACTGTGCCCATCTCCGAAGCGATGCAACGCTCCGGACTGGTGACTGCGGAAGAAATGCCTGCTGCTGAAGCAAACCCGACAACTGCCGAAGGAGAAGAAGAAGACATTGAAGGGACTGATCCCGAAGATGACTACCGTATTGCCATGCCCAGCAAGCCCAGTCACCTAGATTTCGGAAAGTCGACTGTTTCAAAGGCTGATCTTTCCAAGATGGTGAAAGCAGGTTATTTCAGTGAAAACCAGAAGAAGCTACTACGCTTCGGGGGAGAAGAAACCACCCCGAAGCCAGAGGAGGACGAGATTGTCATCTTCAAGAGCTTTTTAAAGGCTGGGCTGAGATTCCCTCTTCACGAGATTATTGCGGAGATACTGAAGAGATTTGGTATCTACCTTCACCAGTTAACTCCTAACGCTATAGTTAGGCTTAGCGTTTATATTTGGGCCCTCCGAAGCCAAGCAGTGGAACCATTTGCCGACAGTTTTTGTCGAATTCACGAACTGCACTATCAGACGAAGGCTAGAAAAGATGGATTGCATGACAATTTTGGTTGCTATAATTTTGCTTATCGGAAAACTGCAAAGTTTCCTGTAATCAGCTACCGAAACAAATGGGCAGCAGGCTGGAAATCAGAATGGTTCTATATCAAGGTTGATGACGACAAGGAGAAGCTTGTGCAAAGTCCACTCGAGCTGATCTTCGGAGAAACCCGACCCCGCTGCAACATGACACCAGAAGGTCAAACACAACAGGCAATGGATGAATTCGGAATTATTGCAGAGCATATCAGTACCAGGGATCTGGTTCAAGAATTCTTGGCATTCAGAGTGTTCCCTACTCTGAAAGAATGGGAAATGCCAAAGTTAAAGGGGGAGAAGAAGAAGGGGGAACTTGTCCGGCTTCCTTATCACTTCAAATTCAAGAAATACTTTAAGAAACCCTGCCAAGAATGGCTGGACACAGTTGAGGTGATGTGTAATGAAATTCTTGGGAATTATTCCAAAAAAGAAGATCAACTGATGACAGCAGCCTTCGGCACTCGTCCGAAGCGAAGGCTGAACCGAGTGCTTGATGCCCTGGGCTTCGAGTACCCTGACTATGAACAGCTGAACAAAAGTGCCGGAGGCCAAAAAAGGAAAAGGGGAGCCGAAGCTTTAAATGTAGGAGAGGAAGAACCGCCAAAAAAGAAGAAAATTCTGAAGAAAATAACATCTCCGAAGAGAAAAATATCTGACGAAAAGGAGACCCCCGCATCACCCTCTACCAGCGACGTAGAGGAAATTTTAAAGGTAATGACTGAACCCGTGCCCCCGAAGCTAAGTCCATTAAAGCTCCAACTGACGAAGCTTTTTCGAAAGGTGGAAGAGCCGGAACAGACGAAGGTAACCAAACCAAAACGGCAAAGAATTATTGCAGTGACTGAAGTCATCGACAAGACGCCGCCGAGGGCGTCAATTCAGAAAACACCAGCTGTCGAGGGCACAACTAACGTCGAAGTCGCACCTTCGGAGGTCGCGGCTACCGAAGCCGCTACAGCCGAAGATGTGAACTTAGAAACTACCATTGAGTACATTGACAAAATTTTGCAAGACATGGCTGCAGAAGAGGCTGTCACTGCTGCTGAAAAAACCATGGCCACAGTGCTTGGGAAAGGGAAAGAAATAGCCGAAGACACTTCGGGCGACGAAGCCTACACATTTCAAAATTTAATTGGGCAAGAACTGACGAAGGCCGAAATAGAAGAGCTCGAGGAATACGCTAAATCTTGCGGATACAAGCCAGGAGCTCTTCTTTTCGGAGGTGTGGATGATGAAAAATTAGGCTGCATTCGAGACCAAACTGGAGCTAAGGTAATCGGTACTCTATCAAAGAGTATCGGTTTTCCGAAGCTAGAGATAGACATCAGCCGCTACCGACGACAACATATCGTCGGCAGCTTATTTTATTCCAACTTCAAGGTAAACAACCTTTTCTTTGGTTTTTATTGCTTTTAATAATGAAAATATTACTAACGAAAGTTGTTTCTGTGCAGAGCATGCTACTGAGCAAAGCTCTGAAGATGCAGCAAGATTTGGAGGACAAAAAACACGAAGCTATAATTGAAAATTTAGAGAGCAAGATAAAAGAACAATCAGCTATCATTGAAAAGAAAGGCTTCGAGCTCCAATCAACCGAAGGCTTGCTGGCAGAGACTGAAGCTAAAGTATCAGAATTGAATTCGAAGCTTATCAGTCAATCAAAACAATTTGAACAGGAGAAGCTAGAACTTAATTCGAAACTTGAAGCCGAAGTCCAGAGCAACTCAGACTTGAAAAAATCATTAACAAGCCTTCAAGACAAGTGCCTGAAATTTAGTAACAACTGCATCCAACAATTAAAGAAGATCTTTCACTCAGTTGGAGCCAGCAGTGGGAAGTTTAACCCTTCAGCTGAAAATTTACCAAAAGCCTTCGATCATATTGAAGCTGAAATTGAAGAACTTGACGAAGTTATAGCCGGGCACGGTGACTTCTGTGCCTGGGTAGCTTCTCGGGGTACCGCTGCAGCGTTCCTGAAGGCCGGCTGCGAGCATGGAAAAATCGTCAACAGGCCCAACTTCACCCTGTCTCCATCAATCCTGGACGATATACCTGATCTCGCCCGAAGCATCTCAAATAGATTTATAAAAATGATATGGACAAAAGGCGGGCGGGAGAAGGCTGGAGACGAAGCTCGAAGTCATCTTGAACCAGTAAGAAATGATACTTCGTACTTACCTTCTCCTTTGCACTTGATTTTTATGCACGATACCTTGATTTATATAGGATGACGAAGCTGAAGGTGATATTTAAAGAATATGCCGCCGAAGCGGAAATCTGACGAAGATTAGCAGGAGTAGACTAGAAAAACTCAGGAGAATTTGTAACAACTTTTTGTAAATACAATTAATTTGTTCTCAATAAACTTTGTACATACCTTGTAATATATTCTTACCCTTCTATTGAGGCGCTTTGATGTGGACGAAATTAGTATTTTGAGCCGAAGGCGAAAAAACACCTTCCCTTCTTTTCGTACACAACGAAGCATAAAAGACCACTTCTTCTTTTTGCCGAGCAACGAAGCATAAAAGACCACTTCTTCTTTTTGCCGAAGCAACCACTTAGGAACACAAATGCTATGAATGAATGCTTATGAATGCAAATGCTATGATGTAATGTAATGTGCGAATGAATGCCCGAAGCATATGTCCGAAGCCGCACCCTCAGCCATTATTTCCTTAGAAACAACCACACATCAGCTCTGCATTCCCTTAGGAACGACTTTGGAGCATCTTCGCCTTTTACTTAGACGGTATAAGCTCTGCATTCCCTTAGGAACGTCTTTGGAGCTTCTTCGCCTTTTACTTAGACGGTATAAGCTCTGCATTCCCTTAGGAACGTCTTTGGAGCTTCTTCGCCTTTTACTTAGGCGGTATAAGCTCTGCATTCCCTTAGGAACGTCTTTGGAGCTTCTTCTCTTTTTCAGTTTTGGCACTCGATGGTGCGTTCTCAGCTTTTTACATTTACATTCTTTGGGGGATTTTGCTCTTATAAGACTAAAAAAGGAAATTACATATGATGGCCCCATTAAAAACCTTTCTCCCCCTTTAGAAAGGAAAAGGGTGCCATGAAAAAGAAAAAGAAAAACATAAAAAGTTACATCAAGTTATACATAATATCTCCGAAGCTCATCTGCATTCCAAGATCTTGGAATTTCGCTGCCATCCATGTCCTTTAATCTGTACGAACCAGGCCTTGACGAAGATGCTACTAAGAAAGGCCCTTCCCATTTCAATTGTAACTTGCCCACTGTGTCTGGGTTGACCACTCTCCGAAGCACCAAATGTCCTGGCTCAATATTTTTTAGCCGGACCTTTCTATCTCGCCATTTGACTGTTTCAGCCTGGTATTTATTGATATTTTCCACGGCTTGAAGCCTGATCCCTTCTAAGGCATCTTTTTCCATAAGACAAGCATCTTCGGTTTCTGATTCTGCCGAAGCTACCACTCTTATTGATCCAGCTTTAGCTTCTTCCGGAGTTATTGCTTCGTCACCGAATAATAACTTGAATGGGGTAAAGCCTGTAGATCTTGATGTTGTTGTATTGTGGCTCCACACCACTTTGGTCAACTGATCTAGCCACTTTCCCCTGGGTTGATTGAAGATTAACTTCATTATTCCTGTCATTATAATGCCGTTGGCCCTTTCAACGAGCCCATTCGACTCCGGATGTCTGACTGATGCAAAATGGATCTTCGTTCCAATTTGATCACAGAAATTTCTGAAAGCTTCGGAGTCAAACTGCGTTCCATTATCTACAGTGATGGCCTTCGGTACCCCGAAACGACAGACAATATTCTGCCAGAAGAACTTTTGGACAATGGCCGAAGTTATTATGGCTAATGGCTTCGCTTCAATCCACTTGGAAAAATACTCCACAGCTACTATAACATATTTTAGATTCCCTTGGGCCGGTGGTAATGGACCCAACAAGTCAAGGCCCCACCTTTGCAATGGCCAGATGGGTTGTATCAGCTGTGTCAAAGACGAAGGTTGCTTTTGATCTCTTGCACATTTTTGACAACCTTCGCACTTTTGAACTAACTCCGCTGCATCCGAAGCTGCCTTCGGCCAATAAAATCCTTGGCGGAACACCTTTCCAAGTAACGGCCTGGATCCGATGTGGGATCCACACAGGCCTGCATGTATCTCTTTCATCAACTCTATACCTTCGGCTCTAGATAAGCACTTGAGCAGCGGAGCGCAAACTCCATGTTTGTATAATTCCCCTTCTATCATGACATACGGACGAGCTCTCGCCTCTATTCTTTTATTGTAAGCTTCGTCATCTGAAAAGAACTTACCCTGAAGGTAAGAGATTATTTCAGTTCTCCAATCTTCGCTGTAAACAGGAGATATGTTGAGGACTGATCTTTCAAGGAGTTCCACTGAAGGTGCCTTTATTGTTTCGAAGAACACATCCGAAGGTAACGGCAGCCCCTGTGCTGCAGACTTGGCTAGCAAATCAGCATGCTCATTTTGTCCTCGAGGAATATTCTTAACAGAAAATCCTTCGAAGGAGGCTTCAATCCTTCGGACCATGTCTAGATATTTTTCAAGCTTCGGATCTTTAGCCTTGCAACTTTTGTCAATATGACCCGAAACAACCTGGGAATCAGTTTTAAGAATCGCCCTTCTGATTCCCATTGCTTTTAATTTCCGAAGGCCCAGGAGCAGGGCTTCGTACTCAGTGATATTGTTTGTACAGCTGAAGTCAAGTCTTGCTGCATAACAAGTTTTAACCTTAGATGGTGAGACCAACACAGCAGCTGCACCTGCTCCGAAGGTTCCCCAAGAGCCATCACAAAACACTGTCCACACTTCGGTATCTTTATTTGCTTCTTCATCCTGAGCCCCTGGCGTCCAGTCGGCAATGAAATCTGCCAATGCCTGAGACTGGATTGAGGATCTATGCACATAATCAATGTAAAATTCATTGAGCTCTGCAGCCCATTTTCCAATCCGTCCAGTAGCTTCTCTATTTCTCATGATATCCTTCAACGGCTGCGAGGAAGGAACAATAATATTGTATGCCTGGAAATAATGCCGAAGCTTCCTGGATGCCATTAAAACGGCATATAATACCTTCTCCAGCTCTGTATAATTTTTCTTTGATATACTAAGGACTTCAGATACGAAATATACTGGGACCTGCTTCTTGACTTGTCCATCAAACTTCTCCTGGACAAGTGCCGCACTTACTGCTGAGTGCGAAGCTGCCACATATAACAACAGAGGAGCCCCTGGCGTTGGTGGAGTTAATGTTGTTAGATCTATTAAGTATTGCTTCAGCTCTTCGAAGGCTTTTTGTTGACTTGGACCCCATTGAAAGACATCAGCTGACTTCAGCACCTCGAAGAATGGTAAGTTTCTTTCTGCTGATCTGGATATAAATCTGTTGAGAGATGCCAGCCTTCCTGTCAATCTTTGGGCCCCCTTTCTTGTGGTTGGTGGCTCCATTCGAAGTATAGCTTCGATTTTATTTGGATTAGCTTCGATTCCCTTTGTTGAAACCAAGCAGCCAAGAAATTTACCCTTCTTCACTCCGAAGACACATTTTTCTGGATTCAGCTTCAGACCAGCTTGTCTGAAGCTGGCGAAGGTCTCCTGCAGATCAGCAATATGATTTTCCTGTTTCGTGCTTTTTACAATAATGTCGTCAACATAGGTCAACACATTTCTGCCTATCTGAGACTGGAGAACCTTCGCAGTCATTCTGCTGAAACTCCCTCCAGCATTCTTGAGCCCCTCAGGCATCCGAAGATAGCAATATGTGCCACTTGGGGTTATGAAGCTAGTCTTCGGCTCATCTTCCTTCTTCATCCAAATTTGATGATAGCCTGAGTAGCAGTCTAGGAGGCTCATGAGCTCTGAAGAAGCTGCTGCATCGACTAAAGAGTCTATCCTTGGCAGCGGGAATTCGTCCTTTGGACAAGCCTTGTTGAGATCTGTGAAATCGATGCACATTCTCCACTTGCCATTGGCCTTCTTCACCATAACAGTGTTAGCTAGCCACTCTGGATACTTCACTTCTCTGATAACTCCTGCACTGAGGAGTCTTTTTACTTCATTGCGAGCCCCTTCGGCCTTGTCATCAGACATTTTCCGAAGCCTCTGCTTTCGGGGTCTGAAGGATGGGTCAACATTGAGCGAATGTTCAATAACATCCCGGTTTACTCCACAGAGATCATTAGCTGACCATGCAAAAACATCTTTGTTGTTGAATAAAAACCTTATCAAGGTTTTCTCCTGGTCTTCAGATAGTTGCGAGCCCAACAGCACCTTCTGCTCTGCTATGTCTTCACACAATAACATGGGCTTCGGCTGATCCGCTGAAGCTGCCTTCTCCCTCCTGAATTTATACTGTTCACAAGCTTCAGCTCCATCTATGTTATGGATTGCCTTGGAGTCAGTCCAGCTTCCTTCGGCCCTTCTAGCAGCTTCCTGGCTTCCATGAATAGCAATAGGCCCTTGGTCCGAAGGTATCTTCATGCAGAGATAAGCTGGGTGAAGAATTGCTTCGAAGGCATTAAGAGTACCACGGCCAATGATAGCATTGTAAGGATACTCCATGTCAACAATATCAAACACAATTTGCTCAGTCCTTGTGTTGTTAACAAATCCGAAGGTTACTGGCATGGTAATCTTCCCAAGTGCTACAATCTGTCGCCCTCCGAAGCCACAAAGAGGGTGCGTAGCATCATGAATCTTATCTTCGGGCTCTTGCATTTGTCTGAAGGCTTTAGCAAATATAATATCAGCTGCACTGCCTGTATCAACCAAGACATTGTGAACCAGAAATCCTTTGATCACGCAAGAGATAACCATGGCATCATTGTGAGGATAATCCTTAAGCTGAAGGTCTTCCTGAGAGAAAGTAATTGGAATGTGGGACCATTTTGACTTGATGAAAGGTCCCTGCACTCCAACATGCTGCACCCTTCTCTGAGCCTCCTTCTTCTGCTTCTTATTAGCCGGCTCTGAGCAAGAACCGCCTGTGATCGGGAGCACCAGCTTCGAAGCCGAAGCAGCTCTAGCTTGATTGTTAAACGAAGCCATCAGCTCAGAAAAGTGGAAGTGAGTTCACCGGAGGTGGGCGCCAATGTTGGGGACTTGTTCTCAAATGCTAAGAGTTAAGAACAAGGCAACATAAAAAGTGTTAAGTGTTAAAGTCCTTCGTCCTCCGAAATATTATGTCCCTTCGGGAAATAATGAATCTCGGACGAAGGTTACGAAAGACATACCTTCGTAAACATGATAATAAATGACGAAGGTTTTGCATTAAGCATAAAATATAAAACAAACATTTAAATATCATGACAGAATCATTTCTATTTCATTATCATGGAAAAATAGAAATGATTTCGAATTACAAATGTACCTTCGGTCTTGAAGGAAGAGAGAAGCACAAGCGGGACGCAATAGCAAAAATGCCAAGTTTTCGTGAACAGTACGGGGGTACTGTTCATCTATTTATAGACACAGGACGCAGCCTGTGACAAATTACAACTATGCCCCTTACAAAAGTTTACAACATTGACTCAGACCTTTATGGATAAAAAGGTCATTCTATCTCTATGTCGGTTTGTAACGCCGAAGCTCCATGAAAAGGAACCTTCGGCCATCTCCTGGGAACAACTTCAGCCGAAGCTGCTTCTTCGTGTAAGACCTTCGGCGCGACGAAGCATGGCCCCAACAGTATTCTAATTTGGAAAATCTATCAACAATAAGATACCAATTTGAAAACACTACTTTAAATACCAATTGAAAAAATCTTTTCTTAATCCATAATCGAAAGACTTTTTGAAATTGGTGGTGGTGCGGTCCTTTTGCTTTGGGCTAATACTTTCTCCCCGTTTGGCATGAATCGCCAAAAACGGAGTCATTAGAGCCCTTTTTATTTTCTCCCCCTATGGTAAATTACATATGAGTGAAGATTATACCATGGTTGGAGAGAGGTGTGGAGCGACGGCGAAGGAAGAATAATTGTGATGGAGTGGAGTGGAAGCCTTGTCTTTGCCGAAGTCTCTAATTTCCTTTCAATCTATGACTTAGCATGAAATGCACTTGAAGCCACATTAGTCATAGCACATGAAAGAGATATGATCAAAGGTATATAAATGAGCTATGTGTGCAAAGTATCAATCAAAATTCCTAGAATCAAGAATATTTAGCTCATGCCTAAGTTTGGTAAAAGTTTGCTCATCTAATGGCTTGGTAAAGATATCGGCTAATTGTTCTTTGGTGTTAACATAAGCAATCTCGATATCCCCCTTTTGTTGGTGATCCCTTAGAAAATGATACCGAATGGCTATGTGTTTAGTGCGGCTATGTTCAATGGGATTATCCGCCATGCGGATTGCACTCTCATTATCACATAGAAGAGGAACTTTGGTTAATTTGTAACCATAGTCCCTAAGGGTTTGCCTCATCCAAAGTAATTGCGCGCAACAATGGCCTACGACAATGTACTCGACTTCGGCGGTAGAAAGAGCTACAAAATTTTGCTTCTTTGAAGCCCAAGACACCAGAGATCTTCCCAAGAACTGGCAAGTCCCTGATGTGCTCTTTCTATTAATTTTACACCCTGCCCAATCGGCATCGGAATAACCAATTAAATCAAATGTGGATCCCCTGGGGTACCAAAGGCCAAGCTTAGGAGTATAAACTAAATATCTCAAGATTCGTTTTACGGCCCTAAGGTGAACTTCCTTAGGATCGGCTTGGAATCTTGCACACATGCATACAGAAAGCATAATGTCCGGTCGAGATGCACATAAGTAGAGTAAAGAACCTATCATCGACCGGTATACCTTTTGATCTACGGATTTACCTCCCGTGTCGAGGTCGAGATGCCCATTAGTTCCCATGGGTGTCTTGATGGGCTTGGCATCCTTCATCCCAAACTTTGTGAGTATGTCTTGTATATACTTTGTTTGGCTAATGAAGGTGCCCTCTTGGAGTTGCTTCACTTGAAATCCTAAGAAATACTTCAACTCTCCCATCATAAACATCTCGAATTTCTGAGTCATGATCCTACTAAACTCTTCACATGTAGATTTGTTAGTAGACCCAAATATGATATCAACAACATAAATTTGGCATACAAACAAATCATTTTCAAGTGTTTTAGTAAAGAGAGTAGGATCGACCTTTCCGACTTTGAAGCCATTAGCGATAAGAAAATCTCTTAGGCATTCATACCATGCTCTTGGGGCTTGCTTGAGCCCATAAAGCGCCTTAGAGAGTTTGTACACGTGGTTAGGGTACTCACTATCTTCAAAGCTGGGAGGTTGCTCAACATAGACCTCTTCCTTGATTGGTCCATTGAGGAAGGCACTCTTCACGTCCATTTGATAAAGCTTTAAGCCATGGTAAGTAGCATAGGCAAGTAATATACGAATTGATTCTAGCCTAGCTACGGGTGCATAGGTTTCACCGAAATCCAAACCTTCGACTTGTGAATATCCCTTGGCCACAAGTCGGGCTTTGTTCCTTGTCACCACACCATGCTCATCTTGCTTGTTGCGGAAGACCCACTTGGTTCCTACAACATTTTGGTTAGGATGTGGAACTAAATGCCATACCTCGTTCCTCGTGAAGTTGTTGAGCTCCTCTTGCATCGCCAACACCCAATCCAAATCTTGAACTGCTTCCTCTACCCTGTGTGGCTCAATAGAGGAAACAAAAGAGTAATGTTCACAAAAATGAGCAACACGAGATCGAGTAGTTACCCCCTTATGAATATCGCCGAGGATAAAGTTCACGGGGTGATCTCATTGTATTGCTTGATGGACTCTTGGGTGTGGCGGTCTTGGATCCTTATCATCTTCCTTGTCTTGATCATTAGCATCTCCCCCTTGATCATTGTCCTCCTCTTGATCATCTTCATCATTATCTTGAGCTTGATCCTCATCTTGAGTTGGTGGGGATGCTTGCATGGAGGAAGATGGTTGATCTTGTGCTTGTGGTGGCTCTTCGGATTCCTTAAGACACATATCCCCAATGGACATGTTCCTTAGTGCGACGCACGGAGCCTCTTCATCATCTAGCTCATCAAGATCAACTTGCTCTATTTGAGAGCCGTTAGTCTCATCAAACACAATGTCACAAGAAACTTCAACTAGTCTAGAGGACTTGTTAAAGTCTCTATATGCCCTTGTGTTTGAATCATAACCTAGTAAAAAGCCTTCTATAGCCTTAGGAGCAAATTTAGTTTTTCTACCTATTTTAACAAGAATAAAGCATTTGCTACCAAAGACTCTAAAATATGAAACATTGGGCTTTTTACCGGTTAGGAGTTCATATGATGTCTTCTTGAGGATTCAGTGAAGATATAACCGATTGATGGCGTAGCAAGCGGTGTTGACCGCCTCGGCCCAAAACCGATCAGAAGTCTTGTACTCATCAAACATGGTTCTTGCCATGTCCAATAGAGTTCTATTCTTCCTCTCCACTACATCATTTTGTTGTGGAGTGTAGGGAGAAGAGAACTCATGCTTGATGCCCCCTCCTCAAGGAAGCCTTCAATTTGAGAGTCCTTGAACTCTGTCCCGTTGTCACTTCTAATCTTTTTGATCCTTAAGCCGAACTCATTTTGAGCCCGTCTCAAGAATCCCTTTAAAGTTTCTTGGGTTTGAGATTTGTCCTGCAAAAAGAACACCCAAGTAAAGCGAGAATAATCATCCACAATTACAAGACAATACTTACTCCCGCCGATGCTTATGTAAGCTATCGGGCCGAATAGGTCCATGTGGAGTAGCTCGAGTGGCCTGTCGGTCGTCATGATGTTCTTGTGTGGATGATGAACACCAACTTGCTTCCCTGCTTGACATGCGCTACAAACCCTGTCTTTCTCAAAATGAACATTGGTTAGTCCCAAAATGTGCTCTCCCTTTAGAAGCTTATGAAGATTCTTCATTCCAACATGGGCTAGTCGGCGATGCTAGAGCCAACCCATGTTAGTCTTAGTAATTAAGCAAGTGTCGAGTTCAGCTCTATTGAAATCAACTAAGTATAGCTGACCCTCTAACACTCCCTTAAATGCTACTGAATCATCACTTCTTCTAAAGACAGTAACACTTATATCCGTAAAAAGACAGTTGTAGCCCATTTTGCATGATTGAGAAACATAAAGCAAATTGTAATCTAAAGAGTCTACAAGAAAAACATTGGAAATAGAGTGGTCAGGAGATATAGCAATTTTACCCAATCCTTTGACCAAACCTTGATTTCCATCCCCGAATGTGATCGCTCTTTGGGAATCTTGGTTTTTCTCATAGGAGGAGAACAACTTCTTCTCCCCTGTCATATGGTTTGTGCACCCGCTATCGATGATCCAACTTGAGCCCCCGGATGCATAAATCTACAAAACAAATTTAGTTCTTGATTTTAGGCACCCAAACGGTTTTGGGTCCTTTGACATTAGATACAAGAACTTTGGGTACCCAAACACAAGTCTTTGACCCCTTGTGTTTGCCCCCTACATATTTGGCAACTACTTTGCCGGATTTGTTAGTCAAAACATAAGATGCATCAAAAGTCTTAAATGAAATACTAGGTTCATTTGATGCAGTAGGAGTTTTATTCTTAGGCAATTTAGCATGGGTTGATTGCCTAGAACTAGATGCCTCACTCTTATATAGGGATGGCAATGGGTCGGATTCGGATCGGGTATGATAAATATCCGCCCGCGACAATACCCGCGGGTATTACTCATACCCGCCCACGACTATACCCGCGGGTAGGGTTTTGTACCCGTGCTCGTACCCATCGAGAATCGGGTGGGTATCGGATACCCGCGGGTATAATTACACTCCACTGTCGGGCATGAACTTGGACCGTTGGGCAGCAAAAAACAAAAAATAGCAAGGATAAATCTTGGACATGAACCCGGTTCGTCCAACTCGCTCGCTCGCTCAATCCACTAGTGATGGGGATCCCCCTGGTGTGCTACTGCCTCGCCGTGCCCAAGCAGGTCATCGCTTTCTGCAGGCTCCTCAGCGCCACCAAGGACGCTGCCCTGCTGATGCTGGCCATCATGGGGCTGTGCCGCTTGCCACCCGACGACGCGGACGCCGGCCACTAGCACCAGTAGCCTGGCGAGGTGAAGACTCGTCTCCCCACCATGGAGTACGGCCAGCTCCTGGCCGAGCACGAGCAGCAGTCCAACGACCACGACTGCGACGGGGATGCCGTGTCCGCGTTGTAGAGGAACTATGGAGATGGAGCCATGGAGGTTGGCGCTCGGCGGGTTGCTAATTTGCTATTGCTACTGGCGGCTGGTGGTGGCCGACTGAGAGGCTGAGAGAGATGGTGAGAGTGAGACCGTGACTTCGTGAGCGTGAGAGACTAGGGTTACTGGGTGAATAAATATGGACCATTGGGCCAGTTTCTGATGGGCTCAAAATACATGTACATTTAATTTCGGATATCCGCCAGGACCCGCGGGTGAAAGATAAAACCCGTACCCGACCCGATTTTATCACGGGTCGGGTATGGGTGAGACCCGCGGGTTAAATTTCGTACCCGAACCCAAATCTGCCGGGTCGGATATCCGTGGGTACCCGAACCCGTGGGTAAAATTGCCATCCCTACTCTTATACATAAAAGCATGATTAGGCCTAGAGTGAGACTTCATAGAATGAATTCTCCTAATTTTGTGCTCGAGATAACCGACAGGGTACAAAATGTAACCCTCGTTATCCTGAGGCATGGGAGCCTTGCCCTTAACAAAGTTAGACAATCTTTTAGGAGGGGCATTAAGTTTGACATTGTCTCCCTTTTGGAAGCCAATGCCATCCTTGATGCCAGGGCGTCTCCCACTATAAAGCATGCTACGAGAAAATTTAAATTTTTCATTTTCTAATTCATGCTCGGCAATTTTAGCATCTAATTTTGCTATATGATCATTTTGTTGTTTAATCATAGCCATGTGATCATGAATAGCGTCAATGTTAATATCTCTACATCTAGTGCAAATAGTAACATGCTTAATGGTAGATGTAGAGGGTTTGCAAGAATTTAATTCAACAATCTTAGCATGTAAAATGTTATTCTCATCTCTAAGATTGGAAATAGAAGCATTGCAAACATCTAAGTCTTTAGCCTTAGCAATCAATTTTTCATTTTCAATCCTAAGGCTATCAAGAGAGGCATTCAATTTTTCAATTTTAGCAAGTGAACTAGCATTATCATCTCTAAGATTGGTAACTGAATCATCATACACATTTGAACTCTCAACCTTAGCAATTAATCTAGCATTTTCATTTCTAAGGTTTGAGATAATATCATGGCATGTGCTTAGCTCACTAGATAATTTTTCACATTTCTCTACCTCTAGAGCATAAGCATTTTTAACCTTAACATGCTTCTTGTTTTCCTTAATTAGGAAGTCCTCTTGGGTGTCCAAGAGTTCATCCTTCTCATGAATAGCACTAATTAGTTCATTTAATTTCTCCTTTTGTTGCATGTTAAGATTGGCAAAAAGAGTAAGCAAGTTATCCTCCTCATCACTAGAATTATCTTCATCACTAGAGGATGCATATTTAGTGGAGGATCTTGATTTTACCTTCTTCCTTTTGCCGTCCTTTGCCATGAGGCACTTGTGGCCAACGTTGGGGAAGAGGAGTCCTTTGGTGACGACGATGTTGGCGGCGTCCTCGTCGGAGGAGGAGTCGGTGGAGCTCTCCTCGGAGTTCCATTCGCGGCACACATGAGCATCACCGCCTTTCTTCTTGTAGTACCTCTTCTTTTCTCTCCTCTTTCCCTTCATGTCGTCGCCCTTGTCACTGTCACTTGATAATGGACATTTTGCAATAAAATGACCGGGCTTACCACACTTGTAGCAAACTTTCTTGGAGCGGGGCTTGTAGTCTTTCCACCTCCTTTGCTTGAGGATTTGGCGAAAGCTTTTGATGATGAGCGCCATCTCCTCGTTGTTGAGCTTGGAGGCGTCGATGGGGACTCTACTCGGTGTAGAGTTTTCTTTCTTCTCCTCCGTTGCCTTGAATGCCACGGGTTGTACATCGGGTGTGCAGGAGGCGCCTTGCTCGATGATTTTCTTGGATCCTTTGATCATCAACTCAAAGCTCACAAATTTTCATATTACTTCCTCGGGAGACATTAGTGTGTATCTAGGATCACCACGAATTAATTGAACTTGTGTAGGGTTAAGAAAAACGAGTGATCTAAGAATAACCTTGACCATTTCATGGTCATCCCATTTGGTGCTCCCGAGGTTGCGCACTTGGTTCACCAAGGCTTGAGCCGATTGTACATCGCTTGTGGCTCCTCCCCTTGGTGAAGCATGAACCGGCCGAGCTCCCCCTCGATCGTCTCCCGCTTGGTGATCTTGGTCGCCTCGTCTCCTTCGTGCGTGGTCTTGAGCACGTCCCAAATTTCCTTTGCGCTCTTCAACCCTTGCACCTTATTATACTCCTATCGACTTAGAGAGGCGAGGAGTATAGTAGTGGCTTGGGAGTTGAAGTGTTGGATTTGTTCGACCTCCTCCGAGTCGTAATCCTTGTCTCCCTTCTTTGGTACCTGCGCTCCATACTCAACAATATCCCATATGCTTTTGTGGAGTGAGGTTAGGTGATGCGTCATTTTATCACTCCACATAGAATAATCTTCACCTTCAAGCATAGGTGGTTTGCCTAATGGAACGGAAAGTAATGGAGTGCGTTTTGAAATACGAGGGTAGCGAAGGGGCATCTTACTATACTTCTTGCGCTCATGGTGCTTAGAAGTGGCGGATGCCGATTCCGAGCCAGAGGTGGAGGGTGACGAAGAGTCGGTCTCGTAGTAGACCACCATCTTCATCTTCTTCTTCTTGTCACCCTTCCATTGGGACTTGATGGAGGAAGAGGATTCCTCCTTGTGCTTGTGGGTGGACTCCCTTGAGTGTGTTCTCCCCGAGCTTGTGGACTTGTCGTCGGTCCCGATCTCCCTCTTGGTGGATGCTCCCGACATCACTTCGAGCGGTTAGGCTCTAATGAAGTACCGGGCTCTGATACCAATTGAAAGTCGCCTAGAAGAGGGTGAATAGGGCGAATCTGAAATTTACAAACTTTAAGCACAACTACAAGCCGGGGTTAGCGTTAGAAACAAAAGCGAGTCCAAAAGAGAGTGCAAAAACAAATCACAAGCAAATAAGGCGGATGACACGGTGATTTGTTATACCGAGGTTTGGTTCTTGCAAACCTACACCCCGTTGAGGTGGTCACAAAGACCGGGTCTCTTTCAACCCTTTCCCTCTCTCAAACGGTCACTTAGACTGAGTGAGCTTCTCTTCTCAATCAAATGGGACACTAAGTCCCCGCAAGGACCACCACACAATTGGTGTCTCTTGCCTCGGTTACAATTGAGTTGATCACAAGAAAGAATGAAGAAGAAAAGCAATCCAAGTGCAAGAGCTCAATTGAACACAAGTCACTCTCTCACTAGTCACTATTTGATTGGAATGATCTTTGGACTTGGGAGAGGATTTGATCTCTTTGGTGTGTCTTGTATTGAATGCTATAGCTCTTGTAAGGTGTAGGAAGTCTAAAAACTTGGATGCAATGAATGGTGGGTGGTTGGGGGTATTTCTAGCCCCAACCACCAAACTAGCCGTTTGGTGGAGGCTGCTGTCGCATGGCGCACTGGACAGTCTGGTGCGCCACTGGACACTGTCTGGTGCGCCAGCCACGTCACCCGGCCGTTGGATTCTGACCGTTGGAGCTTCTGACATCTGGGGCACCAGACAGTCCGGTGGTGCACCGGACAGTCACTGTTCACTGTCTGGTGCGCCTTCTGGCTCTGCTCTGACTTCTACGTGCACTGTAGCGCATTAACTGCTCTGGCACACGACCGTTGGCGCTGTAGTAGCCGTTACTCCGCTGGCGCACCGGACAGTCCGATGGTGCACCGGACAGTCCGGTGGTGCACCAGATAGTCCGGTGAATTATAGCGGAGTGGCTCCCAGAATTCCCGAAGGTGAGCAGTTTGGAATTGGGTTCCCTGGTGCATGGGACACTGTCTGGTGGTGCACCGGACACTGTCCGGTGGTACACTGGACAGTCCGGTGCGCCAGACTAGGGCACACTTCGGTTGTCTTTTGCTCTCTTTATTTGAATCCTTTCTTGGTCTTTTTATTGGTTTGTTGTGAACCTTTGGCACCTGTAGAACTCATAATCTAGAGCAAACTAGTTAGTCCAATTATTTGTGTTGGGCAATTCAACCACCAAAATCAATTAGGAAAAGGTGTAAGCCTATTTCCATTTCACAATCGTCATCACCGCAGGGGCAGCGGCAGCAACGACAACGGGCGCCCCGCTTCCAAGGCCACTGGGTAGTTCATGGCCCCAAGTAAGCTTAAGCTTTTCCTAATGCCATATTTCGAGCATAGTTTTTAGCTGACGGGTCATGGACCGCCCTTTGCCTGTCAGGGCCCCTCCTTCTTCAACTTCCACGGGCGCTCGAACCCCTTCGGTCGCCGTGCCCGCCGGTGGGTCTGGTTCCCAGCAGCGTACACCCGCCAAGGACGTTGCCGGCGATCTGTCAGCGGCTACCACATCTTCAGCATCAGCGTCGGTGCCAAATCCTCCATTGGCAGTGACCGAAGAGGTTCCCATTATACTTGCCTCCACCATGCCGGGTGGCGCTGGTGCTGGGGTGGCGTCGTCGGACCCCCAGGATCCGCCTGTCATCGTCGAGGCGGCACCTTCGGGTCCCCAAGTTCCAGCTGAGGGTCCAGAGGTAACGCTGTTGCCAACAACCACTGAGGGCCTAGCGGCGGGGATACCGTTGGATGCACCGTCGGCGGTAGGCATGGGAGGCGCGCCCAGCTCTGTTCCACCACCAACTTTGGGGTCTTTGGAGGTTATCCTTGGGCGACCACTCCGGTCTGGCACCGAATCTGAAGCAACACTGGCTTCTCTCCCTCGAGTGCTGTCCCACACTCACCAAGCTCTCCGAGAAACCGAGGTGGCTATCCGGTGGGAGTGGGAGGCGCTCGAGACCGAGCACCAACGCCTTGGCGACTGGTGCACCCAACTGGAGGAGCGCACTAAGGAGGTGTCCTGCCATTTTGCCTCAGAACAGGCCGAGTTTGAGCAGGAGCATGAGGACTTCAAGGAGGACATCCAGAAGGTGTCTGACCGAGAGGACGAGGTGATCCAGAAGGAGAAAAGCCTGGCTAGGAAGGAGGTACGCTTAGACCAAAGGGAGGAGGCCGTCACAGCGCTCTAAGCTAAGCTGAAAGCTTATAATACGGTGCTGGAGAAACAACGGGTCAAGCAGGCTGCGGCTGAGGTGAAGGTGCAGAAGCTGCAGCAGGAGCTCGCCGACAGGGCCAGTGACATTGCTCGTGCCGAGGGAAGCCTCAAGGTGGGGAAGCTTCCCTTGCGAAACGGGCAGCTGGTCTTACCCGGCAGGAGGAGGACCTCGCCTTCAGGGAGGAGATGTGGGCAAGGCGGAACAAGCTGCTGGATGAGCTTGAGCTCGAGGCTGAGGAGAGGAGGAAGCATTTGGAGGAGAAAGTGTGGGCTCTGGAGGAGCAGGTCTGCTAGTTTCGGGCAGCGCAAGTTGCTCAGGCGACACAGACTGCCTTGGGCCCCCAGGCAGTGGAGGCGATGCGGAAGATACTCGACGACCTGCGGGCTGAGCAACGTGCTGGGGCCCAGCACATCGCTGCCTGGGCCGGCGAGGCAAGCACGGCGCTAGTGCCGTTGGGGGTGAGTCCCATCCCGGCACTGGTGCGGCCGACGTCTATCTCCGACGTGCTCCCGGTACTAGATTCTGTTGCTGACCGCCTTCGACGTCTGGATCAGATTCTTGGCGCCCGCTTGGAGGCCGAGGGCAGCAGACTTTGCCGGTCGGCAATAGAATACGTCTTGACATGCTTCCGGAGTCATGATCCGGCTGTCTCCTTGGGGCCAATCATCGCAGGTCCGGTGGCCAATGTTGAAGATGCTGCTCGTGAGGGCGTGCAGGACGTTGTGGACGCGGTGGCCGAGCGCTTTCAGCGGGATCCTACTGGCGCGAGTAGCTAGGCCTGCGTGGAGAAAACGAGGGTTCCGCTGGGGAGCGGGTTGTAATATACCATTGATTACGCAAGATACTCTTCAGGTACTACTTACTGGGCAATATTACAACTTATCTGCACACCACTTTTCCTTTGCAGCGTGCACCGTTACCAATTTCTTCCTTGGTACTTGGCCCCCCTGGGATATGGCCTCGATGCGTCGGGGCTGGATACCAGGATTTGTAATTGGCAACTGATGTCGTGACCCTCAAGGGGAGCTCCCAACTGGGACTTGACCTGCACACAGCCTTGGCAAGGTATTTTTAGCAGTGCGCCCATAGGGTCCGCTGGCTGGTATTTCTTATCCTTTGATTTACGCAACAGGACCGGTCGTGGGGCGGTGGGGCGTGTAGGCTTACGGTACTTGACCATACCAAGCGACTTCACGACCCCTAACCATCCCACCGTCTGGTTGCCGGGTCTGGCTACTCAACTCGGATGTCACAATACCAGCCAGGGAATAAAACTGCATGAGTGGTGAGATAGCAATAATGGTTGCAAACTGTATGATTAAAATCCACATAAGAACAGTTCTTTGGGTTGAACCCCTTCCTTATAACTCGATATACACAGGCGCAGGCCAACAGGCCGGGTTTATTTGAGGGTGGACCTCCCCGGGCTGGCGCTTATAAGTGTGCTTCTTGGTTACAGGGAAAGGGACCGAACCCCCAATTATGTCTTTATGGGAAAAACTTACGGAGATGTTATATGTTCCAAGGGTTGGGAAGAGGTACTCTGTTGGCTGTGGCAAGGCGGACGCATCCGGGGCGGCATATTTTTGTCACTTTGAAGGGTCCTTCCCAACTGGGAGAGAGCTTATGGAGCCCTTCTCGGTTCAGTATTCACCTCAGGACCAGATCCCTGACCCCAAGCTTCCTACTATGCATGAACAGCTGGTGGTAGCGCCTGAGCGCCTGGTTGTATCGTGCATTTCGGATTGACGCTTGCCACCTGTGTTCGTCGATGAAGTCCACATCTTCTCGTCGCAGCTATTCCTGCGCAGACTCATCAAAAGACTGGACTCGCGGGGAGCCCATAATGATTTCCGGAGGAAGGCAAGCTTTAGCCCCGTATACCAGGAAGAATGGGGTCTCCCCGGTGGTTCGGCTGGGCGTGGTCCGGTTCCCCCATAACACGAATGGGAGCTCACTGACCCAATTTGCGCCATGCTTTTTAAGCAGTCATAGGTGCGCGTCTTGAGTCCCCTGAGGATTTCTGCATTTGCCCTCTCCGCCTGCCCGTTACTTCTGGGGTGAGCCACGGATGCGAAGCAGAGCTGGGTGCCGATGTCCTCGCAATATTCCTGAAAGATCCGACTTGTAAACTGGGTCATGTTGTCTGTAATGATACGGCTTGGGACCCCGAATCTACAGACGATCGACTTAAGGAATGCGACAGCAGCACTCTAGGTAATGTTGACCACAGGGGTGGCCTCTGGCCACTTGGTGAACTTGTCGATGGCGACAAAGAGGTACCGATAGCCGCCGACGGCCCTGGGAAATGGTCCCAGGATATCCACCCCCCATATGGCGAATGGCCAGGAGGGTAGAATCATTTGCAGAGCCTAAGCCGGTGTGTGTATCAGCTTTGTGTGGTACTGGCACGCTTCGCAGGACTTTACTAGCTCGGCTGCATCCTGGAGGGCGGTTGGCCAGTAAAAACCATGCCGGAAGGCCTTACCGACCAGCGTGCGGGATGAAGAATGACTTCCGCACTCCCCTCCATGGATCTCCGTGAGTAACTCACGGCCCTCCTCCTGGGTGATGCACCGCATAAGAATACCATTGGCGCCGCGGCGGTAGAGATCCCCTTCTACCGTCGTGTACCTTTTAGCCAACCGTACTATGCGTTCTACGGAGACATGGTCTTTAGGAAGGATATTGTCCTTCAGGTAGTCCCGGATCTCGGAGATCCATGCATCGGGACCACTCTGAGTTGTTGGTTGCAATGCTAGGGGGCTGGTGAATCCCCCCAATGCACACACCACCTTTGGTAGGTCCTGGGACACCACTGGGACCGCCGGCTTCGAGGTGCCGGTCTCGCCCCCCTTGCTCAGTTCGGCTGGCTAGGCGGTGGGTCTCAGCAACTGCCTTTCGAAGGCGCCCTCGAGCGCGGGTGCTCGAGTTGATGCTCTCTAGGAGAGGTCATCTGCCGCTGAGTTGTCGACCCTGGGAACATGTTGTAGTTCCAAGGCCACAAAGTCCTTCTCTAGCTTCTTTACATGAAGGAGGTAAGCTACAAGCCTAGGCTCATTGCAGCTGCATTCCCCATGGGTCTGCTTGATGATTAGCTGAGAGTCCCCCTTCATAAGGAGCTGGCGGACCCCCAGGGATAGGGCCACAGATAGGCCGAAGATCAGTGCCTCATATTCTGCCATGTTGTTGGTGGCTTTGAACTCGAGGCGTACCACATACTTCAACTGGTCCCCGTCTGGGCCGACGAGGACCACTCCTGCGCCAGCACTCTCTTGGCGGGTGGACCCGTCGAAGAAGAGTGTCTAGTGGGGTTTGGTGAAGACTGGGCCCCCGCGCCCCACAGGTGTGGGGCCTGGCTCGGGGTCCGGGCCCCAGGGGCTTACGGGGGCGGAGTCCACTCCACGATGAAGTCGGCTAGGACCTGACTCTTGATAGCGTGGCGGGGCTGGAATTCCAGCTGGAATTCGACGAGCTCCGCTGCCCATTTGGCGATGTTGCCAGTGGCGTTTGAGTTGTGGAGGATGGCCCTCAATGGAAAGGAGGTCACCACCACAACTCTGTGCGCCTGTAAGTAGTGGCGTAACTTCCTGGACACGACCAGGACAGCATAGAGGAGCTTATGTGTCTCGAGGTACCTGACCTTCGCTTCATGGAGGACCTCGCTGACGTATTAAACTGGTTTCTGGACAGTCCGGGCACCGGATGCTGGTTTTGAGTTCTTAGGCCTCTGTCCTTCTGTTGTCGCCCTTTCGGCGACTAACACCATGCTCACTGCTTCTGCAGCCGCCGCAATGTACAAGTACAGTGTTTCTCCTGGCTCTAGGGCAACCAGGATCGACAGGGAGGTTAGGTGTCGTTTCAATTCCCGGAAGGCTTGTTCTACCTCTCCGGTCCAAGCAAAAGGGCCAGATTTCCGTAGGAGCTTGAAGAAGGGCAGAGCCCTCTTAGCCAACCTTGAAATGAAGCGGATCAGAGCAGCCAAAGATCCCGTAAGCTTCTGGATGTCCTTGACACGGGCGGGAGGCCTCATTATCTCGATAGCCTTGATTTTTTCTAGGTTAGCTTCAATGCCCCGATATGAAACCAGGAAACCCAGCAGCTTTCCTGCGGAAACGCCGAAGATGCATTTCTCCGGGTTTAGTTTGGTGTGGGTTGCCCGCAGCTTGTCGAAGACCAGGGTTAGATCTTCTACTACAGTCGACCCCTTTCTAGTCTTGACCACGATGTCATCGACGTAAACTTCCACCTTGTCCCAGATCAGGTCCCCAAAGGTCTTACTCATCGCCCGAACAAATGTTGGCAGGGCGTTTTTCAGACCATAAGGCATCACAACATAATAGTACAACCCATCTACCGTTACAAAAGCAGTGTGCTTCCTATCTTCCCTAGACATCCAGATTTGATGAAAACCAGAGTAGGCATCTAGGAAAGACAAAAAGTCGCACCCTGAGGTAGAGTCCACGATCTGATCTATACGTGGAAGCGGGTACGGGTCCTTGGGGCATGCCTTATTTAGGCTGGTGTAGTCGATGCACATCCGGAGTTTCCCGTTTGCTTTTGGCACGATGACTGGTTTGGCCAGCCACACGGGGTGGTGAACCTCTTCAATGAAGCCAGCGTGCAACAGTTTCCGAACCTCCTCACGGATGAAGTCCTGTCGTTCCATGGACTGTCTCCGAGGCTTCTGGCTTACTGTCTTGGCGTTCAGATAGATCTTTAGATGGTGCTCAATCACCTCCCTAGGGATCCCAGGCATATGCGACGGCTCCCAAGCGAATACGTCAGAATTTGCCTGGAGGAAGGTGACGAGCGTGAGTTCCTATTTCTCTCCCAGATCTCCCGCGATGCGGGTGGTCCGGGATGGGTCTGCGCCGACTTGGATGGTCTTCGCAGTCACCTTTGAGTGCTCGCCGTCTGCTTCGGTTGGTTGCACCTTCGGTGCTTTGGCGTCGGGGGCTGAGGAGCTTCTTCCTCCGCCGTTTGGCCGAGCGGTCTCGGCCGCCAGGGTGTGTAGCTTTTCAACAGCCGCCAGAGCGGCGGTGCGGTCACCCCGCAAGGTGAGGACTCCTGCGGGGGATGGCATCTTGAGGACCAAGTACCCGTAATGGGCGATGGCCATGAACTGGTACAGGGCTAGCCTCCCAATGATGGCGTTAAATGGGAGGTTGACCTCCGCGACGTCGAACTGGACGTTCTCCATGCGGAAGTTCTCCTCCGTCCCAAATGTAACCGGGAGCGTAATACTCCCGAGGGGATATACGGGCTGCGGGCCTACCCCGAAAAATGGGCGGGAGGCCCCCAGCCGGGACCCCGGGATCTGCAGCTGCCTGAACGCTGCATGGCTGATGACATTGAGGCCAACCCCTCCAACGATCAGTACATGATGCAGCCGCATATTGGCGACAATGGGGGCGGTGATGAGCGGTAGTACTCCGGCCCCCGCCATGTTGTTGGGGCAGTCGAGTGCCCCAAAAGAGATGGTGGTGCCCCTCCATCGTTGGTGCGGGGCAGCTTTGGGGACTCCTGGGACTGCCGACAGGACCTCCCGTCGTAGGGTCTTGACACTCCTGTGGGAGACGAGCTCCCAGCTTCCGCCGTACATGACATACAGCTTCTTGCGGCGGTCGTCGTCATTGCCGGAGTCGGTTTCTTCGGTGAAAATGTCTCTAAGGTTTTTCTCGGGCGACTGGTAGGTGAGGTACTGTCCTCCTACAACCGCAGCCTTATCGTCGGCCCCTTCCTCGTGAAGCCAGCGACGAGGCGGCGAGCCGTCCCTGGGGGATCACTCGTGCCGCTTGCTGACGTGCTTTGCTAGCTTGATAATCTCCCGGCAGTCAGCGGCACTGTGGAGACTGTTGGGGTGCACCGGGCATGTGTTGCTGCTGCCTTCCTGGGGCCGTGAGCGCTTGTTGCGCTTACCTTGGCCCCCAGCCACGGTAGAGACGACCGGGGCAACAACCCATTGATTCTCGCGACCGCGACCCTTGTTTCTCTGTTTCTTCTTGACACCGTCCTAGGCGACGGCGCTGGAACCGCCAGTCTGGGTGACCCCAGCTTGCGGCGCCGAGTGCCAGGCACGGCCCTCGGCGGCCCTGGCACACTTATCAGCCAGAGCGAAGAGTGTGGTGACGTTGTCCACATCGCGTGTGGCCAGCTTTTCTAGCATCTTCTCGTCGCGCACCCCCTGGCGGAAGGCAGTGATGATGGAAGCGTCTGAGATACGAGGTATCGTCCCACATACCTTGGTGAAGCGGGAAATGAATGCCCGGAGGGTTTCCCTGGATCCCTGCCTTACTACATGGAGGTGTGCTTCTACACCATGCTGCTGATAGGCGCTGGCGAAGTTCGCCATGAACCGCACGCAGAGCTCTTCCCAGGAGTATATGGATCCTAGGGCTTGGTTCATGAGCCAAGTCCGGGCTGGCCCAGACAGAGCTACATGGAAGAGGTCGCCATCACGGCAGTGTTTCCACCTACCGCTGCAATGGCGGTGATATAGACCTGCAGGAATTCTGACGGGTTTGTCGTACCATCGTATTTTTCCGGTAGTAGTGGACGAAACTTGGCTGGCCACGCCACCGCGCGGAGGTGGCCCGCTAGGGCGGCGCACCCTACTCCAGTCAATGGGATGCCCGCCTGGAATCGGGCATCTCCCGAGCCCGGCGGCACGACGGCTGCTGGACCTTGCTCGAGGTTGTGACTCTCGGGGCTTCGGCGGCATTCACGTGCCTCCCTTAAGGAGAGGTGGGCATCCTTGCCCGCACGCCTACGGTTGAGTTCATCCCGTAGGTCTTCTGGTCTCTCTAGGTTGACTTGCGTACCTTCTGCCGCACGTCTACGATTGAGATCTGCTCGTAGGTCTTGGGTCGGCGCGGCCCTCTCGGAGGGCGAGTGCACCGAAGTCGATGCGTCGTAACGGCGTCAGGACGATTGAGGCCTGGGCCTAATCGAGCCAATGTGTGCTATGCCAAGGAGGCGATCCACGTCGTCGCGCCATTGTCCCATGGCCCCCGGCGAGGCTGTGGAACTCGGTGGGTGGCGCAGCAACTCCCTGGCCGCGGAGAGCGCTCCAACGGGAGCGAGCCCCGATGGACTCCTGTGCTACCGTGCGGAGCGCATAGTTGTGGCACTGAGTGCCGGGTAGTCGGACTCCTGTGGCGTAGCGGATGCGGCCCCCTCTTCCAAGGGGAAATCCTTGGAGGCTTCATCTTGGTGCTCGGCGATATGGATCATAGTGTCAAACAGGTAGCTAACAAAAACTTGAAGCCTAGCCCCCTACCTGGCGCACCAAATGTCGGAGAGGAAATCTCCTCGGCCGGGTGGCGGATTACACCCGCCCTAAATCCTAAAGAGAGGAGGGGCCTAAGCGTTTTGCTTGCTACGAGACTAGTGGATCAACACACGAGAGCACACGAGGGTTTAGAGTGGTTCGGGCCGCCGGAGCGTAATACCCTACTCCACTGTGAGATGTATTGCTTGTAGGCTTGTATGAGCCAGCGAGTCTGAGGTTGCGTTTCGCGTCGCGTGCCTCCCCTTTTATAGCTGAAGGGGGGCATGCACAAAGGGACTGGGCCTCGACATGTGGGCCCAGGGACAAAATGTATATATAATACTTGATGCTTCTAATGTTCCCTGCTGGGGCAATCTTCCCACGCCCTGACGCTGGAGATCTGCACGTCCTTGGCATGTTGGGGAAGCTTTCTTGCAGAAGGGACAACGAGCATAGTCCGCCGCATGGCACAGGCGCGCAGTTTGATGATAGATTGGACAGGCGCGCCGTCTGACATCGTCTGCCAGCGGAGAGGACTGAACGCATTAAATGCCGAGGGGGCACATCTTTCGTTGGCTTGGCGCAAGCGTCGCGTCCCTACTGCAATAAATGCAGTGGCTGCGTGACTCTAGTGACCCGACATCAGACTCCTTCCGTTGGCTCACGTCATGGGCCACAAGCCATGTGGTAGTAGCGGGTTTCCGCCTTGGCGGGGGGGGGGGGGGTGTGCAAGCCCCGAACACGTGTTTGCACCGGACCCTTCCAGGCAGGGTTCGGGTATTTCCTGCCCCTAGGATCTGGGACCCGGTGGTGAACCGTCCAGACCACATTTGGAAGGGTCCGGGATCTGACCTAGAGGTCCGCTCGCTATGCACAGGGTCCAGTGCCTTCCATGCAGCAGGTCTAAGCCTGCTGCGTACATCCAGAGCACCTCCTTTCCCATGGCGACCCCAAGGCGGTTGATGTTGCGCGACGGTGGGCCGTTTACTGTGCCAACCAAGGACTTGACACAACACCTTTTCCTTGTAACAAGGGGTACCCCTGTTTCAAGGTACCGGAACATGGTTTTACATAAAAGCGTTTTGTGAATTATGTGTTTTCCCTTTTCTTTGTGCATACTCACTTAAGAGATATAAAGCAGTCAAATAACAAATAAATAAATATAGAAATAGGCATCTCATGCTAAAGTTTTCTTGTATGTTGCATTTGTATTCAAATGTATGAGACAAGTTTAATTTTGAAAAGAAGAATTTGTAGCACCCAAAAATATTATTATGGAATTCTAATAAAATAATACGAACCACCTCACCTTTTAAGTCACATCTTCTAAAATAAATATAGCTAATAATAAAAGATTTAATGATCTCATATAAATTAAGTTATTCTTTTGGATAAAATGTTTAGAGATATTAACTGAAATGGTTAGGTTAAATTAACTATTAATAAATTTGTGTAATAGAAATTATTTCATTAAAACATATACATGGTGAGATATTTTACATAAATCATACTTTATTAAATTATAAGTTTTGTGCCATGGACAAAGGAATCAATATAAATAAATATATAATTTATACATGCATTGTCATGTTGAGATTTCTGTTTGATGCATCTAATATATGCTTGAAATTTAGAATCAAACTTAGGATTGAAATGGGAAATGAAAAAGGAATTGAAAAAGGGAAAATAGAAATAAAGGAAAACTTTCCCTGGGCCGATTCCCAAGCTACTCGGCCTAGCCTTGCCCCTTTGCCCTGGCTTGTTGGGCCGAATACACACCCCGCTCGGCCCACGCTACTTCCCCTTTTCCTTTTTTTGGTGACACTTACGCCCGGGGCCCACTCACCAGCTGATTAACGACCGCGCCACACTCCTGTTGTGCTTCTGCCGTATGGGACCCGTTGGTAAGTCCCATCCCTATCCCCGGTCTGTTACGACCAAATCCATGGAGGCTGCATCTTCCGTCGGGTTTTCCTCTCGCCTCTGCTAGCCTCAACAGATTCTCCCCCAAACCGCGTCGATCTCGGGGTCGGGCCGGCCACGCGGGTCTCCATCCTCGTCTATAAAAACCATGTCGTGAGACTGGCTTCAACGGTGGACTCTCTCCTCCCCTCCCCTTGATTTAGCGTCCAAACTATCACGCTACCGCGCACAACGGTGACTGCTAAAGGTGCTACAGTGGTAGGGGATGCTACAGGGATTCACCAAATCTAGGGGGAGCGAGTCAGCCCCCTGTCCTCGAGCAACGTGCGCAACAATGTGTTCGTAGTAGAAAATATATTGATAAGGGTGATGTATAAGTAGGTAAAACAATATTTTATGGTAGTAGTGGGGTATAGAGGGAGTATTTAGGGGGAACCGCTGCGAGAGATGAAAAAATAGGGGGAAAGAGAACGCTGACGTGGCACGTGAGTGGGATATAGTGGGAGAAATTTAGGGGGCATCGCTGAACACAGTCTGACCCTCGTTCCATCCGTTGGGGCAGTCACCGTACCTGCTCACCGGAATCTGTGCGGGGCGTGGGTAGCTCCTCTTCGCCGTCGTGGTGGGGGCACCCATCCCCGATGCAGAAGCCTTCCATTTGATTCGCCATCCTCTCTGCTGTTTGATGCACCTCTCGCGTCAGTAGGTGAACTCGTGATCGGGGTGGTGCGGGTGGCCGACCATGGCGCCACCGTGCCCACTTTGGGCGCCGCCACCCTGGTGTTCATCGAATGGGGAAGACACCTTGAGCACCATTGGTTCGCCGGCCGACGGAGGAGATTTGATCTCAAGGTACCTCTTCGTCAAATGAATATGGACCGTTGATCGTCGATCGGTGGGTGGCGAGCGGTTTAGAGCTCATAAAATCCTGATGGTCGGATTTTGATGCGATGGCCGCGATTCCGTACCGATTCGGGGTCTGATCCAGGCCGTTGGATCTAATCCGAGTGGCTCAGAATTCACCATACCCCTTCATCGTGCCATCTTTGCAAAAGAGACCCTGGGTTTCCTAAAACTAACCCGCCATCCACGCGTGGTGAATACGGGTCTTGGAGAAATATATGAATTAGCCATTGGGCTTCTGTCTATTACGCGCGCAGTCCAGAAGTCAGAGAAAATGAATAAAAGATTATGGAAATTGATTTTTAGTATGAAATTAATTGCAGAAACTTGTATAATTCCTAGAAAATTCATACTTAGTCCAAGTTGATCCATTCTAGTTTCTATAATTTTGTAATAATATTGTTTATCACATAGTACCTTTGTTTAACCATGAAACTTAGATTAAAATTGTTCACTTGAATTAGTCTACACCAAGCATTAAATAACTCCAGAAATTCATAATTCAATTACCGTAACTCCGTTTTGATCCATTCTAGTTGCATCAGTCTCACAATAATATTTATTATCATCTGGTAACTTTGTTTTGTCATGAAATATAGGTTAAAATGTTACACTTAGTCTATTCTATATTTAACCACGTGGATCTTCGGAAAACCATAACTTCTTAACTGTAACACAAAATTTAGTGGTTCTTGAACCCACGATCTCGTAGCTTCGCGTAGGTTATTATTACACAGTTTGTTCTTATGTTTGATGTGATGTTAATTATGCCTATACCATGTTTGTTTGTTATTGGAACTTGCTCCCCTGGGCAAGTTGATCCAATGGGGGAGTGAAAGTAACGTAAACAAGGTTTTAACTCGAGATGGCAATTGCTCTGTTCATTCCGCCTCTCCAGGGCACTGTATGGGGGTATTTATAGGTGCCTGAGTGCCCAACGTCTTGATGTAAGGACGCATGTACCCTCAGGCACTTAGACTATCCCCGGAATATTCCTATAAAGGAGGGTTACAGACTATCATTACAGAAAAGTCATTACAAATCGGGCCCGTAACACACTTCTCCGTGCGGGGCCTATTACAATGGGCCAGATCCCACGTGGGCCTCCAAGTCGGATGAGGGCGTGGGACGGGGCGACGTCGTCGTAGGCCTTCGTCTTGTAGTGTAGAAGATGAAGGGTGGACCTCGCCAGTCGTTTTGCCTCCGTTGGTGCAGCGAGACAGACGAAAGCTGGAGTGAAGGGTAGCGTCTTCGCCTTCGCCCCAACATTTGCCCTCCGAGGGACCAGTTCGACTAAGTCATCTAGTGCCGAAGACATCGCTAGATGGTGTAGACGCTGCCCTCGCTCGAAGTGGTGCCGCAGGGGTTTTTGATGTGACCGTTAACAGACGCGGTATTGTAGGACTGCGTGTTTCCCGAAGCGTCGCGTCCTGTGTATAAAAAGGGGGTGGGGCGGCGCGGGTTAGGTTCTCTTTCTGCGCACCGCAAAACCCTAGCCTCCTTTTGAAACCGTTCACCCGCTCGCCTGCCCTCCTTGCTCCTGCTCGTCAGAGATCTGGCCCGCGTCAAGCAGACCGCTCGCCGCCGCCGACGGTACGTAGCCATGTCGTCTCCTTCCTCGTCTACTGCAAATACGCCGCCGACCGACGCATCGTCCGAGGATACCCTGAGCAATGTGGCGGCGGAGGAGCTACATCTGGGTGATACGGTGGAGTTTGGTGTTTCGTGGATTTCCTCGGTCCGCGTGCAGGACATGCAGCGGCTTGGGTATTTTGGCAGCGGAGTGGGGCGTGTCCCGGTGGCGGAGGAGGTTCCCGAGCCCGAGGGCGAGTTGGTCGTTTTTGAGGCATTTTTCACCGCTGGCCTTCGTCTGCCTGCACATCGCTTTGTGGCGGAGGTCCTGCAGAGATTTGAGGTCCAGGTCCACCAGCTGACTCCGAATGCCGTGGTGGCCCTAGCGAAGTATGTCTGGGCGGCGACCTCGTATGGTGGTCAGCCTTCTGTGGAGGTCTTCACAAAAAATTATTGTCTGTATTGGCAGAAAAGGAAAATTGGACATAAGATTACACAATTCGGATCGTGCATGTTTACTCTGAGGACCGGAAAGACTTCGATCGAAGTCGTGGAGTTAGTTCCCTGTGCCCGCAACAAGTGGGGCAACTGTTGGGATTTCTGGTTTTATGTTTCTGAAGGCGAAGTCGAAGGCCACCCAGGGCTCCCCATGGCCGTGATGTGCTCCCATTATTATGTGGCATACCCGCAATTTGAGGTGGCAGAGGATAATGAAGACGAAGGAGCCCTTCGGTGCGCGGCCCGCATGAGTAGCGGGCGCGATTTAGTTGAGGAATTTATCGGGTATGGGGTATGGCCCTTGGCATATGGCTGGGCGTTGGGCGAAGTATGCCCTCGCGAGATGCCCTCCCTGGGCGGACAACGGGTGCGAAGTCCAGCCTTCGCTTTGGAGCTGCATGGCCGGGGTCCCGCCGCATTCGTGCGTGAAGCAGAAGACGGGGCGGCGAGGATCATGGGGCGCTATGTGCCGAGGACAGAGGGTCTACGAAGCTGGGATATCCGTGGGTCCAATGTTAGATTGAATCGGGTCTTTGAATTGAATTGCTTGTCGTACGGTGGTTATCCCGGGGAGGACGCTGCCGACCGCCGCGGGAAGAAACCGGTGGACGTGACCGAGGAAGGGCCTTTGAGGAGGCTGCCCCGGCCACTAAGAAGAGAAAATTAGGTACTGCAGTGGGGGGTGGGGGTCTCTAAAAGTTTTGTTGTGGATTTGATGGGGACGTGCGCAGCCCTCGGGGGAAGGATGTCTTCGCTCGAGCTCCGGGAGTCTTCGGCGCGAATGCTGGAGGTTACCGGGGGTTGATGGCCTAAGAATGTTCCAATCCCCCACATGGCTTGCGAAGACTTCTTTACGTCCCGCATGGCTCGCGACTTGAAGGTTTTTCCTTATGGGCGAAATATTGTTGCTGTTGTATCGGCAGTGATGGAGAGGGACCGTCAAGACGCTGTGCAGAAACGTTGGGCGGTCGTCCGGATCGTGGATCCAATGCACGAGGTGAAAAAGGCGTGGGGGAGCACGAAGGCTGCTGCCTCTGGCGGTAGCAAGCCGATGCCGGCTGCGAAACCGGCCGCCCCCGGGCACGGCAAGGCGTCGGCGAGTACGAAGGCTGCCGCCTCTGGCGAGAGCAAGCCACCCCCGGACGGGGTCGTGAAAGGGCGAAGGCCGCTTTCACCGGCGCGACGTATTGCCGACTTCGGCACGGACATCAGTGTCGACGATTATCTTGTTGGTAAGTAAAATATTATTTTTTTCGACGAAGTCTTTAACCAGTGTCATGGTGCAGGTTCGGGCGAGGGGCAACTGGCTGTTGTCCCGTCTCCGGTGGTGACCACTTCGTCGACGGTGATGGTGGGGGGCGAAGGGTGCCGCGCGGGACCCGTGGGCCACTTTCTGCGCGAGGGGCAAGATTCTGTCGGCCGCTGCCGCTAAGGATGTGGCGGGCTCCATGTCTCAGCGACTGAGGGAAGCGTCGCAGCAGCTGTCACAACAGCTGAAGCAAGTAAGTTGTGTTGGACTTCGATATTTGTTGTTTTTATGAGGGTTTGAGTCTCATGGGTTTATTTGTCAGGCGGCCGACTTCACCGATCTTGTCGCGTCGGGTGCCCTGACTGCGGACGTTGCTGCCGAGGTCGAGCATCTTCGGGCACAGCACACGGATGCTGTGCGGGAGAAGTTGGCTGCGGAAAGCAAGAACCGCAGGCTGTCGGAGAAGGTGGTCGCCATGGAGGCCGAGAAGACGGATCTCCGGCGCCAGCTGGTGGAGGAGAGGAGGGAGGCGAATAAGGCCATCGCTGATACGCAGGCTGCACAGGCCGAAGCCAAAGTGGCGCGGGCGGAGGGCAGTCTCGCCCGCCAACGTACCGAGGAGCTAGAGGCGAGGTTCAACGCCCTGCGCAGCCGCGTGGACAAGGCCGAGTCCTCGACGCGCGCTGAGGTCGAGTGGACGCACACGCAGTTTGTGGACGCGTACCGCGAGCTAGGTGCGCGGACTGCTGACTTCGAAGTGCCTGGTCGAGAAGCGGGCCTTCGCTTCCTTGAATGGTTGCAGGAGGAGCTGTTGGTGCTCCCGACCATTGTGACAGGTTTCATGTCCTTCGCCTCCCTCGTCACCTGCGAGGGGGCCATGAATGCTTTGTCCCGCAAGGGGTGCAGGCAATACGAGGTCTTCGACCAAGCGAACGAAAACTTTGAACGTGAAATCTTCAAGGTCGAAGACCCTGTGGTGAAGCAGTCGGCGGGGGCACTCTTTGATAGGATGTGGGGTCCGCACGGCCGAGAGGCGGTCAGGGATCGGTCCAACCGGGCGATAGAATAGGTAAAGGCTGTTTTTTGCGTAGTTGTATGTGTGGGTATGTGTGGTTTTGCTAAATGAGTGTGATGTTGCTGCAGATGGCGCATGCCGAAGATGTCGAGGACCTTGTTGGTCTGGACGGCGCGCTGTCGGAGGCCGCGGAGGTCAATTCAGTGCCGTCCTCGGATGCCGGTGAAGGCACCTCAGCGACCCCCGCGCCTACTGTGGCCGGCGAAGGCACCTCGATGACCACCGCGCCTACTGTGGCCGGCGAAGGCCCCATGCCAGCTCCTGCGCCGACGAGCGAAGGCGCCCTGAAGGTGGTGGCCGAGCCAACTGCTGAGCTGGCAACCGAAAACCCCACAGCCGCGGTCGGGCCCTCGCAGGTGGCTGAATAAGTGTTGAGGAGTTTGTAAATTTTGTCTGTGTGATACTGAACCTCGGTTGCTGTGCAGGTTCTTGGGTTTGGGCCTGCGCACGCAACCGCTACTGACAATGCTATTTTTGTGGCGGCTTCGACCGTGGCTGCTGATGACGATTCGTTTGGCTCTGTGTCTAAGTGTTTTGAGTCTGATGATTCTGGGAGTTCGATTGTGTGGACGGAGGAGTCTTCAGACGAGGACTTGGATTATTTTACGGTGTTGGACGTGGCTGCGGCGGAGACTTCGCCGCGTGTGGTGGGTGCTGAGGATCCTCCGGGTGCGAGTACTGGCTGTAGGCGGCGAAGGGCGGTGGCGAAACGGAGAGTGAGTGAATTGTCGCGAAGTAATAGGCGTCATTGTGGTGAGATGGAGAGTGGTCGTCTTCGTGTGGACGGGACTGGTAAGCGGGAATTGTTGTCCTCACCGGCTGGGGCTAGTGTGGGTGAAGGGGAGCTGCGAAATATTTTTGAGGGTGAGGAATTGAGGATAATGTTGTTCAACTACAGGGAGATGGGTATCATCCCGAAGGTTGAGCCAATGTAATATGTGATGCCCTCGCTATGTGTATGTAACCATAATTTTGTATGATGAAGCTGCGCGCTTTCGTTGATCAGGCTGCTCCCGTAGGCGACTTCTGTACGGAGTCTTTTGGAAAATACTTCAATTTTGCGTACCTATTATTCCGGCTGCATCCTTAGGTGACTTTTGCATGGAGAGTCTTTTGGAAAAGACTTCGATGTTGCACACTTATTGTGCTGGTCCGGCTGCACCCTTAGGCGACTTTTGCACGGAGAGTCTTTTTGAAAAAGACTTCGATTTTGCGCACTTATTGTGCTAGTCTGGCTGCACCCTTAGGCAACTTTTGCACGGAGTCTTTTGGAAAAGGCTTCGATTTTGCGCTCTTATTGTGCTAGTCCGACTGCATCCTTAGGCGACTTTTGCACGGAGAGTCTTTTGGAAAAGACTTCGATTTTGCGCACTTATTGTGCTAGTCCGGCTGCACCCTTAGACGACTTTTGCACGGAGAGTCTTTTGGAAAAGACTTCGATTTTGCGCACTTATTGTGCTAGTCCGGCTGCACCCTTAGGCGACTTTTGCACGGAGAGTATTTTGAAAAGACTTCGATTTTGCGCACTTATTGTGCTAGTCCGGCTGCACCCTTAGGCGACTTTTGCACGGAGAGTCTTTTGGAAAAGACTTCGATTTTGCGCACTTATCGTGCTAGTCCGGCTGCACCCTTAGGCGACTTTTGCGTGGAGTGTCGCACGCGAGGGTGGCCAGCGCTGCCCCTCGCGGTGACTTCGATGTGGTCGTATGCCGAAGACCGTCGATGCGGTCTTTTTCGACATATTGTATTAGTTTTTGCGGGGGATTTTTGCGTGTATATTACATGGCTCCGCCTCATTAAAAACCTCACCCCCGGGAGGAAAAGAGTGCGGGCCGGAATGATACTGTTTGGTGAATTACAAGGGCGTGTTAGCCCTGAGGATTCAAACAAAAAAATTACGGAGATTATCAATATTCCAGGAATGCTCTACGTCTTCGCCGGATGGCGTTGTTAGCCTGTACGCGCTGGGGGATGCCTTCGTCTTGACGATGAAGGGACCCTCCCACTTTGGCTCCAGCTTGCCCCGTGACTCTGTCCGAGTTGTCCGGATGAGTACGAGGTCCCCTTCGTCGAATTCCCTTGGGACGACTGTGTGGTCGCGCCATGCTTTTGTTTGAGCTTGGGATTTGTTGAGGGCCTGCAGGGCGAAGACACGGTCTCCGTCGATGAGGTCCTTGGAAGTTGGTTCGTCTACGTCGGGGACGGCTGAAGTGCTTGTCCGCGGTGACCCTTGTTTTATTTCCTGCGGGGTCATGGCCTCCGATCCATATAGCAGGCGGAAGGGAGTGAACCCAGTCACCCAGCACTCGGTCGTGTTCAGCGCCCAGACTGCTTCAGGTAGCAGGTCGGCCCATTTACCCTTCTTGTCGTCGAGAAGCATTTTCTTGATGGCCGTGAAAATTTTGCCGTTGGCGCGCTCCACGACGCCGTTCGATTGTGGGTGATATACTGAGGCGAAGGCAAGCTTGGTGCCAACGGAGAAGCAGAAGTCCCTGAAGTCTTGGCTGTCAAATTGTTTGCCGTTGTCGACTGTGAGCTCGGACGGGACTCTGAATCGGCGAACAATGTTTTGCCAGAAGAATTTCTGGGCAGTCTTCGATGTTATTGTGGATACTGCCCTTGCCTCAATACACTTGGTAAAATACTCGACGGCGACGAAGGTGAACTTGAGGTTCCCTTGGGCCGTGGGTAGTGGCCCAACAATGTCCAGGCCCCAGCGCTGAAGGGGCCACGTGTGGGCGATCAACTTTGTGAATTGCGAAGGGTTGCCCAAACGGGGGGAAAACTTCTGGTAGGCTTCGCACGACCTCGTCACTCAATTCACGACGCAGATCATTGCGGGCCAGTAGAAGCCTTGACGAATCACCTTTGCAGCGAGGGCCCTAGGCCCCGCGTGAGAGTCGCAAGTTCCGCTGTGGACTTCGCGCAGGATTTGGATGCCTTCGGTCTCGCTGACGCATTTAAGCATGGGTTGGCTGACCCCCTTCTTGTAAAGCTGTCCCTCAATGAGTGCGAAGTCTCGGCTTTGGTGCTTGAGGCGCTTGGCCTCGTTGATGTCGCTTGGATGGTAAAATCCTTGCAGGAACAGGGTGATTGGTGCTCGCCAGTCTTTGGTCATGATGAGGTTGACTATGCGGTGGCCTTCGGTGTCGTTGGTTATTTGTAGGCCCTCTAAGCTGCGGACGGCTGGCATGCCGATGACATGGTAGAACACGTCGGAGGGCAAGGCCTTGCCTCTGGCTGCTGCTTTGGCCAATGCATCAGCCTCCTCGTTCTTGGCTCGATCCACATGCTGCAAGGTAAAGCCCTTAAATTGTCTCTCAAGACTGCGGACAGCCGTGAGATACTGCATGAGTGCGGGGTCTTTTGCTGCATAATCTTTTTCGACCTGGCCGGCAACTACTTTGGAGTCTGTTTTGATTATGCATGTAGTGACACCAAGTGCCTGTAGCTTGCGAAGGCCGAGGATGATAGCTTCGTACTCTGCTACATTGTTGGTGCATCTGTCGGATTCTAAAGCAAAGCTGAGGCGTGCTGCGTATCTGTGTTTGACCCCTATGGGTGATGTGATGACTGCAGCTGCGCCTGTCCCCGCATGGCACCATGCGCCGTCGCAATGGATGGTCCACACCTTCTCTGCAGGCACGTTCGGCTACGTTATTGGCCCTGTCCAGTCAACGACGAAGTCTGCCAGGACTTGTGACTTGATGGTTGTCCTAGGCTCGAAGGTAATATGGTAACCGGAGAGCTCGGCTGCCCATTTGGCGATCCGGACAGACGCCTCCGGATTCCTGAATAATTCGCCGAGTCCCCTGTCCGAGGTGACCTGTACCTTGAATGCTTCGAAATAGTGGCGCAACTTGCGCGATGCCATAACAATTGCGTAGGCAATTTTTTCCAACTCTGTCATGTTACATTTGGAAGTCGTGAGGACTTCGGAGATGTAATAAACTGGACACTGCCAAGTTGTGCCTTCTCTGGCCTGCTCTTGGACCAATGTTGCGCTGACTGCGTGTGGTGAAGCTGCGATGTAGAGCAACATGGGTAGCGAGGGGTTGGGGCTGGTAAGGATTGCCAATTCTGACATGTGCTGCTTTAGTGATGCGAAGGCCGCTGCTTGCTCTGGTCCCCATGCGAAGTCTTTTGCACCGCGTAGCATCTTGAGGAAAGGTAGGCTTCGCTCTACGAACTTGGAAATGAATCTGTTGAGGGCGGCCAATCTTCCTGTCAGACGTTGGACGTCACTGGCTGACTGCGGAGGCGTCATGTTGATGATAGCCTGGATCTTGGTCAGGTTGGCTTCGATCCCGCGGTGCGACACCAGGTAGCCCACTATCTTCCCTTGGCGAACGCCGAAGACACACTTCTCGGGGTTTAAGCGAAGTCGTGCGTCCCGCATGTTCGCGAATGTTTCTGCGAGGTCGGCCAGATGGTCCTCTTTGTTTTTGCTGGCGACGACGATGTCGTTCACATACGTGAATATGTTCCGGCCGACTTGGCTCTCGAGCACTGTCTTGGTGAGGCGAGAGAAGGTGGACCCAACGTTCTTTAGTCCCTCCGGCATTCTGACGAAGCAATACGTGCCGAAGGGTGTGATGAAACTGGTACTGGCCTTGTCTTCTTCCTTCATATATATTTGGTGATAGCCAGAGAAGCAATCAAGGAGTGACATGACTTCGCATCCGGCCGCACTATCGACGATCTTGTCGATCCGAGGCAGCGAGAAATTATCCTTGGGGCAGGCCTTGTTGAGACTGGTGAAATCAATGCACAGCCGCCACTTGCCACTCTTCTTTTGCACCATGACTACGTTAGCGAGCCACGTAGGGTAGGCAACTAGTTCGATGAAATTGGCCTCAAGCAGGCGGTGTACCTCGGCTTTGGCGGCTTCGGTTTTTTCATCAGACATTTTGCACAGTCTCTGCTTCTTCGGCCGCACCGAAGGGTCGATGCCCAGGCTATGTTCGATGATAGTGTGACTGACGCCGACCAGGTCGAGGGCGGACCAGGCGAAGACGTCCTTATTTTTGGAAAGACAGGAGATGAGTCTCTCCTCGTCAAGCGAAGTAAGGTCTTCACTTATGATGACCGTTAGCTTAGGCGTTGCCTGGTCAAGGGGAACTGTCTTCGTTCCATCGTTGCTCTGCAGCTGTGCCTTTGCATGCTCGTTGGCGGTTGGGCCGGCAGCCTCAGGGACTTCGCGCTGCGTCGTAAGGCAGAGTACATTCCTTTGGCCTGGAACGAAGTCTCTTTCGATGTTGCGCGCGGTCTGCTGGTTGCCATAGACTGTGATCACGCCTTGCGGACCTGGGATTTTCATGCACAAGTAAAGTCCGTGAATGGCTGCTTCAAACTTGTTGATGGAGCCCCGACCCATTATGGCGTTATACGGGTATATCATGTCGACGATGTCGAAGGTGACCTTCTCACTTCGTGCATTGGGTGCTACACCGAAGGACAGGGGTAACTCTATCTTGCCCACAGGAAAGGTGCCCTTGCCGCCGAAGCCATATAAGGGGTTGTCCGAAGGCTTGAGTAGGCTGTGGCTGATGCCCATTCGGTCGAAGGCGTGGAGGAAAATGATGTCCGCCTGGCTGCCGTTGTCAACTAAGACTTTGTGCAGGTCCCAGTCTGCCACGCTGCAGTTGATTACCATGGCGTCCATGTGGGGTGCAATGCGCAGGTCGACATCTCTAGCGTCGAAGGTCAGCGGCACGTGGGACCACTTTGTTTGCACGATTGGGTCGGTGACGGCGACGTGGTTGATGCTTCGGTAGTGGTCCCTCTTCTATCGCTTCATGTCGATGTCGACGCTGGACCCCCCAGTGATCATGTGAATGACTCCGCGATACGGTTGATCAGCGAAGTCTTCTTGCTTTGGTGCTTGGAGGTGATTTGGGTGGTGGATGTTTGGCTGATGCGGGTGCGGAGGCTAGAGCGGAGGTGGTACGATTTGTACCTCCTGGTGGTGTTGGTATGCGTGGTTAGGTGGATGCTGAGCGGGGCCGTGGTTGTATGGTTGTGGGAGGTGGTGTTGATATGTATGGGCGACAACTCTTGGGTTGTCGGTGGGTTGTGCTCGGGACATCCTGTCCCTGGTGGCCTTCGTTTCCGAGCAGTCCCTCGTCGGGTGCGCACAGTCTTCGCCGTGAAACAGGCAGTAAAATCTGCGCGGCCGCTGTGCCTGTCCTCGACCCCGACCACGCGTGCCATTGCCGCGGCCCTGGGGGGATAATCTTGACGGTGAGGGGCCTCACCAGCGGGATGCTGGTTGGCAATGTTATGCACCTGCTGCTGACTGCCGCTGTCCCGACCGGAGTCTGACTGTGAAGGTCTTGTCCATGTTCGGCTGGACTGCCGAGGGTCCTTGGGTTTCCTCTGGGACTCGACCGTGCATTGGTGGAGCTCCTCGGATCTGGCATATTTTTTCAAACAGCTGGTAGAGCTCCTGGAGGTTCTTGGGTGGGTCCCTGATGCAGTGACTGTAAAGGACGTCGGCCCGAAGGCCACTGATGGCGTAGTGAATGGCAATTTGGTCATCGACCGAAGGCAGTTGTGACTTTAGAGTCAAGAACTTGTGGTAGTACTCCTGCAGGGTTTCTTTCTCCAGTTGCTTGCAGAGGGACATTTCGGCCAAGGCGTCGGTGTCTGGGCGGCACCCTTGGAAGTTGAGCAGAAATTTGTCCCGGAGACTTCTCCAGGAGTCGATGGACAGTGGGGGCAACCTGGTATACCAGGTTAGGGCCGGACCTTCGAGGGCGATGATGAAGGACTTGGCCATGTGGCGTCGTCCCCTCCGGACGATGCGACAACGACTTGATAGCTCATGATATACTGTGCTGGGTCGGTGCTGCCGTTGTACTTGGGGTAGGCCCCTGCCCTGAAGTTGGCGAGCCATGGTGACACTTGCAGTTGCGGCGCTAGGGGACTCCTCATCAAGGTAGTTGACGCCTTGGAATGCTGCGGCGTGTGGGGTGATGGGTCCGCGCTGAGGAATGAATAGGTCTCCGATTGGCGCGCGTTGATGGAGGGGCGGACCATGCTGCAGATCATGTTGGCCTTCGCGCTGCATGAGCGCAATCTCTTGCTCGAGTTCCTGAGCCCTCTGCTCCTCGTCTCGTATCATCTGGCGCACCTTGGCCTGCGCAGAGACACGTTGGCGCTTGGCCTCGAGGATCTCTTTCTGCTTCTGGAGGTTACGGTTCTTGATGCGTAAGGCCCGTAGCTGTAGCTGTTCCTCTGCTGAAACACCGATGACTTCGCCGTCCTCTGTGGCGTCCTCGCCCTCTAGTGGAGCAAAACCTAGGGGTGCTTGCGGTTGTCCTCTAGAGCTACAGGTGTGGAGGGTGCCTTCGAGAGTTGGTTGATCATTGCGCTGTCTCTTGCTGAGTGCGTCGTCTTCGCAGGCTTCTTGGTGGGTGGTGTCTGCAAGGGCCTTGCCCTTTTTCTCGGCCAGCAGCGCTGCCTTCGCTTCTTCGTCAATGGATGGGGCTGCCTTCGAGCTAGCTCTCTTGGGTGCCATCGCGGGTGGTTTTTTTGTAGCACGAACGGTGGGTGCCAAATGTTGGAACTTGCTCCCCTGGGCAAGTTGATCCAACGGGGGAGTGAAAGTAACGTAAACAAGGTTTTAACTCGAGATGGCAATTGCTCTGTTCATTCCGCCTCTCCAGGGCACTGTACGGGGGTATTTATAGGTGCCTGAGTGCCCAACGTCTTGATGTAAGGATGCATGTACCCTCAGGCACCTAGACTATCCCCGGAATATTCCTATAAAGGAGGGTTACAGACTGTCATTACAGAAAACCATTACAAATCGAGCCCGTAACACACTTCTCCGTGCGGGGCCTGTTACAATGGGCCAAATCCCACGTGGGCCTCCAAGTCGGGTGAGGGCGTGGGATGGGGCGACGTCGTCGTAGGCCTTCGTCTTGTAGTGTAGAAGATGAAGGGTGGACCTCGCCGGTCGTTTTGCCTCCGTTGGTGTAGCGAGATAGACAAAAGCTGGAGCGAAGGGTAGCGTATTCGCCTTCGACGCAACATTTGTATTGCTACGACTAGCAGTGAGGTCACGAGAACCTGAAGATCATCTTGGCACCTGAAATCTCAAGTCCCAGGCAAGTTGTGCCCTTAATCACTTCTTTTTACCCAATCATGTTCTTATTAATCATAATGATCTGCATAGGTTAATTTTGATTGGACCCAAATGGTTTCCCTAGTTTGACTATCTTTATACCTTGTTTACCACTGAATTTTTGGGTAGTACCTGCTATTGCTTTGTGAGGTTTTGGGTATAGAGATATACATTATTCATGATTATACTTTTATTATCAGCTGTTATTTAGTATTCATGATAAGATCATTATGTTAGATAGAACATGGAGAACCACCTGGGAAAACATTGTTACCACAAGGGTAGTATGGGACGCCCTTGGTTGACTAATTAGGAAAGCTAGTGGAGGACTACCTTACCCAAAAGGGGCAAGGGCAGTAGGGGAGTGGTCAATGTAGGGAGGTCCTTGGGTTGATTTTGCTGTGATGGCGATCAGGCGAGGGATCCCTGTATTGGAGCTTCCTAGAAACTGTAGCGGGTTTTCTAAAGCTAGTGGAACTTTGTAAAGGCCTCGTAGTGTTACCCTGCCTCGCCTCCTCGGTAGAGGTGTATGGGAAGTCGCGATCCCTTGGCAGATGGGTAACATGACTTGTGGGTAAAGATGTGCAACCTCTGCAGAGTGTAAAACTGGTATACTAGCCGTGCTCACGGTCATGAGCAGCTCGAACACTCACATGATTAATTTATGGAACTAAATTCAATTTGTCATATGCATTGTATTGCGGGTGTTGTTATTACTTTTGTTCTACTACTTAATTGGGTTGGTATCTATTTATACTTAGTAATTGCTAATAAAATGTTTACCAACTTTAAAAGCAATGCTCAGCTTCAACCATCCTCTTTGGTAAGCCTTACACTTCACATGAACTCCCACCTTTGGCGAGTTCATGCACATTATTCCCCACAACTTGTTGAGCGATGAACGTATGTGAGCTTACTCTTGGTGTCTCACACCCCCACAGGTCAAGAACAGGTAACGTAGGATGAGGCGCATGGAGGATGCTGTGACGAGTTCGTGAGAAGTCTAGGCCGTAGTCTCCCAATCAACTTTGGGTTGCTGGATCTTGTCTTCTTATGATGTAATTATTTATTTATTTTTTACAGAACTCCTATTATATAGTAAAGATGTGACATTCGTTTCTGTACCATTATTCATCATATGTGTGAGACTTGGTCCCAGCACACCTGGTGATTTTTTCACGCCTGGGTTTTGGACCCCTGAAACCTGGGTGTGACAGAAGTGGTATCAGAGCAATGTTGACTGTAGGACGAAACCTAGATAGAACTGGACAACCATTATCTACTTACATTTGCTACTCAGATTCTTTCTAAACTTTTCTTAATCTCTTCTCATCCACTGCTGCTTCACTCTGATTATTCTTACGTTTTCTTTCTAAAGACGAATGTGGATTTCACACTTTGAAATCCCATGCCTAAAGTGACTTCTAGAAATAGGAGACATACACTTAGGAACAAAATTAAAACTATTTTTGTAAATATTTGTATAATTGAATGCTTGTTCTTATGATACTTGTCTGATTTGGATCCTTGATTAAGTGTGATGAGTTGTGGAGTAATGTCCACAATTACATCTGCATATACATATAAGGAAAAAATGCTTATAGAAATAACTAGACAAACTAGGTTACCCCTCATTAAAGTATCTAGCCTAACAATATCCATCTCATCTTAAAAGATTTTATCCTACACTCATAGATCCATCTCATCTCAAAAGATCCTAACTTATCCTAATTAAAATATATCTAGCTTCATAAGATCCATATTATCTTAAAAGATACCCTCTTACCTTAATAAATTCATCTTATCTTGAAAAGATTTTATCTTATCCTAATAGACCTAATTAACCTCCAAAGACTCTACCTTATCCTTATGGATTCATTTTGCCCTGATAAGCATATTTATCCCACACTATTGTAACAACCATGACCTAATCTAAAGTAATTAGATATTAACTAGTCTAATCTAGTTATATCCAATCTATCTATCCCCACCTAACATCGAACAAGTTTTTGATCTACATCATGTAGTCTACCTCATCCATATCTACCTCAACTATATTTCCTAACTCTGATGATATACACTAACCTCGAATCAATGAGACCAAGACCGGAGATGAAAATATCAACATCGACGAGGAAGGATATAACAGTCAAAGCGAATCTCGAGATGAATCAAGACTTAAACATTTCGGATGAAGTCTTTTCTTTGCCATAATCTTTCTTACATCAACCTGTCTAGCTTATATCCTACATAATAAGTAAATGAATACATATACTCTCCTGATCATCCAATAAGGATTATGATTAAAAAAATAATCTTTGGACTCTTAATTTTAAACTAATGGGAAACTAAAAGCCAATTTACTTACCAATCCTTCTGCATCCCTTTTCTTACAAATCTCGAGGACGAGATTTCTCTTAAGGGGGTAGGATTTGTCAAGCCCTAAAATTTGTATTAGGCAAAAAAATAATAAAATCAATAAATACATGGTTTTACAAAAAAACGTTTTTGGGAATTATGTGTTTTCCCTTTTCTTTATGCATACTCACTTAAGAGAAATAAAATAGTCAAATAACAAATAAATAAATATAGAAATAAGCATCTCATGCTAAAGTTTTCTAGTATGTTGCATTTGTATTCAAATGTATGAGACAAATTTAAGTTTGAAAAGAAGAATTTGTAGCACCCAAAAATATTATTATGGAATTATAATAAAATAATACGAACCACCTCACCTTTTAAGTCACATCTTCTAAAATAAATATAGCTAATAATAAAATATTTAATGATCTCATATAAATTAAGTTATTCTTTTTGATAAAATGTTTAGATATATTATCTGAAATGTTTTGGTTAAATTAACTATTAATAAATTTGTGCAATAGAAGTTATTTCATTAAAACATATACATGGTGAGATATTTTACATAAATCATACTTTATTGAATTATAAGTTTTGTGGCATGGACAAAGGAATCAATATAAATAAATATATAATTTATACATGCATTGTCATGTTGAGATTTCTGTTTGATGCCTCTAATATATGCTTGAAATTCAGAATCAAACTTAGGATTGAAATGGGAAATGAAAAAGGAATCGATAAAGGGAAAATAAAAATAAAGGAAAACTTTCTCTAGGCCGAGTCCCAAGCTACTCGACCCAGCCTTGCCCCTTTGCCCTGGCTTGTTGGGCCGAATACACACCCCGATCGGCCCACGCTACTTCCCCTTTTCCTTTTTCTGGTGACACTTACACGTGGGGCCCACTCACCAGCTGATTAACGGCCGCGCCACACTCCTGCTGTGCTTCTGCCGTGTGGGACCCGTTAGTAAGTCCCATCCCTATCCCCATTCTGTTACAACCAAATCCATGGAGGCCGCATCTTCCACCGGGTTTTCCTCTCGCCTCTGCTGGCCGCAACAGATTCTCCCCCAAACCGTGCCGATCTCGGGGTCGGGCCGGCCATGCGGGTCCCTATCCTTGTCTATAAAAACCATGTCGTGACCCTCGTTCCATCCATTGGGGGCAGTCACCGTACCTGCTCACCGGAATCTGTGCGGCGCGCGGGTAGCTGCTCTTCGCCGTCGTGGTGGGGGCACCCATCCCCGGTGCAGAAGCCTTCCATTTGATTCGCTATCCTCTCCGCCGTTTGATGCACCTCTCGTGTCAGTAGGTGGACTCCTGATCGGGGTGGTGCGGGTGGCCGACCATGGCGCCACCGTGCCCACTTTGGGCGCCGCCACCCTGGTGTTCATCGGATGGGGAAGACGCCTTAAGCACCGTTGGATCTTCGGCCGACGGAGGCGATTTGATCTCAAGGTACCTCTTCGTCAAATGAATACGGACCGTTGATCGTCGATCGGTGGGTGGCGAGCGGTTTAGAGCTCATAAAATCCTGATGGTCGGATTTTGATCCGATGGCCGCGATCCCGTACCGATTCGGGGTCTGATTCGGACCGTTGGATCTAATCCGAGCGGCTCAGAATTCACCATACCCCTTCGGCGTGCCATCTTTGCAAAAGAGACCCTGGGGTTTCCTAAAACTAACCCGCCATCCACGCGGGGTGAATATGAGTCTTGGAGAAATATATGAATTAGCCCCTGGGCTTCAGTCTATTACGCGCGCAGTTCAGAAGTCAGTGAAAATGAATAAAATATTATAGAAATTGATTTTTAGTATGAAATTAATTGCAGAAACTTGTATCATTCCTAGAAAATACATACTTAGTCCAAATTGATCCATTCTAGTTCCTATAATTTTGTAATAATATTGTTTATCACATAGTACCTTTGTTTAACCATGAAACTTAGATTAAAATTGTTCACTTGAATTAGTCTACACCAGGCATTAAATAACTCCAGAAATTCATAACTCAATAACCGTTACTCCGTTTTGATCCATTCTAGTTGCATCAGTCTCACAATAATATTTATTATCATCTGGTAAATTTGTTTTGTCATGAAATATAGGTTAAAATGTTGCACTTAGTCTATTCTATATTTAACAACGTGGATCTTCGGAAAACCATAACTTCTTAACCGTAACACCGAATTTAGTGGTTCTTGAACCCACGATCTCGTAGCTTCACGTAGATCATTATTATGCAGTTTGTTCTTATGTTTGATGTGATGTTAATTATGCCTATACCATTTTTGTTTGTATTGCTACGACTAGCAGTGAGGTCACGAGAACCTGAAGATCATCGTGGTACCTGGAATCTCAAGTCCCAGGCAAGTTGTGCCCTTGATCACTTCTTTTTACCCAATCATGTTCTTATTAATCATAATGATATGCATAGGTTAATTTTGATGCGACCCAAAAGGTTTCCCTAGTTTGACTATCTTATACCTTGTTTACCACTGATTTTTGGGTAGTACCTGCTATTGCTTTATGAGGTTTTGGGTATAAAGATATACATTATTCATGATTATACTTTTATTATCAGTTGTTATTTACTGTTCATGATAAGATCATTATGTTAATTGGAACATGGAGAACCACCCTGGAAAACAGTGCTACCACAAGGGTGGTATGGGATGCCCTTGGCTGACTAATTAGGAAAGCTAGTGGAGGACTACCTTACCCGAAAGGGGCAAGGGCAGCAGGGGAGTGGTTAGTGTAGGTAGGTCCTTAGGTTGATTTTGCTGCGATGGCGGTCAGACGAGGGATCCCTGCATTGGAGCTTCCTAGAAACTGTAGCGGGTTTTCTGAAGCTAGTGGAACTTTGTAAAGGCCTCGTAGTGTTACCCTGCCTCGCCTCCTCCGTAGAGGTGTATGGGAAGTCGCGATCCCTTGGCAGATGGGTAACATGACTTGTGGGTAAAGATGCACAACATCTGCAGAGTGTAAAACTGGTATACTAGAGGTGCTCATGATCATGAGCAGCTTGGACACTCACATGATTAATTTATGGAACTAAATTCAATTTGTCATATGCATTGTATTGCGGGTGTTGTTATTACTTTTGTTCTACTACTTAATTGGGTTGGTATCTACTTATACTTAGTAATTGTGTCGGGGACCATAATTAGGGGTACCCTCAAGACTCCTAATTCTCAGCTGGTAACCCCCATCAGCATAAAGCTGCAAAGGCCTGATGGGTGCGATTAAGTCAGGGATCAGTCCATTCGAGTGACTCGATCATGCCTCGCCCGAGCCTAGCCTCGGACAAGGGCAGCCGACCCTGGAGGATTTCCGTCTCGCCCGAGGCCCCCCTCCGACGGCGAACATATTTCCGGCTCGCCCGAGGCCCTGCCTTCGCTAAGAAGCAACCCTGACTAAATCGCCGCACCGACCGACCAAATCGCAGGAGCATTTAACGCAAAGGTGGCCTGACACCTTTATCCTGACGCACGCCCCCCGGCAGAGCCGAAGTGACCGCCGTCACTTCGCCGCTCCACTAACCGGCCTGACAGAAGGACAGCGCCGCCTGCGCCACTCCGACTGCAGTGTCACTTGGCAGAGTGAGACTGACAGGCAGTCAGGCCCTGCCAAAGGCACCATAGAAAGCTCCGCTCCGCCCGACCCAGGGCTCGGACTCGGGCTCAGTCCCGGAAGACGGCGAACTCCGCTCCGCCCGACCCAGGGCTCGGACTCGGGCTCAGTCCCGGAAGACGGCGAACTCCGCTCCGCCCGACCCAGGGCTCGGACTCGGGCTCAGTCCCGGAAGACGGCGAACTCCGCTACGCCCGACCCAGGGCTCGGACTCGGGCTCAGTCCCGGAAGACGGCGAACTCCGCTCCGCCCGACCCAGGGCTCGGACTCGGGCTCAGCCCCAGAAGACGACGAACTCCGCTCCGCCCGACCCAGGGCTCGGACTCGGGCTCAGCCCCAGAAGACGACGAACTCCGCTCCGCCCGACCCAGGGCTCGGACTCGGGCTCAGCCCCAGAAGACGACGAACTCCGCTTCGCCCGACCCCAGGGCTCGGACTCCGCCCTGGCCTCTGCCGACGACCTCCGCCTCGCCCGACTCAGGGGCTCGGACTCGGCCTCGGCCATGGAAGACAGACTCGACCTTGGCTTCGGAGGAGCCTCTGCATCGCCCGACCTAGGGTGCAGGCCAGCCACGTCAACAGGAGGCGCCATCATCACCCTACCCCGAGCTGACTCGGGCCGCAGGGAACAAGACCGGTGTCCCATTTGGCTAGCTCCGCCAGATAGGCAATGATGGCGCCCCACATACTCTGTGACGACGGCGGCTCTCAGCCCCCTTACGGAAGCAAGAGGACGTCAGCAAGGACCCAACCGCTCCGACAGCTGTCCCTCCGCCAGACTCCGTCGCTCCTCTGACGGCCACGACATCACACCAGCTGGGTGCCAGAATCTCTCCGGCTGCCACATCGGCATGTACTTAGGGCGCTAGCTCTCCCCCACTAGACACATAGCACTCTGCTACACCCCCATTGTACACCTGGATCCTCTCCTTATGCCTATAAAAGGGAGGACCATGGCCCTCTTAGAGGAGGTTGGCCGCGCGGGGACGAGGACGAGACAGGCGCTCTCTTGGGGCCGCTCGCTTCCCTCTCCCGCGTGGACGCTTGTAACCCCCTACTGCAAGCGCACCCGACCTGGGCGCGGGACGAACACGAAGGCCGCAGGATTCCCACCTCTCTCACGCCGGTCTCCGGCCGCCTCGCTCCTTCCCCCCTTCGCGCTCTCCCTCGCGCTCGACCCATCTGGGGGGCACACGGTGACACTCACTCGTCGGCCCGAGGGACCCCCCGGTCTCGAAACACCGACAGTTGGCGCGCCAGGTAGGGGCCTGCTGCATGTTGACGAACAGCTTCCCGTCAAGCTCCAGATGGGCAGTCTCCAGCAACCTCTCCGACCCGGGATGGTGCTCCATTTCAGGAGTCTTGAGTTCATGTCCTTCGACGGCAGCTACGACATGATACTCCTTCCACCGCCGCGCGACAACGACAATGGCGGCCGACAGCCCGCCCGCTGGCGGCGGAATCGACGACGTCTTCCCCGCGTGGAGGAAGAACAACATTCGAGCTCGCCCCGTCCTCTCCCCCGCCAACGGAGGAGGAGGCGGGGCAACCAAGGCCAAGCGGGAGGCCGCGCCTCGTCAGCTGTCGAGCGAGTCGACGGCCCCAGCGCCCCAACGGGGGGCGCGTCGGGCATCGACCTCGCGTTTGAGACGAAGGCGAGCGCCGTCTCCCCGCGACACGCCAATCCCGAGCAAGCGGACGACGCCAGCACGCTCGCGGAAAGCTTGCTGGGCGTCACCCTCGTACCTGAGACGACGGTGCAGTCAGTCCTCGACGTGACTTCATCGCCGCTCTTCGACCAAAAGGTACCGACCGATTCCCATCCTACGTCATTTGGATTCAGCCTCAACCCGCCTAGCGACCTTGCTTTGGCGGGCACTCTCGTAGAGGCGAGTTCAAACCCTCTGGGGTTTCGCATGCGGTCGCCTTGGGACCGGCTGACGGACGTCTCGACCTATGGGCCCTCTGGGTTCGAGGAAGACGACGACCCCAACATCTGTTGGGATTTCTCTGGACTTGGCAACCCCAGTGCCATGCGGGACTTCATGACCGCATGTGACTACTGCCTCTCCGACTGTTCTGACGGTAGCCGCAGCCTCGACGACGAGGACTGCGGCCCAAGCCGCGAATGTTTCCACGTCGATCTAGGGGGTCCCTCCGAAGGCAATCATCTCGGCATGCCGAAGGACGGTGATCTCCCTAGGCCGGTGCCTCGCGCTGGCATCTCACGGGAGCTAGCTGTGGTCCCCGTTCCGGCGGGGGGTCACGACCCACAGCTCGAGCAAGTCCGCGGGGCGCAGGCCAGGTTCGACGAGGGAGCAGGAGCGCTTGAGCCGATCCGCCGGGACGTCGGGCAGGCATGGGCGGGCCAACCCCCGCCCGGAGAAATACGTCACTTGCCCCAGGGTTTCCAGCACCGCGTCGCCGATGACGCCAGGGTCAGGCCGCCACCCGCATCCAGTGGGGTTGGTCAGAACCTGGCTGAAGCAGCGATGCTTCTCCGCGCGATGCCGGAGCCATCAACCACCGAGGGTCGGCGAATCCAGGGGGAGCTCAAGAATCTCCTGGAAGGCGCTGCGGTCTGACGGGCCGAGAGCTCTGCCTCCCGAAGGCGGGGATACCCCTCGGAACCTCATGTCGCGACTTCCCGATTCATGCGGGAAGCCTCGGTCTACACCGGGCGCACGCGTAACACCGCGCCTGCGGCCTCGGGCCGCCTCGGCAACGAGCACCATCATCGCGACCGTCGGGCCCACCTCGATGAGAGGGTGCGCCGAGGTTACCACCCCAGGCGTGGGGGACGCTACGATAGCGGGGAGGATCGGAGTCCCTCGCCCGAACCACCCGGTCCGCAGGCCTTCAGCCGGGCCATCCGACGGGCACCGTTCCTGACCCGGTTCCGACCCCCGACTACTATCACAAAGTACTCGGGGGAGACGAGACCGGAACTGTGGCTCGCGGACTACCGCCTGGCCTGTCAGCTGGGTGGAACGGACGACGACAACCACATCATCCGCAACCTCCCCCTGTTCCTCTCCGACACCGCTCGCGCCTGGTTGGAGCACCTGCCTCCGGGGCAGATCTCCAACTGGGATGACCTGGTCCAAGCCTTCGCCGGCAATTTCCAGGGCACGTACGTGCGCCCCGGAAATTCCTGGGACCTCCGAAGCTGCCGGCAGCAGCCGGGAGAGTCTCTCCGGGACTACATCCGGCGATTCTCGAAGCAGCGCACCGAGCTGCCCAACATCACCGACTCGGATGTGATCGGCGCGTTCCTCGCCGGCACCACCTGCCGCGACCTGGTAAGCAAGTTGGGTTGCAAGACCCCCACCAGGGCGAGCGAGCTGATGGACATCGCCACCAAGTTTGCCTCTGGCCAAGAGGCGGTCGAGGCTATCTTTCGAAAGGACAAGCAGCCCCAGGGCCGTCCATCGGAAGATGCTCCCGAGGCGTCTACTTAGCGCGGCGCCAAGAAGAAAGGCAAGAAGAAGTCGCAAGCGAAACGCGACACCGCCGACGCAGACCTTGTCGCCGCCGCCGAGTACAAGAACCCTCGAAAGCCCCCCAGAGGTGCCAACCTCTTCGACAAGATGCTCAAGGAGCCGTGCTCCTATCATCAGGGGCCCGTCAAGCACACCCTCGAGGAGTGCGTCATGCTTCGGCGCCACTTCCACAGGGCCGGGCCACCCGCGGAGGGTGGCAGGGCCCACGACGACGACAAGAAGGAAGATCACCAAGCCGGAGAGTTCCCCGAGGTCCGCGACTGCTTCATGATCTACGGTGGGCATGCGGCGAATGCCTCGGCTCGGCATCGCAAGCAAGAGCGCCGGGAGGTCTGATCGGTGAAGGTGGCGGCGCCAGTCTACCTAGACTGGTCCGACAAGCCCATCACCTTCGACCAAGCTGACCACCCCGACCACGTGCCGAGCCCGGGGAAATACCCGCTCGTCGTCGACCCCGTCGTCGGCGACGTCAGGCTCACCAAGGTCCTTATGGACGGGGGCAGCAGCCTCAATATCATCTACGCCGAGACCCTCGGGCTCTTGCGCGTCGATCTGTCCTCCGTCCGAGCAGGCGCTGCGCCCTTCCATGGGATCATTCCCGGGAAGCGCGTCCAGCCCCTCGGACGACTCGACCTTCCTGTCTGCTTCGGAACGCCCTCCAACTTCCGAAGGGAGACTTTGACGTTCGAGGTGGTCGGGTTCCGAGGAACCTACCACGCGGTACTGGGAAGGCCATGCTACGCGAAGTTCATGGCCGTCCCCAACTACACCTACCTGAAGCTCAAGATGCCGGGCCCCAATGGGGTCATCACCGTCGGCCCCACGTACAAGCACGCGTTCGAATGCGACGTGGAGTGCGTGGAGTACGCCGAGGCCCTCGCCGAGTCCGAGGCCCTCATCGCCGACCTGGAAAGCCTCTCCAAAGAGGTGCCAGACGTGAAGCGTCATGCCGGCAACTTCGAGCCAGTGGAGACGGTTAAGGCCGTCCCCCTCGACCCCAGTGGCGACGTCTCCAAGCAAATCCGGATCGGCTCCGGGATCGATCCCAAATAGGAAGCAGTGCTCGTCGACTTCCTCCACGCGAGCGCCGACGTCTTCGCGTGGAGTCCCTCGGACATGCCCGGCATACCAAGGGATGTCGCCGAACACTCGCTGGATATTCGGGCCGGAGCCCGTCCCGTCAAATAGTCTCTGCGCCGATTCAACGAGGAGAAGCGCAGAGCGATAGGCGAGGAGATCCACAAGCTAAAAGAAGCGAAAAGCGTCAAGCTCAACCCTGAAAGGTGGGTCCTCGGGGCGCCCCAGGGCATGGTCTTGGGGTTCATCATCTCCAAGCGGGGCATCGAAGCCAACCCAGAGAAGACCCCGACCATCGCACAGCACCCCGAGCCCTTGCTGGGGGCACCCGGGGGCTACACGCACCCCCGGGAAAGGCCGCTTGTCATCGCCGAAGTTCTGGAGCCCGGAACGTACAAGCTGGCCGGCGGTCAAGGCGAGGTCTACGGCAACGCTTGGAACATCCGACAGCTACGTCACTTCTACCCTTAAGATGTTTTCAAGCTGTTCGTATACCTCGCTCCCACACAAGTCTCAGTCGTCAAGGAAGGGTCGGCCTCGCCTCGGCAGAGCCCGACCCTCCCTCGGGGGCTAAAAAGGGGGGAACCCCTCTGCGTCAAGATTGGGTATACCTCTTCGCATCCAAAATTTTCGGTCAAAAAGGCTTTTGCGTTCTCCCGGCTATGTCAGAAGCAGGGCCCCAAGGAGCGAACGTGGGTGCATGTAAGTGGCAAGGCCGACTGAGCCGAGGAACTCCTATGCCTCCAGGTTAGGGACACCTCACTCATCCCCCGCCACGAAAAATGACCCCTACTCGGGAAGCCACCCTATTATTGACAGGCAAAGCCGGACACGCAAAATAAAAGGAAGAAGAGTACGACTTCATGCAATGGAAACAAAGTGTTCAGGCCTCAGCGGCCGCAGGAAGACACACGCGCATCCAACAGAAATTGTTCCAACAGAGTTAGGCGTCGCCTTGGGAAGGAGCCGCGCCTTCAGCTCCGTCCCCGCCTTCGGTAAGGTCCATCTCGGCTTCCGGCGACGGCGCAGGGGGGAGGATCTCCGCCTCAAAGGTGGTCGCCAGCACTGCGCTCGGACCCGCGGCGACCGCGTCGAGCCGCTAGACTTCCGCTAGGGCAGCTTCGTCTTCGTCAGGAAGACAATACCCCTCACTAACCCGCTCCAGGTCCACAACGTAGTGGGAAGCGAGCACGGCGAAGGCCCGCCTGACGCCGTGGTGTAGCGCCTCGCGGAGTCTGCCGCGCGCGTGATCACCCAAGGCTTGAAGGCGGCTTTGAGGGGAGCTTCCTGAGGGGACGTCGCCGGAGCCAAGGATCCGATAAACGTCCGAGACGGCTTCGGACATGGCTGCGAGGTCGGCCTCCCTCTGCTCGGCCGCCCCGGCAAGCGCCTCGGCAAGCGCCTTGGCGGACTCATCGAGGGCGGACTCGAGCTCTACGAACAGCCAGAAGAAAGATCTCAAACACAAGCAGAGGAAACAAACAAGAACAAGAACCAAGGATGGCCAAGGCGTACCTTCGGCTCGGGCACGCTGCTCCGAGGCTGCGACCTGGGCTGCGGCTAAGTCGGCTGCGAGGGTTTCGGCCCGGCTTTCGGCCTCGGCAGCCCGGCCCCGAGATTGGTCCCGCTTCTCGACGACCTGGACGAACTCCGACCGCTGCCATTGCGCCTCTGCGCGCGACGCGGCCGCCTCCGCGCGCGCCGCTGCCGCCTCCGCGCGTGCCGCTGCCGCCTCGGCTCTCAGGTCAGTGCAGAGCAACTGGAGGTCCGCTACCTCGGCACCCTGCTGAGAAAGGCGCGCAGTAGCCCCAACGAGCGAGGTCCTCAGGGACCACAGCGAGCCCCAGACATCGACCTCGCGGCGGATGAACGACGACTTGGCGGCGCTCCGATCCGTCAGATCCTGAGGGAAGGAAACGGGGCGTCACGAAGAACGCCACGGTCACAGAAGAGAAAAGGTATGCCTGAAACCGTTACCTGGAGGATTTTGGGGACGTCCCTGCAGAAAACCTCCAGTGACGACCGGAGCGACCCCACCGTTGCTTCAGCACACTCGTGGAGCTCATCCCAGGACTGGTCCTCCCGTTCATCGTCGAGAACGAAGACGGGGTCCGAGGCCTCACGGGTCCGGAACCGGAGCAACTGGCGCCGGACCTCGGGGCTCCGCCGCAGAGCGATGAAGCTGCCGCTCGGCGGGACGGATCACGCCTCCACTCCCACCTCTTCTGAGGCACCAGGCGCCGATGCATCAGCCGTCTCGACGTCGGCAGCAACCGGTCGCTCTCCGACTGGGACGGCGGCGACTTTAGTAGCGGCAGGCGCCGGCATGGCCGGCACGTCCGGTGGGCTCGGGACCACGTCAGCGTCAGCCGCCTCCCCTATCACGATGGCCGCCTCGGCAGAAGAGCCAGCCTCGGGAACCTGCTCCACGGCGATCGGTGCTGCCCGAGCCCCCTGTGGTGGAACGCCTTGCGAGAGGGTCGGCTGAATGGCAAGTCCCGGAGCGGCGCTGGCCGCACAGGCCGGCGTCGTCTTAAGGGCCTTCCGGGGTGCTAGGTCGGTCAGGCCATGGCTTCGCTTGCTGAGAGAAAAAGAAAAATCACGGCCGGGACATATGAATGGAAAGCCAGGACAAAGACATTCCGAGATACTTACCCGCTCCGGGCCATGATCCACCGTGCCTGGGGGGAAGTCTCTTGGATCCCGCCGCCGAGGTCCGCTTCGCCAGCAACTTCGGCACCACCCTTGCTTTGGACGCCCGGGGAGCAGATTGCCCAGGCACTATCACGGTGACCTGAGGGTCGCCTTCCAGCGCTGCCGGCATGAGCGGCGGCTCTCGGGGAGCAGACGCCCTGGCCTGGCCCCCCGGAGTCACCTCAGCTCCTCCAGCCGAGGGGTCAGGTGCCCTCTCGGGTTGCCCCCGCACCTCGGGCCGGGACCCCGACGCCCCGACTCCGGGGACTAACGGTGTCAGCCCGCTCGGAGGCTGGCTTGACGGCTCCTGGCCAAACCCCAAGCCGGGGCTGAGGCCAAGACGGGCGGCCATGTCGTCCTCCTCGTCATCATCATCATCATCGTCGTCATCGTCGGGCGTTTCCGGCGACGGCTCCCTCGGGAGTCCCTCCCTCTCCTACCGGCGACGGAGCTTTTCCAAGGCGTCTTGAGCCCGCCTCCGCTCACGGGCCTGGGCCTTCTCCGCGTCCATCTTCCTCTTCTTCTCCTCCGCGGCGACCCGCCGTGCTGCTCGGTCCACCGCATCCTACGGGACCCGTGGCAGGGAAGGCTTGTGCCACCCCACCTCCTGAAGAAGGGGGGAAAAACCCCGATCGTAAGAACCAGGAGCAACCTAATGTATGAAGAAGGAAGGAGCGAACACTCACCAGAGTCACGCACCCTCGGTCGGGGCGCATCAAAAGCTGGGAGAAGGCGTGGGGGTCCGGCTTCCCCAACGCGACGGACACCCGCCATTAGAGGGCGTCGAAGGGAAGAGGATCAGGGGACATCCGCGAGCCCTCCCAGTCAGCCTCCGGGGTCATCTCCCAAAGCGACAGCCGTCGCTCCGCCAAGGGAAGCACCCTCCGACGGTGGATGGCGGCAATCACTCCCGCAGCGGTGAGTCCCCCCTTCCGCAACGCCTCCAAGGCCTGGAGAAGGGGTTCGAGGTTCTTCTGTCTTTCGTGCGGGGTCCCGTGGCGCCAAGCGTCGGTGGCGGTGGTGACTACTCGCTGGGAGAACGACGGGAGCAACTCGCCGTCATTCCGGAGGTAGAACCATCGGCGCTGCCACCCCTTGTTCGAGGACGCGAGGATGGCAGGAATATACAGCGACGCCCGCGACTGCCTCAGCAGGAGGGTGCAGCCGCCGGCCCGCACCGCTGCGCGGACTTTCCTCTCCCCCGTCGGCGAGGCAAAAAGCTCCGCGAAAAAGAGATGGGTCCACAAATCCCAATGGGGGGCGATCCCCAAGTACCCCTCGCACACCGCTACTAAGATAGCGCCCTGCGAGATGGAGTTGGGGGTGAGGTTGTGCAACTCCACCCCATAATGGTACAGGATCGCCCGCATAAAGCGGCCCGCCGGCACACCGAATCCCCGCTCGTGGAAGGAGACGAAGCTCACGATGTACCCCGGCGGTGGGGATGGAGCGGCTCCGCCCACGGGAGGAATCCATTCCGGTCGCTGCTCATCGGTGAGAGGGCGAAGCAATCCCTCGCCGACCAGATCCTCCAGATCGCTCGCCGTCACCGTGGAAAAGGGCCATGGATCGCGCGGCGAGATGATGGTCACCCGGTCGGCCATCACTGAGCGGAAGGGATGGCGGCGCAAGGGGCAGGAAGGGCGGTTTTCTCTTCTCTGGCTAAGTCTCTCGGGTTGCGAAAACATAAGAGGGAGGCAGGAAGCGGAGCAAAGAACCGTCACCAGACCCTCTCCCAGGTATATAAAGACCAAGGCGAAACCGTTTCCAACGTTCCGCCCGGACCGGACGCGGGATTCAAAAACGCGAAGCGAAACAGCCGTTCCTCGAACGGCTCGCGCACGCGCAACGGCCGCCCCGCCAACCACTCGCCCCGTCGCATTAACTCCGCGGCGGGACAGGCGGCGCTTCTAGCAGGAGCAGCGGGCGACGCTTCGCCTTCGCCGTAATAACCGCGCCAAAAAAGGTACGCCGCGTCGTTCGATTTCGTATCCTTTTCCTTTTTTCCTCTTTCTCTATCTCTTGCAACAGGGACCGGGAAAGGGGGATACCCCGAAAAGGATCCTACCCCGTGAAGGAACCAGGCTCCGAGCCTCCTTACTGATCAGAGGTTCGAAGGCTGGCCCCCCGAAGGGTTCAACAGCCGCCTCAGATCGCGTGGGCCCTACACCCACTACTGGTCAGAGGTTCGAAGGCCGGCCCCCCGAAGGGTTCCACGGCCGCCTCAGGCTACTCGGGCTCCGCGCCCATTAGTGATCAGGGGTTCAAAGGCTGGCCCCCGAAGGGTTCACAGCCGCCTCAGACGCCGAACGAGGGATGACCATGGGTACGTTCGATACATAACCAAGGCTCGGGCTGCGCTCCCGAGGTACCCTAGGACATTTCCGAGACCAGCGGGAGCGATCTTGTAACGGAATCCCATCAGAGGGAGGCATCGAGCCCTCGGACCCCGTCGCCAGGGGACCGGGTCTGGCAGATCACCCGCAGGTACTTTTGGGCGTGCCTCTGGGCCCCTAGCCGACCCCTAACGAACGGGGCACGGACGTCCACTCGGATTACCCGCTTGCAGCTCACTAGAGACACCATGTTCGGCGCCCATCGAGGGCAACATGGCGTTTTCCCCCCTCCTCCTTGCGGAAAGGCGACGCAGGGGCGTATGTAAAAAAGCCGAGTCTGTCCCTGATCGCCCTCTCGCCTAGTGCAGAGGCTCGGGGGCTGCTCTCGCAAACCCGGCTCCGGCCGAACCGTTGACAGCGTCAACATACCGGCCCGAGAACTTGGGCCCCGACCGTACACCCGGGCTACGGCCAGTTCGCATGAGGGAACAACCAGACCAGCCGAAGCATTACGCGAGGCATTAAGACCTCGGAGGAGTGAAACCACTCCTCCGAGGCCTCGGGGGCTACACCCGGCGGGTGCGCTCGCGCGCACCCACCGAAACAAAATGCAACCGAGAAAGGCTGGTCCCCTTGCAAAAAAGTGCGACGAAAGCCTCCAAGCGAGTGCTAACACTCCCTTCGAGGCTCGGGGGCTACTGTCGGGGACCATAATTAGGGGTACCCTCAAGACTCCTAATTCTCAGCTGGTAACCCCCATCAGCATAAAGCTGCAAAGGACTGATGGGTGCGATTAAGTCAGGGATCAGTCCATTCGAGTGACTCGATCATGCCTCGCCCGAGCCTAGCCTCGGACAAGGGCAGCCGACCCCGGAGGATTTCCGTCTCGCCCGAGGCCCCCCTCCGACGGCGAACATATTTCCGGCTCGCCCGAGGCCCTGCCTTCGCTAAGAAGCAACCCTGACTAAATCGCCGCACCGACCGACCAAATCGCAGGAGCATTTAACGCAAAGGTGGCCTGACACCTTTATCCTGACGCACGCCCCCCCGGCAGAGCCGAAGTGACCGCTGTCACTTCGCCGCTCCACTAACCGGCCTGACAGAAGGACAGCGCCGCCTGTGCCACTCCGACTGCAGTGTCACTTGGCAGAGTGAGACTGACAGGCAGTCAGGCCCTGCCAAAGGCACCATAGGAAGCTCCGCTCCGCCCGACCCAGGGCTCGGACTCGGGCTCAGTCCCGGAAGACGGCGAACTCCGCTCCGGCCGACCCAGGGCTCGGACTCAGGCTCAGTCCCGAAAGACGACGAACTCCGCTCCGCCCGACCCAGGGCTCGGACTCGGGCTCAGTCCCGGAAGACGGCGAACTCCGCTCCGCCCGACCCAGGGCTCGGACTCGGGCTCAATCCCGGAAGACGGCGAACTCCGCTCCGCCCGACCCAGGGCTCGGACTCGGGCTCAGCCCCAGAAGACGACGAACTCCGCTCCGCCCGACCCAGGGCTCGGACTCGGGCTCAGCCCCAGAAGACGATGAACTCCGCTCCGCCCGACCCAGGGCTCGGACTCGGGCTCAGCCCCAGAAGACGACGAACTCCGCTTCGCCCGACCCTAGGGCTCGGACTCCGCCCTGGCCTCTGCCGACGACCTCCGCCTCGCCCGACTCAGGGGCTCGGACTTGGCCTCGGCCATGGAAGACAGACTCGACCTTGGCTTCGGAGGAGCCTCCGCATCGCCCGACCTAGGGCGCAGGCCAGCCACGTCAACAGGAGGCGCCATCATCACCCTACCCCGAGCTGACTCGGGCCGCAGGGAACAAGACCGGTGTCCCATCTGGCTAGCTCCGCCAGATAGGCAATGATGGCGCCCCGCATACTCTGTGACGACGGCGGCTCTCAGCCCCCTTACGGAAGCAAGAGGACGTCAGCAAGGACCCAACCGCTCCGACAGCTGTCCCTCCGCCAGACTCCGTCGCTCCTCCGACGGCCACGACATCACACCAGCTGGGTGCCAGAATCTCTCCGGCTGCCACATCGGCATGTACTTAGGGCGCTAGCTCTCCCCCGCTAGACACGTAGCCCTCTGCTACACCCCCATTGTACACCTGGATCCTCTCCTTACGCCTATAAAAGGGAGGACCAAGGCCCTCTTAGAGGAGGTTGGCCGCGCGGGGACGAGGACGAGACAGGCGCTCTCTTGGGGCCGCTCGCTTCCCTCTCCCGCGTGGACGCTTGTAACCCCCTACTGCAAGCGCACCCGACCTGGGCGCAGGACGAACATGAAGGCCGCGGGATTCCCACCTCTCTCACGCCGGTCTCCAGCCGCCTCGCTCCTTCCCCCCTTCGCGCTCGCCCTCGCGCTCGACCCATCTGGGCTGGGGCACGCGGCGACACTCACTCGTCGGCCTGAGGGACCCCCCGGTCTCGAAACGCCGACAAATTGCTAATAAAATTTTGACCAACTTTAAAAGCAATGCTCAGCTTCAACCATCCTCTTTGGTAAGCCTTACACTTCACATGAGCTCCCACCTTTGGCGAGTTCATGCACATTATTCCCCACAACTTGTTGAGCGATGAACGCATGTGAGCTCACTCTTGTTGTCTCACACCCCCACAGGTCAAGAACAGGTACCGCAGGATGAGGCGCATGGAGAATGTTGTGACGAGTTCGTGAGAGGTCTAGGCCGTCGTCTCCTAGTCAACTTTGGGTTGCTGGATTGTTGTCTCCTTATGATGTAATTATTTATTTATTTTTATAGAACTCCTATTATATAGTAAAGATGTGACATTCGTTTCTGTACCACTATTCATCATATGTGTGAGACTTGGTCCCAGCACACCTGGTGATTTTTTCGTGCCCGGGTTTTGGACCCCTGAAACTCGGGTGTGACACCAGTGGCAACACATTTCTTTGTTTTCTTAGAATTTTCTTGATAATCTTTGATCTTCACTTGTGATCTTCATAATGTATTCATTTGAGGTGTTGCTTTCCTCAATGCCTTAGTCCAAGTCACTTTTAGCATCCTGTGAACTACAAACATAGACATTGGCAAACACATTAGTCTATAGGCTATGTTGATCCTCAAACACCAAAACCTTTTGACCTAAATGGCCTGGGATCCATTTTCCTTACATTATCCCCTTTTTAGTGATTGATGACAACACAACCAAAGCAAGCAAATATAACAAACATTTGAGTGAAAAATGAAATCTACTTGCTAGGATGCATGAGTGTCCCCACAAAGTGAGATTATGGACTTAAGCCTCCCCTAACTCCATAATTCACTTACTTCCTATTTTAGACCAAAGAACCAAAACCACTTGCAAGATAAAAAAAATTTAATTTGGTGGTGATTTTTGTTTGATATAATTTCCATGCTTTGGTCCCTAAAACTTCTCCCCCTTTGGCATCAACCACCGAAAAGGAAGACATTAAAAGCATGTAGAAAGCAAATAAAACTGGCCCTCTTAAAGGATTTATCAATTGAGGCACTAAAAGTTACTCCCCCTAAACGAGTGTTCTCCTTTTGGAAGAATCTTCTCCCCCTTTAGAGACAAAGAAATACCCCCCTGACAGAGATCCTCTACTTAGGGAAAAAGTATGTAAAAATAGAGGTATAAGACATGACTTGATTAGACTGACTTCCCTTATGCAAAGGTAACATATATATTTGGACGACATATGCATTTATAGCAACATGGGAAGTATAAGATATGAAATGTAGTCTAATCAAACACTGGAGAAGACATGTAAATGATACCAATTGTAGTATTTCGAGACATGAGAATACTTGTAGATTTGTAGTGGAAGCTTATGTCTTTCTCCGGGGACTCCATTTTCCTTCAATGAGACTACCACATATAATAAACTTGAAAACATGTATTAGTCTCAAAGACTTAGATTATAGAGTAACCTCCCCCTAAAGGTGTGCATACAAGTTTTGAATACTTGTAGGAGACATGCACTTCGATATCAAGAGGGGCAATTTATCTATAATATGTGCTTTGGCACATATAAGTGAAATGATACCAATTGAAGCATGATACCATTTGTAGGATCAAAAAGGTTGTAGGATATGTCATATACCAATACCAATTGTAATATCATTTACTTAGAATGTTTAATAAGCTATGTGCCATGCTTAACTAATATTTTTAAACCATGTAGGTTTGCTCAAGAGTATGAATTGAAAACGAGCATACCTACCATATGATTGACCTATTATGCATGCAATTAGTATCAAAGAAAATCTAACATGCAAGACTTGGCAATTAAGGTAAAAAGCTAGATACAAGAAAATAGATACTCATATCTAAAACAACAAATACAATGAATCTAGTTACCTTAGTCATGGGTGGGGAAAATTGGGTCCAAAGTATGCACTAACCCACTTGGCAATAGACTTTATCCAATATGATGCATCCCATGATATACATCCCAATTTTGCCAAGTCTCCAAATTCCCCGCAGTCCTTCGTACTTCTACTTTCCTCTCGGGATCCAAAGCTTCTTAGTGCTTTTCATGGTTGAAATAATTTCTTTTGGCACCAAGATGCATTTGACCCATTTTACTTTGTTGGCTTGCTTGTTGGCCTTGATAGTTATCACCTTTCCATTATTTTTCTTCTTGATTAAGTATGGTGTAGTAGTCTTTTTATCCACCTTGTTGATGTAGGTTGTGGAGATTTTGCTTGTTAGCTTTTGCTTGACCTTTTGCTTTTGCTTATCCCCGGTCTTCACCTTGCATTGTTAAGACTTGTGACCTTCCTTATGGCATAGTCTACAAATCATAGTTTCTCCCTCCACAGGCTTGTTTACTCCTGAAGTGGTGTTATCTTGAGGAGGTTGGATTTGTTTGGATTTGCCTTTCTTATCATACAAAACCTTGCCAAGGCGAGCCACCTCTTGCTTTAATTGCTTGTTTTCCATTGCAATCTCATCCGAACATGTTTCTATAACAACATTCTTGACAAGAACTTGATTGCAGGGGTTAGAATCACCAATTAAATCAAAGCAAGAAGTAGAAGTGTCTTTCTTTATAATTTCAGGTATTTCATCCAAAGATACTCCTGGGGTGCTACCAACGTTTTCTAGCTTAGTAGTTAGCTCATTATTATGTATGCTGAGAATTTCCATTTTCCCTAGAAAGTTTTCAATGGCTTCTTGAGAGATAGCTAACTTGGCCTTAAGTTTTTCATTCTTTTTAACCAGACCATCATTAGTAGCTAAGGATGGAACACTAGACTCTAATTGCCCAATTTTAGTTGATAGCTCACAATTCAAATTTGCAAATGTTTCAAATTTTTCTAGCAAACATTTATAATCATTTTGAGAGCTAATCAACTTATTTTTTAAAGTTTTTGTTGGTCACTTGTTCTCAAATGCTGTGAATCAAGAACAAGGCAACATGATTGTTAAAGATTAAGGACCTTCGTCTTCCGAAGCATTATCTTCGCATGGGTATAATGCTCATTAGACGAAGGTCAAGAAGGACATACCTTCATCATTTAATATATGAATAAGAATGCGAAAGGACAAAGATGGTAACTGCATCTCATCAATTCATTTATATTTGTATTCCATAAAACATATATGTATATTAACAGTATTAACATTAAATTGATACCTTCGGCTTGCTCAAAGGCGTGAATGCGAGAGAGTGATTACAATCCAGCGTGAACAGTACGGTGTTACTGTTCATCTATTTATAGGCCCAGGTAAAATTACATCCACACCCCTGACATTCATCAATTATCATAACACAAAATATTAAGGACTGAATAGTATTTGTCCCTTTTCAGTCATCATCATACTTGATCTTCGTCATCACATCAAAATCAACGCTCTTCGGCTATAGCTTCGTCATCCATTCTTATCACCTTCGGGCTACATCTTTACCCTGTTATAAGAGAAATCCTTCATCCCGAAGCTGAACCCCCCTGTAATAATCCATATCATACTAAAAACATATGGTCTGTCACGTTTTTTAGGACCTTCTAAGGAAGAAGGCCCCCCAACAGTAGCCCCTCGCAGTATTAATTTGTTTCTTTGTAATAAATTTAGACTGCAACATGAACGAAGGCCTTTAGTTGAAGGTCTAAAAAGACCTTCCCTTCGCTAGAATAGAGAATTACACTCACATGCGGGACCCACCAATCTGTAGGGCTCTGAGTATATAAATAGAAGCCTGCGTTGTGAGTGTTTTTCATGCTATTTGAGTTGCTTGCATTGTGTTTCCCATTTTAACCTTCCTTGCTTCATCGAGTTTGATTGGATCTTGAGCTTCGGCATTCTAGCAATCATTGTCCAAATGGCTGATGAGAAGAAGATCATTGACCCGACGCTGGCCGGATTTTACGAAGCTATGGAAAAAACCAATATGGAGAAGATCACCAATGAGATGTTAGCTAGAATATATGAAAAATCTAGCGATAGTGAGATCTTCGATGTAGAAAGTAGAAATGAAGGTGCCGAAGATCGGCCATGGAGACCGATCCATGTTGTCTTCGGAAAATCGACTATTAAACAAGGGCAGATCGAAGCAATGAGAGGGAGGTACTTTCATGATATTTCAATTGTGAGCCGGAGGGGAGAATAATGTTCCTCTTCCTGAAGCTAATGAAGTGGTGATTTTCATAAGCTTCATGAAAGTCGGACTTCGGTTCCCTCTAGATAAAATGCTGGTCGAAGTTCTGAAAACTTTTGAAATTTATCTTCACCAACTTACCCCCGAAGCTATTGTCAAAGTAGGGGTTTTCATATGGTCCATGAGGAGCCAAGGCTTAGAGCCAGATGCCAGGTGTTTCTGCAATATGCACGAGCTATTATATCAGACGAAGGCAACTGGAAAAGAACAATATCATAACAATTTTGGCTGCTACAGCTTCGTACATCGCGCTGAGGCCAGTTATCTTGTGCCAACATTTCAGAAAAAGTGACCAGGCTCCTAGATGCAAGAATGGTTTTATGTGAAGGTTGATCTGAGTGAGAGGGAAGATATAAAAGGGGTCATTCAATGACCTATATGGTCTCGCTTCGGCATCAGGAGACCGGCCATTGCAGTTGGAAACGACGTGCAAGCGTGCCAGGAAGCTTTTAATACAGTGTGTACTTACATTGGCACAAGAGACTTGGTCCAAGAGCATATTGCTTACAGAGTGTGGCCGCTTGCTCATGGATGGGAAATGCCGAAGGAGGCTGCCGCTGGCTCCAGCCAAAATGGTTTGGTGTATCTGAAGTATACCTTTGGATACAGGAGCCAGTTTGATGAACTGAATGATGACTGGCTAGATGCCATAGAGGCGACTAGTGATGAGCTGCTTGGAGCATATTCAAAGGCCGAAGATGAAGCCATGACAACTGCCTTTGGAGCTCAGGGCAAAAAAGGTTGAATAGAGTATTTGATGTTACCGGGTTTGTGTACCCAGATTATTGTTATCCCATGCGAAAGCAAGGGAAGAAGAGGAAAGCTACTACCTTGGCAACTTCTTGTGTGTCGAGGTCGAAAAAGGTTAAAGTTTTGACACACCGACCCAGGCGTATTGAGACGGTCGACGTGCCGAAGCTAAGTGAAGGGGTTGCTCCTCTCACAGAACCAGGTCACCCCATGCGAGTCGAAGCTAGGACAAAACCGGCCGAAGAGCCGAAACTGGAGAAGGCGACATAGCAGTTAAAAGCACTGAGTCCACCATGCATAACGGAACTATCGAAGCCATCAAGCATCCCCGCAGCAACTCCAAAGAAAAGAAGAATGGCCAGTGTGCTAGATGCTGTTATGGACTCTATAAAAACATCAACTCTTGCTTCTGCGGAAGCGCCTAGCACAGAGGCTAAAGTTTCAAAGAAATCTGAAGAGGCTGGAATGGCGCAGACTACTTCTGAAGCTGGACCCTCAGAAGTTCCTGCCGAAGCTAGACCTTCGGAAACTACACCAGAATGTTTTGTGAAATAAAGCTTTCCCGAGAAACCCTCGGCACCTGCTCCCGAAGCACCTTCCAGGGATGGTTTGATATTTATTATTTGACATGCTTCGGGAAAGCAACTATTAGCAGGGCAAGTTGCCACAACAAAGAATTACACTAAAGAGCTGAAGTACCCCTGTTGGGGACTTGTTCTCAAATGCTATGAGTTAAGAACACGGCAACACAGAAAATGTTAATCGATAAAGTCCTTCGTCCTTCGAAGCATTATTTCCCTTAGGATATAATGATTTTCGGACGAAGGTTATGAAGGACGTACCTTCATAAACATAGCATACGATGACGAAGAAGAGTGAATCATAAAGAATACGAAGGATAACATAGATAATTATATATTATTATCAACTTATTATTATTGCAAAGAAACAGAGATGACATCGAATTACAAATGTACCTTTAGCTTGAAAGGAGATAAAAGTACAGGTGTGATGCAAAAGCGAATGCCAAATCCGCGTGAACAGTACGGGAACAGTACGGGAGTACTGTTCACATATTTATAGACGCGGGACACAGCCCATACAAAATTACATTCGTGCCCTTTACATTTGGTAATGATTCTATAGTAATTCACCAAGGTCTGAATAGCCTTTTCATCTTTAAGTCGGTTCCATTTTCTGCTACCACGCCGAAGCTTTCCCGCTCACATCTTCGGCACTGCATCAACCTTCAAATTATCTCGGGCTTCTCCTACTGTGATATCGACTCGAGTCCGAAGATACCTGTTCACATATTATGCTCCAGAAATACTTGTTAAATCCTGTTTTTGAGGACCTTCGTAAGCCGAAGGCCCCCAACAGTAGCCCCTCGCAATATTAATTTGTTTAAAATAATAAATTTAGATTGCGACATGGACGAAGGCTTTAAGCCGAAGGTCCGAAAAAACACCTTCCCTTTGCTAGAATAGCAACATTCACTGACAGGCGGGGTCTTTCAATTTTCGACGTACTGGGCGTATAAATAAGATCATACCGCAAGCTCATTTGGCACGCTCTCTTGCCATCTGCTCCCGCTCACTCAATTTTTAACTCTTGCGCACCAAGGTTTGCTTAGCTTTTAAGTTTTGAAGCTTCGGCATCGAAAACAGTTTTTTAGTGTTTCCGAAGATGTCTGAAGATAAGAAGGCTGCTGCCGAGATGAAGCTGAGTCTCGATGAAGAGAAGAATCTGGGGTTTCTTATAGCAATGTCAAAGACCAATACAGAAAAAATCACTAAAGAGATTTTAGAAGGTTTGTCTGAAGATACTGGTGACAGCGACAGTTATGATGTGGATAGTGGTGGTGAAGACTCCGAAGATCGCCCTTGGCGACCAAGCCATGCGGTTTTCGGCAAATCAAGTATCAAAGAAAATCATCTTGTCAACATGAGAGGAAGGTATTTTCGGGATCTGTCCGTTGTGAGAGCCGACGAAGGAGAAAAGACTTGTCCGAACCCTGAAGAAAATGAAGTCATGGTGTACCGAAGCTTTTTGAAAGCTGGACTTAGATTCCCCCTGAGCAATTTTGTCGTAGAAGTGCTGAAAATATTCGAAGTATATCTTCACCAACTTACCCCCGAAGCAATCATAAGGCTGAATATCTTCGTGTGGGCCGTGAGAAGCCAAGGTCTGAAGCCTGATGCGAAAAGTTTCTGCAATATACATGAATTATCATACGAGACAAAACCTTGGGGTAAGGAACAGTATCACAATAATTTTGGCTGCTACAGTTTCATTTCTCGGTCTGGGTCAAGCTGTCCCGTGCCAACCTTTCGGAAGAGATTGCCCGGCGACTGGATGACAGAATGGTTTTATGTGAAGAATGACCTGAAAGCACGAGAAGATATCAAAGGTATAATTATGCGCCCTATTTGGCAAAGCTTCGGCCTGCGGAGGCCGAAGGTTGAAATAAATGAAGCTGCCGAAGAATGCCAGAGAGCCTTCGGAGTTATTTGTTCTTTTATTGGAACGAGAGATTTGGTCCAAGAGCATATTGCCTTCAGAGTATGGCCGCTTGCGGAAAAATGGGAAATGCCGCAAGAGACCATAAAGGAGGCTGACGAAGGTGGCCTTATCAGGCTGAAGTATACTTTCAAGTTTGGAGATAAATTCGTTGAGCCAGATGATGACTGGCTAAAAAGCATTGAAAATTTAAGTGATGAGCTGCTTGGGGTTTACTCGAAGGCTGAAGATACTGCATTGTCAGCAGCCTTCGGAGGCCGAAAAAAGAAAAGGCTGAACCGGGTGTTTGACGCAATCGGGTTTGTCTACCCTGACTATCGTTATCCCATTCGAGGGCAGAAAAGAAAAAACACAACCTCTGCGAAAGAAGAAGCTGCGACTGCTCCTAGCGAGCCAGAACCGAAAAGAAAAAGGATAAAGGTCCTCACACATCGGCCACGCTATATTGAACCAGCCTCGGTGCCTGAGTTCACCGGAGAGACTCCTTCGGCCACCGAAGCTGAAAAACCAACCAAGCCAACCTTGCTGCCAGAAGTCGCAGAAATGGCCGAAGCGCCAACAAGGATAGAATTGGAAGAACCAAAGATTTTGCTACCAGAAACCAAAGCGATGGCCGAAGCACCATTGACAGAAAAAATGGAAGAAATAAAAGGACCAACTGAGGGATCAAAAATATCAGAAGTTTTAAGTCCTTCAGCAAATGTTGAGACAATAAAAAATCAAAAGGTGCCAGCGGTGACTCCGAAAAGAAAGAGAATGGTCAATGTGCTAGATGTTCTGGAAACAATTAAATCCTCAAGCACACCTCCGAAGAAGACTGTTGCCATTCCCGAAGCGAAAACTGAAATTTCTGATACAAAGGCTCCAGAGCAAGAAACTGAAGCTGAAGCTGGGCCCTCAGAGCCCACGAAGGCAAAATCCTTGGAAACCGAGGAAGAAAAAATAACAGAGCAAATTCTTGTTGAAGAAATCAGTACTATTGCCCTCGAAGCATCCCCCAAAGTCCTTGATTATATTGTTCGACATGCTTCGGGGAAAAAATTATCAGAAAAAGAAAAGCAAGAAGCCCAGCTTTACGCCCAAAAACTGAAGTATCCAAAGGGGGCGTTAATATTCAATGGCAGTGGAGAAGAAGACTTTTTGTATTGTCTCCCTGACAGCAAGGAGATTTCTGTCTGTCGGGAGATGAGCAAGAGCTTCGGATTCCCAACGCTAGAAGACGGGCTCTCGGTGCTGTCGAAAAACGATCTGGCCGACAGCCTGGCATATAATAGCTTAAAGGTGCAACAAATGGGATCTTTGTATTTTTTGTTGAGACCAAAATTTTTTTGTTTGCTTAAATCTATTGACGCACACATATTTTTCTTTGCAGGGTCTGATACTTAGCAATGCCCTCAGGGCCCAAAAAGATGCCGAAGACGAAGGGTGCGCTATAGCCCTGAGCAACCTTCGTTCCGAAGTAATTGAACTGCGGAACGAAGGTCTCGAAAAAGATAAAATATTACATTCATTGATAAATAGAATAAAAGAAAACGAAGCTACATTTAAAGGTCAAGCTGAGGTTCAGAAGCGTGAAATCGAAGATCTTCGAAAACAACTGGCCAGAGCCAAAGAGGAACGCATACTTGAAGAAACGAAGCGAGAACTCAGCGACCAATGGGCAAATCATTTAGAGGGAACTGTTGAAGAGCTTCGCTCGTCCAAGAAAAGATGCTATAACAAATCTATGGAGTGTGTTAAGAAGTTGAAAGCTAGCTTCGCCAGCGTCGGCGCATTCTCAAGCGAAGAAAACTTTACAAGAGGCAACCCCGAAGGTCCCATCGAATGGATTAATCACGAAGCTGAGGCCTTCGAGGAAATTTTAAATAGCCGCGGAGACATATGTGCTTTCTCGGGTGCCAGGGGGATTGCCACCATTTTGGAGAAAAAGGGCTGCGATCATGTAAAGATTTTAGCGCAATCCGAAGCCACCTTGTCTTTCGAAGATGCGAGAGATCCTTCAGCCGAAGCTAGCATGGTTGGTGGAAAATTTTTCACCGATGTTTGGGATAATGGTGGTCGAGAAATGGCTCGAGAAATTATCCAGAAAAGCGAGAAGGGCATTCACGACGCTAGAGAAGTAGCTGAGGCTGCTGAGAAGAGCGCAGAGTCCGAAGGGCAACTAGGTATTAACTAATGGTTTTTATTGTGTTGTAATTTTTGGTTTTAAACTTCGTTCGCAATTTGTAATAGCAATGTAGCCGTATCCTGTCCTCCTTCAGATCCTGCTAAAGCGTCTCCGGGCTCTCACCCGAAAGGAGACGACGAAATTAAAAAGATGGCTGAAGCTATCATGGACGAGGTTGTTAATCGGCTCCTGAATGAGGCTGCAGAAGTTGTTCTGAGAGAAGATTAAATACTATTGTAAAAACTTCTGAAATGTAACATGTGTGACATCTTGTAGCCTTGAATGTAATATACCTGCTTTTATTTTTTAATTCTTTACGATGCATGAAATTTTACATACGTACCGTTTTTGAGTCTTTGACGAAAAAACACCTTCCCTTCTTTTCATGCTTTGTGAAGAAGAATTTTCATTTGTCACAACAATATCCGTAGTGTTCTGATGAATAATATCCAAGCTTCGTGAAGATATTTTCCGAAACTACACCTCCGAAGATCAATAGTGTATCTCCTTGCGACTTAGCATGATTTTCCCCTTTTTCAAAACATTCTTCCGAAGATCGATATCGTGTCCCCTTCTTGTGCCATATGCAGCATGATGTATGATGCTTATGCTATGCGAAATGATGCAATGATGTTATGTTATGTAAGATGGTGTTTATTCCGAAGATACACACACATTCCTGCGATAAAAGACGTAATCTTTTTGAATCAGCGTTGTCTTTTTACTATAAGCCTCCCTTAGGAGCTTCTTCGCCTTTTACTTCAGCGGAATCAGCGTTTATTTTTCGCTGTAAGCCTCCCTTAGGAGCTTCTTTGCCTTTTACTTTCAGCGGTATTCGCGTTGACTTTTCGCGCTTCGCCTTTTACTTAGGCGGTATCAGCGTTGACTTTTCGCTGTAAGCTCTGCATTCCCTTTGGAACGACTTTGGAGCAGAAAACTTACACTGCGCTCCCTTTGGAACGACTTTTTATGACTTCGGCAAACTTACTCTGCGTTCCTTAGAACGACTTTTTGTTGCTTCGAAGAATTTTTGATAATTCGAAGGTCCTCTTTGTTATCGCAAATCTTTAAGCTTCAACAACTTAAACCTGTGGAGAAAATATATTTTCCTTGTGGCAAACAACGAAACTATTACATGAAATCTAAACAATGTCCTTTATTACGCAGAAAATAAAACTGAATGAAAAAGACCGCTATCAAGGTAGGATATTTGTCAATAGATGTGCTTTGACTCTGGCACAGTGCTGTTAACTGTGCGAGCTTCGGACTGTTCTCTGAAGTCCCTTTGGTGTGGAGCATATTGGCTCCCTTCTGGCTGCTGGCCTTGTTGCATCGGTGGTGGAGGCGGAGGCTGTTGCCAGGAAGCTTGAGGTTGACTTGCCGAAGCAACAGAAACTGCAGGGTGGTTGCCTACATATTCTGGGATGTAAGGCGAATGATACGAAGCAGTGTGCATAACCTGCTTCGGCTGAGCCTGTTGTGCTGCCGCTTCGGCTATTTCCTTTTGCTTCTGGATGGTAACATGGCACATCCTGGTGGTATGACCTTTGTTCTCACCATAGAACAAGCAAAAAATTCTTCTTGGTTGATCGCCAAATCTTCCGCCGAAGCCCCTGGCGCCTCTGCCTCTCGGAGCTGGTGGTCGGAAGGAGCCTTGCTGTTGCCCCGAAGCCTGTGAGGAGCACTGTGGCCTTTGCTGTTGGTTCCCCCTATCATCATTTTGGGTAGAGTTATGAATTGATCTAACGTGCCTCGGATAGAACCTCCCTCCGAAGCCCCTGGTCATTTCAGAAAACCTGAAAGCCTCCTCCCTTCTTTGACGAAAATCATTATCGGCTCGAATATACTCGTCCATCTTTTGGAGCAGCTTCTCCAAAGTTTGAGGAGGCTTCCTAGCGAAATACTAAGCTGAAGGTCCTGGCCGAAGCCCCTTGATCATGGCCTCAATGACAATTTCGTTGGGCACTGTTGGTGCCTGTGCCCTTAAACGCAAGAACCTCCGGACGTACGCCTGAAGGTATTCTTCGTGATCCTGGGTGCACTGGAATAGAGCTTGAGCAGTGACCGGCTTCGTCTGAAACCCTTGAAAGCTGGTTAACAACATATCCTTCAGCTTTTGCCATGAAGTGATCGTTCCTGGTCGAAGGGAAGAATACCAGGTTTGAGCAACACTCCTGACAGCCATAACAAAAGATTTGGCCATGACTGCAGCATTGCCACCATACGAAGATACTGTTGCTTCGTAGCTCATCAAAAACTGCTTCGGGTCTGAGTGGCCATCGAATATGGGAAGCTGAGGCGGCTTGTAGGATGGAGGCCAAGGTGTAGCCTGCAGCTCAGCGGACAGAGGAGAAGCATCATCAAAAACAAAATTCCCATGATGGAAATTGTCATACCAGTCATCTTCGTTGAGGAAACCCTCCTGATGAAGGTCTTGGTGCTGAGGCCTTCGGTGTTGCTCATCCTGAGTAAGATGACGAACTTCTTCAGAGGCTTCGTCTATCTGCCTTTGCAGTTCAGCTAGCCTGGCCATCTTTTCCTTCTTCCTCTGCACCTGTTGATGAAGCATCTCCATGTCTCTGATTTCTTGATCTATCTCATCCTCTGGCGGTGTCGGGCTAACAGCCTTCCTTTTCTGACTTCAGGCCTCCCGAAGGGAGACTGTCTCCTGATTGTGGTCCAGCGGTTGCAGAGCTGCAGCCCCAGTTGCTGAAGCTTTCTTCGGCGCCATAGCGAAGGTTTATGATCGCCGAAGGTGTTCAAAAACTCAAAGAGTGGAAGTGAGTTCACCGGAGGTGGGCGCCAATGTTGGGGACTTGTTCTCAAATGCTATGAGTTAAGAACAAGGCAACACAGAAAATGTTAATCGATAAAGTCCTTCGTCCTTCGAAGCATTATTTCCCTTAGGATATAATGATTTTCGGACGAAGGTTATGAAGGACGTACCTTCATAAACATAGCATACGATGACGAAGAAGAGTGAATCATAAAGAATACGAAGGATAACATAGATAATTATATATTATTATCAACTTATTATTATTGCAAAGAAACAGAGATGACATCGAATTACAAATGTACCTTTAGCTTGAAAGGAGATAAAAGTACAGGTGTGACGCAAAAGCGAATGCCAAATCCGCGTGAACAGTACGGGAGTACTGTTCACATATTTATAGACGCGGGACACAGCCCATACAAAATTACATTCGTGCCCTTTACATTTGGTAATGATTCTATAGTAATTCACCAAGGTCTGAATAGCCTTTTCATCTTTAAGTCGGTTCCATTTTCTGCTACCACGCCGAAGCTTTCCCGCTCACATCTTCGGCACTGCATCAACCTTCGAATTATCTCGGGCTTCTCCTACTGTGATATCGACTCGAGTCCGAAGATACCTGTTCACATATTATGCTCCAGAAATACTTGTTAAATCCTGTTTTTGAGGACCTTCGTAAGCCGAAGGCCCCCAACAACCCCCATAGATCCTTGGTATATGGAGGGGATAATGATGATGATTTCCTCTACAGTCTACCTGATGGTAAGGAGATCGATGTTTGTCGCAAAATGATGGATCATATGGGGTATCCGAAGCTCGAACTCGGCTTGTCTGTGATGACCAAAGATCAGCTTGTAGATAGCCTCGCCTACATCAACCTGAATGTGCGTATACTTTGATTTGTCATTCTTCCATTTGTGTTACGACAAACTATTTTTGTGGTTTTTCTTATCGTTACTACGTGTTCACTCTTCATTTTCCAGGGCTTGATTTTAAGCAAAGCTTTGAAAGCCCAAAAGATGCAGAGGATGAGAGCTGCCAAATAGCTCTTGGAAACCTTCGTTCAGAATTTATATCGTTGAGAAACGAAGCTCTTGAGAAAGATAGAATATTACTTTCCTCGGTAGAGAAGCTGAAATCTAACGAGGCTGGGCTTGCTGCGCAAGGCGAAGCTCATAAAGCTGAAGTGGAAGAGCTAAAAAAGAAAGTTGCTGAAGCCGCTGAAAAATTTGAAGTCGAAGCAGTGAAGCATGAAATTTGTGAGATCGAAAGGTCTAAAGCTCAAAAGAACTGCGATGAGCTTCGAGCTTCAAAAGAGAAATGTTATGAAATATCCTTGGAATGCGCCAAAAAATTGAAGGACAACTTTGCTAGAGTTGGGGCATATTCTTCTAAGCAAAGATTCATCCGTGGCGACCCTGATGGAGTCGTCCAGTGGATCAGCGAAGAAGTCAAAGCCTTTGACGAAGTTTTAAGTGACCGAGGAGACTTCTACATCTTTGCTGGTGCACGGGGGCCACACTAATCTTAGAAAAAAGCTGCCTGCGAACACGTCAAGGCTGTAGCTCAGCCCAGATTTATTTTCTCAGTGGATGATATTAAAGACCCTTCGGCCGAAGCTACTGCACTAGGCGGGAAATTTTACTCCGAGGTGTGGATGAAGGGCGATCATGAGATAGCTGATGAAGCTATTAGAAAAAAATGAAAAAGAATCTCACAACGCTAGAGAAGAAGCCAAACAAGCAGAAGAAGCTGCCGAGCATGCAAGGCTTATATGTACCTTTACTGAGGTTTATCTTCGGCATTTGTTTTCAGCTTCGGAGTTAATCAACATTTTTTATGATGCAGCTGAACTTTCACCCCCTCCGGAGCCATACAACCATGAAGCTAACCCAACCTTGAAGGAAGCGTTAGATATAATTAAAATTGCTAATGAAGCTGTTGACGAAGCTGTCAACAGTCTGCTGAATGAAGCCACTGAGGAAGTGCTAAAAGAAGATTAAAACTTTGTATATTTAGGAGTTTAATGTTCATACATGGATGTCACACCCAGGTTTTAGGGGTCCAAAACTCGGGCGCGAAATAATCACCAGGTGTGCTGGGACCAAGTCTCACACATATGATGAATCATGGTACAGAAACGATTGCCACATCTTTACTGTATAATAGGAGTTATGTACAAAATAAATAAATAATTACATCATAAGGAGATGATCCAGCAACCCAAAGTTGACTGGGAGACGACGGCCTAGACCTCTCACGAACTCATCACAACATCCTTCATGCGCCTCATCCTGCGGTACCTGTTCTTGACCTGTGGGGGGTGTGAGACAGTAAGAGTGAGCTCACATACATTCATCGCTCAACAAGTTGTGGGGAATAATGTGCATGAACTCGTCAAATATGGGAGCTCATGTGAAGTGTGAGGCTTACAAAAGAGGATGGTTAAAGCTGAGCATTGCTTTTAAAGTTGGTAAAAATTTTATTAGCAATTACTAGGTATAAGTAAATACCAACCCAATTAAGTAGTAGAACAAAATTTGATAACAACACCTGCGATGCAATGCATATGACAAATTGAGTTTAGTTCCATAAATTAATCATGTGGGTAGTCCTCCACTAGCTTTCCTAATTAGTCAGCTAAGGGCGTCCCATACCACCCTTGTGGTAGCACTGTTTTCCCGGGTGGTTCTCCATGTTCCAATTAACATAATGATCTTATCATGAACAGTAAATAACAAACTGATAATAAAAGTATGATCATGAATAATATATATCTCTATACCCAAAACCACATAAAGCAATAGCAGGTACTACCCAAAAATTCAGTGGTAAATAAGGTATAAAGATAGTCAAACTAGGGAAACCTATTGGGTCCCATCAAAATTAACCTATGCAGATCATTATGATTAATTAGAACATGAGTGCGTAAAAAAAGTGATCAACGACACAACTTGCCTGGGACTTGAGATTCCAGGTACCAACTTGCTCTTCAGCTCTTCAGGTAACTCATGACCTCACTGCTAGTCGTAGCAATACAGACAAACATGATATAGGCAAATTTAACATCACATCAAACATAAGCACAAACTGAATAACAATGATCTACGCGTTGTAACAAGATCGTGGGTTCGAGAATCACTAAGATCGGAGTCATGGTTTAAGGAGTTATGATCTACGGAAGATCTACGTGATTTAAACTATATTATAAATTGATTAATATACATCATATGAGAAAATATACTCTTAAATAATCAATTCAACTTTAATCTAGATTATACTTGTTTAGAAAACCTATTAAAACAGAGCAGTTATGAATTTTCCAAAGTTTCAAGTGCTTGACAAGGGATAAATTAAGTAAACAATTTTAATCTATGTTTCATGTCTAATCAGAGTTACCAAGTGATAAACAATATTAATATAAACTTATTGCTACTCGAATGGATTAAAAAGGAGCTAAGATAAATTTTCTATGAATATATAAGTTCTGGAATTATTTTTATACTCAAAACCGATTTCTAAATCTCTTTTCCTGTTTTTCTTTAATTCCTGGACTGCGCACACGATTCCAGAGTAGTTCAGGGTTCTATTCATAAATTCCAGGGCCTACTTCAAATAGTTTTTAACTGGGTCAGGACGACGAATTGATTTTGTATTACCCGAAGGGCTCTTATGTACAATTGGCACAACGAAGCGGTATGGTGAATTCTGAGCCACTCGGATTAGATCCAACGGCCCGGATCAGACCCCGAATCGGTACGGGATCGGGGCCATTGGATCAAAATCCGACCATCAGGATTTTATGAGCTCTAAATCGCATGCCACCTACCGATCGACGAGCAACGGTCCGTATTCATTTGACGAAGAGGTACCTTGGGATCAAATCTCCTTCGTTGGATGGAGATCCAACGGTGCCCGCGGGTTCTCCTACATCCAGCGCCCAGCTCGGCTGTGCAGAATGCCCCCACAGCGGCGCGGCACCCCGGCAAGGGCCCACCGCAACCCGCACACACGATCTTCCTCGGCATCCTGGACAACAGTGCAGACGGAAACGATTGCAGCGCCATCGAGCTCTCTCTCTCCCTGCTCTCCTTCTCGCTCGGTTTTGACGCGGCGGCCACGACTTCTCTCTCTTCACATACTCAGCTCACCGCACCCTCCATACTCGGCTGCAAAGGTGTAAGAAGTCATGGCCCTATTTATGGTTGAGGGCGGAATCTCCCCTATGACTGATCCCCACGCCGAGAAGGTCGGTTGCGAAGGATCCGGGCAGAGCCCAAGCGTCTGGTCGCGAGATTCCCGGCCATGCACAACTGCGTAGACACCAGACCCGTTTGCGGAGAGCGCGGGCGGATGAACACCCCGGTGATCACGGACGTGAGTGCGGAGCTTGGTTACGACAACGAAGATGGCGCTGGCAAGATCAAGCGGATTAGGTGTGAATTCAGATTCGCCTAGATCGCTACGGCCCCGGTAGCGTAGCTCGAGTTTGTTACGGGTAGCGATGTGGTGAAGAAGACCCTGATGACCATGGGCCCACATGGAAGCGAGGGAGTCAAACACACAGGCGTGGTGCGGGTGGTGAAGTGAGTGGGCCGCGCGGGTGAGGTTAAAATGGGCCGAGGGAAAGAGTTTCGGCCCAAACGCAGGTATGAGCTTCTTTTCTTTTCTCTTTTTCTTTCTTTTCTCTTTTTTTTTCTATTTTCAATTTCCAAATTTCAAGTTTGAATTTAAATCTAATATGCACATACAAAATGTCCAGCATGATGCAGTAATATATATATTTTTATTTTAACATTTTAAAAAGTATTGATGCGTAATTCATGAGAGCGAGAAGAAAATAATTCACTCATATCAAAATTTAAAAATCTTTATGTTTATTAAAAGAATTTAAAATTTTAAATATCTAGTTCTGAGACCCAAATCTAATCTTTGACTATTCAAAATATAATCCTGACATATATGTATTTTCAAGGAATAATTTCTACACTAATAAATTCCTTATTTACGACATTTGTTTGGAATGAATAAAAAAATCTTTTTAATAAATCCAAGATAGGATTTTGGGTGTTACTAATTCTACCCCCCTTAACAGAAATCTCGTCCTCAAGATTTGTAAGAAAAGGGGTACCGAAGGTTTGGTTTGTAATTCAGCTTTTTTTAGTCTATAACTGGTTCAAAAATCCAGAGTCTCATTTTTTTTATAATCAATAGTGGGTGGTTAGAAGAGTATAGGTATCCAACTACTTATTATGTAAGATATAAGCTAGACAGGTTGAGGTAAGAAAGATTATGCCAAGGAAAAGACTTTATTCGAAATGTTTAAGTCTTGATTCATCTCAAGATTCGCTTTGACTGTTATATCCTTCCTTGTCGATGTTGATCTTTTCTTCTCCGGTCTTGGTCTCATTGATTCGAGGTTACTGTGTTTTATCGGAGTTAGGGAATATGGTTAAGATAGATATGGTGGGATAGACTACATGATGTAGGTCAAAAGTTTGTTTGATGTTAGGTGGGGATAGATAGATTATGCAATCCATCAAGATTCTATGGGTTGGTTCAGATCTCATGCATGTGACTGAGTTGGTCTAAGGTTCTGAGTTAAGTTAACACCTGGCTAGTAGGGTCTAATCTCTTCTTACCAATATCACTAGTTTGATTAAGTAGACCACATTATATTAGTTTAGTAGATGGCTATGAGTTAAATGAGATTAGTCAGAATCTGGTTTGATTGTTTTGCTTTTGAATGGTTTGGATAGTTATGTAACCTACTAGGTATATGCCCGTGCGTTGCAACGGGGGATACTTGTACACGAATATGTCATTGTTTAGTGATGCTATCAAGAATCAACTCAACAATCATAACAAGTGAGTTGATCTAGATAATTAGTGAAAAAAATCAGCCATGCACCAAATATTCCTATGGATTTTGTTTGCATATTTAAAAATTCCTATGGATTGCTTTCCTTCGTACAAATTAGAGAAAAATAACAAAAGGATTGAAATTCACAACTAATTCTAATTCGAGTACGGAAGAAGCCACCCGCAGCTGCAGAGATCCTGAAGCTCACCTGCGATGCTTCGCAATATGCGTTCATTACAACATAACACTCTGAACATATGCAAGCCATCAGTTTTCACAGTTTCACCATCCTAATGTGGTCCACAGAACTACATTCACTACCTCAACTGAAGCTAGGGCAGATAGGTCCCTTGGACAAACCAAGGCGAACCTCCATTCCGTGGTGCATGTCAGGTTGACGGAAACCTTCAGAATCTTGAGGCACTGCAAGCCGGCAGAAAAAAAGAAAATCAGAACAAGTCAAAAACGATTGTGCCAATAAGGAAAAAAAGTCCAATGCTATCACAAAGCATATACATAGATAAAATGTTAGGCGGTAACTCAGTTAAGCACAAATGACCACTGACAACTGACACATTTTATCACTCATCAGAGATGCTGATCCTAAAAGTTATTGTAGCTATGAGAGACAACTCAGGTCAGAGTGTCACAAAAACATATAACTTTTCTAGTTCCTTGATGTTATGACAACCTTCTTTGGTCTCAAGGCGTTTGCATTTCTTGGGTCAAGAATAAAACCAGACTTTGTATCTCATGTGAAGGCAACTTCTGGGTACAGTATGATATCTGTAATCTAATATTAAAACTTGTAGTGAATACCATATGGGACATATTCCTAAGCAATAAGGCCCAGTTCAAAAGCACGTTATATAACAGATCATGAAGTGAAACATATCACAGCACTCGACAAACATTTAGCATTTATGTTCATTGCTATGAAGAATATTGGTTAATTCCTCTATTTCTAAAATACTTTATCAATCGGTTTTGGAGACTACAACTATATAGTACTACTAAACGATTTAGTTCACTCCTTCGGGATACGCACTGGAATGTTAATTACAGAAATGCTTAGCAGACCAACATAGAAGACTGTCACAAAATGGAAGTGGACTTAAGTTCATGTACCTCTCGGCTTGCCTCATGAGCCAGATTGGTGCCCTCTCAACCTTTTCCCTCTGATTGCGCTCACCTGCAACGGCTCCTCCGCCGTCCTGGGCGAGGCCTCCTCCATTACTGTCTCTGAACCGCACCATCACGTCAAAAGAGCAGCTAAATTAACTTCTCAGCCCAAGCCTCACAACCTGTGAGCAGAAGAGAATAAGATTCACCTTCGACAGCGCTGTAGCGGACGGCCGAGAGCTATCTTCGTCTAGGCTCGGTCCGGGCGAACCTATCGTGGAAGAGGGAGGCGGACGACAGCGAGAGTGGTTGGCACGTTTGGCATCGCGCTGTCCAGCACCGACAGAAGCCCAACCCCTTGCTTCCGCCTCTACGACCGCACTGGTGGAAGCATTGTCCTGAAACATGAGGGCAAATCATATTTTTCTTTTGTTGTATAAGTTGCTATTAACCTTTTGCAGATATACATTTCCTGCTCCAAAGCTACATGGAAGATAATTTCACAGTAGAAAAACAACTTAACTATAACAACACCCCAAATGAAAGGAAATTTTATCACATGAACAAATTATACCTTCAGAGCAGCTTTTGTGGGCATCCTTGTAGCAACATATTGATGCTCAGAGTGGCCAATGATTGCATCATTACAAACCACAACAGTCTTTGCGATCATCTAGGAATTTTCATCCATGCTCAAGCTTGGCCAATCGTGTATCTTCCAAAGCTAATCTATAAATAAGGGAGACATTTCAGAGATCATGGAGGGAGGAAACATCCCATGGCCACCGACAGTAACCTCTTGAGCAGTAAAGATGGACTTGGCACAAAACCTGGTATGTATTTCATGTCATTGCTATTAAATGAAACGTCCATAATCTGAAATTTCAAATATTTTAGCCAACCAAATTGAATTAGCTTCCTTACCATGTACTTAGCATCAACAAAATGGTCATCCATAGCCACAACTTCAATATCGTCCCTGACTCTCTGTTTGATGCAATTCACATGACCAACCTACAAATCCACCCAAAACCTACAGTAACAAGAAAAGGGAGCAAGCGCAATAAAAAAAATCTGATATAGTTCACCTAGTTCATACTTGCATCGAACTGTGAACTCAGAAAGCCAAGAATGGTCTTTTTTTAGAGTTCCAAGAATGATATATTTGCTAAATGTACTTAGCTAGTGCAACAAATATTCACTTAAAATGTCCTGTTGTACATACAGAAAAATAACATGGACATAGAATAAAAATGAGGAGCTTTTGAACATCTACCATACCACCACTATTACTGGAATCTCACACAAGGAAAAAAATAGCAGTAAGCATAACACAAAAAGCATGCTCGGTGTTTAACCACAGAAAAATCACATAAAAATAAATTTCAAGGATTTAGATGTAAGAGTAATGAGCAAAAGAAAAGGTGAATAGGAAGACAAATATAAAACAGAAAGGACATGCCAACCTTGCTTTCACCTTCTTGCACACGGTCATGAGTTTCCTTAGAATCTACATCCAGAGAGGCATCAAACACTCCCTTTTCAATAGTAGCTCGCTTTTCAGCTTCTTCTTTTATTCTCTTTTTTCCTTCTCTTTTCTTAAACACTCTTCTTCCTCTGCCTTCTCTATTAGTCTCTTTTTTCTCTACAAAATGTAGGCTACAAATACAATCATAATAGTAAAATTATAGTTCACATAATAGTTGCAACAACTCCCAAGAACTGTAGGAACCAAAAACCTGTAATAAACAAAAGAAGAAGTGTAGGGCATCAACACACTAAGGCGAAGAGATGCTACTCCATAACATCGAATAGGAGTCAGATGGCAGTGGCACCAGCAAGTACCGAGCATGAGATCTTCTTGTTCATCCACAAGACAAGATCGATAGCTACAATCACATTTGCCAAGAAATAACCAGACAGTCCAAAAACCCCTAACAATATTCTAGATCCGTTCAAAAATCCCTAATAAATAGAGCAGTTTGGGTTTAACGGTGAGCACGACTCACATGTAGGTTGGGGTCGGAGAAGAAATCTTTGGCTGGGGACTGGTTACCGGCAGCATGATGGAATCCTAGGGCTCTCCATCAACCCTGTGCTCCCGGAAGACATCCATCACGGTGTAGCGACGCGGAAGGGGAGCGGGGACTGTAGTGCATCGGCTCACCGACGCTTGAGAGGAGGACGAGCTACTGTGGCATCGCGGACGGGGGCATGTGGGGCGAGGATAGCAGGGAAGGCAGGAAGGACCACCATCCTCAGTGCTGCAATCGCATTTGCAAAGAAATAACCAGACCAGTTCAAAAAACCCTAACAAATATTCCAGATCCGTTCAAAAATCCCTAATAAATAGAACATGTTAGGGTTTAACGGTGAGCACGACTCACATGTAGGTCGGGGTCGAAGAATAAATCTTTGGTTGGGGGACTGGTTACCGGCGGCGTGATGGAATCCTAGGGCTCTCCATCAACCATGTGCTCCCAGAAGACATCCATCACGGTGAAGCGACGCGGAAGGGGAGCGGGGACTGCAGTGCACCGACTCACCGACGCTTGAGAGGAGGACAAGCTGTTGGGCGTCGCGGACGGGGGCATGTGGGGCGAGGATAGCAGGGAAGGCAGGAAGGACCACCATCCTCGGTGTTGGGCGAGCGATTTGGGGCGATGCCGAGGCCGCTCGTGGTCGACGGCGTCGGGGCCCACGCACGCCGGCGATGATGGAAGGCGCCGCACGTTATCGACGGTGTCGGGGCCCCCTACGCGCTGCCGATGATGGAAGGCGTCGCGATCTAGGGAAGGGCATATACCTAGTAAGGAAAACAAGACAGGAACAAGAATAATGCATGGCTAGTTTGCTAGTCATCTTTCAATTGATTGCATCTTAGAAAAATACACACAAAATTTCTACAGCTGACTAAAACAGTTAAATGGAGAGAGAAGGGTGAAAGATAGCACCTCATTGGCAAGCACTCATTCTTGCCCCATCAACAAACTGTATCCCTCCATGCACATTATTGGCAAACCACACACCAACAATGAATGCACCTAATATTGTTTCAGTAGAAAAGTCGTGGTGGTAGAAAGACAAGTTGTTTTTGTCTATTGTTTTCAAAGAACAATTAGAAAACAAAAAAGGACAGACTGCAGCAGGGGATAGAAGAAAGAACCTAAACCCATTTTAGAGAAACACAAAAGTACTTAACCAACTGAAAATGAGAAACACACAAAAAAATTCTGGATAAATAGATTATGTGTCAAGTGAGTTTTTGTCTGCGATCTGTTTCCATCATCCCTGCTGCCTGATTTAGAATTCTAACTCGTCCCTTCCTAGCGTAATTACTGCTAATTCATCAATTCTTTTAATTGACGAATACCACTGAACTGGAACAACTTTGATTCTGCTTGGTGTATTGGTTGTTGGTGCTAGACTGGCTCACATCTAAAACTACTAATGTGGAGAATTACCGAGCTAAATTTTGATCCAACATGCAATGATCTGAACAGTATGGGTCATTACATAAACATGAACCTTGCCACATGTGTTCCTTTCATATATATATGGGACACAGATTTTTTCTAAGTGGATACTATTAGGACAAGTTAGAGACAATATAAAATTTCCAAACCAATATGCTTAGACATGCATTCTAGATCACATATGATATATATACATCCATACCAGTATAAAACAGGAGGATGACATAACCAATAAATAAGATTTTAGTTTAATTTGCTAAGCGGAACCAAATGTGTAGTTCGAAGCTACTTAGTTTTTATCCCTACCTGTACATTAACCAAACTGCAGAGGCATTAATTTTTATCCCTACCTGGACATTTAACCAACCACAATTTCGCTCATGTATACTACAGTCCATCGCAGCTCTACAGAAGTACGCTATTGGTCATTTCAACAAACACATAGAACACTCACGTGCCGGTGCAATACAGAAACAAATGAGCTCCCCTCTTTTATGAAGCTACAGCCTATGCCCCACAGGCAAAACTGTAAGCCCTAAGCACCGAATCCTCACCTGGAAGGGCCATACGTGGGACCCCTCGATCCCCTTGAACGTGTTCCTAATCCGCTCCAGCCTCCTCTAGTGCTCCTGCAAAACCAGCAACAGGATCTCACGACCATGATCCAGAACCAAATCTGATTGAAGTCACGAGGGGATTGGCGGGGCACCTACGAGCAGCCGCCAGCCGCGACCGCAGGCGGATTACCTTGAGGTCTATGGACTCGCCGGCGCGCTTAAAGTAGACCTTGACGAGGAGCAACCCCTCGTCGTGCTTGCAGCGGACGGACTTGAGGAAGCGGCCGCGGCTGACGACATCGAGGAGCACGAGATTCTAGGTGGACGACAGGTTGTGGAGGTAGTACTCCGTCGCCGACGCCTGCGTCGTCCGCGCGATCTTATTCCCCATCGCATCCTCCGCCGGCGGTGCCGCCTAGGGCTTGCTTTGCTTTGCTTGCGGGGTGCGTCGTGGGCTCGTGGCGTTGCGTGGGGCGTAGGCGATCGATCAGGTCAGGTCTGGTCATAGGATTTGCGTGGTGCAGGGCAGGGTTTGGGGGAAGGGCGAGGATCTGGTGGCATATGGGGGAAGGGCACGACAGCTGTCCTCGTCTGCGGCATATGGGAAGAATCGCGGAGCGCTGCCATGGATGCAACTGCAATGGAGGACGCGAGGACATGGAAAGGGGAGTTGCGGGCGTGGCGGTTGTCCTCGTCTGCGGCGTATGGGAAGAATCGCAGAGCGCAGGAGCCGCTGCCATGGATGGAAGGGGAGTCGCGTGATTTGAGGGCGCGGCTGCAGGGAACAATCTTGCGCGGGCTTCCATGGATGGAAGGGGGCGACGCCATGAATGCGGCTGCAATGGAGGACGCGAGGACATGGAAAGGTGAGTTGCGGGCGCGGCAGCTGTCCTCGTCTGCGGGCGCGAGGCGCGGGGAGGGGAATCGCTGGCGGGGGCATGCGTCCGCGGATGGCAGAACCGTGCGTGTGGACGCCTATACTAAAGACATAAGGAGTAGTAGAGATTATGTAGGTCAAGTTGTTGGGTATGGCCGAGCTGATCTAAGTCACCAATTTAGGCTTAAGTGAATTAGGAGTATGGCCTTATCTTTTATACCAGCATTAAGCAACTCACTCTAGATTAGATCATAATAGATTAGATAGAATCTAGATTAGGTTGGATATAACTAGATTAAACTAGTTAAGATCTGATTAATTTATTTAGGGACAAGTAGGTAGGTCAGAATCTCTGTTATGTTAAAACAGAGGGGTTATGCAACTATCAGATGGTTAAGGTAGTTGCATAAGATCAGGTAGTTGTATATGGTCAAGTTAATCTAGGGCACCAATTTAGCTTAAAACATTTTTATAGGAGTGAGGTCTAATTTATTTCACTAGTACTAACTAATCTGTTAAATAACTCACTTTAGATTGGATCATATTAGATTAGATGGGATCTAGATTAGATCGGTATCACCAGATTAGACTAGACAATATCTAATTACTTTGGATTAAATCATGGTGGTTACACTAGTGTCGGATAAATATGCTTATTAGGGCAAGATGGATCTATAAGGATAAGGTAGAATCTTTTGAGGTCAATTAGATCTATTAGGATAAGATAAAATCTTTTCAAGATAAGATGAATCTATTAAGGTAAGAGAGAGTGTTTTAAGACAAGATGGATCTACTAAGCTAGATATATTTTAATTAAGATAAGTTAGGATCTTTTGAGATAAGATGAATCTATGAGTGTAGGATAGAATCTTTTAAGATGAGATGGATATTCTTAGGCTGGATACTTTAATGAGGGATAATCTAGTTTGTCTAGTTATTTTTATAAGTAATTTTATTTTTTACATGTATACGCAAATGTAATTGTGGACATTACTCCACAACTCATCACCCTCAATCAAAGATCCAAATCAGACAAATTTCATAAGAACAAGCATTCAAGCATATAGATACTTATAAAAATAGTTTTGTTTTTGTTCCTAAGATTAGGTCTCCTATTCCTAAAAGTCACTTTAGGCACCGGATTTCAAAGTGTGAAATCCACTTTTATCTTTAGAAGGAAAAGGTAAGAATAATCAGAGTAAAGCGGAAATAGATGAGAAAAGATTAAGAAAAGTTTAGAAAGAATCAAAGTAGCAAATGTAAGTAGACAATGGTTATCCAGTTCTATCTAGGTCTCGTCCTACGGTCAACATTCCTCTGATACCACTTCTGCCACACCCGAGTGTTAGGGGTCCAAATCCCAGGCGCGAAATAATCACCAGGTGTGCTGGGACCAAGTCTCACACATATGATGAATCATGGTACATAAATGAATGTCACATCTTTACTGTATAATAGGAGTTCTATACAAAATAAATAAATAATTACATCATAAGGAGACGATGATCCAGCAACCCAAAGTTGACTGGGAGACGATGGCCTGGACCTCTCACAAACTCATCACAGCATCCTCCATGCGCCTCATCCTACAGGACCTGTTCTTGACCTGTGGGAGGGTGTGAGAGAACATGAGTGAGATCACATATGTTCATCGCTCAACAAGTTGTGGGGAATAATGTGCATGAACTCGCCAAAGATGGGAGCTCATGTGAAGTGTGAGGCTTACCAAAGAGGATGGTTAAAGCTGAGCATTGCTTTTAAAGTTGGTCAAAATTTTATTAGCAATTACTAGGTATAAGTAAATACCAACCCAATTAAGTAGTAGAACAAAATTTGATAACAACACCTGCAATGCAATGCATATGAAAAATTGAATTTAGTTCCATAAATTAATCATGTGAGTGTCCGAGCTACTCATGACCGTGAGCACAGCTAGTATACCAGTTTTACACTCTGCAGAGGTTGCACATCTTTACCCACAAGTCATGTTACCCATCTGTCAAGGGATCGTGACTTCCCATACACCTCTACCGAGGAGGTGAGGCAGGGTAACATTACGAGGCCTTTACAAAGTTCCACTAGCTTCAGAAAACCTGATATAGTTTCTAGGAAGCTCCAATGCAGAGACCCCTCGCCTGACCGTCATCGCAGCAAAATCAATCCAAGGGCCTCCCTACACTGACCACTCCCCTACTGCCCTTGCCCCTTTCGGATAAGGTAGTCCTCCATTAGCTTTCCTAATTAGTCAGCCAAGGGCGTCCCATACCACCCTTGTCGTAGCACTGTTTTCCCAGGTGGTTCTCCATGTTCCAATTAACATAATGATCTTATCATGAACAATAAATAATAAACTGATAATAAAAGTATGATCATGAATAATATATATCTCTATACCCAAAACCACATAAAGCAATAGCAGGTACTACCCAAAAATTCAGTGGTAAACAAGGTATAAATATAGTCAAACTAGGGAAGCCTATTGGGTCCCATCAAAATTAACCTATGCAGATCATTATGATTAATTAGAACATGAGTGGGTAAAAAGAAGTGATCAAGGGCACAACTTGCCTAGGACTTGAGATTCCAGGTACCAACTTGCTCTTCAGGTAACTCGTGACCTCATAGCTAGTCATAGCAATACAAACAAACATGGTATATGCAAAATTAACATCACATGAAACATAAGCACAAACTGAATAATATTGATCTACGCGTTGTAACGAGATCGTGGATTCGAGAATCACTACGATCGGAGTCATGGTTAAGGAGTTATGATCTACGGAAGATCTACGTGATTTAAACTATATTATAAATTGATTAATATACATCATATAAGAAAATATACTCTTAAATAATCAATTCAACTTTAATCTAGATTATACTTGTTTAGAAAACCTATTATAGTCAAATTATAATTGTAGACATGTTAACCTTATTTAGTAAAATAGATCTATTATACATAGGATACACGAATATCTAATTATAAAAGTATGTGATATAACAAAATAAGGTTCGCTACTGAGTAGACAATTTTATTACAAAGCCAACGCAACTGGAACGAGTCAATTCGGAATTAAAACGAAGGAGTTATGTATTTTCCGAAGTTTCAAGTGCTTGGCACGGGATAAATTAAGTAAACAATTTTAATCTATGTTTCATGTCTAAACAGAGTTACCAAGTGATAAACAATATTAATATAAACTTATTGCAACTGGAATGGATTAAAAAGGAGCTAAGATAAATTTTCTATGAATTATATAAGTTATGGAATTATTTTTATACTCAAAATCGATTTCTAAATCTATTTTCCTATTTTTCTTTAATTCCTTGACTGCGCACACGATTCCAGAGTAGTTCAGGGTTCTATTCATAAATTCCAGGGCCTACTTCAAATAGTCTTTAACTGGGTCAGGACGCCGGGTTGATTTTGTATTACCCGGAGGGCTCTTATGTAAAAATGGCACGATGAAGGGGTATGGTGAATTCTGAGCCGCTCGGATTAGATCCAACGGCCCGGATCAGACCCCGAATCGGTACGAGATCGTGGCCATCGGATCAAAATCCTACCATCAGGATTTTATGAGCTCTAAATCGCTCGCCACCCATCGATCGATGATCAATGGTCTGTATTCATTTGACGAAGAGGTACCTTGGGATCAAATCTCCTCCGTCGGCCGGAGATCCAACGGTGCCTGTGGGTTCTCCTACCTCCAGCGCCCAGCTCGGCTGTGCAGGATGCCCCCGCGGCGGTGCGGCACCCTAGCAAGGGCCCACCGCAACCCGCACACACGATCTTCCACGACATCCTGGACAACAGTGCTGACGCAAAACGATTGCAACACCATCGAGCTCTCTCTCCCTGCTCTCCTTGTCGCTCGGTTTTGACGCGGCGGTCACAACTTCTCTCTATTCGCATACTCAGCTCACGACACCCTCCATACTCGGCTGCAAAGGCGTAAGAAGTCATGGCCCTATTTATGGTTAACGGCGGAATCTCCCCTGTGACTGATCCCCATGTCGAGAAGGCGGTTGCGAAGGATCTGGGCAGAGCCCACGTGTCTGGTCACGAGATTCCTGGCCATGCACAACTGCTTAGACGTCGGACCCATTTGCGGAGAACGCGCGCGGTTGAACACCCCGGTGATTGTGGAGGTGAGTGCAGAGCTTGGTTACGACAACGAAGATGGCGCTGGCAAGATCAAGCGGATTAGGCGTGAAGTCAGATTCGCCTAGATCGCTAAGGCCCCGATAGCGTAGCTCGAGTTTGTTACGGGTAGCGACGTGGTGAAGAAGACCCTGATGACCGCGGGCCCACATGGAAGCGAGGGATTCAAACACGCAGGCGCGGCACGGGTGGTGAAGTGTGTGGGCCGCGCGGGTGAGGTTAAAATGGGTCGAGGGAAAGAGTTTCGGCCCAAAACGCAGGTATGAGCTTCTTTTCTTTTCTCTTTTTCTTTCTTTTCTCTTTTTTTTCTATTTTCAATTTCCAAATTTCAAGTTTGAATTTAAATCTGATATGCACATACAAAAAGTCCAGCATGATGCAGTAATATATATTTTTTATTTTATTTTATCATTTTAAATAGTATTGCTGCGTAATTCATGAGAGCGAGAAGAAAATAATTCACTCATATCAAAAATTTAAAAATCTTTATGTTTATTAAAAGAATTTAAATTTTTAAATATCTAGTTTTGAGACTCAAATCTAATCTTTGACTATTCAAAATATAATCCTGACATATATGTATTTTCAAGGAATAATTTCTACACTAATAAATTACTTATTTACGACATTTGTTTGGAATAAATAAAAAAATCTTTTTAATAAATCCAAGACAAGATTTTGGGTGTTACAATGGCCTTCGTCTCTTTGAAGAACCAAACATCAAGTATTTGTATGTGTATTAATGTAATATATTTCTTTGTGATGCATGAAACCTTCATACGTACCGTTCTTTGAGTTGCTGGAGAAAAAACACCTCCCTTCTTTTCATGCTTCACGAAGAAAAAAGTTCTCCTTATGTCACTACTGTCGAAGATTAACCTCCTATGTGAAAATATATCTGTCGAATGCATATCTTGTGTTATAGTATGTTCTTTCATAATCCGTCCAACTTTTTCGAAGAAGCAACTTTTCCTTGTTTCTCCATGGCTCTTTAGTGATGCAAAATGATGTATGATGCGATGCTATGCGATATGACATGATGGTATGATGCAAAATGTTATTTGGGCCGAAGGTAAAAAACCACACGAATACACACCCAGACTCTGCATCCCTTGGGAACGACTTTGGAGTCTCTTCACCTTTTACTTAAGTGGTATTTCAGCTCTGCATTCCCTTAGGAACGACTTTGGAGCCAAGCTCTGCATCCCCTTAGGAATGATTTTGGAGCTTCTTCACCTTTTACTTAGGTGACATTTAAGCTCTGCATCCCCTTAGGAACGACTTTGGAGCTTCTTCACCTATGACTTAAGTGGCATTCAAGCTCTGCATTCCCTTAGGAATGACTTTGGAGCTTTGTGACTTACTCTGCATTCCTTTAGGAACGACTTTGGAGGTTTGTGAGCCGCTCTTGTTACACTGAATAATGTAATCATAGCCTTATTACATTGAACTGAAGGTTATACCTTCTTGTATTGTCTTTTTAGAGGAAAATTAAAAACAAGAATAAGTAAAAATACATTGGGCTAAAACACTCTTTTGCGGAAGCATTGTGCTGCCTTCAGTAGATATGCCTCGACTCGGGCATAATGTTGTCGACTGTGCGAGCTTCGGACTCCTCCCGAAGGTCACGCTGTTGCTGGATCTCCCGTTGCCCTTATGGCTGTTGATTGTGACTCGGGGCAGGCGCCATTGGTGGTGGTGGTGGCAGCTGAGCCCAGGAAGCTTGGGAATGACTTGCCGAAGCAACAGAGGCTATAGGTTGTTCGTTGCCCACATACTCCGGGATATACGGAGAGTAGCATGAAGCAGTGTGCAAGACCTGCTTCGGTTGGTTCTGCCGTGCTTCGGCTTCAGCGATTTCCTTCTACTTCTGGATTGTGACTTGACACGTCTTTGTGGTGTGTCCCTTGTCTTCGCCACAGAATAAGCAGAACAACTTCCTGGTTGATTACCATACCTTCCTCTGAAGCTTCTCCCCCTCTGCCTCTCGGGGCTGGTGGCCTATAGGAAGTTTGTTGCATGCCCGAAGACTATGAGTTGTGCTGGCTGCTATGAGCATTGTTGGCCCTGTCATCGTTTGCATTGGGATTGTGGATTGTTCTAACGTGCCTGGGGTGAAGTCTTCCTCCGAAGCCCCTAGTCATCTCAGAATACCTATATGCTTCCTCCCTTCTTTGGCGGAAGTCATTGTTAGCTCGGATGTATTCATCCATCTTCTGAAGAAGTTTCTCCAAGGTCTATGGTGGCTTCCTTGAGAAATATTGAGATGTGGGTCTTGGTCGGAGCCCCTTGATCATGGCCTCAATAACAATCTCATTAGGCATTGTAGGCGCTTGAGCTCTTAGTCGCAAGAACCTTCGGACGTACACTTGCAGGTACTCCTCATGGTCCTGTGTGCATTGGAACAAAGCTTGGGCAGTGACTGACTTCGTCTGGAAGCTGGTGATTAGCATGTCCTTCAGCTTCTGCCACGACGTAATTGTCCTTGGCCGAAGGGAAGAATACCATGTCTGAGCCACACTTCGAACTGTCATAATGAAGGACTTCGCCATGACGACAGTATTGCCCCCATACGAGGATATATTTTTGCTTAGTATCTTATCAGGAACTTCTTTGGATCTAAATGCCCATCATACATGGGTAGCTAAGGTGGCTTGTAGGATGGTGGCCACAGGGTAGCCTGCAACTCGCTGCCAAAGGAGAAGCACCATCGAAAGCAAAGTTACCATGGTGAAAATCGTCGTACCATTCATCTTGATTGATTGGACTCTCTTGACAAAGCTCCCTGTATTGGGGCATTCGGTCTTGGTCATCCTGAGTGAGATGACGCATTTCGTCAGCTGCTTCGTTAATCTTCCTCTAAAGGTCGGCTAGCCGAAGCATCTTTTCCTTCTTCCTTTGTACTTGCTGGTGAATGGCTTCTAGATCCCTGATCTCCTGATCTAACTCCTCCTCCTGAGGTGTTGGGCTGGTAGCCTTTCTCTTCTGGCTCCTAGCTTCTCGCAGGGAGAGTGCCTCCTGGTTTGTGTCCAGTGGTTGCAGAGTAGCCCCTGGCGCTGTTGTCTTCTTCGGTGGCATGGTGAAGCTGAATGCTTGCCGAAGGTGGTCGTTTGAGTTCACCGGAGGTGGGCGCCAATGTTGGTCACTTGTTCTCAAATGTTGTGAATCAAGAACAAGGCAACACGACTGTTAAAGATTAAGGACCTTCGTCTTCCGAAGCATTATCTTCGCATGGGGTATAATGCTCATCAGACGAAGGTCAAGAAGAACATACCTTCATCATTTAATATATGAATAAGAATGCTAAAGGACAAAGATGGTAACCACATCTCATCAATTCATTTATATTTGTATTCCATAAAACATATATAAATATTAACAGTATTAACATTACATTGATACCTTCGGCTTGCTCAAAGGCGTGAATGCGAGAGAGTGATTACAATCCAACGTGAATAGTATGATGTTATTGTTCATCTATTTATAGGCACGGGACGCAGCCCGGGGAAAATTACATCCACGCCCCTGACATTCATCTATTATCATAACACAAAATATTAAGGACTGAATAGTCTTTGTCCCTTTTTAGTCATCATCATACTTGATCTTCGTCATCACATCAAAATCAATGCTCTTCGGTTACAGCTTCGTCGTCCATTCTTATCACCTTCGGGCTACATATTTACCCTGTTATAAGAGAAATCCTTCATCCTGAAGCTGAAGCTGTGACAGAACCTCCCAAGGTATTAGGGCCACCTACAGATGTCCTTGTCCTAAGGACCTCAAACAGTCATGCAGGTGTGCATAATGACTCGACAAGTTCGGTTATCTGTATCTCCATCATATCGCCTAAGAGAGCTTAACCCGTCACGCAGACATTACACATAATCGGAGTAGAGAATGAGTGGAAAGGATTACAATAATATAATTTACATTCATATAAAAATATAGAAAGAGTAGTTATTACATAACCGGGTGTTCGAGTGGGAACTTATTATTACATTACCGGGAGGCAAAACCCGCTCCCCAAATAAGTTTAGTGTTCTTCGTCCTGCTTGGGCACCACCTTGGAACAGAAACAACAGAACTCCGCCGTTTCATCACCTACAACAACATGGGATCGAAAACCCTGAGTACGGAGTGTACTTTCGCAAGTCTTACCCGTCAAAGGAAAAAGACTCTCAAGGATATGCTGGCTTTTGGGGAATCAAGGTAAAGCTTATCAAGATTTGAAGACTCTGTTTGCAGAAAAGCTTACTATGAGTGGATCCTTAAAAAGTCCATTTTTATTATCAGGTTAAGTAGTTACCTGCATCTAGAGTTCTTTCTATCCTAGATCAAGCACTTGGCCTACACTAGCCGTCTTTTATCATCCCTTTAGTTCACTGGATTGCTACGTGTAAGTCAGTGACCAAGTCTTCATGTCCAAGAAATAACGGCGATCCGAATTGATTAATACCCAGCTGGGGATCTCCAACCACACAACATATAGCACTTAACCCTTGCATATGTCAACTCGCCACCGGGTTTCTCAAGACCAGAATGGGTTCACGCCAACCGAGAGCACAGATACACCACCGTCCAACCTCTTGCCATAGAGGGTACACGCTACTCTCGCCATCTCTCCACTCCCATTGCGTGGTGGCATTTCTGGTATTGGTCCGATCGAGGCAAAGCTTACCCATGATGAGGCATGTGGCCAGTTAAAAGGTCCTCGATCATCAAGCCTACATCAGTTCGGTCCTTAATCGACTCAGACGGAGACACTACATAGAGACTTCCTTCTCGTGCAAGTCACCCACCCGATCTCGTATTTATAATTTACAACCCAAAGTTTGGTACCTGACAGAGGTACATCTTTCAGATGTTGAACCCATCACGGCCATGATGGATTCACCATCACAAGTCTTTTCTTTGTAAAAATACTCATCCCATGTGAAGCACCACCTTTTGTTTAAAGCAAAACATTTTGTTTTCTAAAGCAAATCTAAGCATCATAAAACTTTAAGGGGGTGTTTGGTTTGAGGAATCACTTCATCCAAAATGTGGTGGTGCATCATGGGTCCATTCCTCAAATTTGGTGGGATGATCTTATGCCTCATATTAGTACTAACTAAATAACTATAAGGAATGAGGTGATGATGGATCAACTCAATCCATTCCACAAACCAAACAAAAAAGTGAGGAGTGAGAAGACGATGGACTAGATCATTCCTCAAACCAAACAACTTATAAGTAAATCAGGCAACAAGGAATGGTAATCAGTTTCCAAGGAAGGGAATGCAACAATTGTTTAGCACACAACTCCTATCACCTAATGCATCATCTCAAGTGATAAAGAGTTTAAAACAACAAGGAAAGGGATAAATGCACCGGGGCTTGCCTTGTGTTGCAGGAGGTTCCGGGTCTACTCCACAGATGTCGAAGTAGAAGTTATTCTCGACTGGAGGATTTTTAGCTTGAGTGACAACTTCTTCTTCAACCACAGTTTCTTCCTTGTTTTCTATACATGACAATACATGTACATGAATGCTTATGTGATGTCATGAATATGCAGTTACACAATAGAAATATTGTATCTTGAATACAACTTTCCTTCACGGTGCAAACTAATCACTAGGGTTTCCTAAGTTGGTATTCTACCAGTATCAAGTAACTTAACCTTAAGAGGCTAGTTATTGGGTTTGGGACCAAACGATATCCAAATCATTTCAAACTTCACCCAAGGTCTTCAATCATCATACTAAGCCTACCCAAATAGTTTTACCATTTTTGGAGCTACTAAATTATTTCTAAAATTCTAAAAGGCTTGATTTGAACACCTTTAAAGGCTACATAATTCTAGGTTTGGGATAAAAAAACTTGGAACTATTTTCATTAAATACTAGATATTTTTAGGAGTATAGCAAAATTTGTCCCATAATTTTATCATTTTTCTACTATTTTCTACATAATTCTTAATCTGCCAGTAAAAAGAAAAAGAGAAATCATGAATAGTGTTGGGCCAATTCTGGCCCATGCCAGCCCGCGAACGGAAGAATACACGCGCGCCCGCGAACTTGCGCAGAGGCCCCTGGCCTTTTAAATAACTGGTAAAGAATCCCTAAGTACTATTCATATGTATCTCTGACCATTGCACTTAAGCCCATGTATTTCTATTCCTTCACAAATCAAGTCCGTGGAGACGACGCGCGAAGCGCATGGCCGGAGCCGTGCATACTCACCATCGAGGACGTACTCCGATGGTGTCGAGCATGTAGACACCCTCAGGGATGCAACCCGAACCTATTCACACGCTCAATTTGATAGAGCGCCGCTACTTCATAGCTATCCGCGGTGGCGGCGGAACCGGATCACCGGCACATCTTTACCGTGTACTCGAGCCGGTTAAGCTTAATCCAAGGACGCAAAAGGACTAAGTGGTTTACTACGGTTATAATGCTTGTGCAAACTCAGACGGAAACTACTTGGCACAACCAGTCGACGGGAACCATGTCCGCGGCGGCGTTCCCAAACAGTACCGTCGCATTCTCTACACTATGCCGCGGTAACACTTAATTGGCCGAGACCGAGAGCTTTCCTAACATCAAAGGATGTAGAAACATGAACCAGAGGGACATGAACGGACCTGTGGATGGTTGACCACAGCGCGAGGTCACACGGCGGCGTTCTTGGCCGATTTGGGGGAAATTCCAAATTCTCAGGCTACGATGGCTAATCGGGAGCGAGGAATGGTGCACTAGCTTCGTAACAAGATAGTGGAGCAGGCCTAACACTCAATTTATAGTGATCACTCTAGTGTTTCACGAATTTGGGATGAGATGAACTTGCGGCCGGAGGGGAGGCGAGTCACCAAAGTATACAATCGTGGCGCTCGGTGAGGTAAAGACTCCATCGATAAATGGGCTGTCCACTGCGATATCTTGCGACACGATAACGATTATAAGCACGTGGCACGACTACAAAGAGCGGTGAACTCTAGCGAGGGCACCTCGGCCGATAGCGCGACAAGTGGCACGGTGAACAGTCCAGCGATAACGCTCCAACTCCTCTCCGTGTTGAGATCTTTTACCTCAAGCAGTTATCCGCGCGCTTTGGGCCTGAATCGCAACGCCAGCGTGGATCGCGACGCGGGTTCACCGGCGGCGAGATTCACTGCACCTAGGATCTTTTTCAGGTTACTGTACCATGGAAACTTCATTTAGTGCGCCTGACAGAGCAAGTTAAGGAGCTTCATTCTCAAATTTTTATGTGGAGAGCTACCAATCCGACTATATGAAAGTTGTTGTTCAACATACCAGCTTTGGTTTTGTTATAAAGATCTTGATCAAACATCCACTAGATTGGGCGTTACTTGGTTCTAAATTTGATCCGATGCCACTTAGAGTCTGAATTTCAGACTGACAATTGACTGATAGCCCATCTTCAAGTCCATTTTTCTTCAATTTCCATACAGCTCTAAGGCTCAGCCACTTAATCAAACTTAGACTATTATAGTAACTCTACAATTTTGTTGCAGTGACTCATGGCAAAATCTCCATGGATCAAGAGATATTAGGGCATAAACTTGGCCTCAAGTCACTGATTTCAGAGTTAAGCCCCATGGGTGCTCTTGGGGACTTTTGCAAATTACTCCAATTTGTTCCACAAAACATGGAAATCTCCAAATGTAAAAGTTGCTTAGATTTTGTTACTCTACCACTTTGATATATGCACTTTGGTCCAAAAGTGTATATAAATTGATTTCACCTTAAAAGAGCACTATTTAGGGTTTCTAGAGTCCTTATTAGGGTTGAAGTGTGCTAGCATTTTAAGTGGCACTCAAATTCTCTAGGTTTAGTCTCCTTTGAATATCTCCACTAACCTTTGAGATCATACTCAATTTGTTATCATACACACCCACATACCTCTATCCCTTGGTTAAGTACCCTATCCTAGGGTTTAAGGATCACTTCAAGTCATCACATTACAACTTGTTTTGAAATTTTAGCCTAGTGGTTGCACTCTAGGTGTAACATACATAATGAAATGTCAATGCATCTGATGTCATGCCCAAGTTTTATTTCTTGTAACACCAGGGGTGTTACATCCTTCCCCCCATAAAAGAATCTCGTCACGAGATTTAAGGTCCTAGGGTAAGTAATGGAAAAGGAAACACGTCACAACTTTATTTCCTAGTTTATCTTACAGAGCAGGGGGTGGTGTGGGGTTTGTTCTAACTTTACAATAAAGTACATAAACCTTACAGATTACAGGAAGTTAAAAACTTAGGAAATTTTTTCTCTAAGAAGTCTCGAGTCTCCCAAGTAGCTTCTTCTTCGGTGTGTTGGTTCCACTGTACCTTATAAAATTTGAGAGTCCTCTTTCTACTAACTCTGTCCATCTGATCCAAAACTCGAATGGGATGTTCTGCATAGGTCAAATCTAGTTCGAAAGTAACATCCACCACATCCATAGTTCGATCAGGAATCTGAAGACATTTCTTTAACAGAATTACATGGAACACATTATGCACCGCAGACAATGATTCTGGCAATTGAAGTCTGTATGCCACTTGCCCACATCGCTCAAGAATGGGGAACGGTCCAATATATCGGGGTACCAACTTTCCTCTAACCCCGAATCGACTAACACCCTTCATTGGTGATACTTTCAGGTATACATGGTTGCCGGCTTGAAAAACCAATGGTCGACGTCGTTTATCTGCATAATTTTTTTGTCAAGCTTGAGCTTCTCTCAAGTTATGTCTTATGCGTCGGACCTTTTCTTCCGTTTCTTTAACCAAATCAGGCCTGAAAAACCACCGTTTTCCGGATTCTGACCAATTTAAGGGTGTTCTGCATCATCGTCCGTATAGAGCTTCAAAAGGTGCCATCTTAATACTTTCTTGATAACTGTTATTATAAGAAAATTCTGCTAACAGTAGACAATCATCCCATTTTTGTGGAAACTCCAAGACACAGGCTCGTAGCATATCTTCCAATATCTGATTTACCCTTTCAGTTTGTCCGCTCGTCTGAGGATGATAGACCGAACTGTGGAGTAATTTAGTACCCAAAGATTTGTGCAGCTCCTACCAAAATTTGGATACAAATTGCGGTCCTTGGTGCAATACTATCGTCTTTGGAACTCTATGCAAACTGAGAATACGAGCCACATATATCTGAGCATAGGTAATGACCGGGTAATATGTTTTGACTGGCAGAAAATGAGCTGTCTTTGTAAGCCGGTCAATTATGACCCAAATAGAGTCAAATCCTTTAGCTATCTTGGGTAATCCCACAATGAAATCCATACTGATGTCTTCCCATTTCCAGGTTGGGATCGATAATGATTGTAATGGTCCAGCAGCTTTCATATGTATCGCCTTGACATGTCTACTAGTGTCACATGTTGCCACATAGCGTGCGATTTCAATCTTCATCTTAGTCCACCAATAATGTTGTTTCGAATCTTGATACATCTTAGTGCTTCCAGGGTGAATGGAATATCGACTAAGATGAGCTTCGTCCATGATTTGTTGACAAACTTCAGCATTCTTTGGCATCACTATGTGGTCTTTAAACCATATCACTCCTTGATCATATTTCCTAAAACAATTAGCTTTGCCTGCCTCCTATTTCTCATGAATATATTTCATACCCTTATCTATCCTTTGAGCATCAACAATCCTTTGTAGAATAACTGACTCAAGCTTCAACTGGGTCAAGGCTCCTTGTTGTACTATTCCCAGATTTAATTTTTCCATTTCTTGACATAAAGTGGTGTTAGGTGATCTTATTGTAAGACAATGACAAGAGGCTTTATGACTTAAAGCGTCTGCCACCACATTAGCTTTTCCTGGGTGATAATGAATTTCCAAGTCATAATTCTTGACCAGCTTGAGCCACCTTCGTTGTCTCTTATTTAGCTCTGACTGGGTGAAGATATACTTCAAACTCTTGTGATTCGTATATAAGTGGCATATATTCCCCAGCAGATAATGACGTCAAATCTTAAGGGCATGAACTACTGCAGCTAGTTCCAAACATGTGTGGGGTAATGTTCCTCATGCCGGCATAGCTGCCTTGAAGCATAAGCTATTACTCGTCCTTCTTGCATCAGGACACATCCAAGTCCACTACCTGATGTGTCACAATAAACATCAAATGGCTTCTTAATATCCGGTTGGGCCAAAATCGGTGCAGTGGTCAACAATACTTTCAATTGTTCAAAGGCCTTGTTGCACTTAGAGGACCAATCAAACTTAACATCATTTTTCAATAACCCCGTAATGGGTTTAACAGTCTTGGGAAATCCGAGATAAATCTGCGGTAATAACCAGCCAATCCAAGGAAACTTCTAATTTGATGCGCTGAAGTGGGTGTTTTCCAGTCCAGAATATCCTTGACCTTGCTAGGATCAACCACAATCCCATTGGCACATAAAACATGTCCTAGAAATTGGATTTCTTCCAACCAGAATGCGCACTTGCTGAATTTAGCATAAAGCTGATGTTCTCTCAAGCGCGTTAATACAATTCGCATATGTTTTGCATGCTCCTCCTCATTCTTGGAATAGATCAAAATGTCATCAATGAAGACCACCACAAACTTGTCTAATTCGGGCATGAATACCGAATTCATCAAGTAGGTGAAGTGGGCTGGAGCATTGGTCAATCCAAAAGACATAACTAAATATTCAAATAACCCATACCGAGTAGTGAAAGCAGTTTTGGGTATATCCTTAGGTCGAATTCTGATCTGATGATAGCTCGATCTGAGATCAAATTTAGAAAACACCCGGGCTCCAGTGAGTTGATCGAATAAAATATTGATCTGAGGAAGAGGATACTTGTTTTTAATAGTCACTTCATTAAGGGGTCTGTAGTCCACACACATTCGAAGAGTTTGATCCTTCTTCTTGACAAAGATTGTTGGACATCCCCATGGCGATGTACTCGGTCTAATAAATCCTTTCTCCAATAAGTCTTGTAATTGCATCTTGAGTTCCGCCAGCTCATTGGGTGACATAAGTATGACCTTCTGGAGATAGGAGCCATACCGGGCTTCAATTCAATCACAAACTCCACATCCCTTTCCGGAGGTGACCCGGGCAAATCTTCAGGGAATACATCCGAGAATTCACACACAACTGGAATGTCCTGTATCTCTTGCACTATGGCTTAAAAAACTTGTCCAGATACTTTAACTGGGACAGATACAGGAATGGACAAATTGACTTCTTCTTGTCCATGACTTAATTGAATAGTCCTTTGATCCACATTAATGATAGCCTTATTCTGGGCTAACCAATTCATGCCTAGAATTACATCTACAACTTGTCCCTTTATAACTATCATGTTGGTAGGGAACTCATGTTCGGCCAATGTTACGGCAAATCTTAGTAAATATTTGACCCCCAGGCGATTGAATAACAAAACCCTCTTTTGATTCAGTACTATGTATGCAATGTTTCTCAACAAAAGTCTTGCTCATAAAAGTATGTGATGCACCAGAATAAAAAAGGATGACAGTGGGATGATTGGCAACGAGAAACGTACCCATCATCACCGGTTCTCCTTCCGGGGTGGTCACCACTTGGGTGTAATAAACTCGCCCAGTTTTCTTTGTATTCTTGCCCACTAGAGGGTTGACCACATTTCCCTTTCGTTGAGTTGCGTTCCTAGAAGTCTGTTGGAAATTTGATTTATTCTGCTTTGGATAGGGGCAGTCTTTGATAAAGTGTCCTGACTTCCACAATTAAAGCAGCCATTTGAGGAACTGGGTAGGGCGGGAAAACGAGCACCAGTGGCACTCGGCTGATTGTTCTGGGCGGGGGCAGGAGTGGGACGAATGAAAACTGGTTGTTTGAACGGATATGTGGGTGGACGAGGAGAAGAGCGATTTGGGTTGAAAGGACGAATTACCAACCTTGTCCGCTTTTTAGACCCCTGAGATGATCCTTCACCCCATATCTCTTTGTTTTTCCTTGTCCCGAATTCTTGGCTTCCACGGACAGCGTTGTGCTTATGGCCCTGCTATAGGTGAGATCCAGGCATGTGGCCATCTTACGCTGGAGTCGATCACTCAAAACTCTCATGAAGCAAATTTTCTTCTTCAAATCCATGTCCACTTGATCTATGGCGTACTGGGAGAGATGATTGAATTTGTTGAGATACTGCATTACCAAGTCTCCCCATTGCTTTAAAGGTATAAACTCCTCCAGCTTCATTTGTAAAACCTTTTCTGGAACATAATGTTCCCTGAACGCCTGTTTGAATTCCGCCCACGTGACCAGATGTCCTGCAGGCTGAATAGTTGAAAATTTTGCCTACTAGGTGCTGGCAGGACCTCTCAATTGTTGGGCGACGAATAAGGGCTTCTGTGTTTCAGTACACCTGATCAGTCCGAATTTTTGCTCCATAACCCCGCACCCATTCATCTGCTTCCAAAGGTTCTTCTGCTTTGACAAAAAAGCGGTGGACGAGTTTCAGAAAACTCCAAGTACGTGGTGTCTCGTGGCCCTTGGGGTTGACCTCTGCCTCCATGTTGCTGAAACTGATTCCCCGCCAATTCACGTAGGAAACGTGTGTTGTCAGCGGTAGCATTAACTAAGGCAGCGATAGACTCAGCCAATGTAGGAGGTACAGGTGGCGGGTTTGGAGTTTCCCCCCGTCGCGGGAAGTTCCCGCCTCGTCTTGAGCACGAGTTCTTGACGACATGTGAGGAAGAAAAATATACTGAATTATTACATGCCGAAAGTACACCACCTTTATTACATTATGCCAAACTAGTACTAATTTATACATACTCATTAGTACAACTCAACTTCCTTATTTAATTTACATAAGGACACCACTTATACTACACTACTCTAATTATCTTCGTCCTTGTCCGCTCCTGCTCTACTGCCAGCTTCGAGATAACGTTCATCTGCGAGGTTCATGGAAGGAGGGGCTCCAAAAAGATCCAACTCCCCATCAGATCCTCTACTAGCTGCTCCACATGTTCCGACTCCCATGGCTGCAACCTCTGGTGGTACATTCGAATGTAGCCGGTCGTATAACACATGCACTTCCTCATGCAGAGTTTTATAATACACTGTAGATTCTCTAGGGATGCGCTTAGTTCTGCAACCCGGGCTAGAGCATTTGCCTCGCAATCCCAGGCGAAAGAGCGCGAATTTATGTCGTGTGGTTGGAGATCCTAGGCGAAAGAGGCGAAAGAGGCGAAAGAGCACTTCCTCATGAGTAGTGTGTTCCCTCCGTGGCAAGAAGCTAGACATCGGTGTATCTGTGCTCTCGGTTGGTGTGAACCCATTCTGGTCTTGAGAAACCCGGTGGTGAGTTGACATATGCAATGGTTAAGTGCTACATATGTCGTGTGGTTGGAGATCCCCAGCTAGGTATTAAACGATTCAGATTGCCGTTACTTCTCGGACATGAAGACTTGGTCACTAACTTACACGTAGCAATCCAGTGAACTGAAGGAATGATAAAAGACGGCTAGTGTAGGCCAAGTGTTTGATCTAGGATAGAAAGAACTCTAGATTCATGTAATTACTTAACCTGATAATAAAAATGGACTTTTAAGGATCCACTGTTAGTAAGCTTTTCTGCAAATAGAGTCTTTGATTCTTGATCAACTTTACCTTGATTCCCACGAGCCAGCATATCCTTAAGAAGTATTTTTCCTTTGTCGGGTAAGACTTGCGAAAGTACACTCTGTACTCAGGGTTTTCGGACCCATGTTGTTGTAGGTGATGAAACAACCGAGTTTTGCTGTTTCTGCTCTAAGATGGTGCCAAAGCAGGTGCAAGATCATTGAACTTGTGTTGTGGGAGGGTGTTTTGCCTCCCAGTTATGTAATAATAAGTGCTGCACTCGAACACCCGTTATGTAATAAATACTCTCTCTATATTTTATATGAATGTAAATTATGTTATTGTAATCCTTTTCGCTTATTCTTTACTCTGAATATATGTGTAATGTCTGCGTGATGGGTGAAGCGCTCTTGGGCGATATGATTAAGATACAGATAACCGAACTTGTCGAGTGATTATGCACACCTGCATGATTATCTGAGGTCCTTAGGACAAGGACATCTGTAGGTGGATCTAATAACTTGGAAGGTTCCGTGACAGCTGGTATCAGAGCGAAGCCCGTCTCTTCGGACATTACGTAGTACTTCAAAAGAATTTTTAAATACTTACCTTGAAACATTCTTTCATTCTTATCTTACCACTTTCTGGTAGTAACTTACCTTTTGAAGTCGGGCAACAGAGTGCTAAATAATAGTATGCGTAGGAAATAAGAGATCACTAAAAGTTGATTCCATGATTATTAAGTTATGCATGCATCATGTTTAAACTACACTAAATAAACTTTCCCCTCTTATGGAGATATGGCACGAACCAAGACCACCCAGCGCAAAGCAACCGGACCTCATGATGTACCCTGGCATCAGCTGGCTCCTAGACACGAGGGGAGCAGCAGTGGAAGCAACGACCCAATAGGGGATTTGGAGGCCAGGGTGGCGCGACTTATGTCAGAGCTATGCCATGAGAGTAGGGAGCGTGCGCACGATAGCCGCCGCATTGCTGAACTGTCATTGGAAGTTCAACGCTTGCAGCTGGAAATTGCGGAACACAACACAACCATTGACTGGGTCGTAAATTTGCGGTCTTTCGCCTGGGATTGTGAGGCCAAGGCTCTAGCCCGGGTAGCAGAACTAAGCGCATCCTTGGAAAACCTGCAAGCGTATTGTAACACCCTACATGAAGAGGTGCACGTGTTGTACGACCGGCTGCATCCGAACATGCCACCAGAAGTTGCAGCAATGGGAGCTGGACCATCTGGAACAGGTAATGGAGGATCTGATGGGGCGTTGGACCTTTTTGGAGCCCCTCCTTCCATGAACGTTGCAGATGAACGGTCTCCTGAAGCGGGTAGTGGAGCAGCTAAGGACGAAGAGAATTAGAGTAGTATAGTTTAAGTAATGTCCTTATGTAAAATAAATAAGGAAGTCGAGTTGTACTACTGAGTATGTATAATTATTACAGTTCAGCACAATGTAATAAAGATGGTCTATGTTTGGCATGTAATAATTCAGGATGTTTCTCTTCCTCAGATGCCATCGCGAACTCGGGCTCATGACGGGGCGAGAACTTCCCGCGGCTGGGAGGAAACTCCCAACCCACCACCTGTACCTCCTACACTGGCTGAGGCTATCGCTGCCTTAGTCAATGCTACCACCGACAACACACGCTTCCTACGTGAATTGGTGGAAAATCAGTTTCAGCAACATGGAGGAAGAGGTCAACCTCAAGGACCACGAGATACCACATATCTAGGGTTCTCTGAGACCCGTCCACCACTCTTTGTTAAGGCTGAAGAACCCCTAGAAGCAGATGAATGGGTGCAGGTGATGGAGCAAAAGTTCGGGCTGATCTGATGCACTGAGACACAGAAGCCCCTATTTGCCGCCCAACAATTGAGGGTCCTGCCAGCACCTAGTGGGCAAAATTTTCAGCCATTCATCATGCAGGACATCAGGTCACGTGGGAAGAGTTTAAACTGGCATTCAGGGAACATTATGTTCTAGAAGGAGTGCTGAAAGTCGCCTAGAGGGGGGGTGGATAGGCGGAAACTGAAATTTATAAACTTAAAGCACAACTACAAGCCAGGGTTAGCGTTAGAAATTGTCGGGGACCATAATTAGGGGTACCCCCAAGACTCCTAATCTTAGCTCGTAACCCCCATCAGCACAAAGCTGCAAAGGCCTGATGGGCGCGATTCAGGTCAAGGCTCCGTCCACTCAAGGGACACGATCTCGCCTCGCCCGAGCCCAGCCTCGGCCAAAGGCAGCCGACCCAGGAGGATTCACGTCTCGCCCGAGGGTCCCCTCAAGCAACGGATGCACCTTCGACTTGCTTGAGGCCCAGGCTTCGCGGAGAAGCAACCTTGGCCAGATCGCCACGCCAACCGACCGTATCGCAGGAGCATTTAATGCAAGGATCGACTGACACCTTATCCTGACGTGCGTGTGGCGGAACCGCCCGAATTATTCCAACTTAAGTGCCCGAGTCCCGCCTTAGAGGCTAGACTACACTTAAATGGGAATAACCCGTCAATCCCTCGGATCTAGTCCGACACGGCCACTTGACAGGATCAAGTACCACAATCTCACTCGAAGGTGAGTCACAGAGCAAATACAATAAAGCATAAAACCATACATGTCACAATGTTAAATTATTACATCACCATCATCATCGTTGGAGTTTTTGCAAAAGTAACCATCATTGTTCGAAGTGCAGCGGAATAAAACTAACGGTAAATAAATAGAGAGATGGGGAAGCCTGTCCCATCACTCCTCATGCTCCTCCTCAGCCGAGGCAGGGTCCCACTCAACAGTCCAACCCGGTGGCAGGGTGGACGGCCAAGTTATCCCAGCAACCATCTCCTCCAGAGAACCTGTAAAAAATTATGCCACAAGCAAGGCTGAGTATACTAATACTCAGCTAGACTTACCCGGTGTGAGGAGTCTACTCCTCTACCTCTAGACATGCAGCTGTTTGGCTGTGGGGTTTGGTTGCCAAAAGCACTAGCTGAGTTTCTAATCAAGATTTTAACTTTGTCAAAGTTAAGTGTGACTCTCTTAAGGCTAAAAGTGTACTATCTATTCATACAAAGTAGCAAACATTTTAGCAATCAACATCTTATATCATTTCCGCATCATTTCACTTGTTACTCAATGTAGCAGTATGGATCAAGCAGTCTCATTAGCTACGAGAAGTAGACGATTCGAATCGAGTTTTTATCCTTGCAAGGTAAACCTAAACACACGACATGTAGGGGCACTCCGTCCCCACACACGTCAACCGTCCCCATCGATTCCCCGTCAGCAGATAGGGGCTCACCGCCTTGGCGTACAATGCCTCACTGACCCCGACTGGCCGTCGTGCAGTGACCGCACTTGTACCCACCATAACCGGAATGGGAGACCTCGTCTCAGGTCGCGTGAGGAGGGCAATCTGCTGCCAGGTTCAATCAGGTACTAGGCTTACCGATTTACCATATTTCTCGGCATGTGCTTAGTACGTTCAAACGCTTGACTCACGGTACCACACCTTAATCCTTATTCAAATTTTATCCCGTGGACAACCAATCCCCATGGATTGTTGTCCACAACCACATCAGTACGATATGAAAGTGGGTACAATCAATTTCCTGATCTCGCGCGAGTGCTAGAAAAATCACTCGTCTTCTACCGAGACCCTAATTAAGTAAAGCAACTACTCGACCTGTCATACTAGTATTCATTTCAAAAGGATTTCTGAGATCATGCAATTAGGGTTTCAAACAATTCCTACACCTAAGTGCACAATCAATCCTACAATCATTAAGTGAAGTAAAATAGCATAAATAACAGGTTATGCATAAAACCGGGGCTTGCCTTCCAAAGCAGTGGCAGGCAGGTCCTCTGGTGCAGGCTCTGGTGCTGGATCTGGGGCTACTTCCTGAGCAGCTCCTTGCTCCGGCACGAGGATGTACTCTCCGTCAGCAAGATTACAGTCTATCGAAATGCAATGAACATGTATGTCATGATTATGCAAGATTCAAGAACATAAGCTAAAAGAAACTAAGTCAGAATTAACTTAGGGTTTCCTGGTTATGCGGGGCTTCTAGTGGTACATATATACACAGACTTATTAGCTTTTAAGCTTAGGTTTTCTTTTAGGATAACATAGTGGATCTGTATTGTCTTTATAGATTTCAGTGGACAAAGTTATAAAGGTATTATAAGGACATTAATTTCCACTACTTAATTTCCTCTCTTTAGTGTTTATTTATGAATTCTAGTGGGGTTTGAACTACCAAGGTGAATTAATTATTTTTAATAATTCCACAAAATTTACAGTGGCTTGCCCTTGGTCAATAGGGCCTGTCTTAGGAATATGAGATTTAAAATAAAAAGGTTAGGTTGTATACAAAAATAACAAAAAGTGGGGCAATTAAGCCACTTTGCACTACAAGTCCTTTATTAAAGTGGATTCTGACTTAAGGGTTATTTTTGTTGGCCTCTAACAGTGATAATAAGCTCTTGTACCAAAAATGACAGAGAGCAACATGATGGTTAATTAATGATGGATTTTTGAAGTTTGGTGCAAAAAGGGTGATTAGAACTAACTTGTTGTTTGAAAAATACCAAACAACAGATTTCAGATTTTTCTTAAGTTCTTATTATCAACACATTAGTTATCCTAAGGTTTGGGGAGGTTTTACCTTAGGGTTATTTTTGTAGGGTTTTTCTAAGTTATCCTTGTTTTATTAATTTAAAAGGTAGCTTTCTTATTTTATACTACAACAGGGTATGATACATTTTTCCAGTGAACTACATTGACTAAGTATCTCAACAAAAATAGGGGTGCCCTCTGGTTCATTATTTATGTCACTTTTTCTATTTTTCTTAAACTTAAGCATATTATGGAATAAGGGGTTAAAACTAACTTAATGTAATGGACAGAGGGGTTTAACATTTTTAACTAGGTCAGTAGGTAGATATAAACTTCTCCAAATTTTTCTAACCTTAGTTAAATAGTACAACCATTTTTCTTGCTATTATTAAGCTTTTGGTCCAAACTGTAATTAAATCATAACCTTATATTTTTCTCTAGTGCTTATGGGGTTTTATATTTTTCTTAGATAGGTTACATTATTTAGAGTCTGGCAAAATTAGTTTGACCAAATTTGGATAAACCAAACAGAAGTTATGGGTTTTTAAAGTTTCTGTTTGAATTTAAATCAGGTTTTAATTAAGTTTTTCTGGAAAAACCAGTTTGCGCCAAGGTCCCTAGGTTTAAACCGAATCAAACCTCGCAGATCTACCCTTACGCCACTATTCACTTGAGTCTCTGACTTTGCACTTAACCCCCCTAGCTTTCACTCCCTCTCACCCGCAGTCCTTCCCTCACTAAAACAGTAGCCGCGGGAAAGAAAGGACGGCGCGGCTTACCGGCGGCGAGGGAGGTCCGGCGAGGTGGTCGGCGACGTTCGGGAGGTCGTGACGGTCACGTCGATGTGCGGGTCGTCGTAGGGGATGGCCGGAATCGCCCGGTCCACGCGCGCAGGCGGGCGAGCTCGTCGGCGGCATGTGCTCCGGCCTATCCACGGTGGTACAGTTCAATCCAAGGGCATAGGGAGCTTCATGGAGGTCTAAGGAGTCTAACCGTGCAAGGAATCGAAGAGAGATTCACCGTGTACCTCGGTCCACGGTTGCCGGCGGTCGGGTGAAGTCCGGTGACCTTGTTCCGGCGTCTCCGGTGAAGCAGAGCCCGATTCTTTGCTCGGGGAGCTTCACGGAGGCGTGCACAGTCTTCTCCGAGGGCTGGACGGGGCTGGGAATGACTGGGCCGGCCGGTCTACGGCGGCAGGGGGATCGGGTGGCCGCGGACACGCTGTGCACTGGCCAATGGCGGTGAACTAAGCTTCGGCGAGGGTCGGGCGGGTGCGGAAGGGTACGGTCGAGGCCTGGGAGGGTTTTATAGGCGCGGACGCGGACCAGGGCGCTGGCTTGGCTTGGGCGCGGCGCGGGGCTCACGGGGGCGCGCGCGGGCGTGCTCTGGCGCGGCAGAACGCGTCGAACACGTGGCGGTTTGTTTCTTCCATTGTTCAAACGCCGGCAGAGGTCGCAAACGTGCGAATCTTTGCAAAAGTTCGGCGCAGACCTCTTCCTGGCACCTAGGGCTGTCACTCAACTGTGAGACGTCGGGGCAGATATGGCCTAGGGAGGGAGATCTTCGAGTGCCAAATCGGGAGTGTCACACTGCGCGCTTCGCGACAAAAGCCATGCCATGGCATGTCAAACGTCTGAGTCTTGGGCTCAACTTTTTCCAAGGGGTTCCTTAGATAATTTGGCTCCTTTTTGCTATTTAGACTCTGGGGTTTTGGTGCCATTAGCTAGGTGAACACCACTGATCTTCGATTTAGGGTTAATTTTATACTTAGAGAAAAATAGAGAACCCTAGCTCTCTCTCCACTTAGTGATTTGATTTAGGGTTTCTCCAGGGGCCTTTTTGCAATATTTCCTTCCTCTAATTGCTGGTTATAAGGTTACTTGGGGTTGGTTTAAGGATTACTCATATTTTGCATATTTGCTCATTTTCTTTTCCCTCTTATCCATGGCTTTGGAAAGGAGGGTTCAAGAGGGGTTTAGGGTTTGCCCCCCTTTCTTGTCAAATGTAGCAAATGCACAAAAGCTTAAATGGTGCCCTTAGGTCCTTAGAATTCTTGGTTAGCACATAATCTCCAAGGTTCTTTGTTCCCCTCAAGTTATTTCCACATGTGATCACAATCCTTAGCATTCAGGGTATGCTCTAGTCATGGTAACACCTGAGGTGTTACAGCCCTCCCCCCTTAAAGGAATCTCGTCCCGAGATTTTAGGTAGAGTCCTTTGGAGGGTGCTTGAGGGTGTGTTAGTGCTACTCTCCCTTTATGCTCAAGTTTCACTTTTTAACTGTTCTTCGAATGTCATCCTCTTTGCAACTTCAGAAGGAAGCCCTTCTTAAGTTAAATCCACGACTTAGACTATCCTTGTTATCTAAGTTTTTCTTATAATTGACTTCAAAGGGCAGGTGGGGGTGGGGTTTTGGGGTTACGTACCGACTCCTTTGGGCAGAAAGTCGGGGAAGCGAGAGCGTAGAAAATCCTCAGTCTCCCATGTAGCTTCTTCTGCTGAATGATGACTCCACTGAACCTTATACATTCTGACTGACCTTGCCCGAGTTGATCTTTCCTTCTGATCTAATACCTTGACGGGATACTCTTGGTAGGACAAGTCTGGTTCTATTTCAAAGTCTGGTTCCGGTAGCACTTCAGTGGGTAGACGAACACATTTCCGCAGCTGAGATACATGGAACACATTATGAACTGCTGACATGTGAGGCGGTAATCCCAATTGGTAGGCTACGGGTCCACAACTTGCCTCGATCCGATAGGGTCCAATGTAGCGAGGAGCTAACTTGCCCTTGATCCTGAATCTCTGGACACCCTTGGTGGGTGATACCTTAAGATAGACATGATCTCCCACCTCAAACTGTAGAGGCTTCCGCCTCTTATCATGATAGCTCCTTTGCCTGGCTTGAGCAGCTTCTAAGTTCTTGGTAATAACTCTGACTTTAGCCTCTGCCTCGAGTACTAAATCTGGCCCAAAAATTTCCCTTTCTCCTGCTTGAGACCAATTTAGTGGGGTCCTACACCTTCTCCCATATAATGCCTCAAAAGGTGCCATCTTCAGACTGGATTGATAACTGTTATTGTAAGAAAACTCCGCCAAAGACAGACACTTGTCCCAATCCTTCCCATAATGTAGTGCACATGCTCGCAACATGTCTTCCAAAATCTGATTCACCCTTTCTGTTTGGCCATCTGTTTGAGGGTGATATGCTGAGCTTCGGATGACATGGGTCCCAAGTGACTCTTGCAATTGCTCCCAAAATCGTGCCACAAATGGTGCTCCTCTGTCAGATACAATGGTCTTGGGAATACCATGCAACCTTACTATCTGATCAACATAAATTTCAGCGTACTTCTCTGCCCTGTGGGTGGTATGCACTGGCAAGAAATGAGCAGTCTTGGTCAACCTGTCCACGATAACCCAAATTGAATCATGGTGCCTGGAAGTATTGGGTAATCCCACTATGAAGTCCATGCAAATGTCCTCCCATTTCCAAGATGGTATGGGAAGGGGTTGCAAAGGGCCTGCTGCCTTCAAGTGACTGGCTTTTACCCTCTGGCAAGTGTCACACTCGGAGATGTACTTGGCAATTTCCCTCTTCATCCTGGTCCACCAATAAAGAGATCTGAGATCATGGTACATCTTGTTGCTACCAGGGTGCATGGAAAATTTGGAAAGGTGAGCTTCATCCAGTATCTTCTTTCTGAGCTCAGGGTCCTTAGGAACAACCAATCGATCTCCAAACCATAGAATTCCCTTGCTGTCCTGTCGGAAACACTTGTATTTTTCTGCCTTTTGCTTGATCATATCTTTGATAACCTGAACACCCTTATCCTCAACCTGTGCCCTGATGATCTGCTCTTGCAACGTGGGTTCCACCGAGATATAGCTTAGGTTACCCGGAGAAACAACTTCCAGGTTCAGCTTGCACAACTCATCACACAAGGTGGTCACTCCCACATCCATGCTCATGCAATTGCACTGGGCCTTTCTGCTCAAGGCATCTGCCACAACATTGGCCTTCCCTGGGTGGTAATGCACCTCCAAGTCATAGTCCTTGATCAACTCTAACCATCTCCTTTGCCTCATGTTCAGATCTGCCTGAGTGAAGATGTATTTGAGGCTCTTGTGATCAGTGTAGATGTTACAGTGAGCTCCCATCAAGTAGTGTCTCCATATCTTAAGAGCATGAACCACAGCTGCCAATTCCAGATCATGAGTGGGGTAGTTCTGCTCATGGGGCCTGAGTGCCCGGGAAGCATAAGCAATCACTCTGTTCTCTTGCATCAAAACACATCCCAACCCGGTACCAGAAGCATCACAATAAACTTCAAATGGCTTGGTGTTATCAGGCTGGGCCAGCACTGGGGCGGTTGTTAGATGCTGCCTCAAGGTATGAAAGGCATCCTCACACTTTTGGCTCCACTCAAATTTGACTCCCTTCTTCAACAGTTCAGTCATTGGTTTGGCAATTCTGGAGAAATCCGGAATAAATCGTCGATAATACCCTGCCAATCCCAGAAAACTCCGAATTTGCTTCACTGTAGTCGGGGGTTTCCAGTCCATCACCTCTTGTACCTTCTCAGGATCAACTGATATCCCATCTTGAGAAATCGTGTGACCCAAGAATTTGATCTCCTTCAGCCAAAACTCACATTTAGACAACTTAGCATAAAGATGATGATCGCGCAGTCGTTGAAGCACAATGTGCAGGTGCTCAGTATGTTCGTCCTCATTCTTGGAATAGACCAAAATATCATCAATGAAAACGACCACGAACTTGTCTAATTCTGGCATAAACACTGAGTTCATCAGGTACATAAAATAAGCCGGGGCATTGGTCAGCCCAAAAGACATCACCAGAAACTCATACAGTCCATATCTAGTAGAGAAAGCCGTCTTGGGAATATCGCTAGCACGGATCTTGATCTGATGGTATCCTGAGCGAAGGTCTATCTTGGAGAATACCTCGGCTCCAACCAACTGATCAAACAGAACATCAATGCGGGGCAGCGGGTATTTGTTCTTAATAGTCACCGCATTGAGAGGACGGTAGTCAACACACATCCTCAAACTCTCATCCTTTTTCTTTACAAATAAAGCTGGACATCCCCATGGTGAAGTGCTTGGACGAATAAACCCTTTGTCCAACAACTCTTGCAATTGTTTCTTCAATTCTGCCAATTCTGCGGGAGGCATCCTATAGGGTCTCTTGGAGATAGGAGCGGTCCCGGGTTGCAACTCAATTGCGAACTCAATGTCTCGGTCAGGTGGCATCCCTGGCAATTCATCTGGGAAAACATCTGGGTAGTCACGGACCACTGGGATCTTTTCCACCGGGGATTCTAACATAACAAAAGCACAAGATCGGGTACAACCCTGGTTGGGTAAATACAAAACAGTCTCGCCATAAGCAGGGGAATGGATTTCAATGGCTCTGGCTGCAATGTCCAATACTGCCTGATGCCTGGTCAACCAGTCAGTTCCCAAAATAATGTCCACGCTATCCAATCCTAAGATGAGAAGGGTGGTTCTAATCACCAGACTACCAAATTTTATAGGCACTTGCCTGTTGATTTGATAAGTGGCAACTCTGCCTCCTGGCGTTGAAATTGTAATGCCCCCATCGGTATGGTGGAAGGGCAACTGGCATTTGGCACTAAACTTGGCACTGATGAAACTATGTGAAGCACCGGAATCAAAAAGAACAATAGCGGGATAATTTAAAACTGTAAAGATACCAGTCATGACGGGTGCTCCCTCTGGAATATCAGCCATGGTGGTAAAGTTCAGCCTGCCTTGCCTCACTTGCACCTTCTGCCTCTTGCCTTGGTTCTGATTAGCATTTTGCCCCTGCCTCTGCTGATTCCTGGGGCAATTCTTGGCATAATGCCCAGTGTTGCCACATGTGAAGCATCTGTTGTCATTTGCCTGGCGGTACTGCTGCTGCTGCTGATTGCCCCTCTGAGCGGGAAATTGGGTGCGGTTGGGTGCCGGCTGCTGCTGCGGTCGGATCACCCATCGCCCTTGCTGCTGCTGGGTTCCCTTGTTCTGCGTGTCAGACACAATCCTGAAGCGCTGTGGCTGAGATGAGGGTCCTGCCACAGGGGTCTTCCTCTTCTTCTCTGCCTGCCTAGCTGTAATACAGTCCTCCTGGGAGATAGCCATGTTTACCAACTCATTGTAGCTGTTGGCCCTGACGGTGTTGAGACGGTCACGGAGCTTAGTGCTGAGCCCCCTCCTGAACCTGTCTCGCTTCTTCTCATCCGTATCTGCATGATATCCAGCATACTGACACAAGTCATTGAAGGCCTGGGCATACTGCAATACCGTCCTGCTGCCCTGAGTGAGTGCCAGAAACTCATTGAGCTTTCGGTCCATGATGCCAGCTGGTATATGGTGCCCTCTGAAGGCTGCCTTGAACTCCCTCCACTCCACCTCTCGGTCCTCTGGCTGCATAGCAAGAAAGTGATCCCACCAAGTCCTTGCGGGTCCGCGAAGTTGCTGGGTGGCAAACCTGACTTTGGTGACCTCTGAACACACTCCATGAAGCAGCGGGAATTTGGATTCTACCACCCTCAACCACACATCTGCATCAAGTGGGTCCTCCGCCCTGGTAAACAATGGAGGCTGGGTGCTAAGAAATTCCTGGTATGTTGCTGCCGCAGGGTGACGCTGATGGTCTCCACCACCATAATGCTGAGGTGGTGGCTGACGCTGAGCTAGCTGTCTCAGGATCTCATTCTGCTGGGCCATGAGCTCCTGCAGAGTGGGAGGTGGTGGCGGCGGTGGAGGAGCGTGCTCATTTTGACCACGGCGCGCTCTCCCAGCCATCTGAAAAATCACATGGTTGCTTAATAACACATCTTCTCAATTTAGGGCTTAACATGGTAGGGGAGTTAAAGCAATTTGGTAGATTCCTCATAAAACAAAACGAAAACATAAACCTTCCGTCCAAATTTAAACTGCCATTAATCATCCCTGAACCTCCAAAAGAGTTTTAACACTGTTACATCAATGATCAAAAGACTCAACTCTACCTAGCCTAGTACCCTAAGGGTGCAAAAGCTAAGCTAGCGGCGAGGAGTCCAACTATCATCAACCTCTAGGATTAGCCTGGCGTCTAATGAGCGAACGAGGCAACGCTAGACTCGGGGGAAGGTGGTCTTCCTGAGCCGGCGGTGTCTACACTGGAAGCAGACTCGTCTCCTCCCTCGATGTCAATGTCCTCGTCAGCCTCCTCACCATGGATCTCTTGGTGATGCATGTCTAGGTGCTCATTTGCTTCTGCCAGCTGCTGCTGAGTGTTGAGGAGCTGATCCTCGAGAACCTCAATGGTGTTCTCCCGGGTGCCCACTAGCTCCTCCAACTCATGAATCTCACCAGACAGCTGCTCCACTTGCAAATCTTTTTCCACGAGCTCCTGGGACAAGTCCACCACGAGCTCCTCCCTGTTGTCCAGGGTGATCTTGGTGGCCTCCAGTAGTGCCATCAAATGAGACATGGCCTCACCACGCATCACCTGCAGACGGTACAGAGCATTCATGCACCGTACTGTCAAGTGCGCAGTCTGACCTGGGTAGATGGCCCAGATGTCCTTGGCATGCTCCACCCGATCCTTCCACATTGGGTCGTCCTCCTTCTCTGCGGGGAACAAGCCAATGGGGTGGGTAGCCAGCTCCAAGGGATGGAATCCGCAGAAGGTAGTCAATCCATGCAGAGCGATCGCCTCGATCGTGTCCTCTGCCCGGTACCCGAAAGACTCGGAGTCCAAGGAGCGCCAGCCTGGCTGCAGGGGATGAGGCTCCAAGGTCATCCTCACCCGACAGCGAGGCACTCGGTGCTTCTCGAACTGCTACACCGCGTACTGAGGGGGTGTCGTGTATCCAGCCCCCTGAAGTACCTCCCACAAAATGCGGGGAAAGCCCTCTCGTGCAAGTCCGTCAGTGTGGGTTAGTGCATTTCCGTCATCAGAGGATCCGTGGGAAGTCATCTGTGTACGGTTAAGCGTAAGTAAAAAAAGAATTATAAAAAGAACAAGGAAAAGTAAAACTCAGCCTTTCTCTAGTTAAGTAGAAAGGCACTAGGAACCTAGTTGGTTGTTATCTTGTTTTTAAGTCCTTTACTCAGTTATCCATCGCTTAATTATGAATGCATGCATGCTCGTCCTGAACGACCTCACAAGATAAAAGGAATAGGGAGGAACTCCCATCCTGTAAAAGTGGCCTGTAGGGCCTAGTTACTTAGCCACCTAACTACCCTTCTATTAACCTAAGGCTTCACGTCCTAGGTCTATCCTGCTCGTCCTACTATCTATCCAACCTTGTTTCTATCAAGTTTCATTCAGAAAATTGATGGTATTTACATTTTATTGATTCCTCTATGGTGGTACAAGCTCCGATACCAGCTGTGGCGGAACCGCCCGAATTATTCCAACTTAAGTGCCCGAGTCCCGCCTTAGAGGCTAGACTACACTTAAATGGGAATAACCCGTCAATCCCTCGGATCTAGTCCGACACGGCCACTTGACAGGATCAAGTACCACAATCTCACTCGAAGGTGAGTCACAGAGCAAATACAATAAAGCATAAAACCATACATGTCACAATGTTAAATTATTACATCACCATCATCATCGTTGGAGTTTTTGCAAAAGTAACCATCATTGTTCGAAGTGCAGCGGAATAAAACTAATGGTAAATAAATAGAGAGATGGGGAAGCCTGTCCCATCACTCCTCATGCTCCTCCTCAGCCGAGGCAGGGTCCCACTCAACAGTCCAACCCGGTGGCAGGGTGGACGGCCAAGTTATCCCAGCAACCATCTCCTCCAGAGAACCTGTAAAAAATTATGCCACAAGCAAGGCTGAGTATACTAATACTCAGCTAGACTTACCCGGTGTGAGGAGTCTACTCCTCTACCTCTAGACATGCAGCTGTTTGGCTGTGGGGTTTGGTTGCCAAAAGCACTAGCTGAGTTTCTAATCAAGATTTTAACTTTGTCAAAGTTAAGTGTGACTCTCTTAAGGCTAAAAGTGTACTATCTATTCATACAAAGTAGCAAACATTTTAGCAATCAACATCTTATATCATTTCCGCATCATTCCACTTGTTACTCAATGTAGCAGCATGGATCAAGCAGTCTCATTAGCTGCGAGAAGCAGACGATTCGAATCGAGTTTTTATCCTTGCAAGGTAAACCTAAACACACGACATGTAGGGGCACTCCGTCCCCACACACGTCAACCGTCCCCATCGATTCCCCGACAGCAGAGAGGGGCTCACCGCCTTGGCGTACAATGCCTCACTGACCCCGACTGGCCGTCGTGCAGTGACCGCACTTGTACCCACCATAACCAGAATGGGAGACCTCGTCTCAGGTCGCGTGAGGAGGGCAATCTGCTGCCAGGTTCAATCAGGTACTAGGCTTACCGATTTACCATATTTCTCGGCATGTGCTTAGTACGTTCAAACGCTTGACTCACGGTACCACACCTTAATCCTTATTCAAATTTTATCCCGTGGACAACCAATCCCCATGGATTGTTGTCCACAACCACATCAGTACGATATGAAAGTGGGTACAATCAATTTCCTGATCTCGCGCGAGTGCTAGAAAAATCACTCGTCTTCTACCGAGACCCTAATTAAGTAAAGCAACTACTCGACCTGTCATACTAGTATTCATTTCAAAAGGATTCCTGAGATCATGCAACTAGGGTTTCAAACAATTCCTACACCTAAGTGCACAATCAATCCTACAATCATTAAGTGAAGTAAAATAGCATAAATAACAGGTTATGCATAAAACCGGGGCTTGCCTTCCAAAGCAGTGGCAGGCAGGTCCTCTGGTGCAGGCTCTGGTGCTGGATCTGGGGCTACTTCCTGAGCAGCTCCTTGCTCCGGCACGAGGATGTACTCTCCGTCAGCAAGATTACAGTCTATCGAAATGCAATGAACATGTATGTCATGATTATGCAAGATTCAAGAACATAAGCTAAAAGAAACTAAGTCAGAATTAACTTAGGGTTTCCTGGTTATGCGGGGCTTCTAGTGGTACATATATACACAGACTTATTAGCTTTTAAGCTTAGGTTTTCTTTTAGGATAACATAGTGGATCTGTATTGTCTTTATAGATTTCAGTGGACAAAGTTATAAAGGTATTATAAGGACATTAATTTCCACTACTTAATTTCCTCTCTTTAGTGTTTATTTATGAATTCTAGTGGGGTTTGAACTACCAAGGTGAATTAATTATTTTTAATAATTCCACAAAATTTACAGTGGCTTGCCCTTGGTCAATAGGGCCTGTCTTAGGAATATGAGATTTAAAATAAAAAGGTTAGGTTGTATACAAAAATAACAAAAAGTGGGGCAATTAAGCCACTTTGCACTACAAGTCCTTTATTAAAGTGGATTCTGACTTAAGGGTTATTTTTGTTGGCCTCTAACAGTGATAATAAGCTCTTGTACCAAAAATGACAGAGAGCAACATGATGGTTAATTAATGATGGATTTTTGAAGTTTGGTGCAAAAAGGGTGATTAGAACTAACTTGTTGTTTGAAAAATACCAAACAACAGATTTCAGATTTTTCTTAAGTTCTTATTATCAACACATTAGTTATCCTAAGGTTTGGGGAGGTTTTACCTTAGGGTTATTTTTGTAGGGTTTTTCTAAGTTATCCTTGTTTTATTAATTTAAAAGGTAGCTTTCTTATTTTATACTACAACAGGGTATGATACATTTTTCCAGTGAACTACATTGACTAAGTATCTCAACAAAAATAGGGGTGCCCTCTGGTTCATTATTTATGTCACTTTTTCTATTTTTCTTAAACTTAAGCATATTATGGAATAAGGGGTTAAAACTAACTTAATGTAATGGACAGAGGGGTTTAACATTTTTAACTAGGTCAGTAGGTAGATATAAACTTCTCCAAATTTTTCTAACCTTAGTTAAATAGTACAACCATTTTTCTTGCTATTATTAAGCTTTTGGTCCAAACTGTAATTAAATCATAACCTTATATTTTTCTCTAGTGCTTATGGGGTTTTATATTTTTCTTAGATAGGTTACATTATTTAGAGTCTGGCAAAATTAGTTTGACCAAATTTGGATAAACCAAACAGAAGTTATGGGTTTTTAAAGTTTCTGTTTGAATTTAAATCAGGTTTTAATTAAGTTTTTCTGGAAAAACCAGTTTGCGCCAAGGTCCCTAGGTTTAAACCGAATCAAACCTCGCAGATCTACCCTTACGCCACTATTCACTTGAGTCTCTGACTTTGCACTTAACCCCCCTAGCTTTCACTCCCTCTCACCCGCAGTCCTTCCCTCACTGAAACAGTAGCCGCGGGAAAGAAAGGACGGCGCGGCTTACCGGCGGCGAGGGAGGTCCGGCGAGGTGGTCGGCGACGTTCGGGAGGTCATGACGGTCACGTCGATGTGCGGGTCGTCGTAGGGGATGGCCGGAATCGCCCGGTCCACGCGCGCAGGCGGGCGAGCTCGTCGGCGGCGTGTGCTCCGGCCTATCCACGGCGGTACAGTTCAATCCAAGGGCATAGGGAGCTTCATGGAGGTCTAAGGAGTCTAACCGTGCAAGGAATCGAAGAGAGATTCACCGTGTACCTCGGTCCACGGTTGCCGGCGGTCGGGTGAAGTCCGGTGACCTTGTTCCGGCGTCTCCGGTGAAGCAGAGCCCGATTCTTTGCTCGGGGAGCTTCACGGAGGCGTGCACAGTCTTCTCCGAGGGCTGGACGGGGCTGGGAATGACTAGGCCGGCCGGTCTACGGCGGCAGGGGGATCGGGTGGCCGCGGACACGCTGTGCACTGGCCAATGGCGGTGAACTAAGCTCCGGCGAGGGTCGGGCGGGTGCGGAAGGGTACGGTCGAGGCCTGGGAGGGTTTTATAGGCGCGGACGCGGACCAGGGCGCTGGCTTGGCTTGGGCACGGCGCGGGGCTCACGGGGGCGCGCGCGGGCGTGCTCTGGCGCGGCAGAACGCGTCGAACACGTGGCGGTTTGTTTCTTCCATTGTTCAAACGCCGGCAGAGGTCGCAAACGTGCGAATCTTTGCAAAAATTCGGCGCAGACCTCTTCCTGGCACCTAGGGCTGTCACTCAACTGTGAGACGTCGGGGCAGATATGGCCTAGGGAGGGAGATCTTCGAGTGCCAAATCGGGAGTGTCACACTGCGCGCTTCGCGACAAAAGCCATGCCATGGCATGTCAAACGTCTGAGTCTTGGGCTCAACTTTTTCCAGGGGGTTCCTTAGATAATTTGGCTCCTTTTTGCTATTTAGACTCTGGGGTTTTGGTGCCATTAGCTAGGTGAACACCACTGATCTTCGATTTAGGGTTAATTTTATACTTAGAGAAAAATAGAGAACCCTAGCTCTCTCTCCACTTAGTGATTTGATTTAGGGTTTCTCCAGGGGCCTTTTTGCAATATTTCCTTCCTCTAATTGCTGGTTATAAGGTTACTTGGGGTTGGTTTAAGGATTACTCATATTTTGCATATTTGCTCATTTTCTTTTCCCTCTTATCCATGGCTTTGGAAAGGAGGGTTCAAGAGGGGTTTAGGGTTTGCCCCCCCTTTCTTGTCAAATGTAGCAAATGCACAAAAGCTTAAATGGTGCCCTTAGGTCCTTAGAATTCTTGGTTAGCACATAATCTCCAAGGTTCTTTGTTCCCCTCAAGTTATTTCCACATGTGATCACAATCCTTAGCATTCAGGGTATGCTCTAGTCATGGTAACACCTGAGGTGTTACAGTGCGCTCCTTAGTCGACAGGGCCGAAGTGACCGCAGTCACTTCGCTGCTCCACTGACCGACCTGACAGGAAAACAGCGTCGCCTGCCCTGCTCCGATTGCTGTGCCACTCGACAGAGTGAGGCTGACAGCAGCTAAGTCCAGCCTCGGGCGCCATAGGAAGCTCCGCCTTGCCCGACCCCAGAGCTCGGGCTCAACCTCGACGCCGGACGACGGACTCCGCCTTGCCCGACCCCAGGGCTCGAACTCAGCCTCGACCTCGGACGACGGACTCCGCCTCGCCCGACCCCAGGGCTCGGACTCAGCCTCGACCTCGGACGACGGACTCCGCCTCGCCCGACCCCAGGGCTCGGACTCAGCCTCGACCTCGGAAGACGGACTCTGTCTCGCCTGACCCCAGGGCTCGGACTCAGCCTCGACCTCGGACGACGGACTCTGCCTCACCCGGCCCCAGGGCTCGGACTCAACCTCGACCTCGGAAGATGGACTCCGTCTCGCCCGACCCCAGGGCTCGGACTCAGCCTCGACCTCGGACGACGGACTCCGCCTCACCCGACCCCAGGGCTCAGACTCAACCTCAACCTCGGAAGACGGACTCCGCCTCGCCCGACCCCAGGGCTCGGACTCAGCCTCGACCTCGGACAACGGTCTCCGCCTCGCCCGACCCCCGGGCCCGGACTCAACCTCTGTAACACCCCTGGTGTTACTGTAACTAAAACTTGAGCATGGCATCATAAACATTGGCATTGCATATGTTTGACACACCTAGAGTGCATTCACTAAGTAAAAATTTCAAACAAGTTGTATTGTTATAGCATTTTGCAAATAGAACCCTGGATAGGGAACTTAACCCTAAATAGAAATTAAAGGGGTAAAACATAACCCAAATTGAGAAAAATTAAAAGCTTTAGGGGAATAGTCATAAAGTGTTCCCAAGAATGAACTTGAATTACATTTATACCCCTGAGACACCAAAAACCCCCATTGGAACCCTGGAAAACCCTAAGTCCAAACCCTAGGGGCCTATGTGCAAAAACTATGTACATTTGGACTAAAGTGTAAAAACTACTATGTTAAAGCATATAAAGTCACATGGTTCACATTTAGGAAGATTTACAAGCCCAACCCTAAGTTTTGGACTAATTTGCAAAAAGTACCACTTGACCTCTATTTCATTCTAAGTCTCAACTTCAGTGTGGTTGGCTCAACTTTGGAGCCTTGTATCTTTCGAATTCTAGGGTTTTTGCCCTAGGTCACCACATCAAAGTTGTAGACCAAACAAAGGAGAACAAATTTGCTTAAGAGTGTAAGCATAGTTGTTAAGAAGAAATTGGAGAAAATCAAGCCTAAAGTCTGGCTGTCAGGCTGGTTCCACTCTGAAATTCAGAATTTCAGTGTAACAGAGCCATCTTTGGGTTTGAATTCAACCTTGATCCAGTGCTCAAATGAGTTCAATCCCTATAGTCGAAGTATTGCTGGTTTGTAGCTCTACAATTTTGCTGCAGAGCTTGGTATGAGTTGTCATTGAGAATTGAGAGAAAGTTTAGCTCCAAGTTTGGCTGTCAGGTTCATCTAACTGAACATATCCCATGGTACAGTGACTGAAACGGATCAGAACGCCAACGTGGCTGTCCTCACCACCGACGGCTCCCTCCACGGTGATTCGTGTCACCGGCGTCGGGATTAGTGCCTGGGTGGATGGATAGCGCTGCGGGGTAAAAGAATCTTCGCCGCAGGTGAGTTGGACTCCACTCCGGCTAGCCACGATACCTCTCCCCTTTCTCACCGCCCTCGGATTGGAATCTCATCGCCATCGTGCCGTCGCCGTTGTCCGCTGCGTGTCTCTGGCCATCTACCGCATCACCGTGACTCACCCTTGCTCTCCGTTGATCGCTGGAGCAATTGCCACGACACTGGACACCCAGCCGCTGCGCCAGTGCCCTTCTTCTTTCTCTGGCCACCGCGAGTCTCGCTCGATTCACCGGCCACCGCTTGCGAGCGCTATAAATTGAGCACGCGGCTAGCTTTGCAACATCATCACGCACCACCACACCCAGTATTGCTTCCAATCGTTCACCAGAGAGCACTGATTTCAAACTTCCCCCAAAACTGTTTTCCGCCACCTCGAAGAGTGCCTCACCGCGGCCAGTCCCATTCCGGTCAGTTCATCCTCCCCTCTCCCTCATTTAAGCTTTCTCATATGTCTATGATGCTTGCCGAACCACCAATTTGGACTAGGGGATCACCAATCACCGGGAACACGATCAAATGCTCATAACCTTCGCTGTTCTCGTGGGCAGAATAGAATAGGTCACCATTCATGCAATTAAGCTAGGGGAAACATTCTCTAGGTCATGGATTTGGTTTAGTCCGAAGCTGAGCACCGGTCTTGGCCTTCTCCGGCCGGTCTAGCTCGCCGGAGTTGGGCTTCCCGTGCGGAGCGCCGTCGGGGACCTCGCCTCGCGAAGGAATAGAAGACTGAGGGCTTTTCTGCAATCTATCAGAGACACAATGAAATAGTGAAATAACATGTTCCAGTTAGCCAAAAATCCAAGTCCCTTTTTGCAAAACAACCAGCGCGCGTGGGCACGGGCGCGCTTCTGTCCACATTTGGGCCGTCTGGGCTGAAATCAGCCCAATACTATTCACAAGTTTCTCCTTTTCTTTTTATTCCAGAGATAAAACAATTATAGAAAAGTGTAGAAAAATCCCAAAATTGTCAAACCAATTTTCCTAGGCTTCTTATTTTCCATAGTATTTAATAAAATTAGTTTCATGATTTTTAGATTAAATAAGGAATTTTAAGGCATTTAAAGTAGTTTAAAGCATTAGTTCTGGATTTTTACAAAACATATGGTAATTTCAAAAATGATCAAACTTTTTATATGAGCTCTACACATTATTTAGAAGCCTTGGGTAGAGTTTGGTTTGATTTGGACCTTGTTTGATACTTAGAACCCAAAACCCCCACCCCTGCCCTTTGAACTCCTTTAGTGACTCCGGAAACCCTAAGTTCTCGAAGTTCCGTAAAGGAAAGTTGTATTCAAGACTTAGATAATAAATCCTTATTATCTTTGCACTCTCATGAGCATTACATGGCATTCATTCTTATATATACATATATGGTTATATTTAGAAAACGAAGAAGAGATCGAAGTAACTGAAGAGAAGACACCACCACCTTCGGAATCTCAGGCCGAAAATTGTTTCTACTTTGATATCTGCGGGTCCGAGCTTGACTCACCTATCAACGAAGGCAAGCCCCGGTGCATTTGTCACCTTCCTTGATGTTTTAAAATCTTTCTCACTTGCTTGATGCATTAGGTGATAGGAGTTGATTGATAAAACAATTCCTGCATTACCTTCCTTGAATTTGATTACCTTCCTTGATCACCCGTTTTACAAAAAGATTTTTGATGCTTAGCCTTGCTTTAGAAAAACAAAATGTTTGTTTTACAAAAGATGATGTGGCAAAAGTGGGTGGGATGTTTTCGAAAGTAAAATTTGATGGTGGATCCATCATGGTCGTGATGGGTTCAACATCAGAAAAGATGTACCTCTGCCAGGTACCAAGTTTTTGGGTTGAAATGATTAAGCTGAGACCGGGCGAGTGACTTGCACGATAATGGAGTCTCGGTGTAGTGTCCCCGTCTGAGTCGATTAAGGACCGTGTCGATGTAGGCTTGCTGACCGAGGACCCTTTAACTGGTCACATGCCTCGTCATGGGTAAGCCTTGCCTCGGGCAGACTAAGGCCAGAATAAGATAACACGGAATGGGCATGGAGCGATGGCGAGAGTAGCGTGTACCCTCCGTGGCAAGAGGCTGGACGGTGGTGTATCTGTGCTCTCGGTTCGCGTGAACCTGATCTGGTCTTAAGAACCCCGGTGGCGGGTTGACATATGCAAGGGTTAAGTGCTACATATGTCGTGTGATTGGAGATCCTCAGCTGAGTATAATCGATTCGGATCGCCGTACCTTCGCGGTCATGAAGACTTGGTCACTGCCCTATACGTAGAACTCCAGTAAAGATGAAAGGTTTTGTTAAGAAATTGGCTAGTGTAGGACAAGTGATTGAACTAGGGTAGAAAGAACTCTAGTTGGAGGTAGTTTTACTTAACTTGACAAATAAAACTGGATTTTTAAGGATCCACTTTAGTAAGCATTTCTGCAAAACAGAGTCTTTGATCAATGAGAAACCTTACCTTGACTCCCTGATAACTAGCATACCCTTGAGAGTCTTTTCTTTAGTCTGGTAAGACTTGCTGAGTAATTCCATACTCAGGGTTTATTCCCCCGTTGTTTTTAGGTGAGGAAGTGTGGCAGAACCACTCAAATTATTCCAGCTTAAGTGCCTAAGTCACGCCTCAGGGGTCGTAACACACTTAAATCGGAATAACCTGTCAGTCCTTCAGATCTAGTCTGATAGAGCCACTTAACCAGGATCAAATTCCACAATCTCACTCGAAGGTGAGTCACAGAAGAAATACAATAAAACAGGAAACCTCAAGTTAAGTACGGAGTTATTACATAAATCGGAGTTTTCGAGTAGCAAATAAAGTTCACAAAATAAAGTGCAGCGGATAATCGATGTCGTCGGTATCGAGGAATCGGGCAAGGCCTAGCCCACTACTCCTCGTGCTCCTCTCCTGCCGGAGCAACATCCCACTCGACCGTCCAACCCGGTGGCAGGGTGGTAGGCCAAGTCACACCATCAACCATTTCCTGAATGGTACCTGCAAAAATTATGCCACAAGCAAGGCTGAGTATACTAATACTCAGCTAGACTTAACCGGTGTGAGGAGTCTACTCCTCTACCTCTAGACTATGCAGCTGTTTGGCTGAGGGGTTTGGTTTGCCAAAAGCACTAGCTGTTTCTAAAAGCAAATTTTAGCTTTTCAAATTCTATCATCATTAACTTAGCAAGATTTGCTCCTTCTAAGCATACATGGTAACAATCAATTAGTTCAATCAACAAGTTATCTCATGTAACCACATTTCACTTCTTACTCGATGCAGTACAAGGAATTAAGCAGTCTCATTAGCTGCGAGAAGCAGATGATTCGAATCGAGTTTTAACCTTGCAAGGTAAACCTAAACACACGGCATGTCAGGGTACTCCGACCCCACACATGACAACCGTCCCCATCGATTCCCCGTTCGCGTCCAGGCCTCACCGCCTTGGCATACAATGCTCCACTGACCCCGGCTGCCGCCGTGCAGTGACCGCACTTGTACCCACCATAACTAGCATGGGAGACCCAGTCTCAGGTCACATGAGGGATAAAGTCCGCGCCCGACTTCACTCAGGTACTAGGTTTACCGGTTACCATTTTTCCCGGCATGTGCTTAGTACGTTCAAAAGCTTGACTCAGGTATCCACACATTAATCCTTAATTCTTTTTCCCGTCTCATAGACAAGGCATCCTCCCTGGATCCAAGTCCATAGACTAACATATATCCCATTATCAAGATGAATACAATCAATTCCTGACCTCGCGCGAGTGCTAGAAAAATCACTCGACTTCTACCGAGATCCTGATTAGCAAGCAGCTACTCGACCTAGCATACTAGTATTCATCTCAAAAAGGAATCCTAAGTTCATGCAAACTAGAGGTTTCAAGCAACTCCTACACTTAAGTGCACATTGCAATCCTACAAGCATTAAGTGTAGTAAAGTAGCATATAATAATGAGTTATGCATATAAACCGGGGCTTGCCTTCAATTGCTGGGGCTGCGGGGAGATCCTCAATAGCAGCCTCTGAAGCCTGCTCCTGGTCCTCCTCTTGGACAGGTCCTTGCTCGGGGATGAGCACGTACTCTCCGTCGGCAAGATTACAATCTAATGAATGCAATGCGTAAGATATATGCATGATATGACATGTGCCTTTTTTAGAAATCACAACTTTAAAGGTGCATGATCTTTCTTGAGTTAAACAAGGTTAACTCTACTTATGTAAGACCCTTGGGTGGTATACTTGGTAAATTGGTTTAAACTTAGCTAAGGTAAGTAGATTAAATTTTGGGGTTCCACTAAATTCCTTTTAAGTCTTAGTGAGAATTGATAAGTACTCAAGTTAGACTTATTGAGGTGGGGTTTATTTCTTCTTTCCTTTTCTTTTATTCTCTTTAATGTTTTGGAGTAGGTTTGAACTACAAGTTGCTTTTATAAAATTCTAAAAATTCTGCAAACATTACAGTGGCTTGTTACTGGTGTATGTTTCTCTGTCTCAAAATTTGGGGATCAGAAAGTGAATAGTTTTCTCTGGACAAAATTATTAAATTCTAGGGCAGAAGGGGTGCTTTGAACTACAACTATTATTTAACCGTGGGCAATTCTCTAAAACTTATTTTTGCTGGCTTTTAGGTGTTATAACATGACTTGATACAAATTTCTAATCATTAATACCTTTTAATTATTTTTCTATGGTTTTCTCAAGTTTCTAGCCAAATGGGTGCTTTCTACTACCACTATATTTGAAAAATATCAAACAACAGAGTTTTTATTTTTCTTAGTTATTGCTTTGTGCAAGAGCAATCATTCTGAAGTTTGGCCTCTTTTTGCTTAAGGGAAGGGGTGGTATGCATTATTTGAATTAAATGGCCTTTCTCTTAAATCATTAGCAATTGGTATGAGTTTGCTTCTTTTTCATGGGTTGACATTTTTCTCTGGTAGTTTATCCCATCATGGACTTAGCAATTTTTTGGTTGCCCATTATCACATTAATAGGGGTTGTTCATGATTTATTTGGAAAATGCCTTATTATCACTTTGTGTCGGCGTTTCGAGACCGGGGGGTCCCCAAGCCGACGAGTGAGTGTGCTGCGTGCCCCAGCCCAGATGGGTCGAGCGCGTGGGCGAGCGCGAAGGGGGGAGAGGCGAGGCGGTCGGAGACGGGCGTGAGAGAGGTGAAACGTCCCGCGGCCTTCGTGTTCGTCCCACGCCCAGGTCGGGTGCGCTTGCAGTAGGGGGGTTACAAGCGTCCACGCGGGTGAGGGAAGCGAGCGGCCCCAAGAGAGCGCCTGTCTCGTCCTCGCCCCCGCGCGGCCGACCTCCTCTAAGAAGGCCCTGGTCCTTCCTTTTATAGTTGTAAGGAGAGGATCCAGGTGTACAACGGGGGGTGCAGCGGAGTGCTACGCGTCTGGCGGAGAGGGAGCCAGCGCCCTGGGTACATGCCGATGTGGCAGCCGGAGAGGTCTTGGCACCTTGCTGGCGTGATGTCGTGGCTGTCGGAGGAGCAACGGAGCCTGGCGGAAGGACAGCTGTAGGAGCGGTCGAGTCCTTGCTGACGTCGCCTTGCCTCCGTAAGAGAGCTGAGAGCCGCCGTCGTCATAGAGCTTGTGGGGCGCCATCATTGCCCATCTGGCGATGCTGTCCAGATGGGACGCCGGTCTTGTTCTTCGTGACCCGAGTCGGCTCGGGGTAGGATGGTGACAGCGCTCCCTGTTGGCGTAGCGGGCCCGAGTCCTAGGTCGGGCGACGTGGGGGCTCCTCCGAAGCCGAGGTCGATCCTGTCTTCCGCGGCCGAGGCCGAGCCCGAGCCCCCGAGTCGGGCGAGGCGGAGATCGTTTGGCCGAGGCCAGGGCGGCGTCCGAGCCTCGGGGTCGGGCGAGGCGTAGTTTCGTCGTTGAGTCCGAGCCCTGGGGTCGGGCGGAGCGGAGTTCGCCGTCTTCCGGGTCTTAGCCCGAGTCCGAGCCCTGGGGTCGGGCGGAGCGGAGTTCGCCGTCTTCCGGGGCCTTAGCCCGAGTCCGAGCCCTGGGGTCGGGCGGAGCGGAGTTCGCCGTCTTCCGGGGCCTTAGCCCGAGTCCGAGCCCTGGGTCGGGCGGAGCGGAGTTCGCCGTCTTCCGGGGCCTTAGCCCGAGTCCGAGCCCTAGGGTCGGGCGGAGCGGAGTTCGCCATCTTCCGGGGCCTTAGCCCGAGTCCGAGCCCTGGGTCGGGCGGAGCGGAGTTCGCCGTCTTCCGAGGCCTTAGCCCGAGTCCGAGCCCTGGGTCGGGCGGAGCGGAGTTCGCCGTCTTCCGAGGCCTTAGCCCGAGTCCGAGCCCTGGGGTCGGGCGGTACGGAGTTCGCCGTCTTCCGGGGCCTTAGCCCGAGTCCGAGCCCTGGGGTCGGGCGGAGCGGAGTTCGCCGTCTTCCGGGGCCTTAGCCCGAGTCCGAGCCCTGGGGTCGGGCGGAGCTTCCTATGGCGCCTTTGGCAAGGCCCGACTGCCTGTCAGTCTCACTCTATCAAGTGGCACTGCAGTCGGAGTGGCGCAGGCGGCGCTGCCCTTCTGCCAGACCGGTCAGTGGGGCGGCGAAGTGACGGCGGTCACTTCGGCTCTGCCGGGGGGCGCGTGTCAGGATAAAGGTGTCAGGCTACCTTTGCGTTAAATGCCCCTGCGACTCGGTCGGTTGGCGCGGCGATTTAGTCAGGATTGCTTCTAAGCGAAGCCAAGGCCTCGGGCGAGCCGGTGGTACGTCCGCCGTTAAAAGGGGGGCCTCGGGCGAGACGGAAGTCTCTCGAGCGAGGTCGGCTGCCTTTGGCCGAGGCTAGGCTCGGGTGAAGCGTGACCGAGTCACTCGTGTGGACTGATCCCTGACTTAATCGTACCCATCAGGCCTTTGCAGCTTTATGCTGATGGGGGTTACCAGCTGAGAATTAGGCGTCTTGAGGGTACCCCTAATTATGGTCCCCGACAGTAGCCCCTGAGCCTCGAAGGGAGTGTTAACACTCGCTTGGAGGCTTTCGTCGCACTTTTTTGCAAGGGGACCAGCCTTTCTCGGTTGCCTTTTGTTCCGGTGGGTGCGCGCGAGCGCACCCGCCGGGTGTAGCCCCCGAGGCCTTGGAGGAGTGGTTATACTCCTTCGAGGTCTTAATGCCTTGCGTAATGCTTCGGCTGGTCTGGTGGTTCCCTCATGCGAACAGGCCGTAGCCCGGGTGCACTGTCGGGGCCCAAGTTCTCGGGCTGGTATGTTGACGCCGTCAACGGTTTGGCCGGAGCCGGGTTTGCGAGAGCAGCCCCCGAGCCTCCGCACAGGGCGAGAGGACGATCAGGGACAGACTCGGCTTTTTTACATACGCCCCTACGTCGCCTTTCCGCAAGGAGGAGGGGGGGAGAGCGCCATGTTACCCTCGATGGGCACCGAACATGGTGTCTCCGGTGAGCTGCAATCGGGTAATCCGAGTGGACGTCCGTGCCCCGTTCGTTGGGGGTCGGCTAGGGGCCCGGAGGCACGCCCAAAAGTACCTGCGGGTGATCTGCCGGACCCGGTCCCCTGGCGACGGGGTCCGAGGGCTCGTTGCCTCCCTCCGATGGGATTCCGTTACAGGATCGTTCCCGCTGGTCTCGGAAATGTCCTAGGGTACCTCGGGAGCGCAGCCCGAGCCTTGGTTATGTATCGAACGTACCCCTGGTCATCCCTCGCTCGGTGTCTGAGGCGACTGTGAACCCTTCGGGGGGCCAGCCTTCGAACCCCTGATCAGTAGTGGGCGCGGAGCCCGAGTAGCCTGAGGCGGTCGTGGAACCTTTCGGGAGGCCGATCTTCGAACCCCTGACCAGTAGTGGGTGTCGGGCCCACGCGATCTGAGGCGGCTGTTGAACCCTTCGGGGGGCCAGCCTTCGAACCCCTGATCAGTATGGAGGCTCGGAGCCTAGTTCCTTCACGGGGAAGGATCCCTTTGGGGGTATCCCCTTTCCCGGTCCCTGTTGCAAGAGATAGAGAAAGAGGAAAAAGGAAAAAAGGATACGAATTTGAACGACGCGGCGTACCTTTTTTGGCGTGGTTATTTTGGTGAAGGCGAAGCGTCGCCGGCTGCTCCTGTCAGAAGCGCCGTCTGCTCAGCCACGGAGTTAATGCGCCGGGGCGAGTAGTTGGCGAGGCTGCCGTTGCGTGTGCGCGAGCCGTTCGAGGGACGGGTCACGGGCGCGTCGTCTTCACGCCGTGAGAGGGGGTTCTCTCGCTGCCTCCGGATGGGACGTGAGCTTGGCTCACGGCGTGACCACTGTTCCCGCGCGCCTGCCACCGTCATTACTGCCGGCCCACTTTCGGCTGCATTGACCGTCGCGCCAACTGTCGCTACTGGGTCGCGGGCCGGGTCGCCTCGAGTCGCGGCATTGGTTCCGTGATTGAGGAGGCGCGACGGTGGCGCAAGTGGCGGTGCGGTTGCTTGCATGCAGCAACTGGCGCGCTGGTTGCGTGACGCGTGGGCCTGGGCCTCCAAGCAGGCGTGTCAGAAGTCGGAGAAGCGCGTCCACCTGGCGCGGTTGCATGCCGCCTGCATGGCTGCCCGCCCCTTCCGCCCGTTGGTCTGGGCAAAAGTGGGGGGTCGCTTGTAACCGCTGGGCGGTTGCGTGCATCACGCGCGGCGGTTTGGCTTCTTCTGCTCTGAGCCGGTTTGCATGACACGCGGGACCCAGCCCCCGAGCCACAGGGGAGGGCCTTGGAGCGTGTTGGAGAAGACTCAGCCCGTGGCGTTTGGGGGCGCACGTAGGGAGAGTTGCCTTTAAAAGGAGGGCGACCCCTTTCGGAAGGCAACCATGTCTTCTTCCTCCCTTGTGCGTCGTGTCTTTCCATCTTCCAAGCCCCCGGATGGGGGGTATCCGCCGTCTTTCCGCCTCCATGTTGGAGGAACACAACTCCGTGGGAGTTGGTGCCTCTCTGCCACCGTTCGGCTTCAAGGATTTTCATCACACAGCCTGGTTGCTCCCCTCCGCCGGTGGTCACCCAAGACGGTGACCTCCAGCTCCTGGATGGGGAGAGGCAAACCAGGCTGTGATCCCGCCCCCAGCATCGGGTGTGTTCGTCATCCTCGCTGGGGCGGGGAGCGAGGCGAGCCGGGGCTCTACCTCGTGTGCGGGTCGGCGAACCACCTCCTCTTCTAGCTTCTGGTGGTGGCAATCGCCCTTTGGCCCCACGGCGGAGACATCCTCCAGCCATACCGGGGAAGGCGAACTGTTGCTGCCCAGCTAGGATGCAACATTCCATCTTCCTCCTCGTATTCGCGGCGAGGACGGCTGCGAGGATCTGCCGGGGTGCTTAGGGGCGTCCCGCGTTTTGCTGGTGATTCGCCCGGAGCTTGTCGCTCCACGGGCTTCCCGGGCGGGGAGGTCGTCCATACCCGTGGGGACGGAACCGGAGTTCCGTTTGTACTGGCACTTCGAATGCCAGAGTTTTTTGTTCATTTCGGCTTTCGGGGCCTGAACATGTATGTAATGTCGGCACAGAGCCGTGTTTTTTCCTCATTTTCGAGCGCTAAGTCTCGCCTGTTGATTATCTGAACCGCTTCACCAAGCATGAGTCGCCCCGTGTCAAGGTGACGAGTGAGGTATCCGTATCCCGGAGGCGTAGGAGTCCCTCGGCTCGGTCGGCCCTGCCGTCCGGGGCTCCTCTAGCTTAGTTAAAGAAACCCCTCGGCCGCTCTTTCGACGAGCCGAGGCCAGGGGTAGCGACATCAGTATGAATAGAGGCGGAGTTGGCTCAAAAATGAAACCTGGTTGGCCGGAGCCTGGCCAGGTTGTCCGTTGGCTGGATCGACGTCGGGGTTGATCAGCCGTGGCTTCGGACCGGGCCAGGGCCCTCGGAAAATGGCTGGCCGAGGCCCCGGGGGTGACCGGCTGAGCCGCCTGCTCGGACCAGGTTCTCGGAGAAATCCCTGGCAGCGACTGCCCGGTCGTGGTGATGACGCCGTCTTCGGAGTAGAGACCCTCGGACCGTGTCGCCGTCCGAGGCGGGGTCGGGCCTCGCCGAAGGTGCATTCGATGCCGAGGGTGTTGCTGCCCTCTTCTAGCGTCAGGATCCGAGCCTGCAGGGTCAGATCATCTTGTAGTGTGTGCTTTGTGCGGCCGTTGAGGCCAGAACACACACCCTTGTTGTGTGTTAAAGCTGCGTCTCTCTTCCTCTTGTTTCAAGTATCTGGACTCTTTGTCGGTAACAGGGACGTCCGTGCGAGCGAAAGTTGCTTCTCGCGGAAGGTGAGGAGTGAGGTATCCGTATCCCGGAGGCATGGGAGTCCCTCGGCTCGGTCGGCCTTGCCGCTTACGCGCACTTTTACTCGCCCCCGAGGCCCTATCACCGACTCGGTCGAGAACACTCGAAGAATCGCTTCGACAGAAAGGCTTCCGAACGTAGAGACTTGTTCGATCCGCGGAGTCACCTTATCCGAACGCGAGTTACTTATCGCAGAAGGTGATGAGTGAGGTATCCGTATCCCGGAGGCGTAGGAGTCCCTCGGCTTGGTCAGCCTTGACTGCTTACGTGTACCCCGTCGTTTCCAGGACCCACTTCTCGAAGTAGTCAAAAAGCACGAAAGATATTCTGATAAAAGAGATTTTGTTTTCGAGGAAAAATTTGACGCAGAGGGGGGGTTCTCCCCCTTTTAGCCCCCGAGGGAGGGTCGGGCTTTGCCGAGGCGAGGCCGACCCTTCCTTGTTGACTAAACTTTGCATGGGTGCGAGGTATATGAACAACTTTGAAGCATGTCAAGGGTAGAAGCGACGTAGCTGTTGGATGTTCCAAGCGTTGCCGTAGACCTCGCCTTGACTGTTAGCCAGCTTGTACGTTCCGGGCTTCAGAACTTTGGCGATGACGAATGGCCCCTCCCAGGGGGGCGTGAGCTTGTGCCTCCCTCGGGTGTCTTGTCGCAGCCGAAGCACCAGGTCGCCCACCTGGAGGTCTCGGAGTCGGACCCCTCGGGCGTGGTAGCGTCGCAGGGACTGCTGATACCGCGCCGAGTGTAGTAAGGCCCTGTCCCGAGCCTCTTCCAGCTGGTCCAGCGAGTCTTCTCAGCTAGCTTGGTTGCTTCCATCGTCGTAGGCCCTCGTCCTCGGGGAGCCGTATTCCAGGTCAGTGGGCAAGACGGCCTCGGCCCCGTAGACCAGGAAAAACGGCGTGAAACCCGTGGCCCGGCTCGGCGTTGTCCTCAGGCTTCAGACCACCGAGGGGAGTTCCTTCATCCATCGCTTGCCGAACCTGTTGAGGTCATTGTAAATCCGAGGCTTGAGCCCTTGCAGAATCATGCCGTTGGCACGCTCTACTTGCCCATTCGACATGGGATGAGCTATGGCAGCCCAGTCCACCCGGATGTTGTGGTCCTCGCAAAAATCCAAGAATTTTTTGCCGGTGAACTGGGTGCCGTTGTCGGTGATGATGGAGTTCGGGACCCCGAAGCGATGGATGATGTTGGTGAAGAACGCCACCGCCTGCTCGGACCTGATGCTGTTCAGGGGTCGGACCTCGATCCACTTGGAGAATTTGTCGACGGTGACCAGCAGGTGCGTGTAGCCCCCGGGCGCCTTCTGCAGCGGGCCGACGAGGTCCAGACCCCACACAGCGAAAGGCCAGGTGATGGGTATCGTCTGCAGAGCCTGAGCGGGCAGGTGGGTCTGCTTCGCATAGAATTGGCACCCTTCGCAGGTGCGGACAATTCTAGTGGCGTCAGCCACCGCCGTCGGCCAGTAGAAGCCTTGTCGGAAAGCGTTCCCGACGAGGGCTCGGGGTGCTGCGTGATGGCCGCAAGCCCCCGAGTGTATCTCTTGTAGGAGTTCCTGACCTTCGGCGATGGAGATGCACCGCTGGAGGATGCCCGAGGGGCTGCGGTGGTAAAGCTCCTTCTCATCGCCCAGCAAGACGAACGACTTGGCGCGTCGCGCTACCCGCCGCGCCTCGGCCTGGTCGAGGGGTAGCTCTTCTTGGCGGAGATATTGCAGGTACGGGGCCCGCCAATCTCGATCAGGCGTGCCCCCGTTCCGCTCCTCCTCGATGCGCAGCGCCTCGCCCTCGGGGGCCGAGGGTACCTCGGGCTGAACCGCGGGTGCCTCGGGCTGAGCCGAGGGTGCCTCGGGCTGAGCCGAGGGTGCCTCGGGCTGGGCCGAGGGTGCCTCGGGCTCGGGCGAGTCGTCGATCTTGATGGAGGGTTGATGCAGATCCCGGGAGAAGACGTCCGGGGGAACCGTTGTTCGCCCCGAGGCTATCTTCGCCAGCTCGTCCGCAGTCTCGTTGTAGCGTCGAGCGATGTGGTTAAGCTCGAGCCCGTAGAACTTGTCTTCCAGGCGCCGAACCTCATCACAGTATGCCTCCATCTTCGGGTCGCGGCAGTGGGAGTTCTTCATGACTTGGTCGATGACAAGCTGCGAGTCGCCGCGAGCGTCGAGGCGTCGGACCCCTAGCTCGATGGCGATTCGCAATCCGTTGATCAAAGCTTCGTACTCAGCCACATTGTTGGACGCCGGGAAATGGAGGCGTAGCACGTAGCGCAGGTGTTTCCCGAGGGGCGAGACGAAGAGCAGGCCCGCGCCGGCCCCCGTCTTCATCAGCGACCCGTCAAAAAACATGGTCCAGAGCTCCGGTTGGATCGGAGCCGTCGGCAACTGTGTGTCGACCCATTCGGCTACAAAGTCCGCTAGTACCTGGGACTTGATGGCCTTCCGAGGGGCGAACGAGATTGCCTCGCCCATGATTTCCACCGCCCACTTCGCGATTCGTCCCGAGGCCTCTCGGCACTGGATGATCTCCCCCAGGGGGAAGGATGATACCACAGTTACCGGATGAGACTCGAAGTAATGCCGCAGCTTTCGCCTCGTCAGGATCACTGCATACAGCAGCTTCTGAACTTGTGGGTAGCGGATCTTGGTTTCGGACAACACCTCGCTGACGAAGTAAACTGGCCTCTGAATGGGCAATGCATGCCCCTCTTCTTGTCTTTCGACCACGATCGCGGCACTAACCACCTGGGTGGTAGCGGCGACGTAGACCAAGAGGGCTTCTCCATCAGCTGGGGGTACCAGGACGGGCGCCTGGGTGAGGAGCGCCTTCAGGTTCCCGAGAGCTTCCTCGGCCTCAGGGGTCCAAGTGAAGCGCTCGGCCTTCCTTAAGAGGCGGTACAAAGGCAGGCCTCTTTCGCCGAGGCGTGAGATGAAGCGGCTCAGGGCCGCGAGACATCCCATGACCCTCTGTACGCCCTTTAAGTCTTTGATGGGCCCCATGCTGGTGATGGCTGCGATCTTCTCCGGGTTGGCTTCGATGCCTCGCTCGGAGACGATGAATCCCAGGAGCATGCCTCGGGGTACCCCGAAGACGCACTTCTCGGGATTGAGCTTGACGCCCTTTGCCTTGAGACATCGGAATGTCACTTCAAGGTCGGAGAGAAGGTCGGAGGCTTTCCTTGTCTTGACTACGATGTCGTCGACGTAGGCCTCGACCTTGCGACCAATGTGTTCGCCAAACACATGGTTCATGCACCGCTGGTACGTCGCGCCCGCATTCCTCAAGCCGAACGGCATGGTGACATAGCAGTACATACCGAAGGGCGTGATGAAAGAAGTTGCGAGCTGGTCGGACTCTTTCATCTTGATTTGATGATACCCTGAGTAGGCATCGAGAAATGACAGGGTTTCGCACCCAGCAGTGGAATCCACGATTTGATCGATGCGAGGTAGAGGGTAGGGAACCTTCGGACATGCTTTGTTGAGACCAGTGTAGTCTACACACATCCGCCATTTCCCCCCTTTCTTCCTCACAAGCACAGGGTTGGCAAGCCATTCGGGATGGAACACCTCTTTGATGAACCCTGCTGCCATCAGCTTGTGGATCTCCTCGCCTATCACCCTGCGCCTTTCCTCGTCGAATCGGCGCAGAGGCTGTCTGACCGGTCGGGCCCCGGCCCGAATATCCAGCGAGTGCTCGGCGACATCCCTCGGTATGCCGGGCATGTCCGAGGGACTCCACGCAAAGACGTCGGCGTTTGCACGGAGAAAGTCGACGAGCACTGCTTCCTATTTGGGTTCGAGCCCGGAACCGACCCGGATCTGCTTGGAGATGTCGCCACTGGGGTCGAGAGGGACGGCCTTAACCGTCTCCGCTGGCTCGAAGTTGCCGGCGTGACGCTTTACGTCTGGCACCTCCTTGTAGAGATTCTCCTGGTCGGCGATGAGGGCCTCGGACTCGGCGAGGGCCTCGGCGTACTCCACGCACTCCACGTCGCATTTGAACGCGTGTTTGTACGTGGGGCCGACGGTGATGACCCCTTTGGGGCCCGGCATCTTGAGCTTCAGGTAGGTGTAGTTGGGGACGGCCATGAACTTCGCGTAGCATGGCCTCCCCAGTACAGTGTGGTAGGTTCCTCGGAACCCGACCACCTCGAACGTCAGGGTCTCTCTTCGGAAGTTGGAGGGTGTTCCGAAGCAGACAGGAAGGTCGAGCCGTCCGAGGGGCTGGACGCGCTTCCCAGGAATGATACCGTGGAAGGGCGCAGCGCCTGCTCGGACAGAGGACAGATCGACGCGCAGGAGCCTGAGGGTCTCGGCGTAGATGATATTGAGGCAGCTGCCCCCATCCATCAGGACCTTGGTGAGCCTGACGTCGCCGATGATGGGATCGACGACGAGCGGGTACTTCCCCGGGCTCGGCACGTGGTCGGGGTGGTCACTTCGGTCGAAGGTGATGGGCTTGTCGGACCAGTCTAGGTAGACTGGCGCCGCCACCTTAACCGAGCAGACCTCCCGGCGCTCTTGCTTGCGATGCCGAGCCGAGGCGTTCGCCGCATGCCCTCCGTAGATCATGAAGCAGTCGCGGACCTCGGGGAATTCTCCCGCTTGGTGATCCTCATTCTTGTTGTCGTCGCGGGCCCTGCCACCCTCGGCGGGTGGCCCGGCCCTGTGGAAGTGACGCCGAAGCATGACGCACTCCTCGAGGGTGTGCTTGACGGGCCCCTGATGGTAGGGGCACGTCTCCTTGAGCATCTTGTCGAAGAGGTTGGCACCCCCAAGGGGCTTCCGAGGGTTCTTGTGCTCGGCAGCGGCGACAAGGTCTGCGTCGGCAGCGTCACGTTTCGCTTGCGACTTCTTCCTGCCTTTCTTTTTGGCGCCGCGCGGGGTAGACGCCTTGGGAGCCTCCTCCGAGGGACGGCCCTGGGGCTGCTTGTCCTTTCGGAAGATGGCCTCAACCGCCTCCTGGCCGGAGGCGAACTTGGTGGCGATGTCCATCAGCTCGCTCGCCTTGGTGGGGGTCTTGCGACCCAACTTGCTCACCAGGTCACGGCAGGTGGTGCCGGCAAGGAACGCGCCGATGACATCGGAGTCGGTGATGTTGGGCAGCTCCGTGCGCTGCTTCGAGAATCGTCGGATGTAGTCCCGGAGAGACTCTCCGGGCTGCTGTCGGCAGTTTCGGAGGTCCCAAGAATTCCCGGGGCGCACGTACGTGCCCTGGAAATTGCCGGTGAAGGCCTGGACCAAATCCTCCCAGTTGGAAATCTGCCCCGGAGGCAGGTGTTCCAACCAAGCGCGAGCAGTGTCGGAGAGGAACAGGGGGAGGTTGCGGATTATGAGATTGTCGTTGTCCGTTCCACCCAGTTGACAGGCCAGGCGGTAGTCCGCGAGCCACAATTCCGGTCTCGTTTCCCCCGAGTACTTTGTGATAGTAGTCGGGGGTCGGAATCTGGTCGGAAACGGCGCCCGCCGAATGGCCCGGCTGAAGACCTGTGGCCCGGGTGGTTCGGGCGAGGGGCTTTGATCCTCCCCGCTGTCGTAGCGTCCCCCGCGTCTGGGGTGATAGCCTCGGCGCACCCTTTCGTCGAGGCGTGCCCGACGGTCGCGATGAGGGTGCTCGTTGCCGAGGTGGCCCGGGGCCGCAGGCGCGGTGTTGCGCGTGCGCCCGGTGTAGACCGAGGTTTCCCGCACGAGTCGAGAAGTCGCGGCTCGAGGTTCCGAGGGGTACCCCTGCCTTCGGGAGGCAGAGCTCTCGGCCCGCCGGGCCGCAGCGCCTTCCAGGAGGTGCTTGAGTTCTCCCTGGATTCGCCGACCCTCGGTGGTCGATGACTCCGGCATCGCGCGGAGGAGCATCGCCGCCGCTGCCAGGTCCTGACCGGTTCCGCCGGATGCGGGAAGCGGCCTGTCCCTGGCATCGTTGGTGATGCGGTGCTGGAGTCCTTGGGGCAGGTGATGTATTTCTCTGGCCGGGGGTTGGCCCGCCCATACCTGCCCGATGTCCCGGCGGATCGTCTCAAGCGCTCCTGTTCCCTCGTTGAGCCTGGCCTGCGCCCCGCGGACTTGCTCGAGCCGTGGGTCGTGACCCCCCGTCGGAACGGGGACCACAGCTAGCTCCCGCGGGATGTCGGCGCGAGGCACGGGCCTAGGAAAATCACCGTCCTCCGACATGCCAAGATGGTTGCCTTCGGAGGGATCCCCCAGCTCAACGTGGAAACATTCGCGGCTTGGGCCGCAATCCTCATCGTCGAGGCTGCGGCTTCCATCGGTACAGTCGGAGAGGCAGTAGTCACATGCGGTCATAAAGTCCCGCATGGCTCTGGGGTTGCCAAGTCCAGAGAAATCCCAACAGATGCTGGGATCGTCATCTTCCTCGGACCCAGAGGGCCCGTAGGTCGAGACGTCTGTCAACCGGTCCCAAGGCGACCGCATACGAAACCCCAGTGGGGTTATACTCGCCTCAATGAGAGCGCCCGCCAGGGCGAGGTCGCTTGGCGGGTTGAGGCCGAGTCAAAATGACGTAAGATGGGAGTTGGTCAGTACCTTTGGGTCGACGAGGAGCGACGTAGTCACATCGGGGACTGGTTGCACCGTCGTCCCAGGTACGAGGGCGACGTCCTGCAGGCTTTTCGCGAGCGCGCTGGCGTCGTCTTCTTGCTCGGTATCGGTGTGTCGCGGGGGGACGGCGCTTGTCCTCGTCTCGAACGCGAGGTCGACGCCCAGCGTACCTTCCGTCGGGGTGTCGGGGGCGTCGATCCGCTCGACGGGTGACGAAGCGCGGCCTCCCGCTTGGCCTTGTTTGCCTCGCCTCCTCCTCCGTTGGCGGGGGAGAGGACGGAGCGAGCTCGAATGTTGTTCTTCCACCGCGCGGGGAAGATGTCGTCGATTCCGCCGCCGGCGGGCGGGTTGTCGGCCGCCATTGTCGCTGTCGCGCGGCGGTGGAAGGAGTATCATGTCGTAGCTGCCGTCGAAGGACATGAACTCGAGACTCCCGAAACGGAGCACCGTCCCGGGCCGGAGACTGCCCATCTGGAGCTTGACGGGAAACTGCTCGTCAACACGCAGCGTGCCCCTACCTGGCGCGCCAACTGTCGACGTTTCGAGACCGGGGGGTCCCCAAGCCGACGAGTGAGTGTGCTGCGTGCCCCAGCCCAGATGGGTCGAGCGCGTGGGCGAGCGCGAAGGGGGGAGAGGCGAGGCGGTCGGAGACGGGCGTGAGAGAGGTGAAACGTCCCGCGGCCTTCGTGTTCGTCCCGCGCCCAGGTCGGGTGCGCTTGCAGTAGGGGGGTTACAAGCGTCCACGCGGGTGAGGGAAGCGAGCGGCCCCAAGAGAGCGCCTGTCTCGTCCTCGCCCCCGCGCGGCCGACCTCCTCTAAGAAGGCCCTGGTCCTTCCTTTTATAGTTGTAAGGAGAGGATCCAGGTGTACAATGGGGGGTGCAGCGGAGTGCTACACGTCTGGCGGAGAGGGAGCCAGCGCCCTGGGTACATGCCGATGTGGCAGCCGGAGAGGTCTTGGCACCTTGCTGGCGTGATGTCGTGGCTGTCGGAGGAGCAACGGAGCCTGGCGGAAGGACAACTGTAGGAGCGGTCGAGTCCTTGCTGACGTCGCCTTGCCTCCGTAAGAGAGCTGAGAGCCGACGTCGTCATAGAGCTTGTGGGGCGCCATTATTGCCCATCTGGCGATGCTGTCCAGATGGGACGCCGGTCTTGTTCTTCGTGACCCGAGTCGGCTTGGGGTAGGATGGTGACAGCGCTCCCTGTTGGCGTAGCGGGCCCGAGTCCTAGGTCGGGCGACGTGGGGGCTCCTCCGAAGCCGAGGTCGATCCTGTCTTCCGTGGCCGAGGCCGAGCCCGAGCCCCCGGGTCGGGCGAGGCGGAGATCGTTTGGCCGAGGCCAGGGCGGCGTCCGAGCCTCGGGGTCGGGCGAGGCGTAGTTTCGTCGTTGAGTCCGAGCCCTGGGATCGGGCGGAGCGGAGTTCGCCGTCTTCCGGGTCTTAGCCCGAGTCCGAGTCCTGGGGTCGGGCGGAGCGGAGTTCGCCGTCTTCCGGGGCCTTAGCCCGAGTCCGAGCCCTGGGGTCGGGCGGAGCGGAGTTCGCCGTCTTCCGGGGCCTTAGCCCGAGTCCGAGCCCTGGGTCGGGCGGAGCGGAGTTCGCCGTCTTCCGGGGCCTTAGCCCGAGTCCGAGCCCTGGGGTCGGGCGGAGCGGAGTTCGCCGTCTTCCGGGGCCTTAGCCCGAGTCCGAGCCCTGGGTCGGGCGGAGCGGAGTTCGCCGTCTTCCGGGGCCTTAGCCCGAGTCCGAGCCCTGGGTCGGGCGGAGCGGAGTTCGCCGTCTTCCGGGGCCTTAGCCCGAGTCCGAGCCCTGGGGTCGGGCGGTACGGAGTTCGCCGTCTTCCGGGGCCTTAGCCCGAGTCCGAGCCCTGGGGTCGGGCGGAGCGGAGTTCGCCGTCTTCTGGGGCCTTAGCCCGAGTCCGAGCCCTGGGGTCGGGCGGAGCTTCCTATGGCGCCTTTGGCAAGGCCCGACTGCCTGTCAGTCTCACTCTGTCAAGTGGCACTGCAGTCGGAGTGGCGCAGGCGGCGCTGCCCTTCTGCCAGACCGGTCAGTGGGGCGGCGAAGTGACGGCGGTCACTTCGGCTCTGCCGGGGGGCGCGTGTCAGGATAAAGGTGTCAGGCTACCTTTGCGTTAAATGCCCCTGCGACTCGGTCGGTTGGCGCGGCGATTTAGTCAGGATTGCTTCTAAGCGAAGCCAAGGCCTCGGGCGAGCCGGTGGTACGTCCGCCGTTAAAAGGGGGGCCTCGGGCGAGACGGAAGTCTCTCGAGGTCGGCTGCCTTTGGCCGAGGCTAGGCTCGGGTGAAGCGTGACCGAGTCACTCGTGTGGACTGATCCCTGACTTAATCGTACCCATCAGGCCTTTGCAGCTTTATGCTGATGGGGGTTACCAGCTGAGAATTAGGCGTCTTGAGGGTACCCCTAATTATGGTCCCCGACACTTTGTATTTATTTTCCTTACTTAAAAAGTTGGGCTGAGGTGCTCTGTATTTTAGTAGTGGGGCTCTGATGGTTGTAAGTCCACTGGATTTTTATTAATCATTTTGGTTATAGTTTTGCTACTCTAATAATTGATTCTTAGTCCAAATAAGGCTAAATAAATCATTTTAATTTAAAACTGGTCCAAATTAATGGTCTCTGTATTTTCTCTAGGTTCTCTGCTACATAAGTAAACTAGGAAAAATAATCTTAATCACTGTTCATTAATTTCTAATGCCTTTCTGATTTTCTCTAAGTTTTGGACAAAATAGCTTTAAATGAATAACTACATCATAATTTCTAATGCTGGGGTTCCTACTATTTTTAAACAGTGTCTAAATGAGGTTTGAACATCTACAAATTTTCTTAAGTTCAGCGCAGAAGAAAAACTAATTTTCCTTAATTAAACAAGGTTTGGTGGGTTTCTGTTTTTAATTTAAAACTCTAAAAATTAGAACAGAAAGCATAGGGTTTATTATTTTTAAATGGTGGTTCATAATATTCAGGAGCTAGCAAAATTGGTTTGACAACTTTTTATGAAGAATTCATCAAGTTATGGGTTTTCTAAGTTCTCTGGTCATTTTAAAAAGAATAACAGAATTGGTTTAATGGAAATCCACTTTGCACTGGGGTCCCTGGCGTGTTTTTTAAGTTTTCCTCGCGAATCAGTCCTTAAGCTACTATTCACATGAGTCACTGACGTTACAGAAAACCCCTCGGGTTCTACAAATCCTAACCCGAGGTCCTTCTTCTACCTTAAACAGTAACCGCGGCGAAAGAAAGGGCGGAGGGGCTTACCGGCAGCGAGGTTGCTCCGGTGAAGTGGTCGAGGACGTAGGGGAGGTCTCGGGGATCACAACGGTGTGCGGGTCACCGTCGGAGATGGCCGGAGTCGGTCGGTCTACGCGCGCAGGCGGGGATGCTCGTCGGCGGCGAGGAGTCCGGCCTGGTCACGACGAGATAGAGCAATTGGATGGGTCAGAGAGGTTCACGGGGTGCCAGAGAAGACATGAGCGCAAGGAATTGGGCGGAGACTCACTGGATAGCTCGGTCCACGCGCGGCGGTGGAAGACCGAAGTCCGGTGAGGTCGATCTCGGGCCTCCGGTGAAGTCCGGCCGGGTCCGAGGGCTTGGCAAGCTTCACGAGCTACTGGCGGAGTTAGCCGAAGCACTGGCTTGCCCAGAGGATGGCTAGAGTGGGCTGGCCACGATGGCCGAAGCTCTAGCGGCAATGGCGGGCGGAATTGAGCTCGCCGGAGCTAAGGGAAAGTGGCTGGCCGGTGAGGGTGAGTGCGGGGCGAAGTGGGGCGCGCCTGTGAAGGCTTTATAGGCACGGCGCGGTGCACGGGCGGTCGTGGACCGGCGAGTGCGCGCGGGCGTGCACTGGGAGGCGCGGTGCGCGAACGGGCGTGAACCGGGGGTGTCAGCCACGGTCGAACACGTGTTCCCGTTGCCTCTGCCCCTGTTCAAGCAGCCGATTGGGAGCAAATCTTCGCGAATTTGGGCAAGATCGCTGTGAAGGATTTGTTCACCTAACCAAGCTTTGTCTTTTGTGTATGGACGTCGCACGGTTTTAGGCTAGGGACAGGGAGTTGTAGCGTCACCAAAGTGCCAGTGTCAGAATGCCTGGTCCCGAGGTCAAACTGCGCCAAAACCGTGTCAAATGAATTTGGTTTGAGTTCAAACTTTTCCAGGACGTGTTCAAGGGAATTTGGCACAACTTTGATATTTGGATCTCCTGGCTTTGAGTTTTGAAAAACAGAGAACACAGATGATCTTTGGGAAGAGGTCTGAAATTCAGAAATTCAGAAATCTGAATTTCTCCAAGGGTTCATAGTTCAAGGGCTGATTTGGGGATTTATTTGAGTTATTTTGGCTAAGCTTTCTCAATCTTTCTTGTTGCTCATTAAATATACTTTAATTTTTATAATTGGCTCAAGTCATAATTTTAAACTTTTCATCCCCTTTTTCTTATTCTCTTGCATTTTGCTTATAGGGCTCACTTAGGGTTTTTATTAGGGTTGCACATTCTTATCTTTTTAAAAGACTCAATTGTTTTGATCATGATACTTTTAAGTATATACTTGGTGGATTCTTTCTTACTTATGTTAATTTGATGCTCATGCTTACTTTGATTCACATGAAATAATGGTTCTTGGGTTAGTATTTGAGAGAAACCCTAGGTGACACTGGGGTGTCACAGCCTTCCCCCCTTAAAGGAATCTCGTCCCGAGATTCGGGCCAGAGTCCTCTCAGGGTGAAGCGAAGGGTGAGACTTATAGGAAATGGGTGAGTGTTGCTATTATTAGGGTAAAACTGCTCTTCGAATGTCATTCTCTTTGCAACTTCAGAAGGAAGTCCTTTTAAGTTTTACTTCACAGTTACTTCATTCTGAATTACGATCATGTTTTTGGAAATTAGATTCGAAGGGCAGGAGGAGGGGTTGGGGGTGATTACGTACCAGCTTCCTTAGGTAGGCAATCGGGGAAGTTGGATCTTAAGAATTCCTCGGTTTCCCAAGTGGCTTCCTCCTCTGAGTGATTACTCCACTGGACCTTGTACATCTTGATCGATTTAGCCCGAGTTGATCTTTCTTTGCAATCCAGAATCTTGGAGGGGTACTCTTGGTACGATAGATCTGACTCTATCTCCAATTCTGGCTCTGCTATAATCTCGGTCGGCAATCGAACACACTTCTTCAGCTGAGATACATGGAAAACACTGTGAATGGCAGACATCTTTGAAGGTAACTTCAGCTTGTATGCCACGGGTCCACATGCTTCTATGATCTCATAAGGTCCGATGTAACGAGGGGCTAGCTTGCCTTTGATCCCAAACCTCTGCACTCCCTTGGTGGCTGATACCTTGAGGTATACAAAACTTCCCACCTCGAACTGGAGAGGTTTCCTTCTTTTATCATGATAGCTCTTCTGCCTGGCCTGAGCAGCTTCTAGATTCTTCCTGATTAGTTTGACCTTCCTTTCGGCTTCAGTCACTAAGTCAGGTCCAAAAACTTCTCTTTCACCAGGTTGAGACCAGTTGAGTGGTGTCCTGCACCTTCTTCCATAGAGAGCTTCAAAAGGTGCCATCTTTAGGCTGGATTGATAACTATTGTTATAAGCAAACTCTGCCAAGGAGAGGTGCTTATCCCAGTTCTTGCCACAATCGATCGCACAAGCTCTCAGCATATCCTCCAGGATTTGGTTTACCCTTTCTATCTGACCATCAGTCTGTGGGTGGTAAGCTGAACTCCTGATTAGCTTGGTTCCCAAAGACTCTTGCAATTGTTCCCAAAATCTGGCAACAAATTGGGCTCCTCGGTCAGAAACAATGGTCCGAGGTAATCCGTGCAAACACACGATCCGGTCAATATACAATTCTGCATATTTCTGAGCCTTATCAGTGGTGTGCACAGGAAGAAAATGTGCCACTTTCTTCAATCGGTCCACAATAACCCAAATTGAATCATGATGACGAGAGGTGTTGGGCAGACCCACAATGAAATCCATGCTGATGTCATCCCACTTCCACGAAGGTACGGACAGTGGTTGCAAAGCTCCAGCTGACTTCAAGTGGCTTGCCTTTATCCTCTGACAGGTGTCACATTCTGATACATACTGAGCTATCTCCCTCTTCATTCTGGTCCACCAGTACAAAAGCTTCAAATCATGGTACATCTTGGTGCTTCCCGGATGCATAGAGAATTTGGAGAGATGAGCCTCGTCCAAAATTTTCCTCTTGAGGTCCTGGTCTTTAGGAATCACCAATCTGCTTTTGAACCATAACACACCCTTTTCATCCTGGCGGAAACAATTATACTTCTCAACCTTCTGATGGAGATTCTTCTTGATAATCTGTACTCCCTTGTCACTGAGCTGGGCCATGATAATCTGGTCTTGCAAAGCTGGCTCAACAGAAATGTGAGACAAAGAACCAGAAGGAATCACTTCAATTTGCATCTTGCTCAACTCATCACACAAGGTGTTAATGCGAGAATCCATCAGAACACAATTGCATTGCAACTTCCGACTCAAGGCATCTGCTACCACATTAGCTTTTCCTGGGTGATAATGTACCTCTAGGTCATAATCCTTGATCAGCTCTAGCCATCTTCTCTGCCTCATGTTGAGATCAGCCTGAGTAAAAATGTACTTAAGGCTCTTATGATCAGTGAAGATGTTGCAGTGGGTTCCCATTAGATAGTGCCTCCACATCTTCAATGCATGAACCACTGCTGCTAGCTCGAGGTCATGAGTGGGATAGTTTTGCTCATGAGGCCTGAGTGCTCTTGAGGCATAAGCAATGACTCGGTTGTCTTGCATCAAGACACAACCTAGCCCGGTGCCCGAGGCATCGCAGTATACATCAAATGGCTTGCTGCTGTCGGGTTGCGCCAATACGGGTGCTGTGGTCAGATGCTGCCTTACTGCATGGAAGGCATCTTCGCACTTCTGACTCCACACAAACTTGACTTCTTTCTTCAGCAACTCAGTAATAGGCTTCGCAATTCGAGAGAAGTCCGGAATAAATCTTAGGTAATAACCAGCTAATCCCAGAAAACTCCGAATCTGGCGAACAGTTGTCGGTGGCCTCCAGTTCATCACCTCTTGCACTTTATCAGGATCAACAGCTATTCCAGCCTGAGAGATAGTGTGACCCAAGAATTTGATTTCCTTTAGCCAAAAATCACACTTGGATAACTTGGCATAAAGGTGGTGCTCTCGCAGACGTTGAAGCACTACATGCAAATGCCCGGCATGTTCTTCTTCGTTCTTTGAGTACACCAGAATATCATCGATGAAAACCACCACGAACTTGTCCAATTCCGGCATAAAAACAGAATTCATCAGATACATGAAATATGCTGGTGCATTTGTCAGCCCGAATGACATCACCAAAAATTCATATAGCCCATATCTGGTTGAGAATGTCGTCTTCGGAATATCACTTGCTCGTATCTTGATTTGATGGTAGCCAGAGCGAAGGTCTATCTTGGAAAATACCTTGGCCCCGACCAACTGGTCAAAAAGAACATCAATACGAGGCAAAGGATACTTGTTCTTGATAGTTACCGCATTAAGAGGGCGGTAATCTATACACAGCCTCAAGCTTTCATCCTTCTTCTTCACAAACAGTGCTGGACATCCCCAAGGCGAAGTGCTGGGGCGAATGAAACCCTTATCCAGCAACTCTTGCAATTGCTTCTTCAATTCTGCCAACTCAGCGGGTGGCATTCGGTAGGGCCTCTTGGAAATTGGGGTCGTTCCCGGTTGCAACTCGATGGCGAATTCAATATCCCGGTCCGGTGGCATTCCTGGCAATTCATCAGGGAAGACATCTGCATACTCACAGACCACTGGGATCTTCTTCAGAGGTAGCTCCGTCATAGAGAAAGCACATGACTGAGAAGAACCCTGACTAGGCAGAATTAAAGTGAAATTCCCGCAGAATGGAGAATTAACTTCCACGGTACGACTGGCTACATCAAGCACAACTTGGTGCAAGGTCATCCAATTTGCTCCTAGAATAATGTCCACATTTTCCAATCCCAACACAAGAAGAGTGGTTTTGACAATGTGGCTTCCCAGTTGAATAGGCACACTTTGGTTTAATTGATTAGTTGCAATTTTACCCCCAGGTGTGACTATCATGAATGACCCTTTTGAGTGAGAGAATGGCAGTTTACATTTAGCACTGAACTTTTGGCTAATGAAACTATGAGATGCACCAGAATCAAACAAAATTAAAGCAGGTTGATTATAAACTGAAAAGGTACCGGTCATGATAGGAGCTCCTTCAGATACTTCCTCCAGAGTAGTGAAGTTGAGCTTCCCTTGCCTGACTTGCACCTTCTGCTTTCTTCCCTTGTCTTGATTTGGTGCTGGCATCTGCCTCTGCTGGTTCCTGGGACAATTCTTGGCATAGTGGCCCACATTGCCACAAGTGAAACACTTGTTCCCATTGCCCTGGCGGAACTGCTGCTGCTGCGGAGGCTGATTGTTTCTTGGGGCGGGAGCTGGAAAGCGGTTGGGTGCCGGCTGCTGCTGCTGAGGTGGCCTGATCACCCATCTGCCTGCCTGCTGCTGAAAACCCCTGCTCTGGTTGTGTGAAACAATCTGGAACCTCTGAGCCTAAGCGGATGGTGCTGCCATTGGTGCCTTCCTCTTCTTCTCTGCCCGGTGAGCAACAATGCAATCCTCCTGGGAGATGGCCATGTTGACCAACTCATTGAAGCTATCAGCCCGGACAGTGTTGAGTCGTTCCCGCAGCTTGGTATTGAGACCCCTGCGGAAGCGATCCCTCTTCTTCTCATCAGAATCAGCATGATACCCTGCATACTGGCATAAGTCGTTGAAGGCTTGCGCATACTGCAGTATCGTGCGGGTTCCTTGATTAAGGGCCAGAAATTCATTCAACTTCCGATCAAGAATGCCAGCTGGGATGTGGTGTCCTCTGAAGGCAGTCTTGAATTCCTCCCAAGATACTTCACGATCAGCGGGGAGCATAGCACGGAAGTGGTCCCACCAAGTCCGAGTAGGGCCGCGAAGCTGCTATGCGGCGAAGCGAGCCTTGGCTTCATCAGGGCAGTCTCCCGTGAGGAGGGGAAACTTGGACTCGACGACGCGAAGCCACACGTCGGCGTCCAACGGATCCTCTGCCTTGGTGAACAAGGGCGGCCGCGTGCACAGAAACTCCTGGTAAGTTGCCATAGCCAGAGGTCGCTGATGCTGGCCCCCACCATGCTGCTGAGGGTGGGGCTGGCGCTGCAAGAGCTGTCGCAGAATCTCATTCTGCTGGGCCATCAGCTCCTGCACTGTGGGAGCTGGAGGAGGTGGCGGGGGAACCTGCTCGTTCTGCCCGCGACGCTACCTAGCTGCCATCTGAAAACAGAGATTGTCGCCATTGTTATCCAACTCACAGTTTCGAACGACAAGATATCATCTCGTATGGAAGGAAAAATGCCATAATCATAATATTAGGTTCGAAAGGAAGATAACATGGTGACAAAGATCCCACAGATTTCAAAAGTTTACAGGGTTACATCAATCAGGGGAAGGTACCCATAAGCCTAGTCCAAAATGTGATATTTCTAAGCTCGCATAGGTTTCTATCCGCCTAAAAGTGTCGAAGTGACTGCTTAACCCTGAGCGGTGGAAGCGACACTGGATACGGGTGAAGGAGGCATCACGGAGGTAGTCCCATTGGCACCAGGGGCTGGTCCTAGCTCCTCGGGAGCCTCTTCTCCCTCGCTTCCTGCTTCATTGGCCTCCATCTCCAGGTGGTGCATGTCCAAGTGGTCGTTTGCTTCTTCGAGTTCCCTCTGCACATCGTGAAGCTGGTTCTCCAAGACATCAATAGTGTTGTCTCGGATCTCCACCTGCTACTCCAGGGTGGCAATGCGCTGGCTCAGCCTCTCCACCTGCAGATCCTTCTCCACCAACTCCGTGGATAGGTCGACCACAAAATCTTCCCGACTGTCGAGAGTGAGCTTGGCAGTCTGAGCGGTGTTAGCAAGAAGTGTCATAGCATCGCTCTGAAGGGCCTGAAGGCGGTACAGCGCACTCATGCACTGAACAGTGACCCTCCCAACCAAGTCAGGATACATCGCCCACACATCCTTTACATGGCTCACGCGGTTACACCACATGGGATCATCCTTCTTCTCAGCAGGGAAGAGTCCCAAGGGGTGCATCACCATCTCCAGGGGGTGGTAGCCACAGAAAGTCGTCAGAGTCTTCATGGCTGCTGTCTCAACGGTGTCGTCCGTCCTGAGTCCAATCGTCTCAGAATCAAGAGAACGCCAACCCGGCTGAAGGGGATGTGACACCCCAGGTGTCTATTTCGCGTTATGTCGGGAGATTTATCCTAATCTCTGATGCTCAGTGAAAAATTCTATTTCTCGATCGCGTTTATCTCCAATTATCAAGTTACTTGTGAAGGTTTCACCGATTTCTGATTTTATTCAATCTCTAGAAAGGCCAAATTTGGAACCTGTTAAAAACTTTTCTCCTCGACGCGAATGCAGACTCGAAAATCATTGTCGACTTATAAATCTCGTCTAAAGCTCATTTAATCAGGCGCTCGACAATTGCTGGTCGAGCTGTGTCCGAATCCAATTTCTCGATGTTCGATCTGTGTCCAAAAATTAATCCGAGTCCGTATTCTCAAGCGGAACCTCCAATGTGTCGTCCTCTAATAAATCTTTATCCAACTCGGCTTAAAATCTCTGTGTCCAATCTAAATTCGAAAATCAACATCGGCAATGACTTTTATTAATCCGACTCGTTTTATCTCGATGTTGAATCCGAAGCCGATCGATCTCGATTCATTTTATTTCTACTTATGCGCGAGAATTTAATTGCCAAGCAACACCCAAATAAAATGTCTCGATTCATTTTATTCTGTGGCCTCTCGCTCATCCGTACGTCAGTTCGCTCCGTTCCCTGCGTCGGTCTCAGCCAACGAGTGAGCGCTAAGCGAATCGGCTAACAGATGACCACTCCTCTCCAACCAATAAATTGGTCGTCTTAATATACAACTCATACGGGAGCTCTTGTCTCAGGATAAAAATCAAACAAAAATTACTCAGCTCCTAAGCAATCGACCCTTTTTCTCTTAAAAAATATAGTTCACCAGCATCTGTTTCACCAGCATCTGCTTCCTTTCTCCCGCACGCCACGGTCTGCTCAGGCTAGCAGTCAACGCTGGCTGCCACTGCCAGCCCTCGGCCTGTGGCTGGCCACCAAATCCTGCGCCAATGGCTGCAGCTAGCCAGTAGGAAATGCCGCCCAATCCCGACCAATGGTGGCCAGCGATGTCTTGATTAAATCAACCAGCCGCCGCTCCCTTCTTCCATTTTCCTGGCCGCCAGGCTTCCAACGTACGCAGCCTGCTCGTCTTCCACCTCCCGCCATCTCCCTCTCTCCTTCCACATCCCAGCCAACGCCGGCCTCCCTCTGCCCTGTGCTCGACGCCCCTCTCTACTCCCATCTCCTGGAGCCGCTTCCCTCTCCCATGGCGCGCAAGGCCCGAGCTCCCCCACGCGCGTTCCCTTCCCCAGGCGCGTGAGCTCTCTCTGGCGTCAGCCAACAGGAAAGTTTGAGACCGAGCTCATCCATGGCGCCTCCCCTCCCCCTCGGCTCCAGCCACTCGGAACTCCATTTCTGCGTCCGAGCTTGAGCAGCTCGCCTCTCTGCTGGATCTCGTCCCGGTGGCCGTGGTGAGCTCTTTTCTCCAAGCACCCGACCAGCAGCCATGGCCGGACTTATGCCCCCTGTGCTCGGCACCCCAAATGGTTGGAATCTGACCCCCCTGTTTCCCCTCAAATCCGAGCTCTCCTCGTGTTTTGTTTTGTGCTGCAGAAACTCCCATGGGCGCTGGAGATGCCCAGCTCACGCCGGAGCCCAGGGCCGCACCTCTGTCTCCATGGCCGTCGCAGCCACCTCCGCCCACTGCATCGCCGACAAGCTCACCCTCAAGCCGATGCCAACCTCATCTTTCTCCATGGCGCCCTCCTCTGCTCACAGCAGTGAAGCCTCCTCGCTGTTCTCCGGGGTGCCCGCCGGCTGTTCGAGAAAATGCTCGGGTGAGCATTGTGTCGTGAACAGCGCCAGGGTGATGCCCTGTGTCCTCGCTACTCGCTGCACAGCCTCGTCTTGCGCTCGCCTATTCTCCAAGCAGCAACAGCAACACCCTCTGCTGTGTCGCGCTCGCCGGGTCGGGCCTCACGCCGTCGCTCTGCGCAGCGTTTCTGCGTCGTTGTCAATACCCATGGTGAGACCCCGCTGTCCCGCATTTCTCGTGTTCAATAAAATGACCGAACTATTAAACTGTGTAATAATTGTGTATGTTGTTTAATCGCAGCATGTGTCGTCGTTGCGCTTTGCGCGTCGTTTCTCGACAGGAAGCCAAACCGACATGCATGCATGCACAACTCCACTCGGGTTTCAGCCAGGTTGTTCGCTTTAGAAAAATTGTGGTTTTTGTTTTATTTACGATTCAGTCGATGGCATGAATATGTGCGTAAAAATATGATTGTATGAATGAACGCGTGTAGAGAAGAAAATGAAGTAGAAAAGAACTCGGATATTTTTATTTTTTTTTGATAGAAAAATGTGCGATGCGTTGTTTGGTGCGAAAACTAAGTTACAAAATGCGGATGATATTTTGGGAAATGCATCGATATGTGTTTATGTGAAAAGTATTATTGTTTTATGCAATGTGATGGGATTCTGATTATATCGGGAACATATTTATTGATGTGACGAGTAGTTTAGAAAATGCTAGTTTGTGTAGAGGATGTGTTATTAAGACATGAGTATCGGAGTTCATATATTAGTGGTCGCGCCATGTTGATTGAAGTGTCTCGAGTGCACGCCACCATATGGTTGTATGCGAGACATGGTAAAATAAAGTGTGCTCGACATGAATGATTGGTCGTTGTAGATAGAAATTACTTTGGCTTATATAGAGAGGTGGTGACATGCCAAGGTAGTCGTCGCTTTCTCTATATTTATAACTCGAGCCGAGACGATGCGTATTGTGCGTTCGATAAATTAGGCTTCGCATATAGTGTATGATTGTGCTTACGATTTCGAGTAGACGCTTCAAGTGAGTCAAATAGGTTTATGATACAAGTGTGTAATGGAGATTAGTTGTTTTTAGGATAATTATTGAAATGCTCGGCTCGTATGATAAACACGTATGCGTTCATAATTTGGGGAAGTGAATGCATGGTGTTGGCAAATTGTAGATTAGTGGTTTACGGTTCGTATAAATTGGTCGATGTGCGAAAATACTTGTGAATCTGTGTGTTTATAAGAATGTTGTAGTATATGTTGTGTCTCGGATTGCGGCGATAATAGGCAAGCTGACGTGTATGTTATTTAGCGGCTATGTCGTTGCTCTAGTTAGCCGAATTGTTAGATGACTTGGTTAAGCTCGTAATCACGGTAAATTGCTTGTTGTAGTCCAAATGTGCATGGTTATGGCCGCGGGTAAAAGGTAGTAGTGCTCATGTGATGTTTAAGTGAAAATACAAATTAGTGTGTGAAGGGCGCAATCGATATACACATTTATACCAGATTTGATTATTGTGGTGAATGTGTTTGCTGATTGTGTATGGTAATTCTAGCGCACAAAATAACTGGGATAAAAAGTTAGTAAGTCTACTTGTTGGTCCTAATTTGATTGTTTCAACTCTAATAAATGGTAAAGTGTTAAAATGATTTAAGTCTCTAGAACGCGGCAATTTTTGAAGTGAATAGGAACTGAATTTTATTGGTTGCTGTTTTGGGCTGCACGCACTGTTTTAGTTGTGCTGTTTGTTTGATGAACCAAATCATATTTTCTGTAGAAAAGTCATGTAGAAGAGTTGTAGATAACATTATTATCTTGCTTGTACTAAAATTTGACAGCCATAAACCTGATCGTTTAGGAGTTGTGTTTTCCGCAAGCACAGCGTCTGAATCTGTCGAATTTCAGAACAGATTTCAGAAATGGTAATGGTTGCTTAAGTTAATGTTGAAATCAGTTATTGGTGTTCATAAGAAAGTTGTAGACAACTCTATTATCTTACTTGTGTTAAAATTTGACAGCCATAGGTCTGACAGTTTAGGAGTTATGCTTTTTACAAATTCAGTAACTGAATCTGTCCAAATTCTGTACAGATTTCAGAAATTGTATTGTTTGCTCAATTTAATGTTGCAACCTGTTCATGATCATTATAAGAAAGTTGTAGAGGCTTTTCTTATCTTGCTTGTGTTAAAATTTCATAACTAAAGGCCTGACGGTTTAAGAGTTATGAATTTTACAACTGGGTTGCTGTGTTCTGTCCACTGACAGAACAAATTTCGAAAACTGAATTGTTTGATTCAGTTCAGCATAGAATCAATTCTTGGTGATTATAAAAGTATGTAGTGCTTTTGCCAAGCTTTCCAAAAAGTCTTGGATCACTCTTTTTGGTGATCTGAAGATTAAGTTATGGATGTTTAAAGTCTGAAGACTGAATCTGTCCAATTCTGGACAGCAAAGCCTTCTAGTGTCTTTTGTCCTTAGTTAAATATTGAATCACCTTGAGATGTTTATAAATGATATATAGACAATTTTATTACCTTTCCAGAAAGTCTAGGATCAATTTGTTTGGATGTCTGAATCTTCAGTTGTGAATTTTTGAAGTTGGAAGTCTGAATCTGTCCAAATCTGGACAGAGCTGATGGATTAGCTGTTTTAACCTTGCTAGGAGTGAATCTTGTTGAGATGATAATACCAAAATTGTAGAACACTTTTTGAGCTTTCCAGAAAGTCCTAGTTTACTATTTTTGGATTAATATTTGAAGAGTTATGAATAAAACAAGTAACTGCTGTGCTGCTGTCCTAAAAATCTGCATGTGCGCATTTGATTGTTTAGTTCACCCTATTTGCTAAAAATGTTTGGTTCACACTTAAGTAATGTAGACTTGCCATGACTAAGCTTAATAATGCACGTATGTCATGTTTTGTATGTTTCTTACTCTAGTTGATTGTGATATAGGAGTTCCGTAGTTATTGATGCCTATGTCGTATTCAAGCTTACGTTGTCTTGGTTGGACTTGTGTGGTCGGTGATGCTTTGCATGATCAATGGGAGAACTAATGAAAAAGTCGTATCTAAATAAATAAAATGTGTGTACTTGTGATGTTATTTTGTGTTGTGTTGCGTAAATATCCAAAATGTTTGTCGTCTTTTTAGTGATGTTAATGTTGTGCGCTCGACGATATGTAGTGAGCTAACGCTAGTGTGTGTGGTTACTTGTGATGTCTCGCTACTTAGCATTTAATTCGCTATCATGTACTTGGAGTACCTTGTGCTATTTCATTATATTCATACATATGCATCTTACATCTCATTTAGGACCGAGAGAGAATGATCGTACAAGTGATGTGGTGCCACCCACAGGATGGAGTTGGTGGACGACCCAAGGAAGGATGGACTTAACCAGTGGATGCTCGCCAAGCGAGTACCTCCCCCAGCAAACACTACCTAAGTGTTAAATTAAAGGCAAGCCCCGGTTTTATGCATAACCGTTATATATGCTATTTTACTACACTTAATGTTTGTAGGCTTGTACCGTGCACTTAAGTGTAGGAGTTGCCTGAAACCCTAGTTGCATAAACTCAGGATTCCTTTTGAGATGGATACTAGTATGCTAGGTCGAGTAGCTGCTATGCTAAATCAGGATCTCGGTAGAAGTCGAGTGATTTTTCTAGCACTCGCGCGAGGTCAGGAATTGGTTGTATCCATTTTGATAACAGAATGATGATGGTTTGTGGACACGGATCCATGGGGATGCGTTGTCTACGAGACGAAATTGGAATAAGGATTAACGTGCGGATACCTGTGTCAAGCGTTTGAATGTACTAAACACATGTCGGGAAATATGGTAACCGGTAAACCTAGTACCTGAGTGAAGCCGGGCGCGGACTTTATCCCTCACTTGTCCTGAGACTGGGTCTCCCATTCTAGATATGGTGGGTACAAGTGCGGCCACTGCACGGCGGCGGCCGGGGTCAGTGGAGCATTGTATGCCAAGGCGGTGAGGCCTGGACGCGAACGGGGAATCGATGGGGACGGTTGACATGTGTGGGGACGGAGTGCCCTGACATGTCGTGTGTTTAGGTTTACCTTGCAAGGTTAAAAACTCGATTCGAATCGTCTGCTTCTCGCAGCTAATGAGACTGCTTGACCCCTTGTACTGCATTGAGTAATAAGTGGAAAGGAGATACTGGCAAAAGATGTTGATTGATATAATGTTTGATACCATGTATGAGTAGCTAGGTACTCACCTAGTTTAAAAAGGAGCATACTAAAACTTGAAAAGCTAAAACTTGATTTTAGACTCAGCTAGTGCTTTTGGCAAACCAAACCCCTCAGCCAAACAGCTGCATGTCTAGAGGTAGAGGAGTAGACTCCTCACACCGGGTAAGTCTAGCTGAGTATTAGTATACTCAGCCTTGCTTGTGGCATAATTTTTGCAGGTACCTCCTTGTTTTGGTTGATGGTGTGACTTGGCCTCCATCCCTGCCACCGGGATAGACGGTCGAGTGGGTTATTGCTTCTGCAGGAGAGGACCAGGAGGAGTAGCGTGGCCAGGCTTCGCCATGTTACTCGGTTTTCTCCGTTAGTTATTTCCGCTGCATTAAAAACTATTGTTACTATTTCTGAAACTCCGATAATGTAATTACTAATGATACTTATTAAATTTGTGGTATTATGTTTTATTGTATTTCTCTGTGCCTCACCTTCGAGTGAGCTAGTGGTATTCGATCCTGGATAAGTGGCTTTATCGGACTAGATCCGAGGGACTGACGGGTTATTCCGATTTAAGTGTGGTGCTGCCTTTAAGGGTACGACTTGGGCACTTAAGCTGGAATAATCCGGGCGGTTCCGCCACAGCTGGTATCGGAGCGAATACCAGTACAGAGAAGTCAATAAGTCATGATTACCAACCTTTTCTAAAGTGAAACTCGCTAGAAACCAATGTTGGATAGATCGTCAGGACGATAAGTTAGACTTAGGACGTGAAGCCTTAGGAAATAGATGGGTAGCTAGGTGGCTATGTATATAGGCCATAAAGGCTACTACTATTAGGAAGGATGCTATAGCAAGCACCCGAAAAAGTAGTTAGGTCTGAGAAGACGACTAGAATGAGCATGCATCATGATTGTTGCATTATAATTGTCTTTTGTGTATCAACATGCTTCTCTCACCTTTATTCCAAAAAAAAACTTGTGAATAATGTGATGTACTGCTATGTTAGAAATGCCTTACCTCGTGTCAGATTGGTAAGTCTTGTTAGGTCGTGCTATGTGTTTCTCCTGCCTTGCCATCTAGATAGTATTGTGATTATTCAACCCTTTTTGCCCATAACTAGCAAAAAAATGCTTGTTCATAAAAAGACCCCCACTCCAAACAACCTAGTGGTTAGCAAGTAAAACCTTAAAAAAAATCAAATCACATGCTTGTGTTGGTTTTTCGAACCCTTGCGTGTTTTACCCTTGAAATTACACCTACACAGCTTATAGACCCCCATAGCTTGACCGCTAGACCAACCCAAGTCTCCTTGTGCACATGTTGTTTGATGTATAGTTGCCCAAACCCTATAAAGGCCATGTTTCTTTCCATAAATCCTTACCAAAAAAAAAAACTTCATAGCATTTATGTTGATCATCCTAGCTGATCTTGTTTGATGACCTCTCCTTTCACCTGGATCTGGTACTCTTTTCCTTGTGAATCATGTTGCGACATTATCACCCGAATCTCTGGATCCCTTATTGATTCTGCTTCGTTATCTGGTTATCTGCTATAACCTGTTCTCATGTATCAAATGTGGATCAGTCTAATATCTCATTATGATCGTTCTCATACTCTTCTCTAAGGATCATGACGCTGTTTTATCGATTTCATCTATCGACAGTGTACCCATTTGGCTCAATGGGTGTTGCTATTGTCTTTAGTTCTCTCATGTCTCTAAAAACTCAACGATCTTGATCTCATGGTTGGTTCCTCCTCATACCAAACGTCGTATCAATCTTGGACTGATAATCCCCGTGTTGATCATAAAATAGTTCTCTGAGTTGAAGAAACTCCTCATGTGATGCTCTTTTGCCAACAATCTTTGATTCAACTTCAGTCACATTTTCTGAGCCATATTCTCATGGGCTCCATCTATCTGTGCTATGTGGATTTCTCATTGGTTACGTTTGGTAATGGTGTTATGACTAACGACCGATGGTGCCGCGACGAAACCGAGAGCCTTCTATGGTGCACACATGGTTGAGCTGCTCGGCACGCGCTGGTATCGCGATTAATAGTCGTGATCCATTATGGAACTACACCGATGTGCTGTGTTTTGTGAACATTCTCTCAAGTGATCGCTGCATTTTGTCTCAATATGTCGCGATATTCTATCCAAATCAATCTTCCGTATCTCGTAAGATACCCTCTCATGAATTTGCATCTATCATCGGTCTGGGAGTTACATGCTTCTCCACCCTTAAAGATCCTCATTCGAATCTCGGGACGAGATTCTTTTAAGGGGGGAAGGCTGTGACACCCCAGGTGTCTATTTCGCATTATGTCGGGAGATTTATCCTAATCTCTGATGCTCAGTGAAAAATTCTATTTCTCGATCGCGTTTATCTCCAATTATCAAGTTACTTGTGAAGGTTTCACCGATTTCTGATTTTATTCAATCTCTAGAAAGGCCAAATTTGGAACCTGTTAAAAACTTTTCTCCTCGACGCGAATGCAGACTCGAAAATCATTGTCGACTTATAAATCTCGTCTAAAGCTCATTTAATCAGGCGCTCGACAATTGCTGGTCGAGCTGTGTCCGAATCCAATTTCTCGATGTTCGATCTGTGTCCAAAAATTAATCCGAGTCCGTATTCTCAAGCGGAACCTCCAATGTGTCGTCCTCTAATAAATCTTTATCCAACTCGGCTTAAAATCTCTGTGTCCAATCTAAATTCGAAAATCAACATCGGCAATGACTTTTATTAATCCGACTCGTTTTATCTCGATGTTGAATCCGAAGCCGATCGATCTCGATTCATTTTATTTCTACTTATGCGCGAGAATTTAATTGCCAAGCAACACCCAAATAAAATGTCTCGATTCATTTTATTCTGTGGCCTCTCGCTCATCCGTACGTCAGTTCGCTCCGTTCCCTGCGTCGGTCTCAGCCAACGAGTGAGCGCTAAGCGAATCGGCTAACAGATGACCACTCCTCTCCAACCAATAAATTGGTCGTCTTAATATACAACTCATACGGGAGCTCTTGTCTCAGGATAAAAATCAAACAAAAATTACTCAGCTCCTAAGCAATCGACCCTTTTTCTCTTAAAAAATATAGTTCACCAGCATCTGTTTCACCAGCATCTGCTTCCTTTCTCCCGCACGCCACGGTCTGCTCAGGCTAGCAGTCAACGCTGGCTGCCACTGCCAGCCCTCGGCCTGTGGCTGGCCACCAAATCCTGCGCCAATGGCTGCAGCTAGCCAGTAGGAAATGCCGCCCAATCCCGACCAATGGTGGCCAGCGATGTCTTGATTAAATCAACCAGCCGCCGCTCCCTTCTTCCATTTTCCTGGCCGCCAGGCTTCCAACGTACGCAGCCTGCTCGTCTTCCACCTCCCGCCATCTCCCTCTCTCCTTCCACATCCCAGCCAACGCCGGCCTCCCTCTGCCCTGTGCTCGACGCCCCTCTCTACTCCCATCTCCTGGAGCCGCTTCCCTCTCCCATGGCGCGCAAGGCCCGAGCTCCCCCACGCGCGTTCCCTTCCCCAGGCGCGTGAGCTCTCTCTGGCGTCAGCCAACAGGAAAGTTTGAGACCGAGCTCATCCATGGCGCCTCCCCTCCCCCTCGGCTCCAGCCACTCGGAACTCCATTTCTGCGTCCGAGCTTGAGCAGCTCGCCTCTCTGCTGGATCTCGTCCCGGTGGCCGTGGTGAGCTCTTTTCTCCAAGCACCCGACCAGCAGCCATGGCCGGACTTATGCCCCCTGTGCTCGGCACCCCAAATGGTTGGAATCTGACCCCCCTGTTTCCCCTCAAATCCGAGCTCTCCTCGTGTTTTGTTTTGTGCTGCAGAAACTCCCATGGGCGCTGGAGATGCCCAGCTCACGCCGGAGCCCAGGGCCGCACCTCTGTCTCCATGGCCGTCGCAGCCACCTCCGCCCACTGCATCGCCGACAAGCTCACCCTCAAGCCGATGCCAACCTCATCTTTCTCCATGGCGCCCTCCTCTGCTCACAGCAGTGAAGCCTCCTCGCTGTTCTCCGGGGTGCCCGCCGGCTGTTCGAGAAAATGCTCGGGTGAGCATTGTGTCGTGAACAGCGCCAGGGTGATGCCCTGTGTCCTCGCTACTCGCTGCACAGCCTCGTCTTGCGCTCGCCTATTCTCCAAGCAGCAACAGCAACACCCTCTGCTGTGTCGCGCTCGCCGGGTCGGGCCTCACGCCGTCGCTCTGCGCAGCGTTTCTGCGTCGTTGTCAATACCCATGGTGAGACCCCGCTGTCCCGCATTTCTCGTGTTCAATAAAATGACCGAACTATTAAACTGTGTAATAATTGTGTATGTCGTTTAATCGCAGCATGTGTCGTCGTTGCGCTTTGCGCGTCGTTTCTCGACAGGAAGCCAAACCGACATGCATGCATGCACAACTCCACTCGGGTTTCAGCCAGGTTGTTCGCTTTAGAAAAATTGTGGTTTTTGTTTTATTTACGATTCAGTCGATGGCATGAATATGTGCGTAAAAATATGATTGTATGAATGAACGCGTGTAGAGAAGAAAATGAAGTAGAAAAGAACTCGGATATTTTTATTTTTTTTTGATAGAAAAATGTGTGATGCGTTGTTTGGTGCGAAAACTAAGTTACAAAATGCGGATGATATTTTGGGAAATGCATCGATATGTGTTTATGTGAAAAGTATTATTGTTTTATGCAATGTGATGGGATTCTGATTATATCGGGAACATATTTATTGATGTGACGAGTAGTTTAGAAAATGCTAGTTTGTGTAGAGGATGTGTTATTAAGACATGAGTATCGGAGTTCATATATTAGTGGTCGCGCCATGTTGATTGAAGTGTCTCGAGTGCACGCCACCATATGGTTGTATGCGAGACATGGTAAAATAAAGTGTGCTCGACATGAATGATTGGTCGTTGTAGATAGAAATTACTTTGGCTTATATAGAGAGGTGGTGACATGCCAAGGTAGTCGTCGCTTTCTCTATATTTATAACTCGAGCCGAGACGATGCGTATTGTGCGTTCGATAAATTAGGCTTCGCATATAGTGTATGATTGTGCTTACGATTTCGAGTAGACGCTTCAAGTGAGCCAAATAGGTTTATGATACAAGTGTGTAATGGAGATTAGTTGTTTTTAGGATAATTATTGAAATGCTCGGCTCGTATGATAAACACGTATGCGTTCATAATTTGGGGAAGTGAATGCATGGTGTTGGCAAATTGTAGATTAGTGGTTTACGGTTCGTATAAATTGGTCGATGTGCGAAAATACTTGTGAATCTGTGTGTTTATAAGAATGTTGTAGTATATGTTGTGTCTCGGATTGCGGCGATAATAGGCAAGCTGACGTGTATGTTATTTAGCGGCTATGTCGTTGCTCTAGTTAGCCGAATTGTTAGATGACTTGGTTAAGCTCGTAATCACGGTAAATTGCTTGTTGTAGTCCAAATGTGCATGGTTATGGCCGCGGGTAAAAGGTAGTAGTGCTCATGTGATGTTTAAGTGAAAATACAAATTAGTGTGTGAAGGGCGCAATCGATATACACATTTATACCAGATTTGATTATTGTGGTGAATGTGTTTGCTGATTGTGTATGGTAATTCTAGCGCACAAAATAACTGGGATAAAAAGTTAGTAAGTCTACTTGTTGGTCCTAATTTGATTGTTTCAACTCTAATAAATGGTAAAGTGTTAAAATGATTTAAGTCTCTAGAACGCGGCAATTTTTGAAGTGAATAGGAACTGAATTTTATTGGTTGCTGTTTTGGGCTGCACGCACTGTTTTAGTTGTGCTGTTTGTTTGATGAACCAAATCATATTTTCTGTAGAAAAGTCATGTAGAAGAGTTGTAGATAACATTATTATCTTGCTTGTACTAAAATTTGACAGCCATAAACCTGATCGTTTAGGAGTTGTGTTTTCCGCAAGCACAGCGTCTGAATCTGTCGAATTTCAGAACAGATTTCAGAAATGGTAATGGTTGCTTAAGTTAATGTTGAAATCAGTTATTGGTGTTCATAAGAAAGTTGTAGACAACTCTATTATCTTACTTGTGTTAAAATTTGACAGCCATAGGTCTGACAGTTTAGGAGTTATGCTTTTTACAAATTCAGTAACTGAATCTGTCCAAATTCTGTACAGATTTCAGAAATTGTATTGTTTGCTCAATTTAATGTTGCAACCTGTTCATGATCATTATAAGAAAGTTGTAGAGGCTTTTCTTATCTTGCTTGTGTTAAAATTTCATAACTAAAGGCCTGACGGTTTAAGAGTTATGAATTTTACAACTGGGTTGCTGTGTTCTGTCCACTGACAGAACAAATTTCGAAAACTGAATTGTTTGATTCAGTTCAGCATAGAATCAATTCTTGGTGATTATAAAAGTATGTAGTGCTTTTGCCAAGCTTTCCAAAAAGTCTTGGATCACTCTTTTTGGTGATCTGAAGATTAAGTTATGGATGTTTAAAGTCTGAAGACTGAATCTGTCCAATTCTGGACAGCAAAGCCTTCTAGTGTCTTTTGTCCTTAGTTAAATATTGAATCACCTTGAGATGTTTATAAATGATATATAGACAATTTTATTACCTTTCCAGAAAGTCTAGGATCAATTTGTTTGGATGTCTGAATCTTCAGTTGTGAATTTTTGAAGTTGGAAGTCTGAATCTGTCCAAATCTGGACAGAGCTGATGGATTAGCTGTTTTAACCTTGCTAGGAGTGAATCTTGTTGAGATGATAATACCAAAATTGTAGAACACTTTTTGAGCTTTCCAGAAAGTCCTAGTTTACTATTTTTGGATTAATATTTGAAGAGTTATGAATAAAACAAGTAACTGCTGTGCTGCTGTCCTAAAAATCTGCATGTGCGCATTTGATTGTTTAGTTCACCCTATTTGCTAAAAATGTTTGGTTCACACTTAAGTAATGTAGACTTGCCATGACTAAGCTTAATAATGCACGTATGTCATGTTTTGTATGTTTCTTACTCTAGTTGATTGTGATATAGGAGTTCCGTAGTTATTGATGCCTATGTCGTATTCAAGCTTACGTTGTCTTGGTTGGACTTGTGTGGTCGGTGATGCTTTGCATGATCAATGGGAGAACTAATGAAAAAGTCGTATCTAAATAAATAAAATGTGTGTACTTGTGATGTTATTTTGTGTTGTGTTGCGTAAATATCCAAAATGTTTGTCGTCTTTTTAGTGATGTTAATGTTGTGCGCTCGACGATATGTAGTGAGCTAACGCTAGTGTGTGTGGTTACTTGTGATGTCTCGCTACTTAGCATTTAATTCGCTATCATGTACTTGGAGTACCTTGTGCTATTTCATTATATTCATACATATGCATCTTACATCTCATTTAGGACCGAGAGAGAATGATCGTACAAGTGATGTGGTGCCACCCACAGGATGGAGTTGGTGGACGACCCAAGGAAGGATGGACTTAACCAGTGGATGCTCGCCAAGCGAGTACCTCCCCCAGCAAACACTACCTAAGTGTTAAATTAAAGGCAAGCCCCGGTTTTATGCATAACCGTTATATATGCTATTTTACTACACTTAATGTTTGTAGGCTTGTACCGTGCACTTAAGTGTAGGAGTTGCCTGAAACCCTAGTTGCATAAACTCAGGATTCCTTTTGAGATGGATACTAGTATGCTAGGTCGAGTAGCTGCTATGCTAAATCAGGATCTCGGTAGAAGTCGAGTGATTTTTCTAGCACTCGCGCGAGGTCAGGAATTGGTTGTATCCATTTTGATAACAGAATGATGATGGTTTGTGGACACGGATCCATGGGGATGCGTTGTCTACGAGACGAAATTGGAATAAGGATTAACGTGCGGATACCTGTGTCAAGCGTTTGAATGTACTAAACACATGTCGGGAAATATGGTAACCGGTAAACCTAGTACCTGAGTGAAGCCGGGCGCGGACTTTATCCCTCACTTGTCCTGAGACTGGGTCTCCCATTCTAGATATGGTGGGTACAAGTGCGGCCACTGCACGACGGCGGCCGGGGTCAGTGGAGCATTGTATGCCAAGGCGGTGAGGCCTGGACGCGAACGGGGAATCGATGGGGACGGTTGACATGTGTGGGGACGGAGTGCCCTGACATGTCGTGTGTTTAGGTTTACCTTGCAAGGTTAAAAACTCGATTCGAATCGTCTGCTTCTCGCAGCTAATGAGACTGCTTGACCCCTTGTACTGCATTGAGTAATAAGTGGAAAGGAGATACTGGCAAAAGATGTTGATTGATATAATGTTTGATACCATGTATGAGTAGCTAGGTACTCACCTAGTTTAAAAAGGAGCATACTAAAACTTGAAAAGCTAAAACTTGATTTTAGACTCAGCTAGTGCTTTTGGCAAACCAAACCCCTCAGCCAAACAGCTGCATGTCTAGAGGTAGAGGAGTAGACTCCTCACACCGGGTAAGTCTAGCTGAGTATTAGTATACTCAGCCTTGCTTGTGGCATAATTTTTGCAGGTACCTCCTTGTTTTGGTTGATGGTGTGACTTGGCCTCCATCCCTGCCACCGGGATAGACGGTCGAGTGGGTTATTGCTTCTGCAGGAGAGGACCAGGAGGAGTAGCGTGGCCAGGCTTCGCCATGTTACTCGGTTTTCTCCGTTAGTTATTTCCGCTGCATTAAAAACTATTGTTACTATTTCTGAAACTCCGATAATGTAATTACTAATGATACTTATTAAATTTGTGGTATTATGTTTTATTGTATTTCTCTGTGCCTCACCTTCGAGTGAGCTAGTGGTATTCGATCCTGGATAAGTGGCTTTATCGGACTAGATCCGAGGGACTGACGGGTTATTCCGATTTAAGTGTGGTGCTGCCTTTAAGGGTACGACTTGGGCACTTAAGCTGGAATAATCCGGGCGGTTCCGCCACAGGGGATGAGCCTCCAAAGTCAGCCAGACCCGACAACGAGGTATCCGATGCTCCTCATACAACTGCACCGTGTACAAAGGGGGCGTAGGGTAACCGGCGGAGTTAAGCACTTCCCACAAGATGGAAGGAAAGCCATCGCGAGAAAGGAAGTCAGAACTGAAACGAGAGTCTCCTCCACTGGCGGGGGTGGGTGAATTCATCTGCGGAAGGGAATCAAAGATAAAGATTATGGTGGAAGGAAAAAGAAAAAGGGAACCCGGATGGTTTTAAAGAAAGGGGGTTAGCTCAAAATTTTAATTCATCTTTATGTTTTATAATGCATGCATGCTGGAAGTAACGTTGCCTCTCAAAAGAAAATAGGGTGCCTTTTTAGGGCATCCTTAAAATATAAGTACCGGCCCACGGGGCCTAATTAGTTAGCCACTTATTTCTCCCTCTATGCCTAAGGCCTTTCGTCCTAGGTCTAGCGGTCTAGTCCTGACGATCCATAGCAGTTTCTAGGCAAGTTTTAAATTTTGAAAATTGGCATTCATGGTTTATTGTCCTTCTCTGTGGTGGAATTTGCTCCGATACCAGCTGTGGCAGAACCACCCGTTTTCTCTGTGGTGGAAGTCACGCCTCAGGGGTCGTAACACACTTAAATCGGAATAACCCGTCAGTCCTTCAGATCTAGTCTGATAGAGCCACTTAACCAGGATCAAATTCCACAATCTCACTCGAAGGTGAGTCACAGAAGAAATACAATAAAACAGGAAACCTCAAGTTAAGTACGGAGTTATTACATAAATCGGAGTTTTCGAGTAGCAAATAAAGTTCACAAAATAAAGTGCAGCGGATAATCGATGTCGTCGGTATCGAGGAATCAGGCAAGGCCTAGCCCACTACTCCTCGTGCTCCTCTCCTGCCGGAGCAACATCCCACTCGACCGTCCAACCCGGTGGCAGGGTGGTAGGCCAAGTCACACCATCAACCATTTCCTGAATGGTACCTGCAAAAATTATGCCACAAGCAAGGCTGAGTATACTAATACTCAGCTAGACTTAACCGGTGTGAGGAGTCTACTCCTCTACCTCTAGACTATGCAGCTGTTTGGCTGAGGGGTTTGGTTTGCCAAAAGCACTAGCTGTTTCTAAAAGCAAATTTTAGCTTTTCAAATTATATCATCATTAACTTAGCTAGATTTGCTCCTTCTAAGAATACATGGTAATAATCAATTAGTTCAATCAACAAGTTATCTCATGTAACCACATTTCACTTCTTACTCGATGCAGTACAAGGAATCAAGCTGTGGCAGAACCACCCGTTTTCTCTGTGGTGGAAGTCACGCCTCAGGGGTCGTAACACACTTAAATCGGAATAACCCGTCAGTCCTTCAGATCTAGTCTGATAGAGCCACTTAACCAGGATCAAATTCCACAATCTCACTCGAAGGTGAGTCACAGAAGAAATACAATAAAACAGGAAACCTCAAGTTAAGTACGGAGTTATTACATAAATCGGAGTTTTCGAGTAGCAAATAAAGTTCACAAAATAAAGTGCAGCGGATAATCGATGTCGTCGGTATCGAGGAATCGGGCAAGGCCTAGCCCACTACTCCTCGTGCTCCTCTCCTGCCGGAGCAACATCCCACTCGACCGTCCAACCCGGTGGCAGGGTGGTAGGCCAAGTCACACCATCAACCATTTCCTGAATGGTACCTGCAAAAATTATGCCACAAGCAAGGCTGAGTATACTAATACTCAGCTAGACTTAACCGGTGTGAGGAGTCTACTCCTCTACCTCTAGACTATGCAACTGTTTGGCTGAGGGGTTTGGTTTGCCAAAAGCACTAGCTGTTTCTAAAAGCAAATTTTAGCTTTTCAAATTCTATCATCATTAACTTAGCTAGATTTGCTCCTTCTAAGAATACATGGTAATAATCAATTAGTTCAATCAACAAGTTATCTCATGTAACCACATTTCACTTCTTACTCGATGCAGTACAAGGAATCAAGCAGTCTCATTAGCTGCGAGAAGCAGACGATTCGAATCGAGTTTTAACCTTGCAAGGTAATCCTAAACACACGGCATGTCAGGGTACTCCGACCCCACACATGACAACCGTCCCCATCGATTCCCCGTTCGCGTCTAGGCCTCACCGCCTTGGCATACAATGCTCCACTGACCCCGGCTGCCGCCGTGCAGTGACCGCACTTGTACCCACCATAGCTAGCATGGGAGACCCAGTCTCAGGTCGCATGAGGGATAAAGTCCGCGCCCGGCTTCACTCAGGTACTAGGTTTACCGGTTACCATTTTTCCCGGCATGTGCTTAGTACGTTCAAAAGCTTGACTCAGGTATCCACACATTAATCCTTAATTCTTTTTCCCATCTCATAGACAAGGCATCCTCCCTGGATCCAAGTCCATAGACTAACATATATCCCATTATCAAGATGAATACAATCAATTCCTGACCTCGCGCGAGTGCTAGAAAAATCACTCGACTTCTACCGAGATCCTGATTAGCAAGCAGCTACTCGACCTAGCATACTAGTATTCATCTCAAAAAGGAATCCTAAGTTCATGCAAACTAGAGGTTTCAAGCAACTCCTACACTTAAGTGCACATTGCAATCCTACAAGCATTAAGTGTAGTAAAGTAGCATATAATAATGGGTTATGCATATAAACCGGGGCTTGCCTTCAATTGCTGGGGCTGCGGGGAGATCCTCAATAGCAGCCTCTGAAGCCTGCTCCTGGTCCTCCTCTTGGACAGGTCCTTGCTCGGGGATGAGCACGTACTCTCCGTCGGCAAGATTACAATCTAATGAATGCAATGCGTAAGATATATGCATGATATGACATGTGCCTTTTTTAGAAATCACAACTTTAAAGGTGCATGATCTTTCTTGAGTTAAACAAGGTTAACTCTACTTATGTAAGACCCTTGGGTGGTATACTTGGTAAATTGGTTTAAACTTAGCTAAGGTAAGTAGATTAAATTTTGGGGTTCCACTGAATTCCTTTTAAGTCTTAGTGAGAATTGATAAGTACTCAAGTTAGACTTATTGAGGTGGGGTTTATTTCTTCTTTCCTTTTCTTTTATTCTCTTTAATGTTTTGGAGTAGGTTTGAACTACAAGTTGCTTTTATAAACTTCTACAAATTCTGCAAAAATTACAGTGGCTTGTTACTGGTGTATGTTTCTCTGTCTCAAAATTTGGGGATCAGAAAGTGAATAGTTTTCTCTGGACAAAATTATTAAATTCTAGGGCAGAAGGGGTGCTTTGAACTACAACTATTATTTAACAGTGGGCAATTCTCCAAAACTTATTTTTGCTGGCTTTTAGGTGTTATAACATGACTTGATTCAAATTTCTAATCATTAATACCTTTTAATTATGTTTCTATGGTTTTCTCAAGTTTCTAGCCAAATGGGTGCTTTCTACTACCACTATATTTGAAAAATATCAAACAACAGAGTTTTTATTTTTCTTAGTTATTGTTTTGTGCAAGAGCAATCATTCTGAAGTTTGGCCTCTTTTTGCTTAAGGGAAGGGGTGGTATGCATTATTTGAATTAAGTGGCCTTTCTCTTAAATCATTAGCAATTGGTATGAGTTTGCTTCTTTTTCATGGGTTGGCATTTTTCTCTGGTAGTTTATCCCATCATGGACTTAGCAATTTTTTGGTTGCCCATTATCACATTAATAGGGGTTGTTCATGTTTTATTTGGAAAATGCCTTATTATCACTTTGTATTTATTTTCCTTACTTAGTTGGGCTGAGGTGCTCTGTATTTTTGTAGTGGGGCTCTGGTGGTTGTAAGTCCACTGGATTTTTATTAATCATTTTGGTTATAGTTTTGCTACTCTAATAATTGATTCTCAGTCCAAATAAGGCTAAATAAATCATTTTAATTTAAAACTGGTCCAAATTAATGGTCTCTGTATTTTCCCTAGGTTCTCTGCAACATAAGTAAACTAGGAAAAATAATCTTAATCACTGTTCATTAATTTCTAATGTCTTTCTGATTTCTCTAAGTTTTGGACAAAATAGCTTTAAATGAATAACTACATCATAATTTCTAATGCTGGGGTTCCTACTATTTTTAAACAGTGTCTAAATGAGGTTTGAACATCTACAAATTTTCTTAAGTTCAGCACAGAAGAAAAACTAGTTTTCCTTAATTAAACAAGGTTTGGTGGGTTTTTGTTTTTAATTTAAAACTCTAAAAATTAGAACAGAAAGCATAGGGTTTATTATTTTTAAATGGTGGTTCATAATATTCAGGAGCTAGCAAAATTGGTTTGACAACTTTTTATGAAGAATTCATCAAGTTATGGGTTTTCTAAGTTCTCTGGTCATTTTAAAAAGAATAACAGAATTGGTTTAATGGAAATCCACTTTGCACTGGGGTCCCTGGCGGGTTTTTTAAGTTTTCCTCGCGAATCAGTCCTTAAGCTACTATTCACATGAGTCACTAACGTTACAGAAAACCCCTCGGGTTCTACAAATCCTAACCCGAGGTCCTTCTTCTACCTTAACCAGTAACCGCGGCGAAAGAAAGGGCGGAGGGGCTTACCGGCGGCGAGGTTGCTCCGGTGAAGTGGTCGAGGACGTAGGGGAGGTCCCGGGGATCACAACGGTGTGCGGGTCGCCGTCGGAGATGGCCGGAGTCGGTCGGTCTACGCGTGCAGGAGGGGATGCTCGTCGGCGGCAAGGAGTCCGGCCTGGTCACGGCGAGATAGAGCAATTGGATGGGTCAGAGCGGTTCACGGGGTGCCAGAGAAGACATGAGCGCAAGGAATTGGGCGGAGACTCACTGGATAGCTCGGTCCACGCGCGGCGGCGGAAGACCGAAGTCCGGTGAGGTCGATCTCGGGCCTCCGGTGAAGTCCGGCCGGGTCCGAGGGCTTGGCAAGCTTCACGGGCTACTGGCGGAGCTAGCCGAAGCACTGGCTTGCCCAGAGGATGGCTGGAGTGGGCTGGCCACGATGGCCGAAGCTCTGGCGGCAATGGCAGGAGGAATTGAGCTCGCCGGAGCTAAGGGAAAGTGGCTGGCCGGTGAGGGTGAGTGCGGGGCGAAGTGGGGCGCGCCTGGGAAGGCTTTATAGGCACGGCGCGGTGCACGGGCGGTCGTGGACCGGCGTGTGCGCGTGGGCGTGCACTGGGAGGCGCGGTGCGCGAACGGGCGTGAACCGGGGGTGTCAGCCACGGTCGAACACGTGTTCCCGTTGCCTCTGCCCCTATTCAAGCGCCGATTGGGAGCAAATCTTCGCGAATTTGGGCAAGATCGCTGTAAAGGATTTGTTCACCTGACCAAGCTTTGTCTTTTGTGTATGGAAGTTGCGCGGTTTTAGGCTAGGGACAGGGAGTTGTAGCGTCACCAAGGTGCCAGTGTCAGAATGACTGGTCCCGAGGTCAAACTACGCCAAAACCGTGTCAAATGAATTTGGTTTGAGTTCAAACTTTTCCAGGACGTGTTCAAGGGAATTTGGCACAACTTTGATATTTGGATCTCCTGGCTTTGAGTTTTGAAAAACAGAGAACGCAGATGATCTTTGGGAAGAGGTCTGAAATTCAGAAATTCAGAAATCTGAATTTCTCGAAGGGTTCATAGTTCAAGGGCTGATTTGGGGATTTATTTGAGTTATTTTGGCTAAGCTTTCTCAATCTTTCTTGTTGCTCATTAAATATACTTTAATTTTTATAATTGGCTCAAGTCATAATTTTAAACTTTTCATCCCCTTTTTCTTATTCTCTTGCATTTTTCTTATAGGGCTCACTTAGGGTTTTTATTAGGGTTGCACATTCTTATCTTTTTAAAAGACTCAATTGTTTTGATCATGATACTTTTAAGTATATACTTGGTGGATTCTTTCTTACTTATGTTAATTTGATGCTCATGCTTACTTTGATTCACATGAAATAATGGTTCTTGGGTTGTTATTTGAGAGAAACCCTAGGTGACACTAGGGTGTCACAGGAAGCAACAAACTTTTGTTGCTTTTACTCCAAGGTGGTTCCAAAGGAAGAAAAACAAGAGTGAAGCTGCGGGAGGACATGGTCCTCCATAAAACTTTTAAGTAAAAACTATCGGGAGGAGTTTTTGCCTCCCTTGGTATTGTAATAATACTACTCAACACTCGTTTTATAACTCTGGTCTGTAATAAATAACTTGATCTTACTTTCTAAATAAATGTAAGTTATGTAATCGCTTCCGCATTTCTATATCTCCGATGTTCTGTAATGTCTGCAAGACGGATGAAACGCTCTTAGGAAAGGTGAGAAAAGCAGATACCGAACTTGTCAAGTGATTCAGGGGAACCTACAAGGTTGCCTGAAGTCCGTTGGACAAGGACAACTGTAGGTGGGCCTAATTACTTGTGAGGTTCCGTCACAGCTGGTATCGGAGCGAAGCCCTTCTCTGCAGATATTATGAGGCATCTTCAAAAGAATTTTCTAAAGACTTACCTAGAAAATCTCTTCCCTTCTTACCTAAGTATTTCTGAAGAGTTTATCTTAAAGACCAGGTAGTAAGATTGCAACATATAGAAGGTGTGAATCAACTAAGGTTGATTCTGTAATTACACATGCATCATGCTAAGAATTATGCTAATAAAAATTTCCCCCCTTAGAAAAATGCCGTCGCGCACGAGGAAAGACCGCGCACAAATCTACTAGACCCATTGGCGTACCCCACCATTAACTTGCCCCAAGACATGAAGAAAGTAGCAGTGGTAGCAACGATCCTATCGGAGATCTGGAAGCACAAGTCCAACTGCTTCAATCAGAACTCCGTCACAGGAATGATCTATGGGTCGCGGATGCAGCCATCCGCTACTTGCAAGACCAACTCGCGAAACGAGATCTAGCGCTCGATTAGGCGGTTAACTCTCGTCCACTCGCCTGGGCTAAGGAAGCCAAAGCTCGAGCCCGCGTGGAGGAGCTTAGCTCAGCCATGGATAACTTGTAGGTCTATTATAATACACTACATGAAGAAGTTCATGTGTTGTATTCACAACTGCACCGGAACGTCCCTGCGGATCCTGTCGGGATGGAAGCCGGACCTTCTCATGTAGCGGGAGAAGCACTTGATGGTGAACTGGACCTTTTCAGGACCTCATCCCTCTATGAAGTTGGTTGACGAATGGTCTCCTACGCCCGACAGTAAAGCTACCAAAAGTGAAAAGAAGTGGCTTATCAAGTGCCCATAACATTGGCCGGACGGGACTTTCCCACTAATATGATTGTTCTGAAAGGCCAAGACATAGATGTCATCTTGGGCATAAACTGGTTAGCCCAGCATAAAGCAATTCTCAACCCTGATCTGAGAACCATCAGGTTGAGTTATGGCCAATAGAGAGTGGTGACTTAATTGCCTAAACCCAAGATTAGGCTATATTCGTATTTAGTGAACCATGACCCGACCCAAAGTTGAATTTTTTGTTATCACTCCATGACCACACCCATACAAATAAATGCCTAGATAATTTCTTTGTCGGACCTAAAGTGTACCTAGACTTAAAATAAGGATCTCAAGTCATGACTCCTTCTAGAACCATTCTCTTGTTCAGCTGATGCAGGTTGAGGTCTCCATTGTATTTGGCCTCTCCTTGCGGATCACCATGTTGCTTTATTAACCCAACCTAGGAAAGACATGTCCGACCATTTTCTTGAATTTGATGCCTTTGGTTTCTTCATATCTATCGAAGGCATACCAACTTAATCCTTGACCTTGTGATCTCTGCAATGGGCATAGAAATATGCTTGGGACTGAATTAACAGTCTCCCATCGTACTTCTTTCATCAAGTTTAGGTTATGGCCATGCCTTGTTCATTTCATCGGGCCATGATTTATTTGGCGCTCTACTTGTAACCATCTTTACGGGTGGAGTATCTCTTTGTATATTGTCACCCTTGCTCAATCCATTAGTGTCACGCGAGATTCCTTATTGGTTACGTTTGGCAATGGTGTTATGACTAAAACCGATGGCACCGCGATGAAACCGAGGGCCTCCTGTGGATGCACACACATGGTTGCGCTACTTGCACCCGTTGGTATCACCGTTAATAGTCATAATCCATTATTAGACTATATCAATATGTTATCTTTGCGCAAATTGTTCTTACCTCGTGAGATTCATTATTGGTGCCAGTTTTGTAATGGTGTCATGGTTAAGAACTTATGGTACCGCGGCGAAACTGAGAGCCTCCTGTGAATGTGCACACAGGGTTTTGCTGATTGGCGCATGCCGATATCGAGGTCTCTAGTCATGATCCATTATGGAATTACACTGATGTGTTATCTTCCATTGACCTTTCTCTTGAAACAATTTCTATGTTGTTTGTGAAAGAGATCAAGCAACATCTGTCATTTCCGTTGGATCAAAAGGGCATACCACTTTCATGTGTGGTCTTATTTCTTTTGATCTTGGTAGTGACTACTCATACAAGTTCCCTTTACATCCTTTGTGTAAAGGTGAAGCCTTGGAGCTTTTTAGTGTTGGAAAACAAAATAGAGATCTGCTTCCCCTGGTACTGAAATACAGGAGTTTGTTCATTCGCTCTCTTATTTAATCCATATATTACCTAACCATGTGGATAATTCATCTCGCATGAGAAAATGGATGAACAACTTGACCAAATAAATTTTTACCCACATCATAATCTCTTATTAACAAAGAGTGAACTCTCAACCCCTTGGCTTACCAATGGTACTGAGAGGATTTGCTTAATGTCAAAAGTAGTTCAACAAGTTGGTTTTGACTAACTTGTAACTGCCCAATGAACGAAGGCTGAGTTTAGAGATCATTTTATCGAGTTGTCTAAACTCACTTTGGTTCAACCCACCCTAAGGGAAAGTACTTATCAAAATCAAATTAAGTCGACCCGTAACCACCTAATTATCGCTCTAGTCACGCCTCCACCGCCTCACGCGTGCTTTTCCTACGTGTGTGATCATGCCGATCCATGACTAGTGCCGGATAAAATGGACTGGATGCAAACTCCGCATCTACAGACCCCTCCACTGGTGATTTTTCCTGAATCTATCTCACCTTTCGTGGGCTTGGATCCCCTGGTTAACACGAGTTGACCGTGATGTTATTCGACATTCACACCCGTCTCGTGTGCTATGAACTTACTGCAACCACTTGTTGGTAAACCTCTTTCTGTGTGTTTTACCCAAGATGGTGCATCTGATTCTGTTTGGGTAAAATTGCATAATTACCGCCCGCCCAACAGACTCAGATAGTACAGTGTCATCAGAAGAAGCAAATTGCACACATGGAACCTTATGTGTTCTTCTGGCTTACATCGTCTCTATTGGTGGGCAAAGATGAAAATTGAAATTGCACGCTATGTGGCTAGATGTGACACTTGTAAACGTGTTAGGGCCATATAAATGAAGACTGCTGGTCCATTACAATCTTTACCTATCCCAACATGGAAACGGGAAGATATTAGTATGGACTTCATTGTGGGATTACCCAGGACTACAAAAGGGTATGATTCTATCTGGGTTATAATTGATCGGCTTACGAAAATTGCTCATTTTCTGCCAGTCAAGACAGATTACCCGGTTACTGTCTATGCCCAATTGTACATTGCTCGTATTCTTAGTCTGCATGGTGTTCCAAGGACTATAGTGTCGGATCGTGGACCTCAATTTGTAGCCAAGTTTTGGGAAGCACTTCATAAATCCCTGGGTACTAAATTGCTCCATAGCTCCGCCTATCATCCTCAAACCAGGGGGCAGACTGAGAGGGTAAATCAAATACTTGAAGATATGCTACGGGCATGTATTCTGGAATTCCCACAAAAATGGGATGAATGTTTGCCGTTAGCGGAATTCTCATATAATAATAGCTATCAAGAAAGCATCAAGATGGCACCCTTTGAAGCTTTATATTGACGACGATGTTGTACTCCGCTAAATTGGTCTGAACCTGGTGAAAGGTACTTCTTCAGGCCTGATATGGTGAAACAGACCGAAGAAAGAGTTCAAAGAATAATTCATAATTTGAAGAAAGCTCAAGCTCGTCAGAAGAGTTATGCAGACAAACGACGAATGCTCTTATATTTCCTTGAGGGAGACTATGTCTACCTAAAGGTTTCGCCAATGAAAGGCGTATCACGTTTCGGGGTTAAAGGAAAGCTTGCACCCCGGTACATTGGTCCTTTCCCTATACTTGAGCAATGTGGACCAGTGGCATACCGACTCCAATTACCCGAAACCTTGTCTGCTGTGCATAATGTGTTCCACGTGTCACAATTGAAGAAGTGTCTTCGGGTTCCCGATCGAACCATTGAAGTGACAGATGTTGTCCTTGAACCAGACTTGACATATTCCGAGCATCCCATTCGAGTCTTGGATCAGAAGGACAGAATTACCCGAAGAAAAACTCTCAAGTTTTACAAGATACAGTAGAACCAACATTCCAAAGATGAGGCTACATGGGAAACTCAAGACTTTTTAGATAAGAATTTCCCAGGCTTTTTAGCCTCTTGTAATTTGTAAAGCATGTATAGCTGTTGTAATAAAGGAGTAAAATTCCCAAACCACCCCTGCCTTGTACCAAGAATAAGGAAATAAAGACGTGATGCGTTTCCTTTACCATTACTTACCCTAGGACTTTTAATCTCGGGACGAGATTCTTTTATGGGGGGAAGGATGTAAAACCCCTGGTGTTACTGTAACTAAAACTTGAGCATGGCATCATAAACATTGGCATTGCATATGTTTGACACACCTAGAGTGCATTCACTAGGTAAAAATTTCAAACAAGTTGTATTGTTATAGCATTTTGCAAATAGAACCCTGGATAGGGAACTTAACCCTAAATAGGGATTAAAGGGGTAAAACATAACCCAAATTGAGAAAAATTAAAAGCTTTAGGGGAATAGTCATAAAGTGTTCCCAAGAATGAACTTGAATTACATTTATACCCCTGAGACACCAAAAACCCCCATTGGAACCCTAGAAAACCCTAAGTCCAAACCCTAGGGGCCTATGTGCAAAAACTGTGCACATTTGGACTAAAGTGTAAAAACTACTATGTTAAAGCATATAAAGTCACATGGTTCACATTTAGGAAGATTTACAAGCCCAACCCTAAGTTTTGGACTAATTTGCAAAAAGTACCACTTGTCCTCTATTTCATTCTAAGTCTGAACTTAAGTGTGGTTGGCTCAACTTTGGAGCCTTGTATCTTTTGAATTCTAGAATTTTTGCCCTAGGTCACCACATCAAAGTTGTAGACCAAACAAAGGAGAACAACTTTGCTTAAGAGTGTAAGCATAGTTGTTAAGAAGAAATTGGAGAAAATCAAGCCTAAAGTCTGGCTGTCAGGCTGGTTCCACTCTGAAATTCAGACTTTCAGTGTAACAGAGCCATCTTTGGGTTTGAATTCAACCTTGATCCAGTGCTCAAATGAGTTCAATCCCTATAGTCGAAGTATTACTGGTTTGTAGCTCTACAATTTTGCTGCAGAGCTTGGTATGAGTTCTCATTGAGAATTGAGAGAAAGTTTAGCTCCAAGTTTGGCTGTCAGGTTCATCTGACTGAACATATCCCATGGTACAGTGACTGAAACGGATCAGAACGCCAGCGCGGCTGTCCTCATCGCTGACGGCTCCCTCCGCCGTGATTCGTGTCACCGGCGTCAGGATTAGTGACTGAGTGGATGGATAGCGCTGCGGGGTAAAAGAATCTTCGCTGCCGGTGAGCTGGACTCCACTCCGGCTAGCCGCGATACCTCTCCCCTTTCTCACCGCCCTCGGATTGGAATCTCACCGCCGTCGTGCCGTCGTCGTTGTCCGCCGCGTGTCTCTGGCCATCTATCGCATCACCGTGACTCACCCTTGCTCTCTGTTGATCGCCGGAGCAATTGCCACGGCACTGGACACCCAGCCGCTGCGCCAGTGCCCTTCTTCTTTCTCTGGCCGCCGCGCGTCTCGCTCGATTCACCGGCCACCGCTTGCGAGCACTATAAATTGAGCCCACGGCTAGCTTCGCAACATCATCACGCACCACCACACCCAGTATTGCTTCCAATCGTTCACCAGAGAGCACTGATTTCAAACTTCCCCCAAAACTGTTTTTCCGCCACCGCGAAGAGTGCCTCACCGCGGCCAGTCCCATTCTAGTCAGTTCATCCTCCCCTCTCCCTCGTTTAATCTTTCTCATATGTCTACGATGCTTGCCGAACCACCAATTTGGACTAGGGGATCACCAATCACCGGGAACACGATCAAATGCTCATAACCTTCGCTGTTCTCGTGGGCAGAATAGAATAGGTCACCATTCGTGCAATTAAGCTAGGGGAAACATTCTCTAGGTCATGGATTTGGTTTAGTCCGAAGCTGAGCACCGGTCTTGGCTTTCTCCGGCCGGTCTAGCTCGCCAGAGTTGGGCTTCCCGTGCGGAGCGCCGTCGGGGACCTCGCCTCGCGAAGGAATAGAAGACTGAGGGCTTTTCTGCAATCTGTCAGAGACACAGCGAAACAGTGAAATAACATGTTCCAGTTAGCCGAAAATCCAAGTCCCTTTTTGCAAAACAACCAGCGCGCGTGGGCATGGGCGCGCTTCTGTCCACTATTGGGCCGTCTGGGCTGAAATCAGCCCAATACTATTCACAAGTTTCTCCTTTTCTTTTTATTCCAGAGCTAAAACAATTATAGAAAAGTGTAGAAAAATCCCAAAATTGTCAAACCAATTTTCCTAGGCTTCTTATTTTCCATAGTATTTAATAAAATTAGTTTCATGATTTTTAGATTAAATAAGGAATTTTAAGGCATTTAAAGTAGTTTAAAGCATTAGTTCTGGATTTTTAGAAAACATATGGTAATTTCAAAAATGATCAAACTTTTTATATGAGCTCTACACATTATTTAGAAGCCTTGGGTAGAGTTTGGTTTGATTTGGATCTTGTTTGATACTTAGAACCCAAAACCCCCACCCCTGCCCTTTGAACTCCTTTACTGACTCCGGAAACCCTAAGTTCTCGGAGTTCCGTGAAGGAAAGTTGTATTGAAGACTTAGATAATAAATCCTTATTATCTTTGCACTCTCATGAGCATTACATGGCATTCATTCTTATATATACCTATATGGTTATATTTAGAAAACGAAGAAGAGATCGAAGTAACTAAAGAGAAGACACCACCACCTTCGGAATCTCAGGCCGGAAATTGTTTCTACTTTGATATCTGCGGGTCCGAGCCTGACTCACCTATCAACGAAGGCAAGCCCCGGTGCATTTGCCACCTTCCTTGATGTTTTAAAATCTTTCTCACTTGCTTGATGCATTAGGTGATAGGAGTTGATTGATAAAACAATTCCTGCATTACCTTCCTTGAATTTGATTACCTTCCTTGATCACCCATTTTACAAAAAGATTTTTGATGCTTAGCCTTGCTTTAGAAAAACAAAATGTTTGTTTTACAAAAGATGATGTGGCAAAAGTGGGTGGGATGTTTTCGAAAATAAAATTTGATGGTGGATCCATCATGGCCATGATGGGTTCAACATCGGAAAAGATGTACCTCTGCCAGGTACCAAGATTTTGGGTTGAAATGATTAAGCTGAGACCGGGCGGGTGACTTGCACGAGAACAGAGTCTCGGTGTAGTGTCCCCGTCTGAGTCGATTAAGGACCGTGTCGATGTAGGCTTGCTGACCGAGGACCCTTTAACTGGTCACATGCCTCGTCATGGGTAAGCCTTGCCTCGGGAAGACTAAGGCCAGAATAAGATAACACAGAATGGGCGTGGAGCGGTGGCGAGAGTAGCGTGTACCCTCCGTGGCAAGAGGGTGGACGGTGGTGTATCGGTGCTCTCGGTTCGCGTGAACCTGATCTGGTCTTAAGAACCCCCGGTGGTGGGTTGACATATGCAAGGGTTAAGTGCTACATATGTCGTGTGATTGGAGATCCTCAGCTGAGTATAATCGATTCGGATCGCCGTACCTTCACGGTCATGAAGACTTGGTCACTGCCCTATACGTAGAACTCTAGTAAAGATGAAAGGTTTTGTTAAGAAATTGGCTAGTGTAGGACAAGTGATTGAACTAGGGTAGAAAGAACTCTAGTTGCAGGTAATTTTACTTAACTTGACAAATAAAACTGTATTTTTAAGGATCCACTTTAGTAAGCATTTCTGCAAAACAGAGTCTTTGATCATTGAGAAACCTTACCTTGACTCCCTGATAACCAGCATACCCTTGAGAGTCTTTTCTTTAGTCGGGTAAGACTTGCTGAGTAATTCCATACTCAGGGTTTATTCCCCCGTTGTTTTTAGGTGAGGAAGCAACAAACTTTTGTTGCTTCTGCTCCAAGGTGGTTCCAAAGGAAGAAAAACAAGAGTGAAGCTGCAGGATGACATGGTCCTCCATAAAACTTTTAAGTAAAAACTATCGGGAGGAGTTTTTGCCTCCCTTGGTATTGTAATAATACTACTCAGCACTCGTTTTATAACTCTAGTCTGTAATAAATAACTTGATCTTACTTTCTAAATAAATGTAAGTTATGTAATTGCTTCCGCATTTCTATATCTCCGATGTTCTGTAATGTCTGCAAGACGGGTGAAACGCTCTTGGGAAAGGTGACAAAAGCAGATACTGAACTTATCAAGTGATTCAGGGGCACCTACAGGGTTGTCTGAAGTCCGTTGGACAAGGACAACTGTAGGTGGGCCTAATTACTTGGGAGGTTCCGTCACAGCCTCGACCTCGGAGGAGCCTCCGCCTTGCCCGACCTCGGGCTCGGACCGACCATGTCATAGGAGGGACCATCATTACCCTACCCCTAGCTAGCTCAGGCTACGGGGAACAAGACCGGCGTCCCATCTGGTTCGCCCCGGTAAACAAGTAATGATGACACCCCGCGTGCTCCATGACGACGTCGGCTCTCAGCCCCTTACGGAAGCAAGGAGACGTCAGGAAGGATCCGACGGCCCCGACAGCTGTACTTCCACAGGGCTCAAGCGCTCCTCCGACGGCCACGACATCACATGAACAGGGCGCCAAAACCTCTCCGACAGCCACGACGGCATGTACATAGGGCTCTGGCTCCTCTCTGCTAGACACGTTAGCACACTGCTACACCACCCATTGTACACCTGGGCCCTCTCCTTACGTCTATAAAAGGAAGGTCCAGGGCTCTCGTACGAGAAGGTGGCCGCGCGGGAGAACGGGCCGACGCACAAGGCCCTCGCTCTCTCTCTCTCCCACGCGAACGCTTGTAACCCCCTACTGCAAGCGCATCCGCCCTGGGCGCAGGACAACACGAGGTCGCGGTTTCCCCTTACTGTTTTCCCCCTTATGTCCCGTCTCGCGCCGACCCATCTGGGCTGGGACACGTAGCGACAATTTACTCGTCGGTCCAGGGACCCCCCGGGTCGAAACGCCAACAGTTGGCGCGCCAGGTAGGGGCCTGCTACGTGTTGACGAACAACTTCCCGTCAAGCTCCAGATGGGTAGTTTCTAGCAACCTCTCCAACCCAGGACGATGCTTCGTTTCGGGAGTCTTGAGTTCATGTCCCTCGACGGCAGCTTCGACATGATACTCCTTCCTCCGCCGCGCGACAACGACAATGGCGGCCGTCAGCCTGCCCGCCGGTGGCGGAATCGACGACGTCTTCCCCACGTGGCGGAAGAGCAACATCCAGGTCTGTCCCGTCACCTTTCCCGCTGACGGAGGAGGAGGCGGGGCAGGCATGGCCAAGCAGGAGGCAGCACCTCGTCGGTTGTCAAGCGAGTCGACGGCGCTAGCGCCCCAGCGGGGGACACGTCGGGCATTGACCTCGCATCTGAGACAAAGACGAGCGTCGTCTCCCCGCAACACGCCAACCCCAAGCAGAAGGACGATGCCAGCACGCTCGCGAAGGACTTGCTGGGCGTTAACCTCGTACCCGAGATAACGGTGCAGTCCGTCCCTGATGCGACCTCGTCACCATCCGTCGATCAAGAGGTACCGTCCGTTTCCCATCCCATGCCTTTTAGATTCAGCTGCGACCCACCAAGCGACCCCGCTTCAGTGGACGCTTTCATAAAGGCATGTCCAAACCCTTCGGGGTATCATATGCGGTCAACCTGGGACCGACTGACGGCCGTCTCGACCTACGGGCCCCTGGGTTCCGAGGGAGATGATGAGCCCGACTCTGGTTGGGATTTCTCAGGGCTCGATAACCCCAGTGCCATGCGGGACTTCATGACCGCATGTGACTACTGCCTCTCCGATTGCTCCGATAGTAGCCACAACCTCGACGACGAGGACTGTGGCCCAAGTCGCGAATGCTTCCATGTCGATCTAGGGGGTCTCGACGAAGACAACCATCTTGGTATGCCGGAGGACGGTGATCCCCCTAGGCCTACGCCTCGCGTTGACATCCTTCAGGAGCTAGCTGTGGTCCCAGTCCCTGTGGGGGGTCAGGACGCACAGCTCGAGCAAATCCGCGAGATGCAGGCCAGGCTTGATGAGGAAGCAGGACAACTTGTGCATCTTCGGCAAAATATCGGGCAGGAGTGGGCAGGCCGAGCACCGACCGGAGAAGCGCGTCATCTGGCCCAGAACGTCCAGCACCGCATTGCCGATGATGCCAGGGCAAGGCTTCCAGTGGGGTCGGCCAGAACCTGGCTGTAGCAGCGATACTACTCCGAGCGATGCTGGAACCATCCACCACCGAGGGGCGGCATATCCAGGGAGAACTCAAGAATCTCCTAGAGGATGTCGCGGCCCGACGGGTCGAAAGCTCTACCTCCCGAAGGCAGGGGTACCCTCCGGAGCATCATGCCGCGACTTCCTGATTCATGCGGGAAGCCTCGGTCCACACCGAGCGAACGCGGAACACAGCGCCTGCGGCCCCGGGTCACCTCGGCAACGAGCACCATCGCCACGACCATCGAGCCCACCTCGATGAGAAGGTGCGCCGAGGCTACCACCCCAGGCGTGGGGGACGCTACGACAGCGGGGAGGATCAGAGCCCGTCACCCGAACCACCCGGTCCGCAAGCTTTCCGCCGGGCCATACGACAGGCGCCGCTCCCGACCCGGTTCCGAACCCCGACTACCATCACCAAGTACTCGGGGGAGTCAAAGCCGGAACTGTGGCTCGCGGACTACCGGCTGGCCTGCCAGCTGGGTGGGACGGACGATGGCAACCTCATCATCCGCAACCTTCCCCTGTTCCTCTCCGACGCCGCCCAAGCCTGGCTGGAGCATCTGCCTCCTGCACAGATCTCCAACTAGGACGACCTAGTCAAAGCCTTCGCCGGCAACTTCCAGGGCACGTACGTGCGCCCTGGGAACTCCTGGGATCTCCGAAGCTGCCGCCAGCAGTCGGGAGAGTCCCTGCGGGACTACATCCGGCGATTTTCGAAGCAGCGCACCGAGCTGCCCAACATCACCGACCCGGATGTCATCGGCGCGTTCCTCGCCGGCACCACTTGCCGCGACCTGGTGAGCAAGCTGGGTCGCAAGACTCCCACCAGGGCGAGCGAGCTGATGGACATTGCCACCAAGTTCGCCTCTGGTCAGGAGGCGGTCGAGGCCATCTTCCAAAAGGACAAGCAGCCTCAGGGGCGCCAGCCGGAAGACGTCCCCGAGGCATCCGCTCAGCGCGGCACCAAGAAGAAGGGCAATAAGAAGTCGCAAGCGAAACGCGATGCCACCAACGCAGACCTTGTCACCGCCGCCGAGCACAGGAAGCCTCAGAAGCCTCCCGAAGGCGCCAACCTATTCGACAAGATGCTCAAGGAGTCGTGCCCCTATCATCAGGGTCCTGTCAAGCACACCCTTGAGGAGTGTGTCATGCTTTGGCGCTACTTACACAAGGCTGGGCCACCGGTGGAAGGTGGCAGAACCCACGACGACGACAAGAAGGAGGGCCACAAGGTAGAGGAGTTCCTAGAGGTCCGTGACTGCTTCATGATCTACGGTGGGCAAGTGGCGAACACCTCGGCTCAGCACCGCAAGCAAGAGCACCGGGAGGTCTGCTCGTTGAAGGTGGCAGCGCCAGTCTACCTAGACTGGTCCGACAAGCCCATCACCTTCGACCAGGGTGACCACCCCGACCGCGTGCCGAGCCCGAGAAAGTACCCGCTCGTTGTCGATCTCGTCATCGGCAACATCAGGCTTACCAAGGTCCTCATGGACGGAGGCAGCAGCCTCAACATCATCTACGCCGAGACCCTCGGGCTCCTGCAGATCGATCTGTCCTCGATCCGGGCCGGCGCGGCGCCCTTTCACGGGATCATCCCCGGGAAACGCGTCCAACCCCTCGGACAACTCGATCTGCCCGTCTGCTTCGGGACTCCCTCCAACTTCCGAAAGGAAACCCTCACGTTCGAGGTGGTCGGGTTCTGAGGAACCTACCACGCTGTACTGGGGAGACCATGCTACGCCAAGTTCATGGCCGTCCCCAACTACACCTACCTCAAGCTCAAGATGCCGGGCCCCAACGGGGTCATCACCGTCGGCTCCACGTACCGACACGCGTAAGAATGCGACGTGGAGTGCGTGGAGTATGCCGAGGCCCTCGCCAAATCCGAGGCCCTCATCGCCGACCTGGAGAGCCTCTCCAAGGAGGCGCCAGATGCGAAGCGCCACGCCGGCAACTTTGAGCCAGCTGAGATGGTTAAGTCCGTCCCTCTCGACCCCAGCAACGACGCCTCCAAGCAGATTCGGATCGGCTCCGAGCTCGACCCCAAATAGGAAGCAGTGCTCGTCGACTTTCTCCGCGCGAACGCCGAGGTTTTTGCGTGGAATACCTCGGACATGCCTGGCATACCGAGGGATGTCGCCGAGCACTCGCTAGATATTCGAGCTGGAGCTCGACCCGTGAAGCAGCCTCTGCGCCGATTCGACGAAGAAAAGCGCAGAGCCATAGGCGAGGAGATCCACAAGCTGATGGCTGCAGGGTTCATCAAAGAGGTATTCCATCCCGAATGGCTTGCCAACCCTTTGCTTGTGAGAAAGAAAGGAGGGAAATGGCGGATGTGTGTAGACTACACTGGTCTAAACAAAGCATGTCCGAAAGTTCCCTACCCTCTGCCTCGCATCGATCAAATCGTGGATTCCACTGCTGGGTGCGAAACCCTGTCTTTCCTCGATGCCTACTCAGGGTATCACCAAATCAGGATGAAAGAGTCTGACCAGCTCGCGACTTCTTTCATCACACCCTTTGGCATGTACTGCTACGTTACTATGCCATTCGGTTTGAGGAATGCGGGTGCGACATACCAAAGGTGCATGAACCATGTGTTCGGAGAACACATTGGCCGAATGGTCGAGGCTTACGTCGATGACATCATAGTCAAGACGAGGAAAGCCTCCGACCTCCTCTCCGACCTTGAAACGACATTCAAGTGTCTCAAGGCGAAAGGCGTAAAACTCAATCCCGAGAAGTGTATCTTCGGAGTCCCCCGAGGCATGCTCCTGGGGTTCATCGTCTCCGAGCGGGGCATCGAGGCCAACCTGGAGAAAATCGCGGCCATCACCAACATGGGGCCCATCAAGGACTTGAAAGGAGTACAGAGGGTCATGGGATGCCTTGCGGCCCTGAGCCGTTTCATCTTGCGCCTCGGCGAAAGAGGCCTACCTCTGTACCGCCTCTTAAGGAAGACCGAGCGCTTCACTTGGACCCCCGAGGCCGAGGAAGCCCTCGGGAACCTAAAGGCGCTCCTTACCAGCGCGCCCATCCTGATGCCTCCCGCTGCCGGAGAAGCCCTCTTGATCTACGTCGCCGCTACCACTCAGGTGATCAGCGCCGCGATCGTGGTCGAGAGACGAGAAGAGGGGCACGCATTGCCCGTCCAGAGGCCGGTCTACTTCATCAGTGAAGTACTGTCCGAGACCAAAATCTGCTACCCGCAAATCCAGAAGCTACTGTACGCGGTAATTCTGACGCGACGAAAGTTGCGACACTACTTCGAGTCTCATCCGGTGACTGTGGTGTCATCCTTCCCCCTGGTAGAGATCATCCAGTGCCGAGAGGCCTCGGGTAGGATTGCAAAGTGGGCGGTGGAGATCATGGGCGAGACAATCTCGTTCGCCCCTCGGAAGGCCATCATGTCCCAAGTCCTGGTAGACTTTGTGGCTGAATGGGTCGACACCCAGCTTCCAGCAGCTCCAATCCAACCGGAACTCTGGACCATGTTTTTCGACGGGTCGTTGATAAAAACAGGAGCGGGCGCGGGCCTGCTCTTCATCTCACCCCTCGGAAAGCACCTCCGCTACATGCTGCGCCTCCATTTCCTGGCGTCCAACAACGTGGCCGAGTATGAGGCTCTGGTTAACGGGTTGCGCATCGCCATCGAGCTAGGGGTCCGACGCCTCGACGCACGTGGCGACTCGCAGCTCGTCATCGACCAAGTCATGAAGAACTCCCATTGCCGCGACCGAAGATGGAAGCCTACTGTGATGAGGTTCGGTGCCTGGAGGACAAGTTCTACGGGCTCGAGCTCAACCACATCGCCCGATGATACAACGAGACTGCGGACGAGCTGGCTAAGATAGCCTCGGGGCGGACAACGGTTCCCCCGGACGTCTTCTCCCGAGACCTGCATCAACCCTCAGTCAAGACCGACGACACGCCCGAGCCCGAGAAGGTCTCGGCCCCCGAGGGTGAGGCACTGCGCGTCGAGGAAGAGCGGAATGGGGTCACGACTAATCGAAACTAGCAGACCCCGTACCTGCAATATCTCCACCGAGGAGAGCTACCCCTCGACAGAGTCGAAGCTCGGTGACTGGCGCGGCGCGCCAAGTCGTTCGTCTTGCTGGGTGACGGGAAGGAGCTCTACCACCGCAGCCCCTCAGGCATCCTCCAGCGATGCATATCCATCGCTGAAGGTCAGGAGTTATTACAAGAAATACACTCGGGGGCTTGCGGTCACCACGCAGCACCTCAGGCCCTCGTTGGAAACGCCTTCCGACAGGGTTTCTACTGGCCAACCGCAGTGGCCGACGCCACTAGGATTGTACGCACCTGCCAAGGGTGTCAATTCTACGCAAAGCAGACCCACCTGCCCACTCAGGCTCTGCAAACGATACCCATCACCTGGCCGTTTGCTGTGTGGGGTCTGGACCTTGTCGGTCCCTTGCAGAAGGCACCCAGGGGCTACACGCACCTGCTGGTCGCCATCGACAAATTCTCCAAGTGGATCGAGGTCAGACCCCTAAACAGCATCAGGTCCGAACAGGCGGTGGCGTTCTTCACCAACATCATCCATCGCTTTGGGGTCCCAAACTCCATCATCACCGACAACGGCACCCAGTTCACTGGCAGAAAGTTCCTGGACTTCGGCGAGGATCACCACATCCGGGTGGACTGGGCCACGTAGCTCACCCCATGACGAATGGGCAAGTAGAGCGTGCCAACGACATGATTATGCAAGGACTCAAGCCGCGGATCTACAACGACCTCAACAAGTTCGGCAGGCGGTGGATGAAGGAACTTGTGACACCCCAGTGTCACCTAGGGTTTCTCTTACAAATGCCAAACCAAGAACCATTATTTTATGTGAACCAAAGTAAGCATGAGCATAAAATTAACTTAGGAATAAAGATTTCACCAAGTATATACTTAAAAGTATCATGATCAAAGCAAATGGGTCTTTCAAAAAGGTAAGAATGTGTAACCCTAATAAAAACCCTAAGTAAGCCCCATGAGCAAAATTTAAGGAAATAAGGAAAAGGGTATGAAAAATTTAAAATTATGACTTGAGCCAATTATAAAAATTAAAGTATATTTAATAAGCAACAAGAAAGGTTGAGAAAGCTTAGCCAAAATAACTCAAATAAATTCCCAAATCAGCCCTTGAACCATGAACCCTTGGAGAAATTCAGATTTCTGAATTTCTGAAATTCAGACCTCTTTCCAAAGATCAACCGCGTTCTCTGTTTTTCGAAACTCGAAACTAGGAGATCCAAATATCAAAGATGTGCCAAATTCCCTTGAACACGTCCTGGAAAAGTTTGAACTCAAACCAAATTCATTTGACACGGTTTTGGCGCAGTTTGACCTCGGGACCAGACATTCTGACACTGGCACCTTGGTGACGCTACAACTCCCTGTCCCTAGCCTAAAACCGCGCGACGTCCATACACAAAAGACAAAGCAAGGTCAGGTGAACAAATCCTTCACAGCGATCTTGCCCAAATTCGCGAAGATTTGCACCCAACCAGCGCTTGAACATGGGCAGAGGCAACGGGCACACGTGTTCGACCGTGGCTGACACCTCCGGTTCACGCCCGTTCGCGCACCGCGCCTCCCAGTGCACGCCCGCGCGCGCTTGCCGGTCCACGACCGCCCGTGCACCGCGCCGTGCCTATAAAGCCTCCCCAGGCGCGCCCCACTTCACCCCGCGCTCACCTTCACCGGCCAGCCCCCTCTCCTTGGCTCCGGCGAGCTCAATTCCGCCCGCCATTGCCGCCAGAGATTCGGCCACCGTGGCCAGCCCACTCCAGCCACCCCAAGTCGAGCCAGTGCTTCGGCTAGCTCCGCCAGTGGCTCGTGAAGCTTGCCAAGCCCTCGGACCAGGCCGGACTTCACCGGAAGCCTGAGATCGGCCTCACCGGACTTCGGTCCTCCGCCGCCGCGCGTGGACAGAGCTCACCGGTGAGTCTCCGTCAAATTCCTTGCACCCATATCTTCTCTGGCATCCCGTGAATCTCTCTGACCCGTCCAATTGAACTATCTTGCCGTGAACAGGCCAGACTCCTCGCCGCCGACGAGCATCCCCGCCTGCGCGCGTGGACCAACCGACTCCGACCATCCCCGACGGCGACCCGCACACCGTTGTGATCCCCGAGACCTCCCCTACGTCCTCGACCACTTCACCGGAGCAATCTCGCCGCTGGTAAGCCCCTCCGCCCTTTCTTCCGCCGTGGTTACTGTTTGAGTTAGGAGAAGGACCTTGGGTTAGGATTTGTAGAACCCGAGGGGTTTTCTGTAACGTCAGTGACCCATGTGAATAGTAGCCTAAGGACTGATCCGCGAAGAAAACTTAAAAACCCGCCAGGGACTCTAGTGCAAAGTGGTTTTCCATTTAATCAATTCTGTTAATCTTTTTAAAATGACCAGAGAACTTAGAAAACCCATAACTTGATGAATTCTTAATAAAAAGTTGCCAAACTAATTTTGCTAAATCCTAAATATTATGAACTATAATTTAAAAATGATAAACCCTATGCTTTCTGTTCTGAATTTTTGAGATTAAAATTAAAAACAGAAACCCACCAAACCTTGTTTAATTAAGGAAAATTAGTTTTTCTTCTGTGCTGAACTTAAGAAAATTTGTAGATGTTCAAACCTCATTTAGACATTGTTTAAAAATAGTAGAAACCCCAGCATTGGAAAATATAATGTAGATATTCAATTAAAGCTACTTTGCCCAAAACTTAGGAAAAATCAGAAAGGCATTAGGAATTAATGAACAATAATTAAAATTATTTTTCCTAGTTTGCTTATGTAACAGAGAACCTAGGAAAAATACAGAGACTATTAGTTCAGACCAGTTTTAAATTAAAATGTTTTATTTAGCCTTATTTGGGCTGAAAATCAATTATTAGAGTTACAAAACTATAACCAAAATGAGTAATAAAAATCTAGTGGACTTACAACCACCAAAGCCCCACTACAAAAATAAAGAACACCTCAGCACAACTTTTTAAGTAAGGAAAATAAATATAAAGTGATAATGAGGCATTTTCCAAATAAATCATGAACAACCCCTACTAATGTGATAATGGGCAACCAAAAATTTGCTAAGTTCATAATGAGATAAACCACCAGAAAAAAATGCAAACCTATGAAAAAGAAGCAAACTCATACCTATTGCTAGTGTTTTATGAGAAAGGCCACTTAATTCAAATAATGCATACCACCCCTTCGCTTAGGCAAAAAGAGGCCAAACTTCAGAATGATTGCTCTTGCACAAAACAATAACTAAGAAAAATAAGAACTTTGTTGTTTGATATTTTTCAAATATAGTGATAGTAGAAAGCACCTATTTGGCTAGAAACTTGAGAAAACCATAGAAAAATAATTAAAAGGTATTAATGACTAGAAATTTGTATCAAGTCATGTTATAACAGCTAAAAGCCAGCAAAAATAAGTGTTAGAGAATTACCCACTGATAAATAATAGTTGTAGTTCAAAGCACCCCTTCTGCCCTAGAATTTAATAATTTTGTCCAGAGAAAACTGTTCACTTTCTGATCCCCAATTTTTGAGATAGAGACACCTACACCAGTACCAAGCCACTGTAATTTTTGCAGAATTTTAGAATTTTATAAAAGCAACTTGTAGTTCAAACCCACTCCAAAACATTAAAGAGAATAAAAGAAAAGGAAAGAAGAAATAAACCTCACCCCATAAGTCTAACTTGAGTACTTATCAACTCTCACTAAGACTTAAAAGAAATTCAGTGGAACCCCAAAAATAAACCTACCACTTACCTTAGCTAAGTTTAACCCAATTTACCAAGTATACCACCCAAGGGTCTTACATAAGTAAAGTTAACCTTGTTTAACTCAAGTAGATCATACACCTCCAAAGTTGTAATTTCTAAAAGCACATATCATATCATGCATATATCTTACGCATTGCATTCATTAGATTGTAATCTTGCCGACGGAGAGTACGTGCTCATCCCCGAGCAAGGACCTGTCCAAGAGGAGGACCAGGAGCAGGCTTCAGAGGCTGCTATTGAGGATCTCCCCGCAGCCCCAGCAATTGAAGGCAAGCCCCGGTTTTATGTATAACCGTATTATTATATGCTACTTTACTACACTTAATGCTTGTAGGTTTGTAATGTGCACTTAAGTGTAGGAGTTGCTTGAAACCTCTAGTTGCATGAACTTAGGATTCCTTTTTGAGTTGAATACTAGTATGCTAGGTCGAGTAGCTGCTTGCTAATCAGGATCTCGGTAGAAGTCGAGTGATTTTTCTAGCACTCGCGCGAGGTCAGGAATTGATTGTATTCATCTTGATAACGGGATCTATGTTGGTCTATGGACTTGGATCCAGGGAGGATGCCTTGTCCATGAGATGGGAAAAAGGAATTACGGATTACTGTGTGGATACCTGAGTCAAGCTTTTGAACGTACTAAGCACATGCCGGAAAAATGGTAACCGGTAAACCTAGTACCTGATTGAAGCCGGGCGTGGACTTTATCCCTCATGCGACCTGAGACTGGGTCTCCCATGCTAGCTATGGTGGGTACAAGTGCGGTCACTGCACGGCGGCAGCCAGGGTCAGTGGAGCATTGTATGCCAAGGCGGTGAGGCCTGGACGCGAACGGGGAATCGAGGGGGACGGTTGTCATGTGTGGGGTCGGAGTACCCTGACATGCCGTGTGTTTAGGTTTACCTTGCATGGTTAAAACTCGATTCGAATCGTCTGCTTCTCGCAGCTAATGAGACTGCTTGACCCCTTGTACTGCATCGAGTAAGAAGTGAAATGAGGTTACATGAGATAATTTGTTGATTGAACTAAATGCTTGTCACCATGTATGCTTAGAAGGAGCAAATCTAGCTAAGTTAATGATGATAGAATTTGAAAAGCTAAAAATTGATTTCAGAAACAGCTAGTGCTTTTGGCAAACCAAACCCCTCAGCCAAACAGCTGCATAGTCTAGAGGTAGAGGAGTAGACTCCTCACACCGGTTAAGTCTAGCTGAGTATTAGTATACTCAGCCTTGCTTGTGGCACAATTTTTGCAGGTACCATTCAGGAAATGGTTGATGGTGTGACTTGGCCTACTACCCTGCCACCGAGTTGGACGGTCGAGTGGGATGTTGCTCCGGCAGGAGAGGAGCACGAGGAGTAGTGGGCTAGGCCTTGCCCATTTCCTCGATACCGACGACATCGATTATCCGCTGCATTTTATTTTGGGAACTCTTATTTTGCTACGCAAAAACTCCAATCTATGTAATAATTCAGCACTTAATTTGAGGTTTTCCTGTTTTATTGTATTTCTTCTGTGACTCACCTTCGAGTGAGATTGTGGAATTTGATCCTGGTTAAGTGGCTCTATCAGACTAGATCTGAGGGACTGACGGGTTATTCCGATTTAAGTGTGTTACGGCCCCTGAGGCGTGACTTAGGCACTTAAGCTGGAATAATTCGGGCGGTTCCGCCACAGCTGGTATCGGAGCAAATTCCACCACAGAGAAGGACAATAAACCATGAATACCAATTTTCAAAATCTAAAACTTGCTTAGAAACTGCTACAGATCGTCAGGACTAGACCGCTAGACCTAGGACGAAAGGCCTTAGGCATAGAGGGAGAAATAGGTGGCTAACTAATTAGGCCCCGTGGGCCAGTACTTATATTTCTATGGATGCCCTAAAAAAAAGCACCATGTTTTCTTTCGAGAGGCAACGTTTCTTCCAGCATGCATGCATTATAAAACACAAAGAGGAATTAAAATTTGAGCTAACCCACTTTCTTTAAAACCATCCGGGCTCTCTTTTTCTTTTTCCTTCCACCATAATCTTTACCTTTGATTCCCTTCCGCAGGTGAATTCACCCACCCTCGCCAGTGGAGGAGACTCTCGTTTCAGTTCTGACTTCCTTTCTCGCTATGGTTTTCCTTCCATCTTGTGGGAAGTGCTTAACTCCGCCGGTTACCCCACACCCCCTTTGTACATGGTGCAGTTGTATGAGGAGCATCGGGTACCTTGTTGTCGGGTCTGGCTGACTTTGGAGGCTCATCCCCTTCAGCCGGGTTGGCGTTCTCTTGATTCTGAGACAATTGGACTCAGGACGGACGACACCGTTGAAGCGGCAGCCATGAAGACTCTGACAACTTTCTGTGGCTACCATCCCTTGGAGATGGTGATGCACCCCTTGGGACTCTTCCCTGCTGAGAAGAAGGATGATCCCATGTGGTGTAACCGCGTGAGCCATGTGAAGGATGTGTGGGCGATGTATCCTGACTTGGTTGGGAGGGTCACTGTTCAGTGCATGAGTGCGCTGTACCGCCTTCAGACCCTTCAGAGCGATGCTATGGCACTCCTTGCTAACACCGCTCAAACTGCCAAGCTCACTCTCAACAACCGAGAAGATTTTGTGGTCGATCTATCCACCGAGTTGGTAGAGAAGGATCTGCAGGTGGAGAGGCTGAGCCAGCGCATTGCCACCCTGGAGCAGCAGGTGGAGATCCGAGACAACACTATTGATGTCTTGGAAAACCAGCTTCACGACGTGTAGAGGGAACTCGAAGAAGCAAATGACCACTTGGACATGCACCACTTGGAGATGGAGGCCAATGAAGCCGGAAGCGAGGGAGAAGAGGCTCCCGAGGAGCTAGGACCAGCCCCTGGTGCCAATGGGACTACCTCCGCGATGCCTCCTTCACCTGTATCCAGTGTCGCTTCCACCGCTCAGGGCTAAGCAGTCACTTCGACACTTTTAGGCGGATAGAAACCTATGCGAGCTTAGTAATATTAGATTTTGGACTAGGCTTCTGGGTACTTTCCCCTAATTGATGTAACCCTGTGAACTTTTGAAATCTGTGGGATATTTGTCACCATGTTATCTTCATTTCAAACCTAATATTATGATTATGGCATTTTCCTTCCATATGAGATGATATCTTGTCGTTCGAACTGTGAGTTGGGATAACAATGGCAACAATCTTTGTTTTCAGATGGAAGCTAGGCAGCGTCGCGGGCATAACGAGCAGGTTCCCCCGCCACCTCCTCCAGCTCCCACAGTGCAGGAGCTGATGGCCCAGCAGAATGAGATTCTGCGACAGCTCTTGCAGCGCCAGCCCCACCCTCAGCAGCATGGTGGAGGCCAGCATCAGCGACCCCCAGCAATGGCAACTTACCAGGAGTTTCTGAGCACGCAGCCACCCTTGTTCACCCAGGCAGAGGATCCGTTGGATGCTGACGTATGGCTTCGCGTCGTCGAGTCCAAGTTTCCCCTCCTCACGGGAGACTGCCCTGATGAGGCCAAGGCTCGTTTCACCGCACAGCAGCTTCGCGGCCCTGCTCGGACTTGGTGGGACCACTTCCGTGCCATGCTCCTCGCTGATCGTGAAGTATCTTGGGAGGATTTCAAGACTGCCTTCAGAGGACACCACATCCCAGCTGGCATTCTTGATCGGAAGTTGAATGAATTTCTGGCCCTTAATCAAGGAACCCGCACGGTACTGCAGTATGCGCAAGCCTTCAACGACTTATGCCAGTATGCAGGGTATCATGCTGATTCTGATGAAAAGAAGAGGGATCGCTTCCGCAGGGGTCTCAATACCAAGCTGCGGGAACGACTCAACACTGTCCGGGCTGATAGCTTCAATGAGTTGGTCAATATGGCCATCTCCCAGGAGGATTGTATTGTTGCTCACCGGGCAGAGAAGAAGAGAAAGGCACCAATGGCAGCACCATCCGCTCAGGCTCAGAGGTTCCGGATTGTTTCTCACAATCAGAGCAGGGGTTTTCAGCAGCAGGCAGGCAGATGGGTGATCAGGCCACCTCAGCAGCAGCAGCAGCCGGCACCCAACCGCTTTCCAGCTCCCGCCCCAAGGAACAATCAGCCTCCGCAGCAGCAGCAGTTCCGCCAGGGCAATGGGAACAAGTGTTTCACTTGTGGCAATGTGGGCCACTATGCCAAGAATTGTCCCAGGAACCAGCAGAGGCAGATGCCAGCACCAAATCAAGACAAGGGAAGAAAGCAGAAGGTGCAAGTCAGGAAAGGGAAGCTCAACTTCACTACTCTTGAGGAAGTACCTGAAGGAGCTCCTATCATGACCGGTATCTTTTCAGTTTATAATCAACCTGCTTTAATTCTGTTTGATTCTGGTGCATCTCATAGTTTCATTAGCCAAAAGTTTAGTGCTAAATGTAAACTGCCATTCTCTCACTCAAAAGGGTCATTCATGATAGTCACACCTGGGGGTAAAATTTCAACTAATCAATTAAACCAAAGTGTGCCTATACAACTGGGAAGCCACATTATCAAAACCACTCTTCTTGTGCTGGGTTTGGAAAATGTGGACATTATTCTGGGAGCTAATTGGATGACCTTGCACACCAAGTTGTGCTTGATGTAGCCAGCCGTACCGTGGAAGTTAATTCTCCGTTCTGCGGGAACTTCACCTTAATTCTGCCTAGTCAAGGTTCTACTCAGGCATGTGCTTTCTCTATGACGGAGTTACCTCTGAAGAAGATCCCAGTGGTCTATGAGTATGCAGATGTTTTCTCTGATGAATTGCTAGGAATGCCACCAGACCGGGATATTGAATTCGCCATCGAGTTGCAACCGGGAACGACCCCAATTTCCAAGAGGCCCTACCGAATGCCACCCGCTGAGTTGGCAGAATTGAAGAAGCAATTGCAAGAGTTGATGGATAAGGGATTTATTCGCCCTAGCACTTCGCCTTGGGGATGTCCAGCACTGTTTGTGAAGAAGGATGAAAGCTTGAGGCTGTGTATAGACTACCGCCCTCTTAATGCGGTAACTATCAAGAACAAGTATCCTTTGCCTCATATTGATGTTCTCTTTGACCAGTTGGTCGGGGCCAAGGTATTTTCCAAGATAGACCTTCGCTCTGGCTACCATCAGATCAAGATACGAGCAAGTGATATTCCGAAGACGGCATTCTCAACCAGATATGGGCTATATGAATTCTTGGTGATGTCATTCGGGCTGACAAATGCACCAACATATTTCATGTATCTGATGAATTCTGTTTTCATGCCGGTATTGGACAAGTTCGTGGTGGTTTTCATCGATGACATTTTGGTGTACTCAAAGAACGAAGAAGAACATGCCGGGCATTTGCATGTAGTACTTCAACGTCTGCGAGAGCACCACCTTTATGCCAAGTTATCCAAGTGTGATTTTCGGCTAAAGGAAATCAAATTCTTGGGTCAAACTATCTCTCAGGCTGGAATAGCTGTTGATCCTGACAAAGTGCAAGAGGTGATGAACTGGAGGCCACCAACAACTGTTCGTCAGATTCGGAGTTTTCTGGGATTAGCTGGTTATTACCGAAGATTTATTCCGGACTTCTCTCGAATTGCGAACCCTATAACTGAGTTGCTGAAGAAAGAAGTCAAATTTGTTTGGAGTCAGAAGTGAGAAGATGCCTTCCATGCATTAAGGCAGCATCTGACCACAGCACCAGTATTGGCGCAACCCGACAACAGCAAGCCTTTTGATGTGTATTGCGATGCCTCTGGCACCGGGCTAGGTTGTGTCTTGATGCAAGACAACCGAGTCATTGCTTATGCCTCAAGAGCACTCAGGCCTCATGAGCAAAACTATCCCACTCATGACCTCGAGTTAGCAGTGGTTCATGCATTAAAGATGTGGAGGCATTATCTAATGGGAACCCACTGCAACATTTTCACTGATCATAAGAGCCTTAAGTACATCTTTACTCAGGCTGATCTCAACATGAGGCAGAGAAGATGGCTAGAGCTGATCAAGGATTATGACCTGGAGGTACATTATCACCTAGGAAAAGCTAATGTGGTAGAAGATGCCTTGAGTCGGAAGTTGCAATGCAATTGTATTCTGATGGATTCTCGCATTAACACCTTGTGTGATGAGTTGAGCAAGATGCAAATTTAGGTGATTCCTTCTGGTTCTTTGTCTCACATTTCTGTTGAGCCAGCTTTGCAAGACCAGATTATCATGGCCCAGCTCAGTGACAAGGGAGTGCAAATTATCAAGAAGAATCTCCATCAGAAGGTTGAGAAGTATAATTGTTTCCGCCAGGATGAAAAGGGTGTGTTATGGTTCAAAAGCAGATTGGTGATTCCTAAGGACCAGGACCTCAAGAGGAAAATCTTGGATGAGGCTCATCTCTCCAAATTCTCTATGCATCCGGGAAGCACCAAGATGTACCATGATCTAAAGCCTTTGTACTGGTGGACCAGAATGAAGAGGGAGATAGCCCAGTATGTATCAGAATGTGACACCTGTCAGAGGATAAAGGCAAGCCACTTGAAGTCAGCTGGAGCTTCGCAACCCCTGTCCATACCTTCGTGGAAGTGGGATGACATCAGCATGGATTTCATTGTGGGTCTGCCCAACACCTCTCGTCATCATGATTCAATTTGGGTTATTGTGGACCGACTGACGAAAGTGGCACATTTTCTTCCTGTGCACACCACTGATAAGGCTCAGAAGTATGCAGAATTGTATATTGACCGGATCGTGTGTTTGCATGGATTACCTCGGACTATTGTTTCTGACCGAGGAGCCCAATTTGTTGCCAGATTTTGGGAACAATTGCAAGAGTCTTTGGGAACCAAGCTAATCAGAAGTTCAGCTTACCACCCACAGACTGATGGTCAGACGAAAAGGGTAAACCAAATCCTGGAGGATATGTTTTGTGCGATCGATTGTGGCAAGAACTGGGATAAGCACCTCTCCTTGGCAGAGTTTGCTTATAACAATAGTTATCAATCCAGCCTAAAGATGGCACCTTTTGAAGCTCTCTATGGAAGAAGGTGCAGGACACCACTCAATTGGTCTCAACCTGGAGAAAGAGAAGTTTTTGGACCTGACTTAGTGACTGAAGCCGAAAGGAAGGTCAAACTAATCAGGAAGAATCTAGAAGCTGCTCAGGCCAGGCAGAAGAGTTACCATGATAGAAGAAGGAAACCTCTCCAGTTCGAGGTGGGAAGTTTTGTATACCTCAAGGTATCACCCACCAAGGGAGTGCAGAGGTTTGGGATCAAAGGCAAGCTAGCCCCTCGTTACATTGGACCTTATGAGATCATAGAAGCATGTGGACCCGTGGCATACAAGCTGAAGTTACCTTCAAACATGTCTGTCATTCACAGTGTTTTCCATGTATCTCAGCTGAAGAAGTGTGTTCGATTGCCGACCGAGATCGTAGCAGAGCCAGAATTGGAGATAGAGCCAGATCTATCGTACCAAGAGTACCCCTCCAAGATTCTGGATTGCAAAGAAAGATCAACTCGGGCTAAATCGATCAAGATGTACAAGGTCTAGTTGAGTAATCACTCAGAGGAGGAAGCTACTTGGGAAACCGAGGAATTCCTGAGATCCAACTTCCCCGATTGCTTACCTAAGGAAGCTGGTACGTAATCACACCCAACCCCTCCTCCTGCCCTTCGAATCTATATTCCAAAAATATGATCTTAATTCAGAATGAAGTAACTATGAAGTAAAACTTAAAAAGGACTTCCTTCTGAAGTTGCAAAGAGAATGACATTCAAAGAGCAGTTTTACCTTAATAATAACAATAATCACCCAATTCGTATAAGTCTCACCCTTCGCTTCACCCTGGGAGGACTCTGGCCCGAATCTCGGGACGAGATTCCTTAAAGGGGGGAAGGCTGTGACACCCCAGTGTCACCTAGGGTTTCTCTTACAAATGCCAAACCAAGAACCATTATTTTATGAGAACCAAAGTAAGCATGAGCATCAAATTAACTTAGGAATAAAGAATTCACCAAGCATATACTTAAAAGTATCATGATCAAAGCAAATGGGTCTTTCAAAAAGGTAAGAATGTGTAACCCTAATAAAAACCCTAAGTAAGCCCCATGAGCAAAATTCAAGGAAATAAGGAAAAGGGTATGAAAAACTTTAAATTATGACTTGAGCCAATTATAAAAATTAAAGTATATTTAATAAGCAACAAGAAAGGTTCAGAAAGCTTAGCCAAAATAACTCAAATAAATTCCCAAATCAGCCCTTGAACCATGAACCCTTGGAGAAATTCAGATTTCTGAATTTCTGAAATTCAGACCTCTTTCCAAAGATCAACCACGTTCTCTGTTTTTCGAAACTCAAAACTAGGAGATCCAAATATCAAAGTTGTGCCAAATTCCCTTGAACACGTCCTGGAAAAGTTTGAACTTAAACCAAATTCATTTGACATGGTTTTGGCGCAGTTTGACCTCGGGACCAGACATTCTGACACTGGCACCTTGGTGACGCTACAACACCCTGTCCCTAGCCTAAAACCGTGTGACATCCATACACAAAAGACAAAGCAAGGTCAGGTGAACAAATCCTTCACAGCGATCTTGCCCAAATTCGTGAAGATTTGCACCCAACCAGCGCTTGAACATGGGCAGAGGCAACGGGCACACGTGTTCGACCGTGGCTGACACCTCCGGTTCACACCCGTTCGCGCACCGCGCCTCCCAGTGCACGCCTGCGCGCGCTCGCCGGTCCACGACCGCCCGTGCACCGCGCCGTGCCTATAAAGCCTCCCCAGGCGTGCCCCACTTCACCCCGCGCTCACCTTCACCGGCCAGTCCCCTCTCCTTAGCTCCGGCGAGCTCAATTCCGCCCGCCATTGCCGCCAGAGCTTCGGCCACCGTGGCCAGCCCACTCCAGCCACCCCCAATTCGAGCCAGTGCTTCGGCTAGCTCCGCCAGTGGCCCGTGAAGCATGCCAAGCCCTTGGACCAGGCTGGACTTTACCGGAAGCCCGAGATCGACCTCACCGGACTTCGGTCCTGCGCCGCCGCGCGTGGACAGGGCTCACCGGTGAGTCTCCGTCAAATTCCTTGCACCCATATCTTCTCTGGCATCCCGTGAATCTCTCTGACCCGTCCAATTGGACTATCTCGCCGTGAGCAGGCCGGACTCCTCGCCGCCGACGAGCATCCTCGCCTGCGCGCGTGGACCAACCGACTCCGGCCATCCCCGACGGCGACCCGCACACCGTTGTGATCCCCGAGACATCCCCTACGACCTCGACCACTTCACCGGAGCAATCTCGCCGCCGGTAAGCCCCTCCGCCCTTTCTTCCGCCGCGGTTACTGTTTGAGTTAGGAGAAGGACCTCGGGTTAGGATTTGTAGAACCCGAAGGGTTTTCTGTAACGTCAGTGACCCATGTGAATAGTAGCCTAAGGACTGATCCGCGAAGAAAACTTAAAAACCCGCCAAGGACCCCAGTGCAAAGTGGTTTTCCATTTAATCAATTATGTTAATCTTTTTAAAATGACCAGAGAACTTAGAAAACCCATAACTTGATGAATTCTTAATAAAAAGTTGCCAAACTAATTTTGCTAAATCCTAAATATTATGAAATATAATTTAAAAATGATAAACCCTATGCTTTCTGTTCTGAATTTTTGAGATTAAAATTAAAAACAGAAACCCACCAAACCTTGTTTAATCAAGGAAAATTAGTTTTTCTTCTGTGCTGAACTTAAGAAAATTTGTAGATGTTCAAACCTCATTTAGACATTGTTTAAAAATAGTAGGAACCCCAGCATTGGAAAATATGATGTAGATATTCAATTAAAGCTACTTTGCCCAAAACATAGGAAAAATTAGAAAGGCATTAGGAATTAATGAACATTAATTTAAATTATTTTTCCTAGTTTGCTTATGTAAAAGAGAACCTAGGAAAAATACAGAGACTATTAGTTCAGACCAGTTTTAAATTAAAATGTTATATTTAGCCTTATTTGGGCTGAAAATCAATTATTAGAATTACAAAACTATAACTAAAATGAGTAATAAAAATCCAGTGGACTTACAACCACCAGAGCCCCACTACAAAAATAAAGAACACCTCAGCCCAATTTTTGAAGTAAGGAAAATAAATATAAAGTGATAATGAGGCATTTTCCAAATAAATCATGAACAACCCCTACTAATGTGATAATGGGCAACCAAAAAATTGCTAAGTCATAATGAGATAAACCACCAGAAAAAAATGCAAACCCATGAAAAAGAAGCAAACTCATACCTATTGCTAGTGTTTTATGAGAAAGGCCACTTAATTCAAATAATGCATACCACCCCTTCCCTTAGAAAAAAAGAGGCCAAACTTCAGAATGATTGCTCTTGCACAAAACAATAACTAAGAAAAATAAGAACTTTGTTGTTTGATATTTTTCAAATATAGTGATAGTAGAAAGCACCTATTTGGCTAGAAACTTGAGAAAACCATAGAAAAATAATTAAAAGGTATTAATGACTAGAAATTTGTATCAAGTCATGTTATAACAGCTAAAAGCCAGCAAAAAATAAGTGTTAGAGAATTACCCACAGATAAATAATAGTTGTAGTTCAAAGCACCCCTTCTGCCCTAGAATTTAATAATTTTGTCCAGAGAAAACTATTTACTTTTGGATCCCCAATTTTTGAGACAGAGACACCTACACTAGTACCAAGCCACTGTAATTTTTGCAGAATTTTTAGAATTTTATAAAAGCAACTTGTAGTTCAAACCCACTCCAAAACATTAAAGAGAATAAAAGAAAAGGAAAGAAGAAATAAACCTCACCCCATAAGTCTAACTTGAGTACTTATCAACTCTCACTAAGACTTAAAAGAAATTAAGTGGAACCCCAAAAATAAACCTACCACTTACCTTAGCTAAGTTTAACCCAATTTACCAAGTATACCACCCAAGGGTCTTACATAAGTAAAGTTAACCTTGTTTAACTCAAGTAGATCATACACCTCCAAAGTTGTAATTTCTAAAAGCACATATCATATCATGCATATATCTTACGCATTGCATTCATTATATTGTAATCTTGCCGACGGAGAGTACGTGCTCATCCCCGAGCAAGGACCTGTCCAAGAGGAGGACCAGGAGCAGGCTTCAGAGGCTGCTATTGAGGATCTCCCCGCAGCCCCAGCAATTGAAGGCAAGCCCCGGTTTTATGCATAACCGTATTATTATATGCTACTTTACTACACTTAATGCTTGTAGGTTTGTAATGTGCACTTAAGTGTAGGAGTTGCTTGAAACCTCTAGTTGCATGAACTTAGGATTCCTTTTTGAGATGAATACTAGTATGCTAGGTCGAGTAGCTGCTTGCTAATCAGGATCTCGGTAGAAGTCGAGTGATTTTTCTAGCACTCGCGCGAGGTCAGGAATTGATTGTATTCATCTTGATAACGGGATCTATGTTGGTCTATGGACTTGGATCCAGGGAGGATGCCTTGTCCATGAGACGGGAAAAAGGAATTAAGGATTACTGTGTGGATACCTGAGTCAAGCTTTTGAACGTACTAAGCACATGCCGGGAAAAATGGTAACCGGTAAACCTAGTACCTGATTGAAGCCAGGCGCGGACTTTATCCCTCATGCGACCTGAGACTGGGTCTCCCATGCTAGCTATGGTGGGGATACAAGTGCGGTCACTGCACGGCGGCAGCCGGGGTCAGTGGAGCATTGTATGCCAAGGCGGTGAGGCCTGGACGCGAACGGGGAATCGATGGGGACGGTTGTCATGTGTGGGGTCGGAGTACCCTGACATGCCGTGTGTTTAGGTTTACCTTGCAAGGTTAAAACTCGATTCGAATCGTCTGCTTCTCGCAGCTAATGAGACTGCTTGACCCCTTGTACTGCATCGAGTAAGAAGTGAAATGAGGTTACATGAGATAATTTGTTGATTGAACTAAATGCTTGTCACTATGTATGCTTAGAAGGAGCAAATCTAGCTAAGTTAATGATGATAGAATTTGAAAAGCTAAAACTTGATTTCAGAAACAACTAGTGCTTTTGGCAAACCAAACCCCTCAGCCAAACAGCTGCATAGTCTGGAGGTAGAGGAGTAGACTCCTCACACCGCTTAAGTCTAGCTGAGTATTAGTATACTCAGCCTTGCTTGTGGCACAATTTTTGCAGGTACCATTCAGGAAATGGTTGATGGTGTGACTTGGCCTACCACCCTGCCACCGGGTTGGACGGTCGAGTGGGATGTTGCTCCGGCAGGAGAGGAGCACGAGGAGTAGTGGGCTAGGCCTTTCCCATTTCCTCGATACCGACGACATCGATTATCTGCTGCATTTTATTTTGGGAACTCTTATTTTGCTACGCAAAAACTCCGATCTATGTAATAATTCAGCACTTACTTTGAGGTTTTCCTGTTTTATTGTATTTCTTCTGTGACTCACCTTCGAGTGAGATTGTGGAATTTGATCGTGGTTAAGTGGCTCTATCAGACTAGATCTGAGGGACTGACGGGTTATTCCGATTTAAGTGTGTTACGGCCCCTGAGGCGTGACTTAGGCACTTAAGCTGGAATAATTCAGGTGGTTCCACCACAGAACTCCACTCGGTGGTCTGGAGTCTGAGAACGACGCCAAGCCGAGCCACGGGCTTCACGCCGTTTTTTCTAGTCTATGGGGCCGAAGCTATCTTGCCCACAGACTTGGAATACGGATCCCCGAGGACGAGGGCGTACAACGACTGAAGCAATCGAACCAACCGAGAAGACTCACTGGACCAGCTGGAAGAGGCTCGGGACATAGCCTTACTACACTCGACATGGTACCAGCAGTCTATGCGATGCTACCACGCCTGAGGGGTTCGGTCCCGAGACCTCTAGGTGGGCGACTTGGTGCTTCGGCTACGACAAGACGCCCGAGGGCGTCACAAGCTCACGCCTTCCTGGGAAGGGCCATTCTTCATCGCCAAGATTCTGAAGCCTGGAACATACAAGCTGGCCAACAGTCAAGGCGAGGTCTACAACAACGCTTGGAACATCTGACAGCTACGTCGCTTCTACCCTTAAGATGTTTTCAAGTCATTCATATACCTCGTTTACATACACAAATAAAGTCTAACCATCAAGGAAGGGTCAGCCTTGCCTTGGCAAAGCCCGACCCTCCCTCGGGGGCTAGAAGGGGGGAACCCCCTCTGCGTCAAAATTTTCCTCGAAAAAAATCTTTCTGCGAGAACATCTTTCGTGCTTTTCGACTACTTCGATGGTGGGATCCTGAAAACGACGGAGTACACGTAAGCAGGCAAGGCCGACCGAGCCGAGGGACTCCTACGCCTCCGGGATACGGATACCTCACTCATCACCTTCTGCGATAAGTAACTCACGCTCGGATAAGCGATTCCGCTGGCCGAACAAGTCTTAACGTTCGAAAGCTTTTCTGCTGAAACAATTTTTAGTGCCTTCTCGACTATATCGATAACAGAATCCTATGGACGAGTAAGAGTACACGTAAGCGGCAAGGCCGACCGAGCCGAGGGACTCCTACGCCTCTGGGATACGGATACCTCACTCATCACCTTCCGTGAAAAGTAACTCTCGCTCGGATAAACGATTCTGTTACCGACCAATAAGTCCTGATACACGAAACAAAGGGAAAAGAAACGCAGCTTTACAACGCGACGACGGTATGTTTGGGCCTCGGCGGCCGCAAAAAACATACGCACACTATAGATAAACTATTCCTGCAGAATCAGACATCAGTGGGGAGCAGCAGCACCCTCGGCGTCGACTCCACCTTCGGCGGAATCCGACCCGGCCTCGGACGGCAACACGGTCGGAGGATCTCCACCTCGAAGGAACCTGTCGGCACCACGCTTGGGCCATAACCACTAGGGTATCCTCCGGGAACCCGGCTCGAGCAGACGGCTCGACTGGCCGCTCCGTAGCCTCAGCCAGCTGTCCCTCGAGGACATCAGCCCGGCTCATGGCCTCGGCAACCCGACTCCAGCGCTGGTCCGGCCAGTGGACAACCCGGCCAGGCTCCGCCCAACGAAGCTTCTTTTTGAGCCAACTCCACCTCTGTCCACGCTGACACCGCTGCCTCCGGCTCCGGCTCATCACAGAGCGGCCGAGGGTTCCTTTAACTAAGCAAGAGAAGCCTTGGGCAGCAGGGCCGACTGAGCCGAGGAACTCCTATGCCTCCGGGATACGGATACCTCACTCGTCACCTTCCGCACGAGGCAACTCACACTTGGTTAAGCGGTCCGGCTAGCCGACAGGTGAGTCCTAGTGCTCGAAATGAGGAAGAAACACGGCTTTACGCCAAAATACACACATGTTCAGGCCCCAACAGCCATGATGAACAAACACCGGCACTCAAGGTGCCATTACAAATGGAACTCCGGTTCCGCCCCCATAGGTACGAACAACCCCCCACATTGGAGGGCCTGCGGGGCGACAAAACCCCAGGTGGCTCGCTGATGCCCGCTCCGGCAGCAGCGACAACGACCTCCGCTCCGGGCGGCCAAACAGCAGCAGCGATGACCTCAGGGCAGACGCTTCTGCGACAAGGCCCTCGCCCACGTCCCCACTCGAGGGGCGAGAACAAGCTATCAAAGCCAAAGAGCTGGAGGCCCGAAGCGCGGATGGTGGCGGCGATCTCGTCGGCGACGAGGACTTCTCCAGCCGCCACCACCTCAGCACCGACGACAGCAGCCGTCTGCCCACCGGCGGATCCCCACTCGGGTCCCCCCGGACGGGCCAACACCGACCTCCACGCAGGGGCGTCGTACCGGAGCAAAGGCAGGACAACCCAAGAACACGAACGCCGCCGTAGCAGCGCGCGACGTCTTGGGCGGTCCCCTGGTGCACGTGGCGCGACAGCCGCCCGTACGACGGGCAGATAGCCACACTCCGCCCAGCGGTGGAAGGTGGCACCGGAAGCTGCGCCAGAGCCAGCTGAGCCAGCGAACCGGGCACGCGGGAGCTGGCGACGCTTGCGGCCGCTCAGCCCCGCGTTGTCAAAGTCCACCCCTTCCGCCAGGCCGGTGAGCGCCCTCTCCCCTGAGTGCTGAGGGAGAAGGTGACCCACGAACCCGTGCGGGAGGTAGAGCTCTGGCTCAGCCCGTCCTTTGCCCCAGCCAGGATGACGAAGATCCTTGAAGCCGAGGGCGTGGCAGAGGTCGTAGCCCGGCTTGCTTCTCCCCACCATCAAACTGGTGGTCACCGTCTTGGGTGACCATCGGCGAGGGGATGCAGCCGGGCTGCCTGATGAAAATCCTTGAAGTCGAGCGATTGCTGAAAGGTACCAACTTCCGCGAAGTTGTGTTCCTCCAACGACGACAAGACGAAAGCAACGCGGGCGCTCCCCTTCCGGGGGCTCGGAAGGTGGAAGGGCGCGATGCATGAGGAGAGTGCGAAGACATGGTTGCCATCCAAGGGGGTCGCCCTCCTTTTAAAGGCGACTCTCCCCACTTGCGTCCTCAGCCGTCGCGGACTGAGTCTTCACCAACACGCTCCAAGGTCCTCCCCCTACGACACGGGGGCTGGGTCCCACGCGTCATGCGAGCTGGCCCAGGACAGAAGGAGCCAAACCGTCGTGCGCGGAGCACACAACTGCCCAGCGGTTACAAGCACTCCTCCACTTTCGCCCAGACCAGCGGGTGAAAGGGCGGACCTGCAACCGCACCAAGGGGGCGCACCCTTTTGACTTCGACGCATCCAGCATGGAGGCCCAGGCCCACACGTCATGTAACCGGCGCGCTGGTTACTACGTGCGAGAAACTGCACCGCCACTTGCGCCAGTACCGTGCCTTCTCAACTGCAGAACCGGTGCCGCGACTCGAGGCAACCCTGCGCATGGCCCAACAGTGCCAACCAAGCACATCGGTCACGGGTCAGTCCGCCGCGAGAGAAGGCGCGACGGTCGATATGGCCAAAAGTGGGCCAATAGTAATGGCGGCGGTAGGCGGGCGGAAGCAGCAGTCAAATCGTCTGCAGGCTCACGTCCCCTCCTAGGATAGCGAGAGAGCCCTCTCCCACGACGTGAAGACGACGCGCCCGTGTCCCGTTCCTCGAACGGCTCGCGCACGCACAACGGCCACCTCGCCAACCACTCGTCCCGTCGCATTAACTCTGCGGTAGGATAGGCGGCACCTTTGGCAGGCGAAGCAGGCGACGCTTCACCTCCGCCATGATGAGCGCGTCAAAAAAAGGTACGCCACGTCGTTCGATTTCATATCCCTTTTCTTCCCCTTTCTCTCTCTTGCTACAGGGACTGGGAAAGGGGATACTCCGAAAGGGATCCTTCTCCACGAAGGAAGCGGGCGGTGAGCCCTCCTACTGATCAGAGGTTCGAAGGCTGGCCCCTCAGAAGGGTTCGACAGCCGCCTCAGAGCACTCGGGCTCCGCGCCCACTACTGGTCCGAGGTTCGAAGGCTGGCCCCTCGGAAGGGTTCGACAGCCGCCTCAGGCCACTCGGGCTCCGCGCCCACTACTGATCAGGGGTTCGTAGGCTGGCTCCTGAAGGGTTCGACAGCCGCCTCAGAGCATGCAGAGCGAGGGATGACTCTGGGTACGTCTGATACATGGCCGAGGCTCGGGCTATGCTCCCGAGGTACTCTAGGACATTTCCAAGACCAACAGGAGCGATTCTGTAACAGAATCCCATCAGACGGAGGCATCGAGCCCTCGGACCCTATCAATCGGGACCGGGTCCGGCAAATCACCTGCAGGTACTTTTGGAGCGCACCTCTAGGCCACTAGCCGACCCTTATCGAACGGGGCACGTGTGTCCACTCGGATCACCCGTTAGCAACTCATTGGAGACACCATGTTTGGCGCCCTCTGAGGGAAACATGGCGCTTTCCCCCCTCCTCCTTGCGGAAAGGCGACGCAGGGGCGTATGAAAAAAGCCGAGTCAGTCCTTGACCGTCCTCTTGCTCTGTGCGGAGGCTCGGGGGCTGCTCTCGCAAACCCGGCTCCGGCCAAACCGTTGGCAGCGTCAACATACCAGCCCAAGAACTTGGAACCTGACTATGCACCCGGGCTACGGCCAGTTCACATAAGGGAACAACTAGACCGGCCGAAGCTTCACAAAACGTGCTAAGACCTCGAAGGAGTCAAACCACTCCTCCGAGGCCTCGGGGGCTACACCCGGCGGGTCCGCTCGCGCGCACCCACCGAAACGAAACGCAACCGAGAAAGGCCGATCCCCTTGCAAAAAAGTGCGACAAAAGCCTCCAAGCGAGTACCAACACTCCCTTCGAGGCTCGGGGGCTACTGTCGGGGACCATAATTAGGGGTACCCCCAAGACTCCTAATCTCAGCTGGTAACCCCCATCAGCAGAAAGCTGCAAAGGCCTGATGGGCGCGATTCAGGTCAAGGCTCCATCCACTCAAGGGACACGATCTCGCCTCACCCGAGCCCAGCCTCGGGCAAAGGCAGCCGACCCAGGAGGATTCACGTCTCGCCCGAGGGTCCCCTCAAGCAACGGACGCACCTTCGGCTCGCCCGAGGCCCAGGCTTCGCGGAGAAGAAACCTTGGCCAGATCGCTACGCCAACCGACCGTATCGCAGGAGCATTTAATGCAAGGATCGACTTACACCTTATCCTGACGCGCGCTCCTCAGTCGACAGGGCCGAAGTGACCGCAGTCACTTCGCCGCTCCACTGACCGACCTGACAGGAAAACAGTGCCGCCTGCCCTGCTCCGACTGTTGTGCCACTCGACAGAGTGAGGCTGACAGCAGCTAAGTCCAGCCTCGGGCGCCATAGGAAGCTCTGCCTCGCCCGACCCCTAAGCTTGGGCTCAACCTCGACGCTGGACGACGGACTCCGCCTCGCCCGACCCTAGGGCTCGGACTCAGCCTCGACCTCGGACGACGGACTCCGCCTCGCCCGACCCTAGGGCTCGGACTCAGCCTCGACCTCGGACGACGGACTCCGCCTCGCCCAACCCCAGGGCTCGGACTCAGCCTTGACCTCGGACGACAGACTCCGCCACGCCCGACCCCAAGGCTCGGACTCAGCCTTGACCTCGAAAAAACGGACTCCGTCTCGCCCGACCCCAGGGCTCGGACTCAGCCTCGACCTCGGACGACGGACTCCGCCTCGCCCGACCCCAGGGCTCGGACTCAACCTCGACCTCGGAAGACGGACTCCGTCTCGCCCGACCCCAGGGCTCAGACTCAGCCTCGACCTCGGATGACGGACTCCGCCTCGCCCGACCCCAGGGCTCGGACTCAACCTCGACCTCGGAAGACGGTCTCCGCCTCGCCCGACCCCCGGGCCCGGACTCAGCCTCGACCTCAGAGGAGCCTCTTCCTCGCCCGACCTCGGGCTCGGACCGACCACGTCACAGGAGGGGCCATCATTACCCTACCCCTAGCTAGCTCAGGCTACAGGGAACAAGACCAGCGTCCCATCTGGTTCGCCCCGGTAAACAAGTAATGATGACACCCCGCGTGCTCCATGACGACGGCGGCTCTCAGCCCCTTACGGAAGCAAGGAGACGTCAACAAGGATCCGACTGCCCCGACAGCTGTACTTCCACAGGGCTCAAGCGCTCCTCCGACGGCCACGACATCACATGAACAGGGCGCCAAAACCTCTCCGACAGCCACGACGGCATGTACATAGGGCTCTGGCTCCTCTCTGCTAGACACGTTAGCACACTGCTACACCCCCATTGTACACCTGGGCCCTCTCCTTACGTCTATAAAAGGAAGGTCCAGGGCTCTCGTACGAGAAGGTGGCCGCGCGGGAGAACGGGCCGACGCACAAGGCTCTCGCTCTCTCTCTCTCTCTCTCCCACGCGAACGCTTGTAACCCCCTACTGCAAGCGCATCCGCCCTGGGCGCAGGACAACACGAGGCTGCGGTTTCCCCTTACTGTTTTCCCCCTTGTGTCCCATCTCGCGCCGACCCATCTGGGCTGGGACACGCAGCGACAATTTACTCATCGGTCCAGGGACCCCCCGGGGTCGAAACACCGACAGAAATAAAACCGAGTCCGAAAGAGAGGGCGAAAACAAATCAACCAAGAAATAAATCGAGTGACATGGTGATTTGTTTTACCGAGGTTCGGTTCTTGCAAACCTAGTCCCCGTTGAGGTGGTCACAAAGACCGGGTCTCTTTCAACCCTTTCCCTCTCTCAAACGGTCACCTAGACGGAGTGAGCTTTCTCCTTAATCAAACGGGTCACTAAGACCCCGCAAGGACCACCACACACTTGGTGTCTCTTGCTTTGATTACAAGTCACTTGAGAATAAGAATGGGAGAAGAAGAAAGCATGATTGCAAAAGCCAAGCGACAAGAGCGACAAATAATACACAGATCACTCTCTCTTTCAAGTCACTAATCACTAATGATCACTTTTCTCAATTGGAACTTGGAGAGATTGGAAGCATTGATTGTGTCTTGGAATGGATTGCTAGCTCTTGTATTGAATGTGGAAGATTGGAATGCTTGGGTTGAAGTGAATGGAGGTGGTTGGGGTTGTATTTATAGCCCCCAACCACTTCCTAGCCGTTGCTCCCTTTCTGCAGACCACGGACGGTCTGCGCCCCTGGTCCGGACGGTCCACCCCTGCACATCAACGACTGAAATCGCAACGGTCAGCAGTAACGGCTATATCAACGGCTATATAGCATTTAATGCGTCGTCAGATGTCAGATAAAGGCAATCACGGACGGTCCGGTCGTGCACCCTGAACGGTCCGCGAGGACGCTATAATTCATTTTACCGAACCCGTCACCTTCGGGTTTTTCAGTTCTGCGCCGACCGGATGATCCGCGCTTGGTCTCGGACGGTGCTTGCTTTTCCATCGGATGGTCCATAGTGTAGACTTGCTTTTATGCAGTGTTCCTGTCCGAGGGTCACCTTGGTGTCGTGGACGATCCGCCGCAAGGGCCCGGATGGTATTCCGGACAGTCGATTTAGAATAGTTATAGATGAACTTATGCACATGTGAAGTGATCAACTAGGCAAACTGGTTAGTCCACAAGGTTTGTGATGGTCGTCAAACACCAAAATCGATTATAGGAAATATTGAGAGTATTTCCCTTTCAAGTGCTACAGATGAAGCTGGAGGAATTCATACGGCTGAAGCAAGGGGGAGATTCTGTGATGTAGTATCTCAACAAATTTAATCACCTCTCCCAATATTCCATCAATCAAGTGGACACAGACTTGAAAAGACAAATTGCTTCATGAGAGGATTATATGACTGACTCCAGCGTAAAATGGCTACGTGTCTGGATCTCACGTATAGCAAGGCTGTCAGCACAACACTGGCTGTTGAAGCCAAAAATTCAGGACAAGGAAAGCCAAAAAGATATGTGGGTGAAGGGCCATCCCAGGGGTCTGAAAAGCGGACAAGGTTGGTAATCCGTCCCTTCAATCCAAATTGTTCTTCTCCTCGTCCACCCACATATTCCTTCAGATAACCCGTGTTCACCCGTCCCACTCCTACCCCCACCCAGAACAATCAGTCGAGTGCTCCTGGTGCTCGTTTCCCTGCCCTTCCCAGTTCCTCAAGTGGCTGCTTTAATTGTTGAAAGTCCGTGCATTTCATCAAGGACTACCCCTATCTGAAGCATAACAAATCAAACTTTCAACAAACTTCTGGGAACGCAAATCAAGGAAAGGTAAACATGGCCAACCCTCAAGCAGGTAAAAATATGAAGAAAACTGGGTGAGTTTATTATATCCAGGTGGCGACTACACCGGAAGGAGAACCAATGATGATGGGTACGTTTCTCGTTGCCAACCACCCAACAGTTATCCTTTTTGATTCTGGTGCATCGCATACCTTTATGAGCAAGACTTTTGTGGAGAAGCATTGCATATGTAGCACTGAATCAAGGGAGGGATTTGTTATTCACTCATCTGGGGGTCAAATATTTACTAAGGAAGTAGTCTTCCATGTACCCGTAACTTTGGCCGGACGTGAGTTCCCTACAAACATGATTGATATAAAGGGACAAGATATAGATGTAATTCTAGGCATGAACTGGTTAGCCTAGAATAAGGCCATCATTAATGTGGACCAAAGGACCATTCAATTCAGTTATGGCCAAGAAGAAGTCAAATTGTCCATCCCTATATCTGTTCCAGTAAAAGTATCTGACAATCGATTTAGAATAGTTGTAGATGAACTTATGCACCTGTGAAGTGATCAACTAGGCAAACTGGTTAGTCCACAAGGTTTGTGATAGTCATCAAACACCAAAATCGATTATAGGAAATATTGAGAGTATTTCCCTTTCAATCTCCCCCTTTTTGGTGATTGATGCCAACACAAACCAAAGCAAATATAAAGTGTAGAAATGTAACTAGTTTGCATTTTGATAGATGTGCATAGGTTATTTTGAAATGAAAGCATTTCTAAGTATATAAGTTTGATTTGATATTTTAACATTTTGGACCACATTTGCACCACTTGTTTTGTTTTTGCAAATTCTTTTGGAAAAATCTTTTCAAAGTCTTTTGCAATAGTCAAAGGTATATGAATCAGTTTGCAAGAAGCATTTTCAAGATTTGAAATTTCTCCCCCTGTTTCAAATGCTTTTCCTTTGACTTAAACAAAACTCCCCCCTAGATGAAATCCTCCTCTTAGTGTTCAAGAGGGTTTTATCAATTGAAAGAAGATCAAATATTTTAGATACCAATTTGAAAAATTCTAACCAATTGGAAAACATACAAATTTTGAAATTGGTGGTGGTGCGGTCCTTTTGCTTTGGGCTAATACTCTCTCCCCCTTTGGCATTAATCGCAAAAAACAGAGACATTTGAGAGCCCTTTTTTACTTTCTCCCCATTGGTACTAGTAATAAGAGTGAAGATTATACCAAAGTGGAGAGCGGTGTGGAGTGACGGCGAAGGGTAAATAATACCAATAGAGTGGAGTGGAAGCCTTGTCTTCGCCGAAGACTCCATTTCCCTTTCAATCTATGACTTAGCATAGGAATACACTTGAAAACACATTAGTCGTAGACATATATGATCAAAGGTACGTAAATGAGCTATGTGTGCAAAGTATCAATCAACATTCCGAGAATCAAGAATGTTTAGCTCATTCTTAAGTTTGGTGAAGGTTTTCTCATCTAATGGTTTGGTAAAGATATCGACTAATTGTTCTTTGGTGCTAACATAAGCAATCTCGATATCCCCTCTTTGTTGGTGATCCCTCAAAAAGTGATACCGAATGGCTATGTGCTTAGTGCGGCTGTGTTCAACGGGATTATCCGCCATGCGGATTGCACTCTCATTATCACATAGGAGAGGGACTTTGCTAAATTTGTAGCCATAGTCCCTAAGGGTTTGCCTCATCCAAAACAATTGCGCGCAACAATGACATGCGGCAATATACTTGGCTTCGGTGGTAGAAAGAGCTTCCCAAGAACTGACAAGTCCCTGATGTGCTCTTTCTATCAATTTTACACCCTGCCCAATCAGCATCTGAATAACCTATTAAATCAAAAGTGGATCCCTTGGGGTACCAAAGACCAAACTTAGGTGTATGAACTAAATATCTCAAGATTCTTTTCACGGACCTAAGGTGAACTTCCTCAGGATCGACTTGGAACCTTGCACACATGCATACGGAAATCATAATATCCAGTCGAGATGTACATAAATAGAGTAAAGATCCTATCATCGACCAATATACCTTTTGATCTACGGATTTACTTCCAGTGTTGAGGTCGAGATGCCCATTGGTTCCCATGGGTGTCTTGATGGGCTTGGCATCCTTCATTCCAAACTTGGTAAATATATCTTGAATGTACTTAGTTTAGCTGATGAAGGTGCCTTCTTGGAGTTGATTTACTTGAAATCCTAGGAAATACTTCAACTCCCCCATCATAGGCATCTCGAAATTTTGAATCATTATCCTACTAAACTCTTCACAAGTAGATTTGTTAGTAGACCCAAATATGATATCATCAACATAGATTTGGCATACAAACAAATCATTTGCAATGGTTTTAGTAAAGAGTGTAGGATCGGCTTTGCTGACTTTGAAGCCATTAGTGATAAGAAAATCTCTTAGGCATTCATACCATGCTCTTGGGGCTTGCTTGAGCCCATAAAGTGCCTTTGAGAGTTTATAAACATGGTCAGGGTACTCACTATCTTCAAAGCCGGGAGGTTGCTCAACATAGACCTCTTCCTTGATTGGTCCATTGAGGAAAGCACTTTTCACGTCCATTTGATAAAGCTTGAAGCCATAGTAAGTAGCATAGGTAAGTAATATACGAATTGACTCAAGCCTAGCTACGGGTGCATAGGTTTCACCGAAATCTAAACCTTCGACTTGTGAATAGCCCTTGGCCACAAGTCAGGCTTTGTTCCTTATCACCACACCATGCTCATCTTGCTTGTTGCGGAAAACCCACTTGGTTCCTACAACATTTTGGTTAGGACGTGGAACAAGATGACATACCTCATTCCTCGTGAAGTTGTTGAGTTCCTCTTGCATTGCCAACATCCAATCTGAATCTCTTAATGCATCTTCCACCCTGTATGGCTCAATAGAAGACACAAAAGAGTAATGTTCACAAAAATGTGTGACTCGAGATCGAGTTGTTACCCCTTATGAATATCGCCGAGGATGGAGTTCACGGGGTGATATCTTTGTATCGCTTGGTGGACTCTTGGGTGTGGCGGCCTTTGACCCTGTACTTCTTGATCATCTTCTTTGTCTTGATCATTATCATCTCCCCCTTGATCATTGTCCTCTTCTTGAGGTGGCTCATCTTCTTGATCTTCATTATCATCATCTTGAGCTTGATCCTCATCTTGGGTTGGTGGAGATGCTTGCATGGAAGATGATGGTTGATCTTGTGCTTGTGGAGGCTCTTCGGATTCATTAGGACACACATCCCTAATGGACATGTTCCTTAGCGCGACGCATGGAGCCTCTTCATCATCTAGCTCATCAAGATCAACTTGCTCGGTGAGGAGTTCATAGGATGTCTTCTTGAGGATTCAGTGAAGATATAACCGGTTGATGGAGTAGCAGGCGATGTTAATTGCCTCAGCCCAAAACCGGTCCGGAGTCTTGTACTCATCAAGCATGGTCCTCGCCATGTCAAGTAGAGTTCTATTCTTCCTCTCCACTACACCATTTTGTTGTGTTGTGTAGGGAGAAGAGAACTCATGCTTGATGCCCTCGTCCTCAAGAAAGCCTTCTATTTGAGAGTTCTTGAACTCCGTCCCGTTGTCACTTCTTACATTCTTGATCCTTAGTTCGAACTCGTTTTGAGCCTGTCTCAAGAATCCCTTTAAGGTCTCTTGGGTTTGTGATTTTTCCTGTAAAAAGAACACCCAAGTGAAGCGAGAATAATCATCCACAATTATAAGACAATACTTACTCCCGCCGATGCTTATGTAAGCTATCGGGCCGAATAAATCCATGTGGAGTAGCTCAAGCGGCATGTCAGTCGTCATGATGTTCTTGTGTGGATGGTGGGTACCAACTTGCTTCCCTGCTTGACATGCGCTACAAACCCTGTCTTTCTCAAAATGAACATTGGTTAGTCCCAAAATGTGTTCTCCCTTTAGAAGCTTGTGAAGATTCTTCATCCCAACATGGGCTAGTCGGCGATGCCAGAGCCAACCCATATTAGTCTTAGCAATTAAGCAAGTATCGAGTTCAGCTCTATTAAAATCAACTAAGTATAGCTGACCCTCTAGTACTCCCTTAAATGCTACTGAATCATCACTTCTTCTAAAGACAGTAACACCTAAATCTGTAAAAAGACAGTTGTAGCCCATTTTGCATAATTTAGAAACTAAAAGCAAGTTATAGTCTAAAGAATCTACAAGAAAAACATTGGAAATGGAATGGTCAGGTGATATAGCAATTTTACCAAGTCCTTTGACCAAACCTTGATTTCCATCCCCGAATGTGATAACTCTTTGGGGATCTTCGTTTTTCTCGTAGCAGGAGAACATTCTTTTCTCCCCTGTCATGTGGTTTGTGCACCCGCTATCAATGATCCAACTTGAGCCCCCGGATGCATAAACCTACAAAACAAGTTTAGGCCTTGTTCTTAGGTACCCAAACGGTCTTGGGTCCTTTCACATTAGAAACAAGCACCTTGGGTACCCAAACACAAGTCTTGGAGCCCTTGTGTTTGCCCCCAATATATTTGGCAACTACTTTGCCTGATTTGTTAGTAAGCACATATGAAGCATCAAAAGTCTTAAATGAAACACTAGGATAATGCCCGTGCGTTGCAACGGCACACGATCATGTTTAATGAGTAACTTTAGTAATTCATTTAGACGAAGAGTTTACCTTATGTGTATTTCACTTGCATACATGGGAGTTCGTGAATTAGTACATGACATCACGATCACGACAGTGGCTCTGATCACTGTGCTCGCGTTCTAGCTCTCTCACAATCTCCTCTTCCTCTACATAGTGCCGCTCCAGCTCCTTCACTCCCATTACACTCCCATTTCTCTGAGAAGGCGCCTATCCCCCCTCTTTGCGCTCATCAAGGACTGTCCATATCCGAAGGAGAACAAATCAAACTTTCAACAAACTTCTGGGAACACAAATCAAGGAAAGGTAAACATGGCCAACCCTCAAGCAGGTAAAAATATGAAGAAAACTGGGTGAGTTTATTATACCCAGGTGACGACTACACCGGAAGGAGAACCGATGATGATGGGTACGTTTCTCGTTGGCAACCACCCAGCAGTTATCCTTTTTGATTCTGGTGCATCGCATACCTTTATGAGCAAGACTTTTGTGGAGAAGCATTGCATATGTTGCACTGAATCACGGGAGGGATTTGTTATTCACTCATCTGGGGGTCAAATATTTACTAAGGAAGTAGTCTTCCACTTACCCGTAACTTTGGCCGGACGTGAGTTCCCTACAAGCATGATTGTTATAAAGGGAGAAGATATAGATATAATTCTAGGCATGAACTGGTTAGCCTAGAATAAGGCCATCATTAATGCGGGCCAAAGGACCATTCAGTTGAGTTATGGCCAAGAAGAAGTCAAATTGTCCATCCCTATATTTGTTCTAGTAAAAGTATCTGGACAAGTTTTTGAGGCCATATTACAAGATATCTAGGATATTCCGGTTGAATTTCTAGATGTATTTCCCAAAGACTTGCCTGGGTTACCTCCGGAAAGGGATGTGGAGTTTGTGATCGAATTGAAGCCCGGTACAGCTCCTATTTCCAGAAGGTCGTACTGTATGCCACCCAATGAACTAGCGGAACTCAAGACACAATTACAAGACTTGTTGGAGAAAGGGTTCATTAGACCAAGTTCATCACCACGGGGATGTCCAGCAATGTTTGTCAAGAAGAAGGATCAGACTCTTTGAATGTCCATGGACTATAGACCCCTCAATGAAGTTACTATTAAGAACAAGTATCCTCTCCCTCGGATCGATATTCTATTCGATCAACTCACTGGAGCCCGGGTGTTTTCTAGAATTGATCTCAGATCGGGCTATCATCAGATCCGAATTCGACCCGAGGATATACCCAAGACCGCATTTACCACTCGGTATGGGTTATTTGAATATTTGGTTATGTTTTTTGGATTAACAAATGCTCCGACCCACTTCACATACTTGATGAATTCGGCATTCATGCCCGAGTTAGACAAGTTGTGGTGGTCTTCATTGACGATATTCTAATCTATTCCAAGAATGAAGAGGAGCATGCAAAACATTTACGGATTGTGTTAACGCGCTTAGGGGAACATCAGCTGTATGCCAAATTTAGCAAATGCGTGTTTTGGTTGGAGGAAATCCAATTTCTTGGACATGTTTTGTCTGCCAAAGGTATTGCGGTCGATCCCAGTAAAGTCAAGGATATTCTGGAATGGAAATCACCTACTATAGTGCATCAAGTTCGGAGTTTCCTTGGATTGGCTGGTTATTACCGCAGATTTATTCTGAATTTCTCCAAAATTGTTAAACCCATTACCAGGTTATTGAAGAATGATACTAAGTTTGATTGGTCCTCTAAATGCAATGAGGCCTGTGAACAGCTGAAAGTATTGTTGACCACTGCACCGGTTTTGTCCCAATCGGATATTGAAAAGCCTTTTGATGTGTATTGTGACGCGTCAGGCAGTGGACTTGGATGTGTCCTAATGCAAGAAGGATGGGTAATAGCCTATGCTTCAAGGCAGCTGCGCCGACATGAGGAACATTATCCTACACATGATTTAGAATTGGCTACGATAGTTCATGCCCTTAAGATTTGGCGTCATTATCTGCTGGGGAATATATGTCACCTGTATGCGGATCACAAAAGTTTGAAGTATATCTTTACCCAGTCAGAACTAAACATGAGACAAAGAAGGTGGCTTGAGCTAATCAAAGATTATGACCTGGAAATTCATTATCACCCAGGAAAGGAAAATGTGGTGGCAGATGCATTGAGTCGTAAAGCTTCTTGTCATTGTCTCACAATAAGGACACCTTACACCATGTTATGTCAAGAAATGGAAAAGTTGAATCTGGGGATAGTACAACAAGGAACTTTGACGCAGTTGAAGCTTGAGTCAGTTCTTCTACAAAGAATTATTGATGCTAAAAGAATAAATAAGGGTATGAAATATATTCATAAGAAAATGGAGGCCGACAAAGCAAATTGTTTCAGGAAAGATGATCCAGGAGTAATATGGTTTAAAGATCGCATAGTAGTGCCAAAGGATGCTGAAGTCCGCCAACAAATCTTGGACGAAGCTCATCTTAGTCGGTATTCCATTCACCCTGGAAGCACTAAGATGTATCAAGCCTTGAAACAACATTATTGGTGGACTAAAATGAAGATTGAACTCGCACGCTATTTGGCAATGTGTGACACTTGCAGACGTGTCAAGGCAGTACATATGAAAGATGCTGGACCGTTACAATCATTGCCAATCCCAACCTAGAAATTGGAAGATATCAGCATGGATTTCATTGTGGGATTACCTAGGACAAGTAAAGGATTTCACAGTATTTGGGTCATAATTGACCGGCTTACAAAGACAGCTCATTTCCTGCCAGTAAAAACATATTACCCGGTTATTACTTATGCTCAGATATATATTGCTCGTATTCTCAGTTTACATGGAGTTCCAAAGACGATTGTGTCAGTCCGGGGACCACAATTTGTATCCAAGTTTTAGGAGGAGTTGCACAAATCCTTGGGTACTAAGTTACTCCACAGTTTGGCTTATCAACCTCAGACAAGTGGGCAAACTGAGAGGGTGAATCAGACACTTGAAGATATGCTACGGGCATGTGTCCTAGAATTTCCATAGTAATGGGATGATTGTCTGTCATTGGCGGAACTTTCTTACAATAATAGTTATCAAGAAAGTATTAAGATGGCGCCGATTGAAGCCCTGTACGGACGATGGTACCGAACACCCTTAAATTGGTCAGAACCCGGAGAACGGTGGTTTTTCAGGCCTGACTTGGTTAAAGAAACAGAGGAAAAAATTCAACGGATAAGACACAACCTGAAAGAAGCTCAAGCTCGGTAGAAAAACTATGTGGATCAACGACGACGACCATTGGTTTTTCAAGCCAATGATCATGTATACCTAAAAGTATCACCGATGAAGGGTGTTAGCCAGTTCGGGGTAAAAGGAAAATTGGCACCCCGATATATTGGCCCGTTTCCCATTCTTGAGCGATGTGGGCTAGTGGCGTACAGACTTCAACTTCCCGAATCATTATCTGTGGTTCATAATGTGTTCCATGTATCCTAGTTAAAGAAATGTCTTCGGATTCCTAATCGAACCATAGATGTGGTGGATGTTACTTTGGAACCAGACTTGACTTATTCGGAACATCCCATTCGAGTTCTAGATCAGAAGGACAGAATCACTCGAAAAAGGACCCTCAAGTTTTATAAGGTACAATGGAACCAACACACTAAAGACGAAGCTACTGGGAGACTCAAGACTTCCTAGAGAAAAAATTTCATAGGTTTTTAGCTTCATGTAACCTATAAGTTTTATGTACTTTATTGTAAAGTTGAAATAAACCTCAAACCACCGCCTGCCCTGTAAGATAAATAAGGAAATGAAGTTGTGACATGTTTCCTTTTCCATTACTCACACTAGGACCTTAAATCATGGGACGAGATTCTTTTATGGGGAAGGATGTAACACCCCTGGTGTTACAAGAACTAAAATTTGGGAATGACATCATATGCATTGACATTTCATTATGTTTGTTACACCTAGAATGCATCCACTAGGATAAAACGTCGAAAACAAGTTGTGATGTGATGACTTGGAGTGCTTCTTAGCCCTAGAGTAAGGTACTTAACCATGGGATTGAGGTATATGGGTGTGTGCGATGCCAAATTGAGTATTATCTCAAAAGTTATTGGAAATGTTCATAAAAGACTAAACTTGATGGATTTGAGTGGCACACAAACCCTAGAACACTCAAAACCCTAATGAGAACCCTAGAAACCCTAATTTGTGCCCTATAAGGTGATTTTGATTTCTATACGCTTTTGGACCAAAGTGTCTATATCAAAGTGGAAGAGTATAAAAAATTAGGCAAATTTTACATTTGGAGATTTCCAAGTTGTGTGGAACAATTTGGACTTAATTGCAAAAAGCCCCAAGAGCACCCATGTGGCTTAACTCTGAAAAACAATGTAATTAGACTGACTTTGGGACCCTGTATCTCTTAATCCATGGAGATTTTGCCATGTTCATTACAACAAACTTGTAGAGCTATGTTAGTAGTTCGAGTTTGATTAAGTGACCTCGCCCCAGAACTACTTAGAAATTGGAGAAAAATGGACTGAAAGTTAAGCTGTCAGTCGGGTCACATGCTAAAACTTGACTGACAGTGGTGTTTGACCAAATTTGGGGCCGAATTACGCATGATTTAGTGAGTATTTGACCAAGAACTTTGTAACAAAGTTGAAGCTGGATTATAGAAGAACAACTTTGATACATACGGATTAGTGGGTTGTTGAAGCGTCCCGATCCTTTGGGACTCAAATGTGATACAATTACTAGTCCCAGGAGGCTAGTAACCACATTCCTTACTTCAAATAGTACAGAGTTCAAATAAATGTTATTACAATACTAGAGTACAAGCTCGAGAGAGCCAGAAATAGAAAGCACAATAGAAGATAAACTAGCCCAAGCCATAGGCAGAATTGGGTGCAGACACAGCCCCCTCAATCAAGCATTTAGGTGCTAAAAAACATAAATAAATTTGGGTGAATACACTAGGTATTCCACAAGCCCATCCCGCTCCCATAAAGAGAAAGGGACCTATATCATACATGCTTTATATGGTGGAGTTGAAGTCACTCTTCTTTTTCTCAGAGAAAGGCAGTACTTTTAGGGTTTTCCCCAAAGAAATAGAAATAACACATTACCCAACCACCACTGAGCTTCCCGCTCCCGTGGCATCGTTTTCATTTCCAAAAACACACTCACACATTTCCCTGTTCACGGAGGTTGTAAAACACTAATTGTCATACCACACCAGACTCGTCCGTTCCAGTGGACACGGACTATTCGAATAGGTTTGAACTCTGCGCAGAGGGGTACACTTTACCCACTAGTCCGGCTCTGCGATCTCATGACCAATGAGATTCGAATCCGAATCTCTTTCCTTCCTCGCACGTCCTAACCTTAACGGTTATACCGGAAGGAGTCAGGCCACCGCCATGTCCAAACCAGACAAAACATTCCCCCTCCTTATCCTCCCGGTGCTCCCCAGCCTTCATAACCCTGGGGTTGGACCGTACGAGTTCAGATTGAGTGACTGCCCATACAGTCTCGAGTGGTTGTACTTATCATGAGTACAGGTAGTGAAGGATGACAAACTGGTCCTTATATGAGTGGACAATCCTTCTGCTCACACCTAAACCAGCTGAGCCATCACCTTAGGCCCTCCCCTAAGCCAGGGAGTCCCTGATCATCCCACTCACAAGGTGATGAGGGTGAATACCCTTCATCGCACACTTTTTGAAAACATCGCTTTAGTCAAAACACCGCCCTATTCCCATCCCACAATTTGTACTCAAAAGATGTTTGTTAATGCGGGCTATCTCTCTGCTCACAATGCAAATGTTCCATCCCTTAATCCCAGCTTAGGTAGTGGTAGAAAGAATAGGTAAATTATGCATCAAGGGAAGGATGGACTTGCCTTCGTCGAAGCTTTCTTGGCACAAAAGATTTATCTCAGAGGGGTCGGGTTCCTGCCCTTCTTTCGGAGCTACAAATTCCATAGGATGGGATCCCTCTTTCGCTAACAAACACAGATAAGGAACAGTACATCAATCATGGTGACTTGGTGGGGTGTGCCAATTATTATACATTATTATTTTTGTACCCTATAATTTATTTAAACTATTTTTGGTGCACAAAATATTAGTATATAAATATATATATGAAAATGGGAAAAAGAAATGGAAAAAGGAAAAAGAAAAGAGATTCTCAACTAGCTGGGCCGGGGGGAGGGGAATTTTGGCCCAGCCGAGCGCGGGTGGGCAGGCGGCCCACTATGCCCGCCAGTGGGAAACGGCGCGGAGATGGCGCCGTGGGCATGGGCCCACGTGCCAGAGGAAGGGGGGCTGACGGCGTGGAGCGGTGACGGGGGGGAACCGGCCGGGGCACGACCGCCGATGAAGCCCCGCGGCGGTTCTCCACCGGGGTTCCGGTTTTGCGACTGGGGAGTGGTGGAGAGGCACGGGCGAGGGTAGGGGATCATGGTGGAGGGGCCAATTTGGCTGGAGGGTGCCTGGGGTGGCCGGTCCACGGCGTGGTGGCGGGAGCTCGCGGCGGTGAAGTCGTCGGCGAGGCTACCGGGCGCAATATGCGAAGAGGAAGTGTGTGCTAGGCTTGCGACAGAGAGGCAGAGCTTAAGAGCTAAAGCAATTTGACCATAAGCCACCAGAGAGAGGAGAGCGGAGCTCACCGGAGAGGGGAGGGACGACGGCGCCGAGCTTGATTGGGTCTGAGGGAGGGAGGTGGAGTGGCTAAGGCTTGGTGTGGTGGAACAAGGGGCCCGGGGCGGTCCTTTTATAGGTGGCTGGGGAGGGGGAAGGGAGGAGAGGTGGCGAGCACCGACGAGCTTGCCATGACAGTGATGATGGTGTACAGTGGCGACGGGACGGCTCGGGCAGGCGGGGGTGAAGGGACGACTCGAGCATAGTGTGCGGGGGCACATGATGCCAAACCGAGCTGGTGAGCGCGTTAATGGCGAGGCGATGGGGCGGACGGTGGCCGGCGGGGAACGCGCCGATAGCCTGGTCACGGGCGAGGGGGAGAAGGGGCTGACAGGCGGGGCCTGCCTGCCAGAGAGGGGACGGTCGCGAGGGAGGGGAGCACGGGCTGACGGGTGGGGCCGATGTGTCAGTGGCGGGCGCAGGCGCGCGGTGATTGGCCACTTGGGCCGCGGGAGGGAGAGGGGTGCGGGCGCGCGAGAGAGAGGAGGGGATGTCTAGGCCGGAAGTGGCCCAGCCGAGGAGGGGGGGTTTCCCTTTTTCTCTTTTTATTTCTATTTCTTATTTCTATTTTCTATTTCTTTTATCTCCTTTTCCTTTGAACAAATAAATAGCTAAATAAATCTTGGGTGCTAGAAAAATAATAATCTATGTGAGGTGCTTCTAACAATAAAATGTATGCATATGATGAGATGACCCATGGGGTGGAATTTAGGGAGAGATAAAAAAGGAGGGGGGGTTAGGAGATTAGGGTTCCAAACCTCGGGTTGAAATTTTGGGATGTTATAGTTGTCACATGAAAATAGGAGAACGAAGCCCTTTAATTCGCTCTATCAGAACGACTGAAGAAGATCACTATTGTAAAGTATCTGCAAAAGATCACAGATTCAGTAAATCTCGCCACCGCTAAACCCGTGCCACGATCCACGCCAGCGCTGTGATTCGTGCCTGGTGGTGCGCGGATAACGGCTTGCGGTGAAAGATCTCGGTGTTGGGTGAGCCTGAGCACTGTTACTGCCCACTTCGCCGTACCCACTTGCGCAGCAACGTGGCCGAATGATCGTCGCCGTAGTGCCCGACGTTCTCCATGATTGTGCCACACCGTGACCCTTTCACAACGTAGCTATAACCGTGGAAAGCCTGGAATTACCATCCTTGAGCCATTGTACCAGCGGACGCCATGACGAGCTCGTCCTGTGGAATATCCCACCGCCGCCGTGATTGTCTTTAGCCCAAATTGAAGAAGCACGTTGCCGGTTCCTATAAATTGAGCACTACCCTCGCTTCGCCTATCTAATACGCGCTCATACCGCCCGCAGTTAGCCTCTGCCATGCACCATAGCCCACAATCACTGGATTTCCCCCAAATCGGGTCACTTGCGCCACCATGAGGCATCCTGCCATGCTCAGCCCTTTCCAGGTCCGTTCATCACCCTCTGTTCCATGTTTTAGCATCCTTGACTGTTAACATTCCTCATCGGCCCAACCGATTGAGCGCTACCGCATTCGGGCATCAAGATCATCATCTCGCCGCCACGGAACACCTCCGAGCGCACACTCACGTCGACCCACTCTTCCATCCACGTTCGGTCCAAATTAGTGTGTGTACCCGACCTTTGGTGAATCAGTAAAACTCACCCTGGCTTCAATTTAGGTGCTACCATGTTTAGTTGCCCAGAACACGCTCACCGGAGCCCTTACGCCGCCGTGACCGTGAACAAGCATTGATTAGGGTCAAACCCATCCAATTGAGTGAGGACTTTTGCTCGGGTAGGCTTACGCACGATTTTTGTATGCTTGTTGCCTCTTGTACGGGTCGCCATCGTCGTGGAATCGCGACCCCGGCCATCTGCTCGGTGCAGTTCCATCGTGGACCGAGAGCCATGAAGAAATAGAAGTGCAAGGGTTCATGCGCAAATGTCAGTGAAACAGAGAAACAATGTCGCAGGTTCTTTACCGGTTTCTCAAATCGCCGAGGGTCCCTACGCAAGATTGCCAACGCAGACGCGCGCGCGGGCGCGTTTCCTCTGTTCACGGGCCAGTTTGGGCCAGAATTAGCCCAGTACTATTCATAGTTTTCCTTTTTCTTTTTTCAGCCAGGCTTGAAAATTTGTAGCAAATACTAGAAAATGGTAAAAATAAGAGACCAATTTTATTAGACTTATAAAATCATCTAGTATTTAATAAAAATAGTTCCAAGATTTTTATTCAAAACTTGAATTATTTAGCATTTAAAGATGCCTAAACCAAGCCCTTTAAAATTTTAGAATTAATTTAGTAGCTCCAAAAATAATACAACTTTTTGGGTAAGCTCAGTTTGATGATTAAAGCCCTCGGATGAAGTTTGAAATGATTTGGACATTGTTTGGTCCCAAACTCAATAAGATAGCTTCCTAGGGTATAATTGCCTAACACTGATAGAATACTAACTCAGAAAACCCTAGTGACTAGTGTGTACCGGGAAGGAAAGTTGTATTCAAGATACAACTTAGTATGTTTCTATTATATAACTACATATTCATAGCATCACATAAGTATTCATGTATATGTATTGTTATGTATAGAAAACGAAGAAGAGGCTGTAGTCGAAGAAGAAGTTGTCCCGCAAGCTGAGAATCCACTGGTTGAGAACAACTTCTATTTTGACATCTGTGGGACAGACCCAGAACCTCCTGCAACACAAGGCAAGCCCCGATGCATTTACCCCTTTCCTGGTTATTTTAAACTCTTTATCACTTGAGATGATGCATTAGGTTATAGGAGTTGTGTGCTAAACAATTGCTGCATTCCTTTCCTTGGAACTGATTACCATTCCTTGTTACCTGATTTGCTTAAGGTTTTCTGATGCTTAGCTTTGCTCTAGAAAACAAAATGTTTTGTTTTAAACAAAAGGTGATGCTTCATAGGGGATGTAAATTTTACAAAGAAAAGACTTTTGATGGTGAATCCATCATGGTCGTGATGGGTTCAACATCTGAAAAGATGTACCTCTGTCAGGTACCAAACTTTGGGTTGTAAATGATAAAGATGAGACCGGGCGAGTGACTTGCACGAGAAGAGAGTCTCGGTGTAGTGTCTCCGTCTGAGTCGATTAAGGACCGAACCGATGTAGGCTTGATGATCGAGGACCTTTTAACTGGCCACATGCCTCATCATGGGTAAGCTTTGCCTCGGTCAGACCAATACCAGAAAGGCCACCACACAATGGGAGTGGAGAGATGGCGAGAGTAGTGTGTACCCTCCGTGGCAAGAAGCTGGACAGCGGTGTATCTGTGCTCTCGGTTGGTGTGAACCCATTCTGGTCTTGAGAAACTCGGTGGCGAGTTGACATATGCAATGGTTAAGTGCTACATATGTCGTGTGGTTGGAGATCCCAAGCTGGGTATTAATTGATTCAGATCGCCGTTACTTCTCGGACATGAAGACTTGGTCACTAACTTACACGTAGCAATCCAGTGAACTGAAGGAATAATAAAAGACGGCTAGTGTTGGCCAAGTGTTTGATCTAGGATAGAAAGAACTCTAGATGCAGGTAATTACTTAACCTGATAATAAAAATGGATTTTTAAGGATCCACTGTTAGTAAGCTTTTCTGCAAATAGAGTCTTTGATTCTTGATCAACTTTACCTTGATTCCCACGAGCCAGCATATCCTTGAGAAGTCTTTTTCCTTTGTCGGGTAAGACTAGCAAAAGTACACTCTGTACTCAGGGTTTTTGAACCCATGTTGTTGTAGGTGATGAAACAACCGAGTTTTGCTATTTCTGCTCTAAGGTGGTGCCAAAGCAGGAGGAAGATCACTGAACTTGTTTGTGGGAGGGTGTTTAGCCTCTCAGTTATGTAATAATAAGTGCTGCACTCGAACACCCGTTATGTAATAAATACTCTCTTTATATTTTATATTAATGCAAATTATGTTATTGTAATCCTTTCTGCTTATTCTTTACTCCGATTATGTGTGTAATGTCTGTGTGATGGGTGAAGCGCTCTTGGGCGATATGATGAAGATACAGATAACCGAACTTGTCGAGTGATTATGCACACCTGCATGATTATCTATGGTCCTTAAGACAAGGACATATGTAGGTGGGCCTAATAACATGGGAGGTTCCGTGACAATCTCCAACCACACGACATATGTAGCATTTAACCCTTGCATATGTCAACTCGCCACCGGGTTTCTCAAGATCAGAATGGGTTCACGCCAACCGAGAGCAAAGATACACCACCGTCCAGCCTCTTGCCACGGAGGGTACACGCTACTCTCACCATATCTCCACTCCCATTGCATGATGGCCTTTCTGGTATTGGTCCGACCAAGGCAAAGCTTACCCATGACAAGGCATGTGGCCAGTTAAAAGGTCCTCGATCATCAAGCCTACGTCGGTTCGGTCCTTAATCGACTCAAACGGAGACACTACACTGAAACTTCCTTCTCGTGCAAGTCGCCCCCGGTCTCATCTTTATCATTTACAACCCAAAGTTTGGTACCTGACAAAGGTACATCTTTTCAGATGTTGAACTCATCACGACCATGATGGATTCACCATCATAAGTCTTTTCTTTGTAAAAATCCTCATCCCATATGAAGCATCACCTTTTGTTTAAAACAAAACATTTTGTTTTCTAAAGCAAAGCTAAGCTTCAGAAAACTTTAAGTAAATCAGGTAACAAGGAATGGTAATCAGTTTCCAAGGAAGTGAATGCAGCAATTGTTTAGCAGACAACTCCTATCACCTAATGCATCATCTCAAGTGATAAAGAGTTTAAAACAACAAGGAAAGGGGTAAATGCACCGGGGCTTGCCTTGTGTTGCAGGAGGTTCCTGGTCTACTCCACAGATGTCGAAGTAGAAGTTATTCTCGGCTGGAGGATTTTTAGCTTGAGTGACAACTTCTTCTTCAACCACAGTTTCTTCCTTGTTTTCTATACATGACAATACATGTACATGAATGCTTATGTTATGTCATGAATATGCAGTTACACAATAGAAATATACTAAGTTGTATCTTGAATACAACTTTCCTTCACGGTGCAAACTAATCACTAGGGTTTCCTAAGTTAGTATTCTACTAGTATCAAGTAACTTAACCTTAAGAGGCTAGTTATTGGGCTTGTGACCAAACAGTGTCCAAATCATTTCAAACTTCACCCAAGGTCTTCAGTCATCATACTAAGCCTACCCAAATAGTTTTACCATTTTTGGAGCTACTAAATTATTTCTAAAATTCTAAAAGGCTTGATTTTAACACCTTTAAAGGCTACATAATTCTAGGTTTGGGATAAAAATCTTGGAACTATTTTTATTAAATACTAGATGTTTTTAGAAGTCTAGCAAAATTTGTCCCATAATTTTATCATTTTTCTACTATTTTCTACTTAATTCTTAATCTGCCAGTAAAAAGAAAAAGAGAAATCATGAATAGTGTTGGGCCAATTCTGGCCCAAGCCAGCCCGCGAACGGGGGAATACGCGCGCGCCCGCGCCCGCACTGGCAAACTTGCGCAGAGGCCCCTGGCCTTTTAAATAATTGGTAAAGAATCCCTAAGTACCATTCATATGTCTCTCTGACCATTGCACTTAAGCCCCTGTATTTCTATTCCTTCACAAATCAAGTCCCTCGCGATGGCGCGCCAAGCACATGGCTGGAGCTGTGCGTACTCGCCATCGAGGACGTGCTCCGATGGTGTCGAGCACGTGGACACCCTCAAGGATGCAACTCGAACCTATTCACACGCTCAATTTGATCAGAGCACCGCTAGTTCATAGCTATCCGCGGTGGCGGTGGAACCGGATCACCGGCGCATCTTTACCAGTGTACTCGAGCCGGTCAAGCTTAATCCAAGGACACGAAAGGACTAAGTGGCTTACTACGGTTATAGTGCTTGCGCAAACTCGGACAGAAACTACTTGGCACGACCAGTCGACGGGAGTCGGGAACCATGTCCGCGACGGCGTTCCTAGACAGTATCGTCACGTTCTCTACACTATGGCGCGGTAACGTTTAATCGGCCGAGACTGAGAGCTTTCCTAACATCAGAGGATGCAGAAAACGCGAACCAGAGGGACATGAATAGGCCTGTGGATGACTGACCACAGCGCGAGGTCACACGGCGGCGTTCTTGGCCGATTTGGGGGAAATTCCAAATTCTCGGGCTATGCTGGCTAATCGAGAGCGAGGAATGGTGCACTAGCTTCGTAACAAGATAGCGGAGCACGCCGAACACTCAATTTATAGTGATCGCTTGAGTGTTTCGCGAATTTGGGATGAGATGAACTTGCGGTCGGAGGGGAGGCGAGTCACCGGAGTATACAATCGTGGCACTCAGTGAGGTAAAGACTCCAGCGGTAAATGGGCTGTCCACTGCGATATCTTGCGACACGATAATGATTGTAAGCACGTGGCACGACTACAAAGAGCGGCGATAAGGCTCCAACTCTTATCCGTGTTGAGATCTTTTACCTCAAGTAGTTATCCGCACGCCACTGGGCCCAAATTGCAACACCGGTGTGGATCGCGGCGCGGGTTCACCGGCGGCGAGATTCACTGCACCTAGGATCTTTTTCAGGTTACTGTACCATGGAAACTTCATTCAGTGTGCCTTACATAGCAAGTTAAGGAGCTTCATTCTTAAAGTTTTATGTGGAGAGCTACCAATCCGACTATATGAAAGTTGTTGTTCAACATACCGGCTTTGATTTTGTTATAAAGATCTTGATCAAACATCCACTGGATTGGGCGCTACTTGGTTCTAAAGTTGATCTGATGCCACTGCGAGTCTGAATTTCAGTCTAACAATTGACTGACAGCCCATCTTCAAGTCCATTTTTCTTCAATTTCCATACAGCTCTAGAGTTCAACCACTTAATCAAACTTAGACTATTATAGTAGCTCTACAATTTTGTTGTAGTGACTCATGGCAAAATCTCCATGGATCAAGAGATATTAGGGCATAAACTTGGCCTGAAGTCACTGATTTCAGAGTTAAGCCCCATGGGTGCTCTTGGGGACTTTTGCAAATTACTCCAATTTGGTCCACAAATCTCCAAATGTAAAGTTGCTTAATTTTTTTACTCTACCACTTTGATATATGCACTTTGGTCCAAAAGTGTATATAAATTGATTTCACCTTAAAGAGCACTATTTAGGGTTTCTAGAGTCCTTATTAGTGTTTAAGTGTGCTAGGGTTTTAATTGGAACTCAAACTCTCTAGGTTTAGTCTCCTTTGAATATCTCCACTAACCTTTGAGATCATACTCAATTTGTTATCATACACACCCACATACCTCTATCCCTTGGTTAAGTACCCTATCCTAGGGTTTAAGGATCACTTCAAGTCATCACATCACAACTTGTTTTGAAATTTTAGCCTAGTGGATGCACTCTAGGTGTAACATACATAATGAAATGTCAATGAATATGATGTCATGCCAAAGTTTTAGTTCTTGTAACACTAGGGGCGTTACAGAAGCCCCCCCTGTAATAATCCATATCATGCTAAAAACATATGTTCAGTCACATTATTGAGGACCTTCAGAGGAAGAAGGCCCCCAACAGTTTTTAATTTGAGCCTTTTGTTTAGTGCATACATCCTAAAAATTTTATACGGCTTCCGCAAGCTCATACGGAGGGCTTTCCCTCACATTCATCATCACTACTGTTATCGTCACTAGAGGATGGAATACTCATTTTACCTCTTGCCATAAGGCACTTGCGTGATGAACATGATGATGATCAGTGGCTGCACGTCCTTGGGGGTTCATCTTCGCTTGAAGAGTCATCCCAAGTTTTGGCACTTGTAAGCGCCTTGCCTTTTCGCCTCCCCTTTGTGGGTTCGGCTATATTTGGACAATTGTCCCGGAAGTGGCCCTTCTCCCCACATGTGAAGCATCCTCTCTTTCTTTGCTTTTTCCTGTCAATGTTAAAGAGAAGATCCTCGACCTCCAGGGGCACACCCATTAGATTAATCTTGCGGATCATCCCCATTACCTTTTCGATGCGTCAGATGGTTTCTTCGTCCTCGGAGGATGATGTTGATTGTTGATTATCTTCATCATCATCACTTTCTTCTTCTTCTTGTTCTTCACTTGAGGAACTTGGAGTGGGAGCCTTCTTTTTGCCTTTTCTTTCATCACATGCAAAAGCATATGGCCTTGAAGAAGTTGGCTCCTCTTGTCGACCCATTTTTCGCGACATCTCAAATGCCGCAATTTTCCCAATCACAATGGTCGGGGTCATTTGACTCAAATCCTCCATTTTGTGAAGATTGGTGATGATGCTCCCATATCTTTATTGTGGTAGTAGGGAGATAATCTTCCTCACAAGGTCCGCATCACCTAGCTTATTAATGCAAATAGAATTAAGCTCATTGATGATTAGATTCAAACAAGAATACATACCTCTAACAAGCTCATTATCCTTCATAGCAAAAGGATTATACTCACTTAATACTAGGCAATGTTTTTGCTCACGAACATTAGATGTGCCGTCATGGAGCTCATGTAATTTTAGCCAAATCACATTACCATTTTTTAATGTAAAAACTTGATTAAAAATATCCATGCTAAGAGATTCATACAAGTAATTTTTGGCTCTAGCATTTAAATGAATTTCTTTTCCTCACTCATGGTGGGTTTCTCGGGATTCTTGGGTGGTTTCATCCCGTCACGAGTGACTCTCCAAACACCTAGACCAACAACCTCTAGGTAACAAGCCATTTTATCACTATAATATGGGAAGTTAGTGCCGTCGAAGTGTGGTGGCCTATGGGTATCCATCCCATTTCTCTAAAAAGCGTCGACTCTTTTTGTGGTGAAGCTCAAGCATTTCAAATGAGCCAAACCAGCCTCTGATACCAATTGTAGGAAATGGTGACTCCTAAGAGGGGGGTGAATTAGGACTTCTAAAACTTTCTCTAAACTAGGCCACAAATAAATCCCTAGAGCAAAACCTATGCAAACAAACAATCTAGAATGTGCAAACTAGGTTTTGTTTGAGTGTTACTATGTCTACCGCAATGTCTAAGTTTCAATCTAAACAATCTATCAAAAGACAAGATTGAAACTTAAATACTTAATATAAATGCGGAAGGTAAAGGGCAAGGTAGAGATGCAAACTCTCGTGGATGACACCAGTATTTTTATCAAGGTATCCGGAAACATGCAAGGTTCCAATTAATCCTCGTTGGTGCCCCTATGCAAAGGGAAGCCCACACGAGGGCCAAGCACCACGGTCAAGTAACTCCGTAGAGAGTCGCGGGCCTTCTCCACACGCAAGTGGTGCTCCGCTTCCGGCTCCTCTTGGACGCTCCTCGCCGTCTCCACTATCGAGCTTCCGGCCAAAACGCTACGGGCCTCGTTCCCTCCGGTACACAGTGGCGGTCGTGACACAAACACGGTTGTCACGATCTCGCAAGACTCGGTACAATTACAACGGCTCACGCAAGAGCCGAGGGGTTGTGTGGTTTTTCTAAATTGACTCAACTAACTAGTATTCACCTAGAGCAAGTGCTAATGCGGTCTAACTAACCTAAGCACTTCACAAAGCACCTACGGAAATCATCGAGTGATTCTATTAAGCACTTGGGTGTATGAGCACTTGGAAATGTCTATACTATGCCTTGGTATGATGCTTGGTGTTAGGGGTAATAATTAGGGATACCTGAATTATCCCCCCAACAAACACACTCAGAGAGATAAGGACGAAACCCCCGAGGGGAAACAACTGAGGTACCTGTTAAAACTGAGGCCTCCCACCGAAGTCTCCTGTCGGGGCAGAACTTCGCCTCGCCCGAGGTCGTCGCCGATCCGTCCGTCTCGCCCGAGCCAGCCTTAGGTAGATAAGACAGGGGCGCCCGAAAATAGGAAGGGAAAACACGCATTTAATGCGTCTCCCTACCCCATGTAGCACACGGTAGCTGACAGGACGACGATCACGTCTGGCGCAACAACATGATTACGTCTACGCTACAATGTGCACACGCCGCCTATCACCCTCCGATGGGATTCCTAATACGACAAGCCGAACAGGCTGGCCCTCGGGCGCAATCTCTCCGCCTCGCCCGACCCTGGGTCTAGCCTTCAGGCGATTTCTTCGCCTCGACTGACGACGGGTTCGTCCCTCGGGCAAATTCTCCGTCTCAACCGAGCTCGGCCTCGGCCACCTACTACGCCCCGAATCCCGCAGACGACCACTCCGCCCAACTGTGGTGCATGTCAAGGGATGGCTCGCCTAGCACCTCGAGAAGACTTCTGCCTCGACCGAGTAGGGGCTCTGATCTCGATAAACATAGCAGGGAATCTCGACGCATCCCATGCAAGGACGCTGACACGCCCCGTAAGCAGCCTTTAGCCCATACCCAGTGTTGTTATAACAACTACGGTATGGGCAGCCTCTTCCTTGGGGGCTCGGGTGTACGGACAAACCCTCAGCCTTTGCCTCGGCTCTCAGCAGAAAACGAGCAGGCACAAGTCAACCACACAGTGTGCCATCACGTTGGCTTGCAGGGCGCCAGGATGTCTCTCCTTCGGATACAACACCCAACTTCACTACGGACGCTCCCCTTCATGTATAAATAGGGCAGTGGTCCCTCCAAGAGAAAGGGACATACAACCAAGAGAACACGTAGACGAACGTTCACTTCCCCACTTTGTCTTAGATATTGGCACTTGCCTCAATCATCTCAGGGACTTGGGGACTTCCCCTCTCCCACTGTGCTTGTAACCCCTACTACAGGCACTTTGGCGCGAGTAATATAAGCCTCACCCCTCTGCTGGAAGTAGGGCCTTGTGCTGCTCGAACCAAGATAATTGCTTGTGTCTTCTCGCACACCATCTAGAGTCTGGCCACACAGCACAATTTACTAGTTGGTTAAGGACCCATGGTCCAAACACCGACAGTTGGCGTGCCAGGTAGGGGCTTGTAGTGTGAAACACTTCTACTTCTCGCCAAAACTCTAGATGGCAGGTTTCTACCGCCCACTTAGGCTTGAGACGGTGATAAGGTTCGGGAGTCTCGAGTTCATGTCTCTCGGCATCGAGTATGACATGATACACCTCCCACCTGTCCCTCTTGAGCGTCCAAGCTCCCATCGCTGCCCCTCTCGTTGTAGGAGGCAGAGACAAAGCAATCGTGATCGTGCCACTCATGGCACTCCGTGCAGTAGAGGAGCCTCTAAGATGGCTGATGGCGTCGACTCCCTCTTAAGGGATCTAGCCAACGTCAACATTGCACCCAGAGCACCGCTAGCTGCACCTGCACCAACATTCCTAGCACCACCTCCTCCGATGTGGGAGACACCAGTTCCCCACATCGTTGAGCAAGCGGTGTCAGCTGCACCGGCCCTCCCACCCGCGGGTCGAGAGGAGCCGGACGCTCCTTGGAGAAACATGGCAGGGGTCAGGGGAGAACCGTCCGTGTTCAACCCCATCCCCTTCCAATCGAGTTTCGACACCAGCTTCATCACCCGGATGTACGCTGGGCTTCCTTTCCCCTTAGGGTGCCTGGACTCTGAAGAGGAAAACAATTCAAGTTTTTCCCTGGACTTCTCTGAGCTGAGACATCCCGAGTCCATGCTGCAGTTCCTGTATGTGTGCGACGAGATGCTCTCCAAAAGCTTGGAGGGTTACAGCTCCGGTGGTGAGGGCTACGATCCGACCTGGGAATGCTTCCACATCGACTCAAAGATTCCCGAGGAAAGAGATCACCTTGGCATGCCGCAAGAAGGTGACCAGCCTCCGCCACGTAACCCAGATGGGCCTAGACTCCTTCGGGGAGCCACGTGGCTCACCTCGAGCAACTCCGAGAGTTGCACAACAAGCTCGGGGAGGAGCAGCAACGCCTGCACCAACTGCGGCAAGCTCTAGAAGGGGAGGCAGCTGACAGAGCCCTTGACAGGGGCGCACGGGCAAAGGCGAGCGATGTCCAGTGTCGCATCGAGGAAGATGCCTATGCCGCCGAGCCCCGAATCCTCAACCGAGCGAGTCAAAGTCTCGCAGCAGCAACACTCTTGCTCCACACCATGCCGGAGCCCTCGACCACCGAAGGACGCCACATCCATGGTGAGCTTTGGGGGATTCTGGAATGCGCGGTAGTCCAGCAGGCCGAGAGCTCTGCTTCTCGGCTCCGAGAGCCCGCTTCGAGTCATCAGGCGGGGCCCTCTCGCTTTGAGAGGGAAACCTCGGTGCATCCTGCGCATACCAGAGCGAGGGTGCCCATGGTGCATGAATGTCTCCAAGACAACCGCTAGCCTCAGGTAGTTCATGACTGTCTCAGCAGATTCACCCAACAAACGAGACATTCGTCTACTGCCCTTGGTGGGGCGGGTGCTATGATAGCAGGGAGGATCGAAGCCCCTCCCCTGAGCTGCCAGGACCTCTGGTTTTCATCAAGGCCATCCGCAGAACACCTTTCCTGCCTCGGTTCTGAGCCCCGACTACTATCATTAAGTACTTGGGAGAGACAAAGCCGGAGCTCTGGCTGGCTGACTACTGGCTCGCCTGTTAGCTTGGGGGATGAATGAGAATAACCTCATCATTCGGAACCTCCCCCTATTTCTCAATGACTCTGCCCGAGCTTGGCTCGAGCACCTTTCACCGGCACAGATACACGACTTGGAGGACCTAGTCCGGGTCTTCTGAGGAAACTTCTAGGGCACATACATTCGCTCAGGGAACTCCTGGGACCTCCGAAGCTACCGACAGAAGCCCGATGAAAGCCTCCGCGATTACATTTGCCGGTTTTCAAAACAACGCCCCGAGCTCCCCAACGTCACCAACTTCGATGTCATTGGGGCATTCTTCACCGGGACTCCTATCGGGATCTGGTCAGCAAGCTGGGTCGCAAGACCCCGACCAAGGCTAATGAATTGATGGACATCGCCATGAAGTTCGCTTCGGGGTAGGAGGCAGTTTAGGCCCTCTTCCACTAGGACAAGGGGACGGGAAGCGAAAGGAGGGCGCCCCCAAGGTGTCCACCCAACGCAACCACAAGAAGGGCAAGAAGAAGAAGACGCAGCAGAGCCCGCCCGAGGCCCTCACCACCGAGCTCGTCGTCGAAGCGAAGAAGCGCAAACCCCGAGCCCCCTTGAGAGCTCGGGGGTCTTCGACAAGATGCTGAAATAGTCGTGCCGTTACCACAAGGGCCCGGTCAAACACTCCCTCGGCGAGTGTGACATGCTACGACACTTCTACAACAAGCCCGGTCCCTCGACGGAAAGGGGAAACAAGAAAGCTCCCGATGGCGGAGATGACGATTAGGACGACAGTTTCCCTGATGTACATAACTGTTACATGATCTTCGGGGGGACACTGTCAACCTCTCCTCGAGGTAGTGCAAGTAGGAATGCCGAGAAGTCTTCTCGGTGGAGGTAGCAACACCGGTTTACTTAGACTGGTTGGATCGCACCATTACCTTCGACCGAGACGATCACCCAGACTTCATCCCGAACCCTGGGAAATATCCACTTGTTGTCGACCCCATCATCGGCAACACACGCCTCATGAAGGTGCTCATGGATGGAGGCAGCACCCTCAACACCATCTATGCAGACACCTTGGATCTCCTAGGGGTCGAGCGATCTCATATCTAGCCTGGGGCCACGCCATTCCATGGTATCACCCCTGGCAAGAGGGTGCATCCCCTCAGGCAGATCGACCTACCTATTTGCTTCGGGACCCCGCCAAGTTCAGAAAGGAAACCCTCACGTTCGAGGTGGTAGGGTTCCGAGGTATGTACCACACTGTCCTCGGGCGGCCATGTTACACCAAGTTCATGGTCGTTCCGAACTATACGTACCTGAAGCTAAAGATGCATGGGGTGGCAGGCGCCATCACCATCGGCCCCACGTATCGTCATGCCTACGAGTGCAACGTCGAGTGCATTGAATACGCTGAGGCACTCATCACCGATCTGGAGAACATCGTCGGAGAGGTGCCCGATGCTAAGAAGCACGCCGGCAGTTTCGAGCCGTCTGAAGCCACAAAGATGACCCCCCCCTCAACCCTTACGGCTCCAATGAGAAGGTGATGCGGATAGGCTCTCAGCTCGAGCCCAAATAGGAAGTAGTGCTCGTCGACTTTCTCTGCGCGAACACCGAAGTATTCGCGTGGAATCCGCTGGACATGCCGGGCATACCGAGGGAAGTCGCCGAGCACTCCATGGATATCCGAGCCAACTCTAGGTCGATGAGGCAATACAAGGACCGATTCGACAAAGAAAAGCGCAGGGTCATCGGGGAGGAGGTCCACAAGCTCTTGGTGGTCGGATTCATCAAGGAAGTATTCCATCCTTAATGGTTAACAAACCATGTACTAGTTAGGAAAAAAGGAGGGAAATGGAGGATGTGTGTTGACTACACTGGTTTAAATAAAGCATGTCCGAAAGTTCCTTACCCTCTTCCTCAAATAGATCAAATTGTAGACTCTATTGCAGGGTGCAAAACACTTTCCTTCCTTGATGCGTACTCAGGCTACCATTAGATCTGGATGAAATACTCCGATCAGCTCGCGACTTTTTTCATCACCCTGTAGGGCATGTATTGTTACACAACCATGCCCTTCGGACTGCACAATGCAGGGTCCACATATCAACATTGCATGAACCACGTGTTTGGTGACCACATAGGCTCAATGGTTGAGGCCTATGTTGACGATATAGTGGTCAAAACCAGGAAGGCCAACAACCTTGTCGATGACCTAGAAACTACCTTCGCTTGGCTCCGAGCCAAGAGTGTTCGACGTGGGGCTTGACAACCCTGAGAAGTGTGTCTTCGGCATCCCCCGTGGCATGCTCTTAGGGTTCATAGTCTCAGAGCGAGGGATCGAGGCCAACCCGGAGAAGGTCTTGGCCATCACCAACATGGGGCCCGTTGTCACACCCGGATTTAAGGGATAAAGCTAGGTGTGTCTCATATGTGCGCCAAATAAGAACAACACATATAATAACAAAGTGTATAGAGATAAATGTCACAAATATCATAAATGTCATTATTACATAGCGGAAGTCTTACAAAAATAAATGACAAATATAAATCAAACTAAACATCCATCCTTGGCGCCATAAAGCTGACTAGGAGATGCCACCTAGATCAACTCGTACTCCTTGTTGTACAACTCCTCCTTGACCACCTGTTCTTCTCCTGTGGGGGGGTTATATATCGCAAGTGTGAGCTCACAAAAGATCATAGCTCAACAAGTTGTGGGGAATAATGTGCATGAACTCGCCAAAGGTGGGAGTTCATGTGAAGTGTAATGCTGACCAATAAATAGGGGTTAAAGTTGAGCATTACTTTTAATAAGTTGGTCAAATTTTATTAGCAGTTACTAAATGTAAGTAGATACAAAACCAGAGTAATAGTAGATCAAAATTAATAATAAATCCCATGGAATGCAAATGACAAATTGAATTTAATTCCATAAATTAATCATGTGAGAGTCCTGAGCTGCTCATGACCGCGAGCACGACTAGTATACCGGTTTTACACTCTGAAGAGGTTGTATCTTGTACCCACAAGTCTTGTATCCCATGTGGCCTGGGTTTGCAAGGCCCTTAGACACTGCCGAGGTGAATGACAAGGGATCCACTACGAGGCCTTTACAAAGTTCCACTAGCTTTAGAAAACCTGCTACAGTTTCTAGGAAGAGCAATGCAGGAATCCCCCGTCTGACCGCCACCGCAGCAAAATCAACCTGAGAACCTCCCAACATGCCTACTCCCCTACAGCTCTTGCCCCTTTCGGGTAAGGTAGTCCTCCACTAGCTTTCCTAGTTAGTCAGCCAAGGGCGTTCCATTTCACCCTTGTGGTGGCACGTGTTTCTCAAGTTAAGCTCGATGTTCCAATTAACATAGTTATCTTATCATGAATAGAAATAGAACATTAATAAAGAATAATCATGTGTAATAGTTATCTCAACACCCAAAACCATGTATATCAATAGCAATAACTACCCAAAAATTCAGGGGTAAACAAGGTGAAAAGATAACCAGACAAGGGTGACCTATTGGGTCCCATCAAAATTAAGCTTATGCATGATATAATGATTATAAAGAACATTATTGGGTAAGTAAAAGTGGTCAAGGACACAACTTGCCTTCAATGAGCTCCTGCTCAGCAACTTCTACCTGTTAAACACCAAGATCCTAGGACGTTGGCTCTTCTACTCACCACAATACAAACAAACATGGTACAAGGGAGAAATTAACATCATACCAAACATGTATACAAAATACATAATAATAATCTACGCATCATAACCAGATCGTAGGAAAAAGAATCACTAAATTCGGAGTTACAGATTGCGAGTTATGAATTTCTGAAGTCTTTATGTATTTGGTACAAAAATAATTGCGTGATAAATTTTAATACGATTTTCATGCTAGCACAGTGTTACTCAGTGATAGACAATATTTTTACGAAATTATAGGAACTGGAATACACTAAAAAGGAGCTAATATGAATTTTCTAGAGATTAAACACTATTCTAGAATTATTTTTATATTAAAAATCATTTCCTATATTACTTTTTCCCATTTTCACCTGGCTCTCGACTGCACACAAGATATCTAAAGAGTACAGGGGTGACTATGCAAAAAGTTCGCAGACTCAGTCTACTCCCGCAGTGGACCGCGAGTTGATTTGGTGAAAGCAGGGGGTCTCTTTTGTAAAACCAACAGCCAAAGGGGTACGGTGTAATACTGGCCGCCAGATCTGTTTTCAACGGCCTGGATTAGTTTTCCTTATTCCGCGAACCGGTACGCGACGTCGACCTTACGATCGGAAATCTACGGTCGACAATAGCAGATCACTCTAACCCTCCCCTAACCGTTCGATCTCAGACCAATGGCTTGGATTTAATACAACGAAGGGGTATCCCCTCGATTAGATCTCAACCGCAGATCAAGGATTCAACGACCGTGCAATCACGACCCTCCCTCACCTGACTCCAGTCGGCGGTGCAACCCGGCCACAGCGGAGATCTCGCCGAAGATTTCTATACCAACGCTAGCGCACTTAAAATCTAAATCACTGGTCTCTACACGACCCTAGCTCGACAATAGACACGATAGAACGGAGGCTCACTAGAGTGTAGCAGCGCAGACTCCAATCCACGGGAGATGGCGGCACCGCGGCGGAGGAGGAAGCACGACGAGCAATTCGATGCTCCCGGGATGAGGACAAGCCCAGGCGACCCTTGCGCCGGCTTAAAGGGATCCCAGAGGTGAACCCGAACACTAAACGGAGGACAAGTCGACGACAAGCGACATATGCCGCGCGGCGGACTGAGTTCCCCCACCGTGGTAGCAATGGAGGCTCGCAATGGATGGCTCGGGTTGGTGCTAGATTAATGGGGAAGGTAGGAAAAGGGCGCAGGGGGGTGCTCCTACTTATCGCCTGGGTCTCGGTTTAGGATGGGAGGAGGGCGCCCACGTTCACCGGCAATGGCGGCGGTCCACGCGCGAGTTGTTGCGGAGAAGAGGGAACGTGGCTAACAGCCGGGACCCCTGAGTCAGCGGGCGATTCTGGTGGAAGAGGTGCGCGCATGGGTGGATGATTGAGCGGGCCCAGGTGACAGTGACCTATTTGGTGAGTAGTGCGAATGGCATGGCGGCTGCACGGTGGGGTCATTCGGCCAGCCACAGGCGAGATCGGCCATGCGTGTGAGTGGCGCGAGCCAATGGGCCGCGCGGGTCCAAGGGATGATGGGCCGGAAGTAAGGAAGCCAACCCAGCTTAGGTTAAGTCTTCTCTTTCTTTTTATTTTCTGACTTCCTTTTCTTATTTTGAATTTCAAAATTTGAATTTGAATTTGGTTGTGAACTTGCTCATATTTCATATGTACAAATTCAATTCTAGTGATGAACATGATATATTTATTTATGTATGTATTTCCTTCATGTTATGTGGCATTTTTCCTATCTTTCTTTATTATTTCAAATTCTAAATTGTAAACCAAGTCTTAATTCTTATTGATGTAATCACTATTTTTAGTAAATGCACACAAACAAATAACTCCAGCATGATGCATGATGTATTTTAAATGTTATTAGCTAATTACTCACTTAGAATGAGGTTGTACTCATGTTCTAGTAAATAGAAACAAAACATATAGAAGAATTTTCTCCTTTAATATGGTTTACAAGTTCGGTTATTACAAATCCTACCCCCTTAAAAAGAATCTCGTCCTCGAGATTAGGTAGGACTAGGGAAGAGATGGGGAAATTCTATTCGAAGCTCTTCTTCTCTCTCCCAAGTAGCTTCATCTTCACCGTGATGACTCCATTGCACTTTATTTGCACATCTTTATCACCTTATTTCTTATAATCCGAGTCAAAGTTTCAATGATCTTAATAGGATACTCTGTGTAAGTCAGATCACCTTGAACACTGAGTTCTTCCATTGGTAGCTGTTCCTCGAGAACACGGAGACACTTCTTGAGTTGAGACACGTGGAACACATCGTGCACATCAAATAGATGATCAGGTAGCTCAAGCTGATAGGCCATCTCCTCAACTCGCCTAAAGATTCTGAAGGGTTCAATAAAGCGAGGGGATAATTTGCCCTTAACTTTGAATCTTCTCATTCCACGAATTGGGACACCTTTAGATACACGTGATCACCCTCTTCAAATTACAGTGGTCTTCTTCGATTATCAACGTAACTCCTTTGTCGGGTCTGTGCTACCCTCAAGTTCTCGCGGATTATACGGACTTGTTCTTCTGCCTCTTGAATAATTTCAGGCCCAAAGAACTGCATTTCTCCAGTCTGATCCCAATATAGAGGAGTTATGCACTTTCTGCCATATAGAGCCTCAAATGGTGACATCTTCAGACTGGCCTCGTAACTATTGTTATAAGAGAACTCAACATATGGTAGACTTTTGTCCCAACTGCCTTCATGTTTAAGGGCACAAGCTCTCAACATATCCTCCAGTACTTGGTTAGTTCTCTCAGTTTGGCCATCAGTTTGAGGATGATAGGCCGAACTGAAGCTAAGCTTCGTATCCATGTTCCCATGAAAGATTTTCCAAAATCTTGAGGTAAATTGTGATCCTCTATCAGATAACCTTGACCGGAATGAAGTGAGCCACTTTGGTCAGTCTACCCACAATCACCCATATCGAATCATAACCCTTTGAGGTGCGAGGCAGCCCGATAATGAAATCCATACCAATTTCTTCGCATTTCCATTCGAGTACCTTTAATGGGTGCAGTAGTCCAGCTGGTCTTTCATGTTCAACTTTGACTCTTTGACACACATCACACACAACCATGTGTGCAGCCACATCTCTTTTCAGCCCATACCACCAGTACTTTTGCTTCAGATCCTGATACATCTTAGTGCTACTAGGATGAATAGAATAATCAGAGTCATGGGCTTCTTTCAATGTAGTTGTTGGGGACTTGTTCTCAAATGCTATGAATTAAGAACAAGGCAACACAAAATGTTAATGGTTAAATTCCTTCGTCCTTCGAAGCATTATCTCCCTTAGGATATAATGATCTTAGACGAAGGTCATGAAGGACTTACCTTCAACATCGCAGTATATATTAATGGGAGTAGAAGCATATGAAACATGAGAAATAACATGAATAATCATATAATACTATTTATATCTCTTTATTATACCATCATGAATGAACATGAACAATATTGAATTACATTTATACCTTCGGCTTGACAGAAGGCAAAACGTCCAAGTGTGACGCTCGAATGAATACAAGTCAGCGTGAACAGTACGGGGATACTGTTCATCTATTTATAGGTACAGGGCACAGCCTGTGCAAAATTACACTCATACCCTTTATGTTTACTATCGACTTAAGGACAATCTATCAAGGACTAAATAGCCTTTTCCTCTTTAAGCCAGTTCCGTTTTCTGCTGTTGAGCCAAAGCTTCCCCTCGTGTAGCTTCGGAACTGATTCAACTTTCGTCCCGACCATGCTTTTCATATTGTGTACAGCTTCACTCCGAGTCTGAAGGTTCCTGTATATATATTATACTTGGGAAACATTGTTAATCGTGTTTTGAGGACCTTCGAAAGACGAAGGCCCCCAACAGTAGCCCCTCACAGTATTAATTTGTTATAACAACGAATTCAGACTGCGACGTGAACGAAGGCCTTAAGCCGAAGGTCCGAAAAAACACCTTCCCTTTGCTAGAATAGCAACAGTTAATGACAGACGGGGCCCTCCAAGTTGCAACGCACTGGGCGTATAAATATGAACCATAGCGGCAGCATTTGATACGCCATTTCTGTCGTTTGCGTTATTTTCTCAAACTTTTAGCTCTTGCTCATTAGTTCTTGACTAATTTTCGAGTTTTTAGAGCTTCGATTTAAAGACACGTTTTTCTCCAAATTTGAAGAGAAGAAGATGACTGAAGAGAAGAATACAACCGAGGAGACGAAGCTGTATGAAGAGAAAAAAAAAGTTGCAGATCCTTTCATCGCTGGATTTTATGAGTCCATGGCAAAAACAAATACAGAGAAAATTACTAAGGAGATCATGGATGGTTTATCCGAAGATTCTGAAGACAGTGACAGTTATGACGTGGAGAGTGGGGATGAAGATTCTGAGGATCGGCCTTGGCGGCCAAGTCATATTGTCTTCGGAAAGTCGACTATCAAACAGAGTCATATTGACGCCATGAGGGGGAGGTATTTTCACGACATGTCTATTGTCAGAGTTGGAGAAGATAGTACTTCCCCTGCTCTAGAGGAAAATGAAGTTGTTATTTACTGAAGCTTCTTGAAGGCATGCCTTCGATTTCCGCTGAGTAAATTTGTGGTCGAAGTATTAAAGATATTTCAAATCTTTCTTCATCAGATTACCCCTGAAGCTATAATTAGGATGGGGATATTTGTCTGGGCTGTAAGGAGCCAGGGGCTAGAGCCGAGCGCAAAGTGCTTCTGCATCATGCACGAGCTTTTATATGAGACGAAGGCTATTGGCAAAGAACAATACCACAACAACTTCGGTTGTTACGGGTTCATTGCCCGTTCTAATGCAAGCCACCCGGTGCTAACATTCCGGAAAAGATGACCCCGGCCTGGATGGAGGAGTGGTTTTACGTTAAAAATGATTTAAAGACAAGGGAAGACATCAAAGAAATCATCCAACGCCCCATCTGGTCTCGCTTCGGCCTCCGAAGGCCGAAGGTGGAAATTGATGGCAATGTTGAAGCATGTCAGAAGGCCTTTAGTACTGTGTGTGCCTTCATTGGCATGAGGGATTTAATTCAAGAGCATATAGCCTTCAGGGTATGGCCACTTGTGGAGAGCTGGGATATGCCGAAGGAGACCACTCCCGATTCCAGTGAGGGTGGCTTGGTCCGATTGAAGTATACCTTCAAATTTAGGGAGAATTTTGACGAGCAAGATGATGATTGGTTGAAGTGTATTAAAGCTACCAGTGACGAGCTGGTTGGAACATATTCCAAGGCTAAAGATGATGCCTTGTCCGCAGCCTTCGGGGGCCGGGGAAAAAAAGATTGAACAGGGTATTCGATGCAATCGGCTTCGTATGCCCTGATTTTCACTACCCGCTGTGAAGGCAAGGGAAAAAGAGGAAAGCTATTGCTTCGGCCACCACTGATGTGCCGAAGGGCAAAAAAGTGAAGGTTCTGACCAACCGGTCGCGGTATATTGAATCGGCCGTAGTGCCTGAATTTGGTGAAGGGGTCTCTTCAACTGCTGAAGCACGACAAGCTGCTCTGATTATGCAGAGCGTTGAAGAGCCGACTGTAGTGCTCAAGGTACCTACAATCGGGGCAGTCGAAGCTAAGAATGATAAGGTCGAAGAGCCATAGGTGGAAAAAATAGAGAAAATGCCTAAAATTCTAAGCCCACCAGCTGAGGCAAGTTTGCCGAAGGTGCAAAAGGCTCCTGCCGTAACTCCCAAGAGGAGGAGAATGGCCAGCGTGCTGGACGCTGTTTTGGAGACCACGAAAGCCTTAAGCCCTGGACCTACTAAGAAAAATGCTGAAGCTGCCAAAGTCCAAGACGAGGCCGAAGCTGGGCCTTCAGCGCCCATTGAGGCGAAGGCTGTCGCGCCTGAAGACAAAGCTGATCAGCAAACTTCTGATACCAGCATGGCAGAAAAAGCAAAATCCCCTGCCCTCAAAGCCCCAACCGAAGCTGTTGATTACATTTATCGACATGCTTTCGAGAAGAAATTATCCGAAGAAGAAATCCTTGAAGCCAGACACTATGCCCAAAAATTAAAATATCCAAAGGGAGCTCTAGTGTTTAACGGCACTAACAAAGATGATTTTCTATACTGTCTCCCGGACAACAAAGAAATATCCGTTTGCCGGGAGATAGCTAAGAGTATGGGATTTCCTAAGCTTGAAGAAGGCCTTTCTGTCTTGTCGAAGGATGATCTTGCTGCTAGCCTTGCGTACAACAGTATAAAGGTATAGAAGTTAACTTTGAAGTTGAAAAATGAAGTACTTTATTGCCATGCTCAATAATCAGAGTCATGGGCTTCCTTCAATGTAGTTATTGGGGACTTGTTCTAAAATGCTATGAATTAAGAACAAGGCAACACAAAATGTTAATGGTTAAAGTCCTTCGTCCTTCGAAGCATTATCTCCCTTAGGATATAACGATCTTCAGACGAAGGTCATGAAGCACTTACCTTCAACATCGCAGTATATATTAGTTGGGAGTAGAAGCATATGAAACATGAGAAATAACATGAATAATCATATAATACTATTTATATCACTTTATTATACCATCATGAATGAACATGAACAATATTGAATTACATTAATACCTTTGGCTTGACAAAAGGCAAAAAGTCCAAGCGTGACACACAAATGAATACAAGTCAGCGTGAACAGTACGAGGTACTGTTCATCTATTTATAGGCACAGGGCGTAGCCTGTGCAAAATTACACTCATGCCCTTTATGTTTACTATCGACTTAAGGACAATCTATCGAGGACTAAATAGTCTTTTCCTCTTTAAGTCGGTTCTGTTTTCTGCTGCTAAGCTGAAGCTTCCTCGCGCGTAGCTTCGAAACTGATTCAACTTTTGTCCCGACCATGATTTTCATATTGTGTACAACTTCACTCCGAGTCCGAAGGTTCCTGTACATATATTATACTTGGGAAACATTGTTAATCGTGTTTTTGAGGACCTTCGGAAGACGAAGGCCCCCAACAGTAGTCTTACAGAGACTGTCAATCTCAGGAACACATATCCGGTTCTTAAACCATATTGTGCCTTGCTCATCCTCTATGAATTCTAGACCTCTACCTTCACTAATCAGATCTTTGATCTCTTGGATTTTAGCATCACCAATCTGACCCTTCCGTATTTCCTGCTCCAAGGTAGGTTCTACTTCAATAGTGATTCCTTCAGTGTGTGCAACTATTCCCAGGTTAAGTCTTCTAAAATCTTCAACTAACTCATCGGGTAGCTGGGCAACAATAGCTGCATGAACATGCTCCTTCCGACTCAAGGCATTCGCAACCAGATTTGCCTTGCCCGGATGATAGTGAATCTCTATGTCGTAATCCTTGATGAGCTCCAACCAATGGTGTTGCCTAAGGTTAAGATCCTTCTGAGTGAAGATATACTTTAAGCTCTTGTGATCGGTGTAGACATAACACTTAGTTCCCATTATATAATGTCTCCATATCTTGAGCGCATGCACTACGGCTGCCAGTTCTAAGTCATGAGTGGGGTAGTTCAACTCATGTTTCCGCAACTGACGAGACGCGTAGGCGATCACGTGTCCTTCTTGCATAAGAATACATCCCAAGCCTTGGCGGCATGCATCACAATATATATCAAATCCCTTTTGCAGATCTGACATTATCAACACTAGAGGTGACATTAATCTTAACTTCAGTTGATTGAAACTATCTTGGCATTTCCAGGTCCATTTAAACTCCTTTCCCTTCTCTAACAGTGAGGTCATAGGCTTAGAAATCTTGGAGAACCCTTCAATAAATCACCGGTAGCAGCCTGCAAGTCCCAAGAAACTCCAGATTTCAGTAACTATGCTGAGTATGCTCCACGCCACTATCTCCCTTACTTTTGCAAGATCCACTAATATTCCACCATTAGAGATGATGTGTCCAAGGAAGGGAACTTCGTCAATCTAGAAATCGCACTTGCTGAACTTGACATAGAGTTGATTATCCCGCAGCTTTTGTAGCACCATCCACAGATGTTCCTCGTGATCACTATCGTTCTTGTAATAAACGAGAATGTCATCGATGAATACCACGATGAATCTATCAAGATACTCCATGAACACCTTATTCATCAGATTCATCAAGTAGGCTGGTGCATTAGTTAAGCCAAACGACATGACTGTGAATTCATATAGACCATATCGAGTAGAGAAAGCCGTCTTGGGAATATCAGATGGCCTAATCTTCATTTGATGGTAACCCGATCGGAGATCAATCTTAGAAAACACCCGAACACCTCTCATCTGATCAAATAAATCCTCAATGTGGGGTAAAGGATACTTGTTTTTAATAGTGACATATGTTGGGTGCCTTCTTCCTCTGAAGGTCCTAAAAAACATGACTGACCATATGTTTTCAGCATGACATGGATTATTACAGGGGGGTTTCGGCTTCGGGATGAAGTTTCTCTTTTATAACAAGGTGAAGATGTGGCCCGAAGGTGATAAGAATGGATGACAAAGCTGTAGCCGAAGAGCTTCGGTTTTGATGTGATGACTGTTGGGGACTTGTTCTCAAATACTATGAATTAAGAACAAGGCAACACAAAATATTAAATATCAAAGCCCTTCTTCCTTCAAAACATTATTTCCCTTTGGATATAATGATCTTCAGACGAAGGCCATGAAGGACATACCTTCATCATTGCAGTATATGTTAAATATAAGAAGAAGCATAAGACATATAGGAAACAACATAAACAATCGTATAATATTATTGAATTCATTTTTAATTATATAATCATGGAAAGACAGAAACAATACTGAATTACAAAAAGTACCTTCGGCTCGACAGAAGGCAAGAAAATACAAGCGTGACACAAAAAGTAGGTACAAGTCAGCGTGCAGTACGGGGGTACTGTTCACCTATTTATAGGCACATGACACAGCCTATGAGAAATTACAGTCATGCCCTTTACATTTACTATTGGCTTATAGAAAAATCTATGAGGACTAGATAGCCTTTTCCCCTTTAAGTTAGTTCTTTTTCCCGCGATTGAGCCAAAGCTCCTTTGTGCATAGCTTCGAAGTAGCGGCAACCTTCGTCACGATCATGTCCTTCTCATCGTATATGCCTTTAATCCTAAATCCGAAGGTACCTGTTTATAAATCATACTTGACAAACACTGTTAAATTACATTTTTGAGGACCTTCGGAGGATGAAGGCCCCCAATAGTAGCCCCTCGCAGTATTGATTTGTTTTAGGATAACGAATTCAGACTGTGACATGAACGAAAGCCTTAAGACGAAGGTCCAGAAAAACACCTTCCCTTTGCTAGAATAGCAACAGCCAATGACAGACGGGACCCTCCAATTTGGAATGCGCCGAGCGTATAAATAAGAACTCACCCTGACCACATTTGGTACACTGTTTTTGCCACTTGCTTTGTTTGCTCAATTTTATAGCTCTTGCTCACCAACGCTTGCTTAGTTTCTCAAGCTTTCTAAGCTTCGGTTTGAAGGACACATTTTCGTCATTTTTGAAGAAAAGATGTCTCAAGACAAGAAAGTTGCTGCTGAGACGAAGCTCACCGAAGAGGAGAAGCTCTTTGAGCAGAAGAAGGCTGTTAATCCTTATATAGCTGGGTTTTTAGAATCAATGGCAAAATCAAATACAGAGAAGATTACAAAAGAGATATTGGAAGGTCTGTCTGAAGATACTGGTGACAGTGATAGTTATGATGATGAAAGTGGGGGTGAAGATTCTGAGGACTGAGTTTGGCGGGGAGACTTCTTCAGCTATTGAACCAAAGGAGCCCATTCCTCCTACGCAGGGGGCTGAAGATCCGGCAGTAATGCCGAAGATACCTTCATCCAAGGTAGTTGAGTCAAAGACCGATAAAGATAAGGCCAAAGAGCCGAAAGTTGAAGGAACAAAAATGTTAGAAATTTTAAGCCATTCGGCACAAGTAGCAGTGTCGAAGACCGAAAAAGTTCTGTCACAACGCCTAGGAGAAAAAGGATGGTCAATGTATTAGATATTTTGGACACATCGGATTCCAAATGCCCTGCTCCCTTGAAGAAGGTTGCCGAAGCTGGCAAAGTGCAACCCAAACCTGATACTAAGCAAATAGAAGTCGAGACTACAATAACCTAGGCTGAAGCCGAGGCAGAGCCCACATTGCCTAGTGAGACGAAGCTTGCCGCCACCGAGCAGAAGGCCGAAGGAATAACTCCAGATATTAATATAGGTTTTGAGAAGATTGCGGCCAAAGAGGCCGAATTCCTTGCTCCTGAAACACTCTCCGAAGATCTTGATTATGTCATTCGACATGCTTCGGGAAAGAAATTATCCGAAGAAGAAAATTTTGAAGCTAAACACTATGCCCGAGAACTGAAGTACTCGAAGGGGGCCTTGGTGTTTAATGGTACAGATGAAGATGATTTCTTGTACTACCTCCTAGACAACAAAGAATTATCCGTCTGCCGTGAGATGGCTAGAAGTATGGGCTTTCTGAAGCTCGAAGCTGGCCTTTGTGCCATGACGAAGGGAGATCTCGCAGATAGTCTTGCATACAACAGTCTGAAGGTAGAGAAGTTGTGAACTTTGAAGCTTGTGGACTCTGTAATGGAGTTTTTTCTGATGTTAATCCTTTATTTTGTCTTCGCAGGGCTTAATACTTAGCAATGCTCTAAGGGCGCAAAAGAATGATGAAGATGAAAGTTGCACTATAGCTCTCAATAACCTTCGATCAGAGGTTATCAAGTTGAGAAACGAGGCCACGGAAAAAGACAAGATTCTACTTTCATTGGTGGATAAAGTAAAGGAGGATGAAGTTAGCTTCAAAAATCAATCCAAGGCCCAAAAGAGTGAAATTGAAGACCTTCAGAGACAATTGGCTGAGGCCAAAGTAAAATGTGCTGTTGCTGAAGCTGATCGAGATGCCAGCGAATACTGGAAAAATTATTTTGAAAAGGCAGTTGTAGAGCTTCGCGCATCCAAAGAAAGGTGTTTTGAAAAATGTGTGGGGTGCGTGAAAAAGATGAAGGCTAGCTTCGCCAACGTAGGCGCCTACTCAACCAAAGACAACTTCATACGAGGCGACCCTGAGGGCGTTATCGAGTGGATCAGTGGTGAAGCCGAAGCTTTTGAGGAGATTTTGAGTGATCGAGGGGACGTCTGCGCATTCTCGGGCGCGAGAGGAGTTGCAGCTGTCCTGGAGAAGGCGGGGTGCGATCATGTTAAAACCTTGGCCCAAGGTGAAGCTGCTTTCTCCGTGGACAACACGAAGGATCCCTCGCCCGAGGCAAGTTTTATGGGCGGAAAGTTCTTCACTGATATCTGGGAAAACGGCGGCTGAGAAATGGCTCATAAAATAATGAAGAAGAGCGAAAAAGATATCCATGACTCTCGAGAAGCAGCGAAGAAAGCTGAGAAAGCTGCAGAACTTGAGAAACGGATAGGTATTGCTTATTGGCTTGTAGCTTCGTTGTTTGTTTTTCGAGACTTCGAACTGATTGATTTTTTCTATCGCAGCTGAACTACCTCCTCCACCGGAGCCGTTCGACCCTCTAGCCGACCCGGAGACAAAGAAAGCGATAGAAATCATTAATATGGTCGAAGCTACTGTCGACGAAGTTGTTACTAAACTGCTTAGCGAAGCTGCAGAAACAGTTCTGAATGAAGAAGAGTAGTTATTGTAAAAACATTTTTAGGATGTTAATGTAACATTTGCTAAACTAAGTTTTATAATATTTTATGTTTACAATTTTGAATCTAATATGTAAGTTGTTTGTAATTTAATTCTTTGTGATGCATGAAATTTATGTACATACCGTTTTTTAGCCTTCGGCGAAAAAACACATTCCCTTGTTTTCATGCTTCGTAAAGAAGAGTTTTTTATGCCTCGTAAGAACATCCACACTTCGTAAAAACATCAATGCTTCGTAAACAATAGATTCCTTCTTCCACATCAGAACTGATGAAGCTGTAATTCTCAGCTTATTTTGTGCCTTGGCACCTTTTCATTTTTGTAAAGTAATCTCCGAAGATCGGCTTCGTTTCCAATTCATGTCATTGGTGCAATATGATGTATGATGTGATGCTATGCGGGATGATGTGATGATATAATGCAAAGAATGATGCTAATGCCGAAGACACACACCCAGGCTAAAACACACAAGCTCTGCGTCCCCTTAGGAACGACCAAAATCTCTTTGCCATTTATTTTTCGGCTTCACCGCTTATTTTTCGGTGTAAGTTCTGCATCCCCTTAGGAACGTCTTTTGAACTTCTTCGCCTTCTATTTCGGCAGTATTCGCGTTGACTTTTCGTGCTTCGCCTTATATTTCGGCGGTATTTGGCTCTGCATTCCCTTTGGAACGACTTTTGAGCAGAAAACTTACACTGCGCCCCCTTAGGAACGACTTTTTGTAGCTTCGCCAAACTTACACTGCGCTCTTTAGGAACGACTTTTGGTAGCTTCGGTGAAACTTGCACTGCAATTTTTTAGCTCTGCATCTTTTTAGCTTCAGCAATTTTTTAAGCTTCGTAAGTCTGGTAAGAAGATATATTTCATTCTGGCAGAAGCGAAGCTATTACAAGAAATTAAAAATGACAAAAAACTAGGTTTACATATATTGTTCCTTATTAAAAAGAAAATGATAGTAAATGTAAAAAATGTGTCAGAGGTAGGATATCTCTTAATAGATGTGTTTTGATTCTAGCACAGTACTGTTGACTGTGCGAGCTTCGGATCCCTCCCTGAATCTCGCTGCTGATGGGTCTGTTGGCTCCCTTCTGGCTGCTAACCTCGTGAATAGGCAGGTTGTAGTGGTGGCGGAGGTGGAGGCTGCGGCCAAGAAGCCTGTCGCTGACTAGCCGAAGCAATAGAAGCTGCAGGATGATTACCCACATATTCTGATATGTAGGGTGAATGGCACGAAGCAGTGTGCAGGACCTGCTTCGGTTGACTTTGCCGAGCTTTGGCTTCTGCGATCTCCTTCTGCTTTTGGATGGTGATTTGGCACATTCTTGTAGTGTGGCCCTTGTCTTCACCACAAAATAGGTAGTAGATCTTCCTGGGCTGATCCCCATATCTCCCTCCGAAGCCCCTGGCGCCTTTGCCTCTTGGAGGTGGCGGCCGGAAAGAGCTTTGTTGTTGTCCCGAAGATTGTGAAGTAAATTATGGCCTCTGCAGATGACTTCCTCTGTCATCACACTGAGTGGAATTGTGAATTGACCTGACATGCCTCGGGTGGACTCTTCCTCCGAAGCCCCTGGTCATCTCAGAGAACCTGTATGCTTCCTCCCTTCTTTGGCGGAAGTCATTGTCAGCCCGGATATATTCATCCATCTTCTGAAGCAGCTTCTCCAGAGTCTGTGGGGGCTTTCTAGCAAAATACTAGGCAGTAGGTCCTGGACGAAGCCCCTTGATCATGGCCTCAATGACAATTTCATTGGGCACTGTAGGCGCTTGTGCTCTCAAACGCAGGAACCTTCAGACATATGCCTAGAGATACTCCTCATGGTCTTGCGTGCATTGAAACAGGGCCTGAGCTGTGACTGGCTTCGTCTGAAAGCCTTGGAAACTTGTCACTAGCATATCCTTGAGCTTCTACCACGAAGTAATGGTCCCTGGCCAAAGAGAAGAATACCATGTTTGAGCCACATTCCGAACTGCCATGACGAAGGACTTGGCCATGACAGCTGCATTGCCTCCATATGAAGATATGGTTGCTTCATAACTCATCAAAAACTTCTTCAGATCTGAATGCCCATCATACATGGGGAGCTGTGGTGGTTTGTATGATGGAGGCCATGGGATAGCTTGCAGTTCTGCTGCCAAGGGAGAAGCATCATCAAAGGTAAAAGTATCACGATTGAAATCATCATACCATCCATCCTCGTTGAACAAGCCTTCTTGATGAAGCTCGCTGTGTTGAGGCCTTCGATCTTGTTCGTCTTGAGCAAGATGGCGTACTTCTTCAGTGGCTTCGTCAATCTGCCTTTGGAGATCAGCCAGTCGGGCCATCTTCTCCTTCTTCTTTTGTACTTGTTGGTGGATTATTTCCATGTCTCTGATTTCTTGGTCCAACTGCTCCTCCTGGAGTGTTGGGCTAGTGGCCTTCCTTTTCTGGCTTCGGGCCTCTCGAAGAGAGAGAGAGTCTCCTGGTTCGGGTCCAGTGGCTGTAGTGCAGCAGCCCCTGGCGCTGAAGCTTTCTTCGGTGGCATGACGAAGGTCAGTGCTTGCCGAAGGTGGTCGAAAAAGGGTTCACCGGAGGTGGGCGCCAATGTTGGGGACTTGTTCTCAAATACTATGAATTAAGAACAAGGCAACACAAAATATTAAATGTCAAAGCCCTTCGTCCTTCGAAACATTATTTCCCTTAGGATATAATGATCTTCAGACGAAGGTCATGAAAGACATACCTTCATCATTGCAGTATATGTTAAATATAAGAAGAAGCATAAGACATATAGGAAACAACATAAACAATCATATAATATTATTGAATCATTTTTAATTATATAATCGTGGAAAGACAGAAACAATATTGAATTACAAAAAGTACCTTCGGCTCGACAGAAGGCAAGAAAATACAAGCGTGACGCAAAAAGCAGGTACAAGTCAGCGTGAACAGTACGGGGGTACTGTTCACCTATTTATAGGCACATGACACAGCCTATGAGAAATTACAGTCATGCCCTTTACATTTACTATTGGCTTATAGAAAAATCTATGAGGACTGGATAGCCTTTTCCCCTTTAAGTCGGTTCCTTTTCCCGCGATTGAGCCGAAGCTCCTTTGTGCATAGCTTCGAAGTAGCGGCAACCTTCGTCACGATCATGTCCTTATGCCTTTAATCCTGAATCCGAAGGTACTTATTTATAAATCATACTTGACAAACACTATTAAATTACGTTTTTTAGGACCTTCGGAGGACGAAGGCCCCCAACAATGACGAAGACCAAGTATGATGGTGACTGAAAAGGAACAAAGACTATTCAGTCCTCAATGTTTTGTGTTATGATAATAAATGAATCACAGGGACATGAATGTAATTTCATTCGGGCTGCGTCCCTTGCCTATAAATAGATGAACAGTAACACTGTACTATTCACGCTGGATTGTAATCACTCTCTCGCATTCACGCCTTCGAACAAGTCAAAGGTATCAATATAATATTAATACTATTAATATTCATATATGTTTTATGGAATGCAAATATAAATGAATTAATGAGATACAGTTACCATCTTTGTCCTTTCCCATTCTTATTCATATATTAAATGATGAAGGTATGACCTTCTTGACCTTCGTCTGATGAGCATTATACCCATGCGTAGATGATGCTTTGAAAGACGAAGGTCCTTAATCTTTGTCGGCGTTCCGAGACCGGGGGGTCCCCGAGCCGACGAGTGAGAGTGCCGCGTGTCCCAGCCCAGATGGGTCGAGCGCGTGGGCGAGCGCGAAGGGGGGAGAGAGAGCGAGCGAGAGCGAGGTGGCCGGAGCCGGGTCGTGAGGAGGGAGACGGAGATTCCCGCGGCCTTCGTGTTCGTCCCGCGCCCAGGTCGGGTGCGCTTGCAGTAGGGGGTTACAAGCGTCCGCACGGGTGAGGGGAGCGAGCGGCCCCAAGAGAGCGCCTGCCCCTGCCCCTCGTTCCCGCGAGGCCAACCTTCTCTAAGAAGGCCCTGGTCCTTCCTTTTATAGGCGTAAGGAGAGGATCCAGGTGTACAAATGGGGGGTGTAGCAAGGTGCTACGTGTCTAGCGGGGGAGAGCCAGTGTCCTAAGTACATGCCCAGGTGGCAGCCGGAGAGATCTTGGCGCCCAGCTGGTGTGGCGTCGTGGCTGTCGGAGAAGCGACGGAGCCGGACGGAGGGACAGCTGTCGGAGTGGCTGGGCCCTTGCTGACGTCCTCCTGCTTTCGTAAGGGAGCTGGGAGCTGCCGTCGTCATGGGTCTATCGGGGCGCCATCATTGCCTATCTGATAGAGCTAGCCAGATGGGACGTCGGTCCTGCTCCCTGCGGCCTGAGTCAGCTCGGGGTAGGGTGATGATGGCGTTTCCTGTTGACGTGGCGGACTCGTGCCCTAGGTCGGGCGACGTGGGGGCTCCTCCGAAGCCGAGGTCGAGTCTATCCTGCATGGCCGAGGCCGAACCTGAGCTCCTGGGTCGGGCGAGGCGGAGGTCGTTCGGCAGAGGCCAGGGCGGAGCCCGAGCCCTGGGTCGGGCGAGGCGGAGTTCGTCGTCTTCCGGGGTCTTAGCCCGAGTCCGAGCCCTGGGTCGGGCGGAGCGGAGTTCGCCGTCTTCCGGGGCCTTAGCCTGAGTCCGAGCCCTGGGTCGGGCGGAGCGGAGTTCGCCGTCTTCCGGGGCCTTAGCCCAAGTCCGAGCCCTGGGTCGGGCGGAGCGGAGTTCGTCGTCTTCCGGGGCCTTAGCCCAAGTCCGAGCCCTGGGTCGGGCGGAGCGGAGTTCGCCGTCTTCCGAGGCCTTAGCCCAAGTCCGAGCCCTGGGTCGGGCGGAGCGGAGTTCGCCGTCTTCCGGGGCCTTAGCCCAAGTCCGAGCCCTGGGTCGGGCGGTGCTTGCTTTTAGCCAAGCCCGGCTGCCCGTCAGTCTTACCTTTTGCGTTAAAGACCCCAGTGACTTGGTCGGTCGGTGCGGTGATTTAGTCAGGGTTACTTCTTATCGAAGGCGAGGCCTCGGGCGAGCCGGAGATGCGTCTGCCGTGAAAGAGGAGGCCTCAGGCGAGACGGAATCATCTTAGGGTCGGCTGCCCTCGCCCGAGGCTAGGCTCGGGCGTGGCGTGATCGAGTCGCTCGTATGGACCGATCCCTGACTTAATCAAACCCATCAGGCCTCTGCAGCTTTATGCTGATGGGGGTTACCAGCTGAGAATTAGGCGTCTTGAGGGTACCCCTAATTATGGTCCCCGACAGTAGCCCCCGAGCCTCGAAGGGATTGTTAACACTCGCTTGGAGGCTTTCCGTCGCACTTTTTTGCAAGGGGACCAGACTTTCTCGGTTGCACTTGTTCCGGTGGGTGCGCGCGAGCGCACCCGCCGGGTGTAGCCCCCGAGGCCTCGGAGGAGTGGTTTTACTCCTTCGAGGTCTTAATGCCTTGCGTAATGCTTCGGATGGTCTGGCGGTTCCCTCATGCGAACAGGCCGTAGCCCAGATGCTCTTGTCGGGGCCCAAGTTCTCGGGCTGGTATGTTGACGCTGTCAACGGTTCGGCCGGAGCCGGGTTTGCGAGAGCAGCCCCCGAGCCTCCGCACAGAGCAGGAGGACGATCAGGGACAGACTCGGCTTTTTTATATACGCCCCTACGTCGCCTTTCCGCAAGGAGGAGGGGGGGAGAGCGCCATGTTACCCTCGATGGGCACCGAACATGGTGTCTCCGGTGAGCTGCAATCGGGTAATCCGAGTGGACGTCCGTGCCCCGTTCGTTGGGGGTCGGCTAGGGGCCCGGAGGCACGCCCAAAAGTACCTGCGGGTGATCTGCCGGACCCGGTCCCCTGGCGACGGGGTCCGAGGGCTCGTTGCCTCCCTCCGATGGGATTCCGTTACAGAGTCGTTCCCGCTGGTCTCGGAAATGTCCTAGGGTACCTCGGGAGCGCAGCCCGAGCCTTGGTTATGTATCGAACGTACCCCTGGTCATCCCTCGCTCGGTGTCTGAGGCGACTGTGAACCCTTCGGGGGGCCAGCCTTCGAACCCCTGATCAGTAATGGGCACGGAGCCCGAGTAGCCTGAGGCGGTCGTGGGTCCTTTCGGGGGCCGACCTTCGAACCCCTGACCAGTAGTGGGTGTCGGGCCCACGCGATCTGAGGCGGCTGTTGAACCCTTCGGGGGGCCAGCCTTCGAACCCCTGATCAGTAAGGAGGCTCGGAGCCTAGTTCCTTCGTGGGGAAGGATCCCTTTGGGGTTATCCCCCTTTCCCGGTCCCTGCTGCAAGAGATAGAGAAAGAAGGAAAAAGGGAAAAAGGATTCGAAATTGAACGTCGTGGCGTACCTTTTTTGGTGTGGCCGTTTTGGCGAAGGCGAAACGTCGCCAGCTGCTCCCGCCAGAAGCGCTGTCCGTCGAGCCGCGGAGTTAATGCGCCGGGGTGAGTAGTTGGCGAGGTTGCCGTTGCGCGTGCGCGAGCCGTTCGAGGTACGGGTCACGGGCGCGCCGTCTTCGCACCGCGAGAGAGGAGGTTCTCTTGCTGCCTCCGGATGGGACGTGAGCCTAGCTGATGGCGTGATCGCTGCTCTTGCGCGCCTGCCACCGTCATTACTGTCGGCCCACTTTCGGCCGCATTGACCGTCGCGCCAGGCTGGCGATGCTGGGTCGCGTGCTAGGTCGCCTCGAATCGCGGTATTGGTTCCGCGATCGAGGGGGCGCGACCGTGGCGCAAGTGGCGGTGCGGTTGCTTGCATGCAGCAACCGGCGTGCTGGTTGCGTGACGCGTGGGCCTGGGCCTCCAAGCAGTCGCGTCAGAAGTCGGAGAAGCGCGTCCACCTGGCGTGGTTGCATGCTGCCTGCACGGCTGCCCGCCCCTTCCGCCCGTTGGCCTGGGCAAAAGTGGGGGGTCGCCTGTGACCGCTGGGCGGTTGTGTGCACCACGCGCGGCGGTTTGGCTTCTTCTGCTTCGAGCCGGCTTGCATGACATGCGGGACCCAGCCCCCGGGTCGCAGGGGAGGACCTTGGAGCGTGTTGGAGAAGACTCAGCCCGTGGCGTTTGGGGGCGCGCGTAGGGAGAGTTGCCTTTAAAAGGAGGGCGGCCCCTTTCGGAAGGCAACCATGCCTTCTTCCTCCCTTATGCGTCGCGTCTTTCCATCTTCCAAGCCCCCGGATGGGGGGTATCCGCTGTCTTTCCTTCTCGTTGGAGGGACACAACTCCGTGGGAGTTGGTACCTTTCAGCCATCGTTCGGCTTCAAGGATTTTCATCAGGCAGCCCGGTTGCGCCCCTCCATCGGCGGTCACCCAAGATGGTGACCTCCAGCTTGATGGTGGGGAGGGGCTAACCGGACTGCCATCTAGGTCCCACCCTCAGCTTCAAGGATGTTCATCATCCTTGCTGGGGTGGGTGCCGGACTGAGCCGGCGCTCTACCTCCCGTGCGGGTTTGTGGGTCGTCCTCTCCCACTACGTTCGTGGGAGAGGGCGCTCACTGGCCCTGCGGGTGGCCCGGACTCCGACGACGCAGGATGGATCGGCGACGAACGTCGTCACCTCCAGCGTGTCGGGCCCGCTGGCTCGGGTCCGGCGGCCCCTTCTGTCGGGGGGCGTCCGCCGCGCCGGGTATACGGGAGGTCCACCCTAGGCGCCGCACGTCGCTAGGGCGGCGCTCGTGTTCTGGGGTGGTCCTGCCTTTGCACCAGGGCGGCGTCCTCACGCGGAGGCCGGTGCCCCACTCATCTGGGAGGATTTGAGTGGGGATCTGCCGGAGGGCTGGTGGCTTCTGCCGTCAGCGTCGAGGCGGGGGCGGCTCGAGAAATCCCCGTCGCCGGCGGGGTCACCGCCACTACCCGCTCTTCAGGCCTCCGGCTCTTTGTACTTGTCCTCGCCCCTCGGGTGGCGTTATGGGCGAGGGCAAGACGGCAGCAGTGCCTGCGCCGCAGCGGAGGGGGGGGAACCGGAGTTCCGTTTGTAATGGCACCTCGGATGCCAGAGTGTCTGTTCATTTCGGCTTTCGGGGCCTGAACATGTATGTAATTTTGGCACAGAGCCGTGTTTTTTCCTCATTCTCGAGCGCTAAGTCTCGCCTGTTAATTATCTGAACCGCTTCACCAAGCATGAGTCGCCCCGTGTCAAGGTGACGAGTGAGGTATCCGTATCCCGGAGGCGTAGGAGTCCCTCGGCTCAGTCGGACCTGTTATCCGAGGCTCCTCTAGCTTAGTTAAAGAGACCCCTCGGCCGCTCTTCGATGAGCCGAGGCCAGGGGTAGCGATATCAGCATGAACAGAGGCGGAGTTGGCTCGAAAACGAAACCTGGTTGGTCGGAGCCTGGCCAGGTCGTTCGTTGGCTGGATCGACGTTGGGGCCGATCAGCCGAGGCTTCGGACCGGGCTGGCGCCCTCGGAGGGTGGTCGGCCGAGGCCCTGGAGGTGGCTGGCCGAGCCGCCTGCTCGGGCCGGATCCAGAAAAGCCCTTGGGTCGATTGCTCGGGCGCGGTGATGACGTCATCCTTTGGAGCGGAGGCCCTCGGACCGCGTCGCCGTCCGAGGCTAGTCCGAGCCTCGCCGAAGATGCGATCGATGCCGAGGGTGTCGCTGCCCCCTTCCAGCGCCAAGACCTGAGTCTGCAGAATCAGCTTGTCTTGTAGCGTGTGCTTTGTGTGGCCGTCGAGGCCAGAACACACACCCTTGCTGCGTTATAAAGCTGCGTCCCTTTTCCTCTTGTTCCAAGCATCTGGACTTTTTGTCGGTAACAGGGATATTTGTGCGAGCGAAAGTTGCTTCTCGCGGAAGGTGAGGAGTGAGGTATCCGTATCCCGGAGGCGTGGGAGTCCCTCGGCTCGGTCGGCCTTGCCGCTTACGCGCACTTTTACTCGTCCATGAGGCCCTATCACCGATTTAGTCGAGAAAACTCGAAGAATCGCTTTGACAGAAGAGCTTCCGATCGTAGAGACTCGTTCGATCCGCGGAGTCACTTTATCCGAGCACGAGTTACTTATCGTAGAAGGTGATGAGTGAGGTATCCGTATCCCGAAGGCGTAGGAGTCCCTCGGCTCGGTCAGCCTTGGCTGCTTACGTGTACCCTGTCGTTTCCAGGACCCGCTTTTCGAAGTAGTCAAAAAGCACGAAAGATGTTCTGGTAAAAGAGATTTTTTGTTTGAGGAAAATTTTGACGCAGAGGGGGTTTCCCCCCTTTTAGCCCCCGAGGGAGGGTCGGGCTTTGCCGAGGCGAGGCCGACCCTTCCTTGTTGACTAAACTTTGCGCGGGTGCGAGGTGTATGAACAATTTGGAAACATTTCAAGGGTAGAAGCGACGTAGCTGTTGGATGTTCCAAGCGTTGCCGTAGACCTCGCCTTGACTGTTGGCTAGCTTGTACGTTCCGGGCTTCAGAACTTCGACGACGACGAACGGCCCTTCCCAGGGGGGCGTGAGCTTGTGCCTCCCTCGGGCGTCTTGCCGCAGCCGAAGCACCAGATCGCCCACCTGGAGGTCTCGGGGTCGGACCCCTCGGGCGTGGTAGCGTCGCAGGGACTGCTGATACCGCGCCGAGTGTAGTAAGGCCCTGTCCCGAGCCTCATCCAGCTGGTCTAGCGAGTCTTCTCGGCTAGTTTGGTTGCTTTCTTCGTTGTAGGCCCTCGTCCTCGGGGAGCCGTATTCCAGGTCAGTGGGCAGGACGGCCTCGGCCCCGTAGACCAGGAAGAACGGCGTGAAACCTGTGGCTCGGCTTGGCGTCGTCCTCAGGCTCCAGACCACCGAGGGGAGTTCCTTCATCCATCGCTTGCCGAATTTGTTGAGATTATTGTAAATCCGGGGCTTGAGCCCTTGTAGAATCATGCCGTTGGCACGTTCCACTTGCCCGTTCGACATGGGATGTGCTACGGCGGCCCAGTCCACCCGGATGTTGTGGTCCTCGCAAAAATTCAAGAATTTTTTGCCGGTGAACTGGGTGCCGTTGTCGGTGATGATGGAGTTCGGGACCCCGAAGCGATGGATAATTTTGGTGAAGAACGCCACCGCCTGCTCGGATCTGATGCTGTTTAGGGGTCGGACCTCGATCCACTTGGAGAATTTGTCGACGGCGACCAGCAGGTGCGTGTAGCCCCCGGGCGCCTTCTGCAGAGGGCCGACGAGGTCCAGACCCCACACAGCGAAGGGCCAGGTGATGGGTATCGTCTGCAGAGCCTGAGCGGGAAGGTGGGTCTGCTTTGCATAGAATTGGCACCCTTCGCAGGCGCGGACAATTCTAGTGGCGTCAGCCACCGCCGTTGGCCAATAGAAGCCTTGGCGGAAGGCGTTCCCGACGAGGGTTCGAGCGGCTGCATGATGGCCGCAAGCCCCCGAGTGTATTTCCTGCAAGAGTTCCTGACCCTCGGCGATGGAGATGCATCGCTGGAGGATGCCCGAGGGGCTACGGTGGTAGAGCTCCTTCCCTCGTCGAATCGGCGCAGAGGCTGTCTGACCGGTCGGGCTCCGGCCCGAATATCCAGCGAGTGCTCGGCGACATCCCTCGGTATGCCGGGCATGTCCGAGGGACTCCACGCAAAGACGTCGGCGTTTGCGCGGAGAAAGTCGACGAGCACTGCTTCCTATTTGGGGTCGAGCCCGGAACCGATCCGAATCTGCTTGGAGGTGTCGCCACTGGGGTCGAGAGGGACGGCCTTAACCGTCTCCGCTGGCTCGAAGTTGCCGGCATGTCGCTTTACGTCCGGCACCTCTCGGGAGAGGCTTTCCAGGTCGGCAATGAGGGCCTCGGACTCGACGAGGGCCTCGGCGTACTCCACGCACTCCACATCGCATTCGAATGCGTGTTTGTACGTGGGGCCGACGGTGATGACCCTGTTGGGGCCCGGCATCTTGAGCTTTAGGTAGGTGTAGTTGGGGATGGCCATGAACTTCGCGTAGCATGGCCTTCCCAACACCGCGTGGTAGGTCCCTCGGAACCCGACCACTTCAAACGTCAGAGTCTCCCTTCGGAAGTTGGAGGGTGTTCCGAAGCAGACAGGAAGGTCGAGTCGTCCGAGGGGCTGGACGCGCTTCCCGGGAATGATCCCGTGGAAGGGCGCAGCGCCTGCTCGGACAGACGACAGATCGATGCGCAGGAGCCTGAGGGTCTCAGCGTAGATGATGTTGAGGCAGCTGCCCCCATCCATCAGGACCTTGGTGAGCCTGACGTCGCCGATGACGGGATCGACGACGAGCGGGTACTTTTCTGGGCTCGGCACGTGGTCGGGGTGGTCGTCCCGGTCGAAGGTGATGGGCTTGTCGGACCAGTCTAGGTAGACTGGCGCCGCCACCTTCATCGAGCAGACCTCCCGACGCTCCTGCTTACGATGCCGAGCCGAAGCATTCGCCGCATGCCCTCCGTAGATCATGAAGCAGTCGCGGACCTCGGGGAACTCTCCTGCTTGGCGATCTTCCCTTTTGTCGTCGTCGCGGGCCCTGTCACCCTCTGCAGGTGGCTCTACCCGGTGGAAGTGGCGCCGAAGCATGACGCATTCCTCGAGGGTGTGCTTGACGGGCCCCTGATGGTAGGGGCACGTCTTTTTGAGTGCCTTATCGAAGAGGTTGGCGCCTCCGGGGGGCTTCCGAGGGTTCTTGTGCTCGGCGGTGCCGACAAGGTCTGCGTCGGGAGCGTCGCGTTTCGCTTGCGACTTCCTTCCGCCTTTCTTCTTGGCGCCGCGCGGAGCAGGCGTCTCGGGAGCATCTTCCGACGGGCGGCCCTGGGGCTGCTTGTCCTTTCGGAAGATGGCCTCGACCGCCTCCTGGCCGGAGGCGAACTTGGTGGCGATGTCCATCAGCTCGCTCGCCCTGGTGGGGGTCTTGCGACCCAACTTGCTCACCAGGTCGCGGCAGGTGGTGCCGGCAAGGAACGCGCCGATGACATCGGAGTCGGTGATGTTGGGCAGCTCAGTGCGCTGCTTCGAGAATCGTCGGATGTAGTCCCGGAGAGACTCTCCGGGCTGCTGTCGGCAGCTTCGGAGGTCCCAAGAATTCCCGGGGCGCACGTAGGTGCCCTGGAAATTGCCGGCGAAGGCCTGGACCAAATCCTCCCAATTGGAAATCTGCCCCAGAGGCAGGTGCTCCAACCAAGCGCGAGCGGTGTCGGAGAGGAACAGGGGGAGGTTGCGGATGATGAGGTTATCGTCGTCCGTCCCACCCAGTTGACAGGCCAGGCGGTAGTCCGCAAGCCACAATTCCGGCCTCGTTTCCCCCGAGTACTTTGTGACAGTAGTCGGGGGTCGGAATCGGGGCGGAAACGGCGCCCGCCGAATGGCTCAGCTGAAGACCTGCGGACCGGGTGGTTCGGGCGAAGGACTTCGATCCTCCCCACTGTCGTAGCGTCCCCCACGCCTGGGGTGATAGCCTCGGCGCACCCTTTCGTCGAGGCGTGCCCGACGGTCGCGATGAGGGTGCTCGTTGCCGAGGTAGCCCGGGGCCGCAGGCGCGGTGTTGCGCGTGCGCCCGGTGTAGACCGAGGCTTCCCGCATGAGTCGGGAAGTCGCGGCACGAGGTTCCGAGGGGTACCCCTGCCTTCGGGAGGCAGAGCTCTCGGCCCGCCGGGCCGCAGCGCCTTCCAGGAGATGCTTAAGCTCTCCCTGGATTCGCCGACCCTCGGTGGTTGATGACTCCGGCATCGCGCGGAGGAGCATCGCTGCAGCGGCCAGGTCCTGACCGGTTCCGCCGGACGCGGGTGGCGGTCTGTCCCTGGCATCGTTAGCGATGCAGTGCTGGAGACCTTGGGGCAGGTGACGTATCTCTCCGGCCGGGGGCTGGCTCGCCCATACCTGCCCGACGTTCCGGCGGATTGCCTCGAGCGCTCCTGCTCCCTCATCGAGCCCGGCCTGCGCCCCGCGGACTTGCTCGAGCTGTGGGTCGTGACCCCCCGCCGGAACGGGGACCACAGCTAGCTCCCGCGGGATGTCAGTGCGAGGCGCTGGCCTAGGGGGATCGCCATCCTCCGGCATGCCGAGACAGCTGCCTCCGGAGGGACCCCCTAGCTCGACGTGGAAACATTCGCGGCTCGGGCCGCAGTCCTTGTCGTCAAGGCTGCGGCCGCTGTCGGAACAATCGGAAAGGCAGTAGTCGCATGCGGTCATGAAGTCCCGCATGGCACTGGGGTTGCCAGATCCGGAGAAATCCCAGCAGATGCTGGGGTCGTCGTCTTCCTCGGACCCAGAGGGTCCGTAGGTTGAGACGCCCGTCAATCGGTCCCAAGGCGACCGCACACGAAACCCCAGAGAGGTTGCACTCGCCTCAACGTGAGTGCCCGCCAGAGCGAGGTCGCTAGGCGGGTTGAGGTCGAGTCGAAATGATGAAAGATGGGGTACAGTCGGTACCTTTTTGTCGACGAGGAGCGGCGAAGTCACGTCGGGGGCTGATCGCGCCGTCGTCTTAGGCACGAGGACGACGTCCTGCAGGCCCTTCGTGAGCGTGCTGGCGTCATCCATCCGCTCGGAGTCGACGTGTTGCGGGGGGATGGCGCTCGCCTTTGCCTCGAACGCGAGGGTGACGCCTAGCGTACCCTTCGTTGGGGCACTGGGGATGTCGATTTGCTCGACAGCCGTCGGAGCGCTGCCTCCCGCTCGGCCCTGGTTGCCCCGCCTTCTCCTCCTGCGATGGCGAGGGAGAGGATGGGGCGAGCTCGAGAGTTGTCCTTCCCGCACGCGGGGAAGGCGACGTCGGTTCCGCCGCCGGCGGGCGGACTGTCGACCGCCATTGTCGCTGCCGCACGGCGGTGGAAGGAGTACCATGTCGTAGCCGCTGTCGAGAGACATGAACTCGAGGCTCCCGAAACGGAGCACCGTCCCGGGTTGGAGAGGTTGTTGGAGACTGCCCATCTGGAGCTTGACGGGAAACTGCTCGTCAACACGCAGCGTGCCCCTACCTGGCGCGCCAACTGTCGGCGTTCCGAGACCGGGGGGTCCCCGAGCCGACGAGTGAGAGTGCCGCGTGTCCCAGCCCAGATGGGTCGAGCGCGTGGGCGAGCGCGAAGGGGGGAGAGAGAGCGAGCGAGAGCGAGGTGGCCGGAGCCGGGTCGTGAGGAGGGAGACGGAGATTCCCGCGGCCTTCGTGTTCGTCCCGCGCCCAGGTCGGGTGCGCTTGCAGTAGGGGGTTACAAGCGTCCGCACGGGTGAGGGGAGCGAGCGGCCCCAAGAGAGCGCCTGCCCCTGCCCCTCGTTCCCGCGACGCCAACCTTCTCTAAGAAGGCCCTGGTCCTTCCTTTTATAGGCGTAAGGAGAGGATCCAGGTGTACAAATGGGGGGTGTAGCAAGGTGCTACGTGTCTAGCGGGGGAGAGCCAGTGTCCTAAGTACATGCCCAGGTGGCAGCCGGAGAGATCTTGGCGCCCAGCTGGTGTGGCGTCGTGGCTGTCGGAGAAGCGACGGAGCCGGACGGAGGGACAGCTGTCGGAGTGGCTGGGCCCTTGCTGACGTCCTCCTGCTTTCGTAAGGGAGCTGGGAGCTGCCGTCGTCATGGGTCTATCGGGGCGCCATCATTGCCTATCTGACAGAGCTAGCCAGATGGGACGTCGGTCCTGCTCCCTGCGGCCTGAGTCAGCTCGGGGTAGGGTGATGATGGCGTTTCCTGTTGACGTGGCGGACTCGTGCCCTAGGTCGGGCGACGTGGGGGCTCCTCCGAAGCCGAGGTCGAGTCTATCCTGCACGGCCGAGGCCGAACCTGAGCTCCTGGGTCGGGCGAGGCGGAGGTCGTTCGGCAGAGGCCAGGGCGGAGCCCGAGCCCTGGGTCGGGCGAGGCGGAGTTCGTCGTCTTCCGGGGTCTTAGCCCGAGTCTGAGCCCTGGGTCGGGCGGAGCGGAGTTCGCCGTCTTCCGGGGCCTTAGCCCGAGTCCGAGCCCTGGGTCGGGCGGAGCGGAGTTCGCCGTCTTCCGGGGCCTTAGCCCAAGTCCGAGCCCTGGGTCGGGCGGAGCGGAGTTCGTCGTCTTCCGGGGCCTTAGCCCAAGTCCGAGCCCTGGGTCGGGCGGAGCGGAGTTCGCCGTCTTCCGGGGCCTTAGCCCAAGTCCGAGCCCTGGGTCGGGCGGAGCGGAGTTCGCCGTCTTCCGGGGCCTTAGCCCAAGTCCGAGCCCTGGGTCGGGCGGTGCTTGCTTTTAGCCAAGCCCGGCTGCCCGTCAGTCTTACCTTTTGCGTTAAAGACCCCAGTGACTTGGTCGGTCGGTGCGGTGATTTAGTCAGGGTTACTTCTTATCGAAGGCGAGGCCTCGGGCGAGCCGGAGATGCGTCTGCCGTGAAAGAGGAGGCCTCAGGCGAGACGGAATCATCTTAGGGTCGGCTGCCCTCGCCCGAGGCTAGGCTCGGGCGTGGCGTGATCGAGTCGCTCGTATGGACCGATCCCTGACTTAATCAAACCCATCAGGCCTCTGCAGCTTTATGCTGATGGGGGTTACCAGCTGAGAATTAGGCGTCTTGAGGGTACCCCTAATTATGGTCCCCGACAATCTTTAACAATCGTGTTGCCTTGTTCTTGATTCACAGTTGTTGCTCACTTGTTCTCAAATGCTACGAGTTAAGAACAAGGCAACACAAATGTTAATGGTTAAAGATCTTCGTCCTCCGAAGCATTATCTCCCTTAGGATATAATGGTCCTCAGACGAAGGTTATGAAGGACATACCTTCATCATCTCAATGCGTAATGAAAAGCAGGAACATATGATACATATAAAGAATATGAATAATCATATCAAATCATTAGATTATTTATATTCTCATTGTATAATCATGAATAAACATTAATGATATCGAATTACATTTATACCTTCGTCTTGCCAGAAGGTAAGAATCCAAGAATGACGTGCGAGTGAATACAAGTCAGCATGGACAGTACGGTGTTACTGTTCATCTATTTATAGGCATAGGACACAACCTGTGTAAAATTACATCCATGTCCTTGACATTTACTATTGCCTAAGGAGTAATCTGTCGAGGACTAGGAAACCTTTTCCCCTTTAGGTCGGTTTCATTTTCCACCGCTAAGTCGAAGCTTCTCCATCCATAGCTTCGGAATTTATTCATCCTTCTTCCAGGCCGCGCCTTTCATACCGTGTGCACCTTCATCTCAAAGCCGAAGGTACTTGTGACAGTATATTATGCTTGGAAAATATGTTAGTCATGTTTTTGAGGACCTTTGGAAGACGAAGGCCCCCAACAGTCTCCCCTCGCAGTATTAATTTGTTCTTGTATATAACAAATTTAGACTGCGACATGAACGAAGGCCTTTAGCCAAAGGTCCAAAAAACACCTTCCCTTCGCTAGAATAGCGAAAGTCAATGACAAATGGGGCCCGCCAAGTTGCAATGCACTAGGCATATAAATAGAAACCCACAGCGGCAGCATGTGGTATGCCATTTCTGTTGCTTGCGTTATTTTCTCAAAATTTTAACTCTTGCTTACCAGCTCTCGCCTGATTTTCGAGCTTCGTCTTAAAGACAAGTGCTTGCTCCATGTCTGAAGAGAAGAAGATGTCTGAGGAGAATAAGATATCCATGGAGGAGAAGATGTATGAGGAGAAGAAAGTTGCGGACCCTTTTCTTGCTGGGTTTTATGAATCTATGGCCAAAACAAATACAGAGAAGATCACAAAAGAAATAATGGCGGATCTGCCTGAAGATTCTGACGATGGCGATGACTATGATGTGGAAAGTGGGGATGAAGATTCTGAGGACCGGCCCTGGCGACCAAGCCATACCATCTTCGGAAAATGGACCATTAAGCAAAGTCATATTGACGCCATGAAGGGAAGATACTTTCGTGACATGTCTATTGTGAGGGTTGGAGGAGACAGCACCGCCTCTGCTCCTAAAGAAAATGAGGTTGTTGTCTACAAAAGCTTCTTAAAGGCGGGTCTTTGGTTCCCATTAAGCAGATTTTTGGTTGAAGTATTAAAGATTTTTCAGATCTTTCTTCATCAACTTACTCCCGAAGCTATAATCAGAATGGGTTTGTTTGTTTGGGCTGTGAGAAGCCGAGGGATGGAACCGAGCGCGAAGTGCTTTTGTAGCATGCATGAACTGTTGTACGAGACGAAGGCCACTGGCAAAGAGCAGTATCACAACAACTTCGGTTGTTATGGATTCACTGCCTGCTCTAATGCAAGCTACCCGGTTCCAACATTTTGGAAAAGGTGGCCCGGGTCCTGGATGGAGGAGTGGTTCTATGTTAAGAATAATCTGATTGAAAGGGAGGACATCAAGGGGATCATCCAACGCCCCATCTGGTCTCGCTTCGGCCTTCGAAGGCCGACCGTGGCGATTGATAATGATGCTGAAGCATGTCAAAAGGCTTTCAGCAATGCCTATGCTTTCATTGGCACAAGAGACCTGATCCAAGAGCACATAGCCTATAGGGTATGGCCACTTGTGGATAACTGGGAGATGCCGAAGGAGACTATTGTCGGGTCCAGTGAAGGTGGATTAATTCATTTGAAATATACCTTCAGATACAGAGACCGGTTTGACGAACCTAACGACGTCTGGTTAAAATGCATTGAGGCTACTAGCGACGAATTACTTGGGGCATATACCAGAGCCGAAGATGATGCTTTATCCTCATCCTGTGACACCCCAGTGTCACCTAGGGTTTCTCTCAAATACCAACCCAAGAACCATTATTTCATGTGAATCAAAGTAAGCATGAGCATCAAATTAACATAAGTAAGAAAGAATCCACCAAGTATATACTTAAAAGTATCATGATCAAAACAATTGAGTCTTTTAAAAAGATAAGAATGTGCAACCCTAATAAAAACCCTAAGTGAGCCCTATAAGCAAAATGCAAGAGAATAAGAAAAAGGGGATGAAAAGTTTAAAATTATGACTTGAGCCAATTATAAAAATTAAAGTATATTTAATGATCAACAAGAAAGATTGAGAAAGCTTAGCCAAAATAACTCAAATAAATCCCCAAATCAGCCCTTGAACTATGAACCCTTGGAGAAATTCAGATTTCTGAATTTCTGAATTTCAGACCTCTTCCCAAAGATCATCTGCGTTCTCTATTTTTAAAAACTCAAAGCCAGGAGATCCAAATATCAAAGTTGTGCCAAATTCCCTTGAACACGTCCTGGAAAAGTTTGAACTCAAACCAAATTCATTTGACACGGTTTTGGTGCAGTTTGACCTCGGGACCAGGCATTCTGACACTGGCACCTTGGTGACGCTACAACTCCCTGTCCCTAGCCTAAAACCGCGCGACGTCCATACACAAAAGACAAAGCTTGGTCAGGTGAACAAATCCTTCACAGCGATTTGCCCAAATTCGTGAAGATTTGCTCCCAATCGGCGCTTGAACAGGGGCAGAGGCAACGGGAACACGTGTTCGACCGTGGCTGACACCCCCGGTTCACGCCCGTTCGCGCACCGCGCCTCCCAGTGCACGCCCGCGCGCACTCGCCGGTCCACGACCGCCCGTGCACCGCGCCGTGCCTATAAAGCATTCCCAGGCGCGCCCCACTTCGCCCCGCGCTCACCCTCACCGGCCAGCCCCTTTCCCTTAGCTCCGGCGAGCTCAATTCCGCCCGCCATTGCCGCCAGAGCTTCGGCCATCGTGGCCAGTCCACTCCAGCCATCCTCTGGGCAAGCCAGTGCTTCGGCTAGCTCCGCCAGTAGCCCGTGAAGCTTGCCAAGCCCTCGGACCCGGCCGGACTTCACCGGAGGCCCGAGATCGACCTCACCGGACTTCGGTCTTCCGCCGCCGCGCGTGGACCGAGCTATCCAGTGAGTCTCCGCCCAATTCCTTGCGCTCATGTCTTCTCTGGCACCCCGTGAACCTCTCTGACCCATCCAATTGCTCTATCTCGCCGTGACCAGGCCGGACTCCTCGCCGCCGACGAGCATCCCCGCCTGCGCGCGTGGACCGACCGACTCCGGCCATCTCCGACGGTGACCCGCACACCGTTGTGATCCCCGAGACCTCCCCTACGTCCTCGACCACTTCACCGGAGCAACCTCACCGCCGGTAAGCCCCTCCGCCCTTTCTTCCGCCGCGGTTACTGATAAGGTAGAAGAAGGACCTCGAGTTAGGATTTGTAGAACCCGAGGGGTTTTCTGTAACGTCAGTGACTCATGTGAATAGTAGCTTAAGGACTGATTCGCGAGGAAAACTTAAAAACCCGCCAGGGACCCAGTGCAAAGTGGATTTCCATTAAACCAATTCTGTTATTCTTTTTAAAATGACCAGAGAACTTAAAAAACCCATAACTTGATGAATTCTTCATAAAAAGTTGTCAAACCAATTTTGCTAGCTCCTGAATATTATGAACCATCATTTAAAAATAATAAACCATATGCTTTCTGTTCTAATTTTTAGAGTTTTAAATTAAAAATAGAAACCCACCAAACCTTGTTTAATTAAGGAAAATTAGTTTTTCTTCTGTGCTGAACTTAAGAAAATTTGTAGATGTTCAAATCTCATTTAGACACTGTTTAAAAATAGTAGGAACCCCAACATTAGAAATTATGATGTAGTTATTCATTTAAAGCTATTTTGTCCAAAACTTAGAGAAAATCAGAAAGGCATTAGAAATTAATGAACAGTGATTAAGATTATTTTTCCTAGTTTACTTATATAACAGAGAACCTAGGGAAAATACAGAGACCATTAATTTGGACCAGTTTTAAATTAAAATGATTTATTTAGCCTTATTTGGACTGAGAATCAATTATTAGAGTAGCAAAACTATAACCAAAATGATTAATAAAAATCCAGTGGACTTACAACCACCAGAGCCCCACTACAAAAATACAGAGCACCTCAGTCCAACTTTTTAAGTAAGGAAAATAAATACCAAGGGATAATAAAGCATTTTCCAAATAAATCATGAACAACCCCTATTAATGTGATAATGGGCAACCAAAAATTTGCTAAGTCCATGATGGGATAAACTACCAGAGAAAAATGCCAACCCATGAAAAAGAAGCAAACTCATACCAATTGCTAATGATTTAAGAGAAAGGCCACTTAATTCAAATAATGCATACCACCCCTTCCCTTAAGCAAAAAGAGGCCAAACTTCAGAATGATTCCTCTTGCACAAAACAATAACTGAGAAAAATAAGCACCATGTTGTTTGATGTTTTCAAATATAGTGGTAGTAGAAAGCACCCATTTGGCTAGAAACTTGAGAAAACCATAGAAAAATAATTAAAAGGTATTAATGATTAGCAATTTGTATCAAGTAATGTTATAACACCTAAAAGCCAGCAAAAATAAGTTTTGGAGAATTGCCCACTGTTAAATAATAGTTGTAGTTCAAAGCACCCCTTCTGCCCTAGAATTTAATAATTTTGTCTAGAGAAAACTATTCACTTTCTGATCCCCAAATTTTGAGACAGAGAAACATACACCAGTAACAAGCCACTGTAAGTTTTGCAGAATTTTTAGAATTTTATAAAAGCAACTTGTAGTTCAAACCTACTCCAAAACATTAAAGAGAATAAAAGAAAAGGAAAGAAGAAATAAACCCCACCTCAATAAGTCTAACTTGAGTACTTATCAATTCTCACTAAGACTTAAAAGGAATTCAGTGGAACCCCAAAATTTAATCTACTTACCTTAGCTAAGTTTAAACCAATTTACCAAGTATACCTCCCAAGGGTCTTACATAAGTAAAGTTAACCTTGTTTAACTCAAGAAAGATCATGCACCTTTAAAGTTGTGATTTCTAAAAAAAAGCACATGTCATATCATGCATATATCTTACGCATTGCATTCATTAGATTGTAATCTTGCCGACGGAGAGTACGTGCTCATCCCCGAGCAAGAACCTGTCCAAGAGGAGGACCAGGAGCAGGCTTCAGAGGCTGCTATTGAGGATCTCCCCGCAGCCCCAGCAATTGAAGGCAAGCCCCGGTTTTATGCATAACCATGTTATTATATGCTACTTTACTACACTTAATGCTTGTAGGATTGCAATGTGCACTTAAGTGTAGGAGTTGCTTTAAACCTCTAGTTGCATGAACTTAGGATTCCTTTTTGAGATGAATACTAGTATGCTAGGTCGAGTAGCTGCTTGCTAATCAGGATCTCGGTAGAAGTCGAGTGATTTTTCTAGCACTCGCGCGAGGTCAGGAATTGATTGTATTCATCTTGATAATGGGATATATGTTAGTCTATGGACTTGGATCCAGGGAGGATGCCTTTCCATGAGATGGGAAAAAGGAATTAAGGATTAATGTGTGGATACCTGAGTCAAGCTTTTGAACGTACTAAGCACATGCCGGGAAAAATGGTAACCGGTAAACCTAGTACCTGAGTGAAGCCGGGCGCGGACTTTATCCCTCATGCGACCTGAGACTGGGTCTCCCATGCTAGCTATGGTGGGTACAAGTGCGGTCACTGCACGGCGGCAGCCGGTGTCAGTGGAGCATTGTATGCCAAGGCGGTGAGGCCTGGACGCGAACGGGGAATCGATGGGGACGGTTGTCATGTGTGGGGTCGGAGTACCCTGACATGCCGTGTGTTTAGGTTTACCTTGCAAGGTTAAAACTCGATTCGAATCGTCTGCTTCTCGCAGCTAATGAGACTGCTTGATTCCTTGTACTGCATCGAGTAAGAAGTGAAATGTGGTTACATGAGATAACTTGTTGATTGAACTAATTGATTGTTACCATGTATGCTTAGAAGGAGCAAATCTAGCTAAGTTAATGTTGATAGAAAAGCTAAAATTTGCTTTTAGAAACAGCTAGTGCTTTTGGCAAACCAAACCCCTTAGCCAAACAGCTGCATAGTCTAGAGGTAGAGGAGTAGACTCCTCACACCGGTTAAGTCTAGCTGAGTATTAGTATACTCAGCCTTGCTTGTGGCATAATTTTTTCAGGTACCATTCAGGAAATGGTTGATGGTGTGACTTGGCCTACCACCCTGCCACCGGGTTGGACGGTCGAGTGGGATGTTGCTCCGGCAGGAGAGGAGCACGAGGAGTAGTGGACTAGGCCTTGCCCGATTCCTCGATACCGACGACATCAATTATCCGCTGCACTTTATTTTGTGAACTTTATTTGCTACGCAAAAACTCCGATTTATGTAATAACTCCGCACTTAATTTGAGGTTTCCTGTTTTATTGTATTTCTTCTGTGACTCACCTTCGAGTGAGATTGTGGAGTTTGATCATGGTCAAGTGGCTCTATCAGACTAGATCTGAAGGACTGACGGGTTATTCCGATTTAAGTGTGTTACGGCCCCCTGAGGCGTGACTTAGGCACTTAAGCTGGAATAATTCGGGTGGTTCTGCCACAGCTGGTATCGGAGCAAATTCCACCACAGAGAAGGACAATAAACCATGAATGCCAATTTTCAAAATTTAAAACTTGCCTAGAAACTGCTATGGATCGTCAGGACTAGACCGCTAGACCTAGGACGAAAGGCCTTAGGCATAAAGGGAGAAATAGGTGGCTAACTAATTAGGCCCCGTGGGCCAGTACTTATATTTTAAGGATGCCCTAAAAAGCACCCTATTTTCTTTTTGAGATGCAACGTTTCTTCCAGCATGCATGCATTTTAAAACGTAAAGAGGAATTAAAATTTTGAGCTAACCCCCTTTCTTTAAAACCATCCGGGCTCTCTTTTTCTTTTTCCTTCCACCATAATCTTTACCTTTGATTCCCTTCCGCAGATGAATTCACCCACCCCCGCCAGTGGAGGAGACTCTCGTTTCAGTTCTGACTTCCTTTCTCGCGATGGCTTTCCTTCCATCTTGTGGGAAGTGCTTAACTCCGCCAGTTACCCTACGCCCCCTTTGTACACGGTGCAGTTATATGAGGAGCATCGGGTACCTCGTTGTCGGGTCTGGCTGACTTTGGAGGCTCATCCCCTTCAGCCGGGTTGGCGTTCTCTTGACTCTGAGACGATTGGACTCAGGACGGACGACACCGTTGAGGCAGCAACCATGAAGACTCTGACGACTTTCTGTGGCTACCATCCCATGGAGATGGTGATGCACCCCTTGGGACTCTTCCCTGCTGAGAAGAAGGATGATCCCATGTGGTGTAACCGCGTGAGCCATGTAAAGGATGTGTGGGCGATGTATCCTGACTTGGTTGGGAGGGTCACTGTTCAGTGCATGAGTGCGCTGTACCGCCTTCAGGCCCTTCAGAGCGATGCTATGACACTTCTTGCTAACACCGCTCAGACTGCCAAGCTCACTCTCGACAGTCGGGAAGATTTTGTGGTCGACCTATCCACGGAGTTGGTGGAGAAGGATCTGCAGGTGGAGAGGCTGAGCCAGCGCATTGCCACCCTGGAGCAGCAGGTGGAGATCCGAGACAACACTATTGATGTCTTGGAGAACCAGCTTCACGATGTGTAGAGGGAACTTGAAGAAGCAAATGACCACTTGGACATGCACCACCTGGAGATGGAGGCCAATGAAGCAAGAAGCGAGGGAGAAGAGGCTCCCGAGGAGCTAGGACCAGCCCCTGGTGCCAATGGGACTACCTCCGCGATGCCTCCTTCACCCGTATCCAGTGTCGCTTCCACCGCTCAGGGTTAAGCAGTCACTTCGACACTTTTAGGCGGATAGAAACCTATGCGAGCTTAGAAATATCACATTTTGGACTAGGCTTATGGGTACCTTCCCCTGATTGATGTAACCCTATAAACTTTTGAAATCTATGGGATCTTTGTCACCATGTTATCTTCCTTTCGAACCTAATATTATGATTATGGCATTTTTCCTTCCATATGAGATGATATCTTGTCGTTCGGAAACTGTGAGTTTGGATAACAATGGCGACAATCTCTGTTTTCAGATGGCAGCTAGGCAGCGTCGCGGACAGAACGAGCAGGTTCCCCCACCACCTCCTCCAGCTCCCATAGTGCAGGAGCTGATGGCCCAGCAGAATGAGATTCTACGACAGCTCTTGCAGCGCCAGCCCCACCCTCAGCAGCATGGTGGAGGCCAGCATCAACGACCTCTGGCTATGGCAACTTACCAGGAGTTTCTGAGCACGCAGCCGCCCTTGTTCACCAAGGCAGAGGATCCGTTGGACGCCGACGTGTGGCTTCGCGTCGTCAAGTCCAAGTTTCCCCTCCTCACGGGAGACTGCCCTGATGAAGCCAAGGCTCGCTTCGCCGCACAGCAGCTTCGCGGCCCTACTCGGACTTGGTGGGACCACTTCCGTGCTATGCTCCCCGCTGATCGTGAAGTATCTTGGGAGGAATTCAAGACTGCCTTCAGAGGACATCACATCCCAGCTGGCATTCTTGATCGGAAGTTGAATGAATTTCTGGCCCTTAATCAAGGAACCCGCACGGTACTGCAGTATGCGCAAGCCTTCAACGACTTATGCCAGTATGCAGGGTATCATGCTGATTCTGATGAGAAGAAGAGGGATCGCTTCCGCAGGGGTCTCAATACCAAGCTGCGGGAACGACTCAACACTGTCCGGGCTGATAGCTTCAATGAGTTGGTCAACATGGCCATCTCCCAGGAGGACTGCATTGTTGCTCACCGGGCATAGAAGAAAAGGAAGGCACCAATGGCAGCACCATCCGCTCAGGCTCAGAGGTTCCAGATTGTTTCTCACAATCAGAGCAGGGGTTTTCAGCAGCAGGCAGGCAGATGGGTGATCAGGCCACCCCAGCAGCAGCAGCCGGCACCCAACCGCTTTCCAGCTCCCGCCCCAAGGAACAATCAGCCTCCGCAGCAGCAGCAGTTCCGCTAGGGCAATGGGAACAAGTGTTTCACTTGTGGCAATGTGGGCCACTATGCCAAGAATTGTCCCAGGAACCAGCAGAGGCAGATGCCAGCACCAAATCAAGACAAGGGAAGAAAGCAGAAGGTGCAAGTCAGGCAAGGGAAGCTCAACTTCACTACTCTGGAGGAAGTACCTGAAGGAGCTCCTATCATGACTGGTACCTTTTCAGTTTATAATCAACCTGCTTTAATTCTGTTTGATTCTGGTGCATCTCATAGTTTCATTAGCCAAAAGTTCAGTGCTAAATGCAAACTGCCATTCTCTCACTCAAAAGGGTCATTCATGATAGTCACACCTGGGAGTAAAATCGCAACTAATCAATTAAACCAAAGTGTGCCTATTCAACTGGGAAGCCACATTATCAAAACCACTCTTCTTGTGTTGGGATTGGAAAATGTGGACATTATTCTAGGAGCAAATTGGATGACCTTGCACCAAGTTGTGCTTGATGTAGCCAGTCGTACTGTGGAAGTTAATTCTCCATTCTGCGGGAATTTCACTTTAATTCTGCCTAGTCAGGGTTCTACTCAGTCGTGTGCTTTCTCTATGACGGAGTTAGCCCTGAAGAAGATCCCAGTGGTCTGTGAGTATGCAGATGTCTTTCCTGATGAATTGCCAGGAATGCCACCGGACCGGGATATTGAATTCGCCATCGAGTTGCAACCAGGAACGGCCCCAATTTCCAAGAGGCCCTACCGAATGCCACCCACTGAGTTGGCAGAGTTGAAGAAGCAATTGCAAGAGTTGCTGGATAAGGGTTTCATTCGCCCAAGCACTTCGCCTTGGGGATGTCTAGCACTGTTTGTGAAAAAGAAGGATGAAAGCTTGAGGCTGTGTATAGATTACTGCCCTCTCAATGCGGTAATTATCAAGAACAAGTATCCTTTGCCTCGTATTGATGTTCTTTTTGACCAGTTGGTCGGGGCCAAGGTGTTTTCCAAGATAGACCTTCGCTCTGGCTACCATCAAATCAAGATACGAGCAAGTGATATTCCGAAGACGGCATTCTCAACCAGATATGGGCTATATGAATTTTTGGTGATGTCATTCGGGCTAACAAATGCACCAGCATATTTCATGTATCTGATGAATTCTGTTTTTATGCCGGAATTGGACAAGTTCGTGGTGGTTTTCATCGATGATATTCTGGTGTACTCAAAGAACGAAGAAGAACATGCCGGGCATTTGCATGTAGTGCTTCAACGTCTGCGAGAGAACCACCTTTATGCCAAGTTATCCAAGTGTGATTTTTGGCTAAAGGAAATCAAATTTTTGGGTCACACTATCTCTCAGGCTGGAATAGCTGTTGATCCTGATAAAGTGCAAGAGGTGATGAACTGGAGGCCACCAACAACTGTTCGCCAGATTCGGAGTTTTCTGGGATTAGCTGGTTATTACCGAAGATTTATTCCGGACTTCTCTCGAATTGCGAAGCCTATTACTGAGTTGCTGAAGAAAGAAGCCAAGTTTGTGTGGAGTCAGAAGTGCGAAGATGCCTTCCATGCATTAAGGCAGCATCTGACCACAGCACCAGTATTGGCGCAACCCGACAGCAGCAAGCCTTTTGATGTGTATTGCGATGCCTCGGGCACCGGACTAGGTTGTGTCTTGATGCAAGACAACCGAGTCATTGCTTATGCCTCAAGAGCACTCAGGCCTCATGAGCAAAACTATCCCACCCATGACCTCGAGCTAGCAGCAGTGGTTCATGCATTGAAGATGTGGAGGCACTATCTAATGGGAACCCACTGCAACATCTTCACTGATCATAAGAGCCTTAAGTACATTTTTACTCAGGCTGATCTCAACATGAGGCAGAGAAGATGGCTAGAGCTGATCAAGGATTATGACCTGGAGGTACATTATCACCCAGGAAAAGCTAATGTGGTACCAGATGCCTTGAGTCGGAAGTTGCAATGCAATTGTGTTCTGATGGATTCTCGCATTAACACCTTGTGTGATGAGTTGAGCAAGATGCAAATTGAAGTGATTCCTTCTGGTTCTTTGTCTCACATTTCTGTTGAGCCAGTTTTGCAAGACCAGATTATCATGGCCCAGCTCAGTGACAAGGGAGTGCAGATTATCAAGAAGAATCTCCATCAGAAGGTTGAGAAGTATAATTGTTTCCGCCAGGATGAAAGGGGTGTGTTATGGTTCAAAAGCAGATTGGTGATTCCTAAAGACCAGGACCTCAAGAGGAAAATTTTGGATGAGGCTCATCTCTCCAAATTCTCTATGCATCCGGGTAGCACCAAGATGTACCATGATTTGAAGCTTTTGTACTGGTGGACCAGAATGAAGAGGGAGATAGCCCAGGTTGTATCAGAATGTGACACTGTCAGAGGATAAAGGCAAGCCACTTGAAGTCAGCTAGAGCTTTGCAACCACTGTCCGTACCTTCGTGGAAGTGGGATGACATCAGCATGGATTTCATTGTGGGTCTGCCCAACACCTCTCGTCATCATGATTCAATTTGGGTTATTGTGGACCGATTGATGAAAGTGGCACATTTTCTTCCTGTGCACACCACTGATAAGGCTCAGAAATATGCAGAATTGTATATTGACCGGATCGTGTGTTTGCACGGATTACCTCGAACCATTGTTTCTGACCGAGGAGCCCAATTTGTTGCCAGATTTTGGGAACAATTGCAAGAGTCTTTGGGAACCAAGCTAATCAGGAGTTCAGCTTACCACCCACAGACTGATGGTCAGACAGAAAGGGTAAACCAAATCCTGGAGGATATGCTGAGAGCTTGTGCGATCGATTGTGGCAAGGACTGGGATAAGCACCTCTCCTTGGCAGAGTTTGCTTATAACAATAGTTATCAATCCAGCCTAAAGATGGCACCTTTTGAAGCTCTCTATGGAAGAAGGTGCAGGACACCACTCAATTGGTCTCAACCTGGTGAAAGAGAAGTTTTTGGACCTGATTTAGTGACTGAAGCCGAAAGGAAGGTCAAGTTAATCAGGAAGAATCTAGAAGCTGCTCAGGCCAGGCAGAAGAGCTATCATGATAAAAGAAGGAAACCTCTCCAGTTCGAGGTGGGAAGTTTTGTATACCTCAAGGTATCACCCACCAAGGGAGTGCAGAGGTTTGGGATCAAAGGCAAGCTAGCCCCTCGTTACATTGGACCTTATGAGATCATAGAAGCATGTGGACCCGTGGCATACAAGCTAAAGTTACCTTCAAAGATGTCTGCCATTCACAGTGTTTTCCATGTATCTCAGCTGAAGAAGTGTGTTCGATTACCGACCGAGATCATAGCAGAGCCAGAATTGGAAATAGAGCCAGATCTATCGTACCAAGAGTACCCCTCCAAGATTCTGGATTGCAAAGAAAGATCAACTCGGGCTAAATCGATCAAGATGTACAAGGTCTAGTGGAGTAATCACTCAGAGGAGGAAGCCACTTGGGAAACCGAGGAATTCTTAAGATCCAACTTCCCCGATTGCCTACCTAAGGAAGCTGGTACGTAATCACCCCCAACCCCTCCTCCTGCCCTTCGAATCTAATTTCCAAAAACATGATCGTAATTCAGAATGAAGTAACTGTGAAGTAAAACTTAAAAGGACTTCCTTCTGAAGTTGCAAAGAGAATGACATTCGAAGAGCAGTTTTACCCTACTAATAGCAACACTCACCCATTTCCTATAAGTCTCACCCTTCGCTTCACCCTGGGAGGACTCAGGTCTGAATCTCGGGACGAGATTCCTTTAAGGGGGGAAGGCTGTGACACCCCAGTGTCACCTAGGGTAACTGGGAAGGCTGTGACACCCGGTCGGACTTCACCGGAGGCCCGAGATCGACCTCACCGGACTTCGGTCTTCCGCCGCCGCGCGTGGACCGAGCTATCTAGTGAGTCTCCGCCCAATTCCTTGCGCTCATGTCTTCTCTGGCACCACCGTTGTGATCCCCGAGACCTCCCCTACGTCCTTGACCACTTCACCGGAGCAACCTCGCTGCCGGTAAGCCCCTCCGCCCTTTCTTCCGCCGCGGTTACTGTTTAAGGTAGAAGAAGGACCTCGGGTTAGGATTTGTAGAACCAGAGGGGTTTTCTGTAACGTCAGTGACTCATGTGAATAGTAGCTTAAGGACTGATTCGCGAGGAAAACTTAAAAACCCGCCAGGGACCCCAGTGCAAAGTAGATTTCCATTAAACCAATTCTGTTATTCTTTTTAAAATGACCAGAGAACTTAGAAAACCCATAACTTGATGAATTCTTCATAAAAAGTTGTCAAACCAATTTTGCTAGCTCCTGAATATTATGAACCATCATTTAAAAATAATAAACCCTATGTTTTCTGTTCTAATTTTTAGAGTATTAAATTAAAAACAGAAACCCACCAAACCTTATTTAATTAAGGAAAATTAGTTTTTCTTCTGTGCTGAACTTAAGAAAATTTGTAGATGTTCAAACCTCATTTAGACACTGTTTAAAAATAGTAGGAACCCCAACATTAGAAATTATGATGTAGTTATTCATTTAAAGCTATTTTGTCCAAAACTTAGAGAAAATCAGAAAGACATTAGAAATTAATGAACAGTGATTAAGATTATTTTTCCTAGTTTACTTATGTAACAGAGAACCTAGAGAAAATACAGAGACCATTAATTTGGACCAGTTTTAAATTAAAATGATTTATTTAGCCTTATTTGGACTGAGAATCAATTATTAGAGTAGCAAAACTATAACCAAAATGATTAATAAAAATCCAGTGGACTTACAACCACCAGAGCCCCACTACAAAAATACAGAGCACCTCAGCCCAACTTTTTAAGTAAGGAAAATAAATACCAAGGGATAATAAGGCATTTTCCAAATAAATCATGAACAACCCCTATTAATGTGATAATGGGCAACCAAAAATTTGCTAAGTCCATGATGGGATAAACTACCAGAGAAAAATGCCAACCCATGAAAAAGAAGCAAACTCATACCAATTGCTAATGATTTAAGAGAAAGGCCACTTAATTCAAATAATGCATACCACCCCTTCCCTTAAGCAAAAAGAGGCCAAACTTCAGAATGATTGCTCTTGCACAAAACAATAACTGAGAAAAATAAGCACCCTGTTGTTTGATGTTTTTCAAATATAGTGGTAGTAGAAAGCACCCATTTGGCTAGAAACTTGAGAAAACCATAGAAAAATAATTAAAAGGTATTAATGATTAGAAATTTGTATCAAGTCATGTTATAACACCTAAAAGCCAGCAAAAATAAGTTTTGGAGAATTGCCCACTGTTAAATAATAGTTGTAGTTCAAAGCACCCCTTCCGCCCTAGAATTTAATAATTTTGTCCAGAGAAAACTATTCATTTTCTGATCCCCAAATTTTAAGACAGAGAAACATACACCAGTAACAAGCCACTGTAATTGTTGCAGAATTTTTAGAATTTTATAAAAGCAACTTGTAGTTCAAACCTACTCCAAAACATTAAAGAGAATAAAAGAAAAGGAAAGAAGAAATAAACCCCACCTCAATAAGTCTAACTTGAGTACTTATTAATTCTCACTAAGACTTAAAAGGAATTCAGTGGAACCCCAAAATTTAATCTACTTACCTTAGCTAAGTTTAAACCAATTTACCAAGTATACCTCCCAAGGGTCTTACATAAGTAAAGTTAACCTTGTTTAACTCAAGAAAGATCATGCACCTTTAAAGTTGTGATTTCTAAAAAAAAGCACATGTCATATCATGCATATATCTTACGTATTGCATTCATTAGATTGTAATCTTGCCGACGGAGAGTACGTGCTCATCCCCGAGCAAGGACCTGTCCAAGAGGAGGACCAGGAGCAGGCTTCAGAGGCTGCTATTGAGGATCTCCCCGCAGCCCCAGCAATTGAAGGCAAGCCCCGGTTTTATGCATAACCATGTTATTATATGCTACTTTACTGCACTTAATGCTTGTAGGATTGCAATGTGCACTTAAGTGTAGGAGTTGCTTGAAACCTCTAGTTGCATGAACTTAGGATTCCTTTTTGAGATGAATACTAGTATGCTAGGTCGAGTAGCTGCTTGCTAATCAGGATCTCGGTAGAAGTCGAGTGATTTTTCTAGCACTCGCGCGAGGACAGGAATTGATTGTATTCATCTTGATAATGGGATATATGTTAGTCTATGGACTTGGATCCAGGGAGGATGCCTTTCCATGAGACGGGAAAAAGGAATTAAGGATTAATGTGTGGATACCTGAGTCAAGCTTTTGAACGTACTAAGCACATGCCGGGAAAAATGGTAACCGGTAAACCTAGTACCTGAGTGAAGCCGGGCGCGGACTTTATCCCTCATGCGACCTGAGACTGGGTCTCCCATGCTAGCTATGGTGGGTACAAGTGCGGTCACTGCACGGCGGCAGCCGGGGTCAGTGGAGCATTGTATGCCAAGGCGGTGAGGCCTGGACGCGAACGGGGAATCGATGGGGACGGTTGTCATGTGTGGGGTCGGAGTACCCTGACATGCCGTGTGTTTAGGTTTACCTTGCAAGGTTAAAACTCGATTCGAATCGTCTGCTTCTCGCAGCTAATGAGACTGCTTGATTCCTTGTACTGCATCGAGTAAGAAGTGAAATGTGGTTACATGAGATAACTTGTTGATTGAACTAATTGATTGTTACCATGTATGCTTAGAAGGAGCAAATCTAGCTAAGTTAATGATGATAGAATTGGAAAAGCTAAAATTTGCTTTTAGAAACAGCTAGTGCTTTTGGCAAACCAAACCCCTCAGCCAAACAGCTGCATAGTCTAGAGGTAGAGGAGTAGACTCCTCACACCGGTTAAGTCTAGCTGAGTATTAGTATACTCAGCCTTGCTTGTGGCACAATTTTTGCAGGTACCATTCAGGAAATGGTTGTTGGTGTGACTTGGCCTACCACCCTGCCACCGGGTTGGACGGTCGAGTGGGATGTTGCTCCGGCAGGAGAGGAGCACGAGGAGTAGTGGGCTAGGCCTTGCCCGATTCCTCGATACCGACGACATCAATTATCCGCTGCACTTTATTTTGTGAACTTTATTTGCTACGCAAAAACTCCGATTTATGTAATAACTCCGCACTTAATTTGAGGTTTCCTGTTTTATTGTATTTCTTCTGTGACTCACCTTCGAGTGAGATTGTGGAGTTTGATCATGGTTAAGTGGCTCGATCAGACTAGATCTGAAGGACTGACGGGTTATTCCGATTTAAGTGTGTTACGGCCCCCTGAGGCGTGACTTAGGCACTTAAGCTGGAATAATTCGGGTGGTTCTGCCACACATCCTTCGGGGGCCCGAGCAAGAAGAGACCGAACAGGGTTTTTGATGCAACTGGCTTCATATACCCTGATTACTGCTACCCCTTGCGAAGGCAGGGAAAAAAGAGGAAAATTGCCGCTTCGGCCATTTCTATTGTGCCGAAGGGCAAAAAGATCAAGGTTCTGACGCACCGGCCACGATATATTGAAACAGCCGTAGTGCCTGAATTTGGTGAAGGGACCTCTTCCGTTGCCGGAGCGAAACAAGCTGCTCCCGTCGTTCGGTGCGCTGAAGGATTGAATGTAGTGCTGAAGATGCCTATAGTCGACTCAGCCAAAGCCAAAGATGGTGTGGCCAAAGAGCTAGAGTTGGAAAAAACAATAGTGTTGCCAAAGAGCCCACCGGTAGAGGCAGAACTACCGAAGGTGACAAAGGCTCCCGCCACACCTCCTAAGAGGAGGAGAATGGCCAGCGTGCTAGCGCTGTTATGGAAACCACAAAGGCATTGACTCCTGCCCGTGCGAAGAGAGTTGCCGAAGCTACTACGGCCTAAGCCGAAACCGAAGCTGGGCCTTCAGTGCCCATTGAGACGAAGCCTATCGCGACCGAGGATAAGGCTGAGCAAGAATCTCCAAATGTAGGCATGGCGGCGGGGCAGGACGTGAAGGAAAAAGCTAAATCTCCTGCTCCCGAAGCTCCGTCCGAAGATCTTGATTATATTATTTGACATGCTTCGGGGAAAAGATTATCCGAAGAAAAAATTTTAGAAGCCAAACACTATGCCCGGGAACTGAAATATCCGAAGGGGGCCTTAGTGTTCAACGACACGGACGAAGATGATTTCTTGTACTGTCTCCCGGACAACAAAGATATATCCGTTTGCCGGGAGATAGCCAAAAGTATGGGATTTCCGAAGCTTGAAGCTGGCCTCGCCGCCATGTCGAAGGATGACCTTGCGGACAGCCTCGCATACAACAATATAAAGGTACATAAGCTGTAAACTTTAAAGTTTATGGACTTGGAAATGAAGTCTTTCATTCTCATGCTAATCCTTTCTTTTTTTCTTGCAGGGTTTAATTCTTAGCAATGCCCTGAGGGCGCAAAAGAATGCAGAAGACGAAAGCTGCACTATAGCTCTCGGCAACCTTCGATCAGAGGTAATTGAGCTGAGAAACAAAGCCTTGGAGAAGGACAAGATTCTAATTTCACTGGTGAGTAAAGTGAAGGAAGATGAAGCGAAATACAATGCTCAGGCCGAAGCTTATAAAGCCGAGATCGAAGACCTTCAAAAAAATCTCGCTGAAGCCAATGAGAACTTTGCACTTGCAAAAGCCAGTGAAGAAATTAGTGAATGGTCAAAAGCTAGGCTAGAGAAAAATGTTGAGGAGCTTCGCGAATCCAAGGAAAGGTGCTTTGAAAAATCCTTGGATTGCGTGAAAAAATTGTAAAGCAGCTTTGCAAAAGTAGGTGCTTATTCTTCTGAAGAGAACTTTATTCGAGGCGACCCTGAAGGCATCATTGATTGGATAAGCAGGGAATCCGAAGCCTTTGAAGAAATCCTGAACAATCGCAGGGGTATTTGTGCCTTTTCTAGTGCTCAAGGTATTGCGGCAATTCTAGAGAAGGCTGGTTGCGACCACATTAAAACTACAGCCCAGGCTGAGGCCGCCTTCTCCATAGATGATGTGGCAGAACCTCCAAGTTATTGGGCCCACATGCACCTATCCTTGTCCCAAAGACCTCAGACGGCTATGCATGTGCACCAGATAACTTAACAGGATCTGTCTGATTGCCCCAAGGACATCGGATAAACCACTTACAACCAGAACCGCGGGATAAAGTAACACAAATCACACACATCAACATTTTTGCAGCGGAAATCTTATTACCAAATTTTATAGGTTACAAAAAATTACATTATTTTATCGGAGTGATTACAAAAGTATAAGTTGAAATATATGCTAGCTCAAGGGATCATCCTCAATAAGAAGTATAGAAGGGTTACTTAGACTTATAAGAAGGCCGAACCCACCGGCACTTAACACCATCAACAACAGCACAAAGTTAGAACATGAAAAACAACAGGGAATAAAACCCTGAGTATGGAATTACTCAGCAAGACTTACCCAACTAAAGAAAAGACTCTCAAGGGTATGCTGGCTTAAGGGAGTCAAGGTAAGGCTTCTCAATAATCAAAGACTCTGTTTTGCAGAAATGCTTACTAAAAGTGGATCCTTAAAAATCCATTTTTATTTGTCAAGTTAAGTAAAATTACCTGCAACTAGAGTTCTTTCTACCTTAGTTCAATCACTTGACCTGCACTAGCCAATTTCTTAACAAACCTTTCATCTTTACTGGAGTTCTACGTATAGGGCAGTGACCAAGTCTTTATGACCGCAAAGGTACGGCGATCCGAATCGATTATACTCAGCTGAGGATCTCCAATCACACGACATATGTAGCACTTAACCCTTGCATATGTCAACCCGCCATCGGGGTTCTTAAGACTAGATCAGGTTCACGCGAACCGAGAGCACAGATACACCACCGTCCAGCCTCTTGCCACGGAGGGTACACGCTACTCTCGCCACCGCTCCACGCCCATTCCGTGTTATCTTATTCTGGCCTTAGTCTGCCCGAGGCAAGGCTTACCCATGACGAGACGTGTGACCAGTTAAAGGGTCTTCGGTCAGCAAGCCTAATCGACACGGTCCTTAATCGACTCAGACGGAGACACTACACCGAGACTCCTTTCTCGTGCAAGTCACCCGCCCGGTCTCAGCTTAATCATTTCAAACCCAAAGTTTGGTACCTGGCAGAGGTACATCTTTTCCGATGTTGAACCCATCACGGCCATGATGGATCCACCATCAAGTTTTATTTTCAAAAACATCCCACCCACTTTTGCCACATCATCTTTTGTAAAAACAAAACATTTTGTTTTTCTAAAGCAAGGCTAAGCATCAAAAATCTTTTGTAAAACGGGTGATCAAGGAAGGTAATCAAATTCAAGGAAGGTAATGCAGGAGTTGTTTTAACATTCAACTCCTATCACCTAATGCATCAAGCAAGTGAAAAAGGTTTTTAAAACACAAGGAGGTGGCAAATGCACCGGGCTTGCCTGAGTAACACTAGGTTAGTGTTGTTAGACGACGTTCGCTTGACGAGCAGCCTTTGTCTTGGTACTTGATCGGGTTATCCATCTGCATCATCCTGCAGGTTAGCCCGCGCTTGGGGTCGACTTGGCTTGTCTTCTGCATCACGCGGTTAATAAGCGTACCTAAATGATTTGCATAATGCACATGAATGCATATGAACGGGAATATTATAAACCTAATTAGTGCTACGCGATAGCGAATTTAAACACCTAGCGGCGAGGCGTTGTACAAGTTTATACGATAATACTGGTTATCGACCTACGACTAAGCGCAATAATTACGCTTCTCGAACCTATCACAAACAATAACTATACACATTAAATACAATTAGCCTACACAACTCACCAGCTAATTGATTAAATGCTAACCTTATCCCTTGTTTTATAAATTATACTACATCTTTATAAGTGATTAAAATGTTTTAACATCACACATGCCTACCAAAATTCTATTCGGTCCACTAATTCAGCTAAGTGACTAGAATAGCGAAATAATTCGCCATAGCTGAATCTGGCTCGATAATCGCAAGAACCGTGAAGTCGGCGAGAGGTTCGTGACTTACACAATTTATCGAGCACCTTAATGCGCCTCGTACTAGCACATCAATTTATGCAACGATCGAACTATTTTGGATAATTTATCAGCTTACCGTTTCAATACCCGACTCGAATCCGCGAGATCGGTAGTGATTTTCCGATCCAGGCAATTGTCGAGCGCTTGGGGAATATCGCGCTGCTAGATTCCTCTTCACCCGATTCTTGAGATTCTTGATGACGCGCGAAATGATGACGACCTTCGATCGAAGTCTTCGACCGAGCACTCGATAAGCGATACACAAGGACCACGAAACGCTGCGCATGCGACAAGGAAGTAGAAAACTACGACAAGGGAGCTTAGCGCGCAGCGAGCTGAGGAACGATGGCGATGTCATGACCGAGCCGAGAGGCCGTGCAGAACGCCAAGCAGAGGGACGACGGCGACCAGGCGAGATCCAAACGCGGCGAGGAAACTCTGTCGCGCAGAGAAGAACAAGGAGCAGGAAGCAGCAAGGACTCGACGAGCTGCAGAAACTGAACATGAGGAAATGGAACAGGGTCAGCGACGTTCTGCGCAGGAATAAAGCGCGCGCGGCCAGGTGATGGACGTCCATCGGCCGATGCTATGGAGCAGGGGCAGAGGCGCCACATATCCTTGGTATGCAAGAACAGAGGGTCGTGCAAGTGCTACGTCCATGGTGAGGAGCACGACCAGCAGAGAACCAAGAGGGAGAGGGCTGGAGCGAGCTCGCCGCCAGGGAAAGCAGAGCAGCGGCAGCCAGCAGCCAGGGCCGGCGAGCAGGGAGGTAGGTGGCCGAGCTGGGCGAGCTCCGGCCGAGCAGATACCGAGCAGGTAGGGACGCTCGGCAGGAGAGAGATGGAGGGAGGAGAGAGAAGCGCGCATGGAGAAGTAGCAAGCGTCCAGGGGCGCGGCGGCCAGGACAAGCGCCAAGGAGCAGCTCAGCTACCGCGGCAAACAGAGGGCAGGAAGTGTGCGCGGCCATGGAGATGGCGGCCAAGCAGGAGCTCGCGCGGGGAAGGAGCCTCGGCGAGGTCACGGTCGGAGGGATGCCGGGGAGGAGCTGGGCGCGCCAGGGGAGAAACCTTGAGAGATCTGCGCGCGTCCATGGCAAACGCAGGGCGCGATCCTGTGCACGCCACTGGAGGAAGAAGACGAGGGAGAGGCAGAGAAATCCAGGGCGATGGAGAGCTCGGCTGCTTGCAACGAGCAGAGGAAGGGCGCGGCACCAGGGAGCTCCGAGCAGGGAGAGGCTCCGGCCATGGAATCGAGCAGCGTATGGCACAGGGGGATACGTCGGGGAAGCTGGGAGCTTGGCTGGAGGGAATGCCGCGAGCTGAAGACCGACGCGGCCATGGGGGAAGCAGAGATCCGAGCAGGGGAAACAGGAAGGGCGCGCGACGAACCAGGCGACCGCAGGGAGGAAGAAGAGGCAGTGCGCGCAGGATTTTTATGCTCAGAATTGAGTGGCGGCCGTAGAAAAAATCAGGGCAGGAGGCGACGTGGGGATAAGATTGGCTGGGGAAGAGACCCACGGCTTGACGACGCAGGGGACGCGCGGTGGCTTGGGGAGAGAGGAGCACCGTGCGTAGGAAAAAAATCTGGAGACGATGACTGTGCGCGCGGTGGAGGAGCTGCGCGACGACGAAGACCGACGGCAGCCGCGACCAGATAAAGCTCCAGCGCGCGTAAGGGATAAGGAAGAGTACGGCGGCTGAGAGAAAAAAATCTGAAGGGAAGGGCGACTGGAGGATAGAGTCGACCGAAGATATTTTTATTTTTCTTTTTAATTTATTTAACCGAAAAATCATAGATATTTTGGATCCCAGTTATCTTAGCAATGTATACGATGTAGACAGTAATTGTGACACGGTTTAATTTGATTTAAACCCGATAAATCTTTAACGGCTCAGATTTGAACGTTATCGTGATAGTTCAGATCGTATTAAATTAATCTGAACCAAACAAAAATATGTTCGCTATGCGGGCAGTTGGATCAGGGTGTAAAACAATTGGACCAAGCCAAAGAATATCGGCTTTGGATATGGAGATGGGGGTTTATTTAGTTGAAATCAGACGAAAATGTATCTGTCCTCCGAACACCATTAATTTCTTTGCTGAGGACAGCGCACTCGGTCGGGTTTGTTTTGGACCAAAAACCGTTGTCGTTGAGTTCTAGTTATTTTGCTTGAGATGAAATCGGAGAACTGGGCTGAATTTCCGAATTCGTATGCGCGCGAGCGATGTATTTTTAATAATCACCGGACGCACCGATTTTCGGAACAATTATGTTCCGAACATCACGAAAATTTAGGAAGAGCCCCGATAGACAAAAATGATGTCGAACTCGCGACAGACGGAACAAATGCGATATTGAAATCCTGATAGACGAAGATGTTTAAAATTTAACATCCATTTTATCCACTGATTACGTGCTTAAATTCGTACTCGTTGTCGAGCGGAATATAAACACCTGGGGTGTTACAGATGACACAAAAGACCCTTCGGCTGAAGCTACTTTAGTGGGCGGAAAATTTTATTTTGATATCTGGATGAATGGTGGCCGGGAATTGGCCAACGAAATTATAAAGAAAAATGAAAAGGAAACCCATGAAGGCCGAGAAGAACCTAGACAAGCCGAAGAAGCTGCTGAACGTGAAAGACGCATAGGTAATGTTTTTGAATTTTAGCTTCGGCTCTTATTTTCTGGCTTTGAACTAACGGTTTGCCTACTATAGCTGAATTGTCACTGCTGCCCGAGCCATATAACCCCCTAGCTGATCCGGTCATGAAAGAAGCACTGGACATAATGAGCATTGCTAACTCCATTATCGACGAATTCGTCGACAAGCTGCTGAACAAAGCCACAGAGAAAATACTTAAGGAAGATTAAACTTTATTGTGATGATACTATGTAACATTTGGCGTTTTGAACAATTGATGAGACGTGTAAATTGTTGTAATATATTTCTTTGCGATGCATGAAACTTACGTACATACCATTTTTGAGCCTTCGGCGAAAAAACACCTTCCCTTCTTTTCATGATTCGTAAAGAAAGATGCCCCTTCTATGGCCAGTCTGATACAATTGCGTTTCTCGAAGTTGGCTTCGTGCCTCATCACATTTTCATTTAACAAAGTACTGCCGAAAATTTACTTCGTGTCCAATCCTTTTGCCGTTAATGCAATATGATGTAATGTTGTGCGAAATGATGCTATGATATGATGCAATATGATGATGACATCAAACACACAAACGCACGCCCACACTGAAACACACAAGACTCTGCATCCCCTTAGGAATGACTTTTGAGTATTTAAGCTCTGCATCCCCTTAGGAACGACTTTTGAGCTTCTTCACCTTATATTTCAGTGGCATTTAAGCTATGCTTCCCCTTAGGAACGACTTTGGAGCTTCTTCACCCTATATTTCGGTGAAATTTTTGGCTCTGCATCCCCTTTGGAACGACTTTTGAGCAGAAAACTTACTCTACGCTCCCTTAGGAACGACTTTCGTAGCTTCAGAACTTACTCTGCTCCCTTAGGAACGACTTTTGTAGCTTCGGAACCTACTCCGCTCCCTTAGGAACGACTTTTGTAGCTTTGGAACTTACTCCGCTCCCTTAAGAACGACTTTTGTAGCTTCGGAAGTCCGTGAGGAAAGCATACTTTACTCATTGATGCAAGCTCAATTATTACATGAAATCAAAATTTAGTCATTCGTTACTTGTTTCTCTTACAAAAAATGAAATGGCATAAAAGATAAAGGTACATCAAGAGTAGGATATTCTTCAGTAGATATTCTTAGATTCTAGCACAGTGTTGTTGACTGTACGAGCTTCGGACTCTTCCCGGAAATCGCGCTGCTGTTGAACGTGATGGTGCCCTTCTGGCTGCTGGCCTCGGGTATGAGTGGGTGGTAATGGTGGTGGTAATGGGAGCTGGGACCAGGAAGCTTGAGAATGACTTGCCGAAGCAATAGAAGCCGAAGGTTGTTGGTTGCCTACGTACTCTGGTACATAGGGAGAGTAGCATGAAGCAGTATGTAAAACTTGCTTCGGCTGATTCTGTCGCACTTCAGCTTCGGCAATCTCCTTTTGCTTCTGAATTGTAACTTGGCATGTTCTTGTAGTGTGGCCCTTATCTTCTCCACAGAATAAGCAATAGAGCTTTCTGAGCTGATCCCCGTACCTACCTCCGAAGCCCCTGCCGCCTCTACCCCTTGGGGCTGGTGGCCTGAAAGAGCTTTGTTGTTGCCCTGAAGATTGGGAGCTGTGTTGTGGTCTTTGAGACTGACTTCCTCTGACATCATTTAGGCTAGAGTTATGGATTGATCTGACATGCCTGGGGTGAATTCTTCCTCCGAAGCCCTCGGTCATTTCAAAAAACCTGTAGGCTTCTTCCCTTCTCTGGCGGAAATCATTATCAGCCCGGATGTATTCATCCATCTTCTGAAGAAGCTTCTCAAGGGTCTGTGGGGGTTTCCTGGCAAAATACTGAGCCGTAGGTCCTGGCCGAAGCCCTTTGATCATGGCCTCAATGACAATTTCATTGGGCACTGTAGGCGCTTGTGCTCTTAGACGCAAGAACCTTCGGACATACGCCTGAAGGTACTCCTCATGGTCTTGTGTGCACTGGAACAAGGCCTGAGCAGTGACTGGCTTCGTCTGAAACCCTTGGAAACTGGTGATCAACATGTCTTTAAGCTTCTGCCATGACATGATTGTCCCTGGCCGGAGAGAAGAGTACCATGTCTGGGCCACACTTCGGACTGCCATGACGAAGGACTTTGCCATGACAGCGGTGTTGCCTCCATATGAGGATATTGTTGCCTCATAGCTCATCAAGAATTGCTTTGGGTCCGAGTGCCCATCATACATGGGCAACTGGGGTGGCTTGTAGGATTGTGGCCATGGGATAGCCTGCAATTCTGCTGCCAGGGGAGAAGCATCATCAAAAGTAAATTTACCATGATGAAAGTCATCGTACCATTCATCTTCGTTGAATGAGCTCTCTTGACGAAGCTCCCTGTACTGATGCCTTCGGTCCTGGTCATCTTGAGTGAGATGATGCATTTCTTCAGCGGCCTCATCAATCTTCTTCTGAAGATCGGTGAGACGAAGCATCTTTTCCTTTTTCCTCTGGACCTGTTGATGAATGGCTTCGAGGTCCCTGATTTTTTGGTCCAACTCTTCCTCCTGAGATGTCGGACTGGTAGCCTTCCTTTTTTGGCTTCTAGCTTCGCGTAAAGTGTCTTGGTTGACGTCCAGTGGCTGCAGTGTAGCCCCTAGCCCTGAAGATTTCTTCGGCGGCATGACAAAGGTCACAACTTGCCGAAGGTGGTCAAATGAGTTCACCGGAGGTGGGCGCCAATGTTGCTCACTTGTTCTCAAATGCTACGAGTTAAGAACAAGGCAACACAAATGTTAATGGTTAAAGACCTCCTCTGAAGCATTATCTCCCTTAGGATATAATGGTCCTCAGACGACGGTTATGAAGGACATACCTACATCATCTCAATGCTTAATGAAAAGCAGGAACATATGATACGTATAAAGAATATGAATAATCATATCAAATCATTAGATTATTTATATTCTCATTGTATAATCATGAATAAACATTAACGATATCAAATTACATTTATACCTTCGAATTGCCAGAAGATAAGAATCCAAGAATGACGTGCGAGTGAATACAAGTCAGCCTGAACAGTACGGGGTTACTGTTCATCTATTTATAGCACAGGACACAGCCTGTGTAAAATTACATGCATGTCCTTGACATTTACTATTGCCTAAGGAGTAATCTGGCGAGGACTAGGCAGCCTTTTCCTCTTTAGGTCGTTTCATTTTCCACCGCTAAGTCGAAGCTTCTCCATCCATATCTTCAGAATTGATTCATCCTTCTTCCAGGCCGCGCCTTTCTTACCGTGTGCACCTTCATCTCAAAGCCGAAGCTACCTGTGACAGTATATTATGCTTGGAAAATATGTTAGTGGTGTTTTTGAGGACCTTCGGAAGACGAAGGCCCCCAACAACAGCATTTGAGAACAAGTGACCAACATTGGCGCCCACCTCCGGTGAACTCAAATGACCACCTTCGGCAAGCATTCAGCTTCACCATGCTGCCGAAGAAGACAACAGCGCCAGGGGATGCTTGGCAACCACTAGACACAAACCAGGAGGCACTCTCCCTGCGAGAAGCTAGGAGCTAGAAGAGAAAGGCTACCAGCCCAACACCTCAAGAGGAGGAGTTGGATCAGGAGATCAGGGATCTAGAAGCCATTCACTAGCAAGTAAAAAGGAAGAAGCAAAAGATGCTTCGGCTAGCCGACCTTCAGAGGAAGATTGATGAAGCAGCTGAGGAAATGCGTCATCTCACTCAGGATGACCAAGACCGAAGGCCCCAATATAGGGAGCTTCGCCAAGAGAGCCCAATCAATCAAGATGTATGGTACGACTATTTTTACCATGGTAACTTTGCTTTCGATGATGCTTCTCCTTTGGCAGTAGAGTTGTAGGCTACCCCGTGGCCACCATCCTACAAGCCACCTCAGCTCCGCATGTATGATGGGCATTTAGATCTAAAGCAGTTCCTAATGAGCTACGAGGCAACAATATCCTCGTATGGGGGCAATACTGCCGTCATGGCGAAGTCCTTCGTCATGGCAGTTCTAAGTGTGGCTCAGACATGGTATTCTTCCCTTCGGCTAGGGACAATTACAGTGTCCAATGAGATTGTCATTGAGGCCATGATCAAGGGCCTCCGACCAGGACCCATAGCTCAAAATTTCACAAGAAAGCCACCACAGACCTTGGAGAAACTTCTCCAGAAGATGGATGAATACATCTGAGCTAACAACGACTTCCACCAAAGAAGGGAGGAAGCATACATGTACTCTAAGATGACTAGGGGCTTAGAAAGAAGACTTCACCCCAGGCACGTCAGAACAATCCACAATCCCAATGTAAACGATGATAGGGCCAACAATGCTCAGAGGAGCCAGCACAGCTCACAGTCTTCGCGCATGCAACAAACTTCCTACAGGCCACGAGCCCCGAGAGCTAGAGGGGGGAGAAGCTTCGGAGGAAGGTATGGTAATCAGCCTAGGAAGCTGTTCTGCTTATTCTATGGTGAAGACAAGGGACACACCACAAGGACATGCCAAGTTACAATCCAGAAGCAGAAGTAAATCGCTGAAGTCAAAGCACGACAGAACCAACCAAAGCAGCTCTTGCACACTGCTTCATGCTACTCTCCATATATCCCGAAGTATGTGGCAACCAACAACCTACGACCTCTGTTGCTTCGGTAAGACATTCCTAAGCTTCCTGGGCTCAGCTGCCACCACCACCACCACTGGCGCCTACCCCGAGTCATAATCAATAGCCAGAAGGGCATCGACAGATTCACGAACAGTGTGACCTTCGGGAGGAGTCCGAAGCTCGTACAGTCAACAACACTGTGCCCGAGTCGAGGCATATCTACTGAAGGCAGCACAACGCTTCCGAAAAGAGTGTTTTAGCCCAATGTATTTTTACTTATTCTTGTTTTTACATTTTGCTCTAAAAAAGACAATACAAGAAGGTACAACCTTCAGTCCAATGTAATAAGGCTATGATTACACCATTGAGTGTAACAAGTGCGGCTCACAAACCTCTAAAGTCGTTCCTAAAGGAATGCAGAGTAAGTCACAAACCTCCAAAGTCGTTCCTAAAGGAACGCAGCGTAAGTCACAAAGCTCCAAAGTCGTTCCTAATGGAATGCAGAGCTTGAATGCCACCTAAGTCAAAGGTGAAGAAGCTCCAAAGTCGTTCCTAAGGGGATGCAGACCTTCAATGCCACCTAAGTAAAAGGTGAAGAAGCTCAAAAGTCGTTCCTTAGGGGATGCAGTACTTAGCTCTAAAGTCGTTCCTAAGGGAATGCAGAGCTAAAATACCACCTAAGTAAAAGGTGAAGAGACTCCAAAGTCGTTCCCAGGAGGATGCAGAGTCTTGGTCTGTATTCATGTGGTTTTTTACCTTCGGCACAAATAACATTTCGCAACATACCATCATATCATATCGCATAGCATCGCATCATACATCATTCTACATCGCTAAAGAGCCGTGGAGAAACAAGGAAAAGTTGCTCCTTTGAAAAAGTTGGCTAGATTATGAAAGAACATACTATAGCACAAGATATGCCTTCGGTAGATAAATTTTCGCACTGGAGGTTAATCTTCGTCAGCATTGACATAAGGAGAATCTTTTTCTTCGTGAAGCATGAAAAGAAGGGAGGGTGTTTTTTCGCCAGCGGCTCAAAGAACGGTACGTACGAAGGTTTCATGTCACGGAACCTCCCAAGGTATTAGGCCCACCTACAAATGTCCTTGTCCTAAGGACCTCGAACAACCCTGTAGATGCGCATAATCACTCAACAAGTTCGGTCATCTGTATCATCATCATCATATCGCCCAAGAGCGCATCACCCATCACGTAGACATTACACACATAGTCGGAGCAAAGAATAAGCGGAAGTGGATTACAATAACTTAATTTACATTCATAAAATATAGGGAGAGTATTTATTACAATACTGGGTGTCTGAGTGCATAACATAATATTATATATCAGGGAGGTAAAACATCCTCCCACCAACAAAGTTCACTTATTTGCTTCCTCCTTTGGCACCACCTTCGAGCAAAAACAGCAAAACTCAGTTGTTTCATCACCTACAACAACATGGGTTCGAAAACCCTGAGTATGGAGTGTACTTTCGCAAGTCTTACCCGACAAAGGAAAAGACTCTCAAGGATATGCTGGCTTGTGGGATTCAAGGTAAGCGTAGCAAGATTCAATGACTCTGTTTGCAGAAATGCTTACTAACAGTGGATCCTTAAAAATCCAGTTTTATTATCAGGATAAGTCAATACCTGTATCTAGAGTTCTTTCTATCCTAGTTCAAGCACTTAACCTATGCTAGCTGTCTTTTATCAACCCTTCACTTTACTGGATTGCTACGTGTAGGGCAGTGACCAAGTCTTCATGTCCGAGAAGTAGCGGCGATTCGAATCAATTAATACCCAGTTGGGGATCTCCAACCACACGACATATGTAGCACTAAACCCTTACATATGTCAACTCGCCACCGGGTTTCTCAGACCAGAACGGGTTCACACCAACCGAGAGCACAAATACACCATCATCCAACCTCTTGCCACGGAGGGTACACACTACTCTCGCCATCTCTCCACTCCCATTGTGTGGTGGCCTTTTTGGTATTGGCCAGTTAAAAGGTCCTCAATCATCAAGCCTACATCGACACGGTCCTTAATCAACTTAGATGGAGACACTACACCGAGACTTTCTTCTCGTGCAAGTCACCCGCCCGGTCTCGTCTTTATCATTTACAACCCAAAGTTTGGTACCTGACAGTGGTACATCTTTGCCGATGTTGAACCCATCACGACCATGATGGATTCACCATCAAGTCTTTTCTTTGAAAACTTCCCATCCCATATGAAGCGTCATCTTTGTTTAAAACAAAACATTTTGTTTTCTAAGGCAAGACTAAGCACCAGAAAACTTTTAAATAAAACATGTATCAAGGAATGGTAAACAGTTCCAAGAAAGGAAATGCAGCAATTGTTTAGCACTCAACTCTTATTACCTAATGCATCATCTCAAGTGATAAAGAGTTTAAAACAACAAGGAAAGGTGAAAATGCACCGGGGCTTGCCTTGTGTTGTAGGAGGCTTAGGGTCTGTCCCACAGATGTCAAAATAGAAGTTGTTCTCGATAGGTGGAATTTCAGCTTGCGAGGCAACTTCTTCTTCGACTACCACTTCTTCTTTGTTTTCTATACATAACAATACATATACATGAATGCTTTTGTGATGCTATGAATATGCAGTTATAATAGAAACACACTAAGTTGTATCTTGAATACAACTTTCCTTCACGGTACCCACTAGACACTAGAGTTGCCTAGGCTAGTACTCTATTAGGATTAGGCAATTAAACCCTAGGAAGCTAGTGCCTTAGGTTTGGGACCAAACAATGTCCAAAGCATGCCAAACTTTCCCCAAGGGCTTTAATCATTAAACCAAGCTTACCCAAAAGTTTTATTATTTTTGGAGCTACCAAATTAATTCTAAAATTCTAAAAGGCTAGGTTTAGACATCTTTAAATGCTAAATAATTCCTGGTTTGGACTAAAAATCTTGAAACTATTTTTATTAAATACTAGATGAATTTAGGAGTCTAGTAAAATTGGTCCCATACTTTTACCATTTTTCTAGAATTTCCTATAAATTTCCAAGTCTGACAGAAAAAGGAAAAATAAAACAAATGAATAGTACTGGGCTGAATTCAGCCCGAACCGGCCCACGACCAGGCAATCGCGCCCGCGCTGGACAAATTGCACAGAGCACCCCGACTATTTGAAAAACAATTAAAGAATCCCTACGTACAATTCACATATCTCACTGACAGTTGCGCATACAGCCCTGGGTTTCTTTTTCTTCTCCAACTCAAGCCATGGCGATGGAGCGCTCGCCCGTCGGCCATCTCCTCATTGTAACTTGCCACAAATGGAGATGACGGTCGAAACCAAGCATCAGATCGCCATCCCTGAGCTCAAGCGAGTCTAGGCCATGCTTTAATCGAGCTAATTCGACCCGGAGTTCCCTTGCCCACGATAACGGCGCAACCCGAGGACGGACCGAGGTGTTCTCGACGATTCAACGCGGTCTAGTTCAATCAATCGAGCCTACAAGCAACATGAGACTCAAAGGATGCTAGAACACGAAGCAGAGAAGTGCGAATCAACCTATGGATGGCTGGCCACGGCGAGATGCCAACAGTGGCAATTTTGGCCGATTTGGGGGGAAAACCCAAATTCACGGTCTACGGTGCCTAATCAGGGGTGAGGGTTGGTGCTCGAGGTTCGTAACAAACTAGAAGAGCACACTGAACACTCAATTTATAGAGACCACTCAAAGGTTTCGCGAATTTGAGATGGGATGAACTTGTGGTCGGAGTAAAGGTGAGTCACTGGAGCGCAGCTACCGTGGCGCTCAACGAGGTGAAGACCCAGGCGGTAAACGGGTTGTCCACTGTGATGTCTTGCGACAGGATAACAAGCGTAAGCATGTGGCACAGCTACAAAGGGCGGTGAACTCCAGTGAGGACACTTCGACCGACCGCGCGGCAAGTGGCGCGGTGAACAGTCCGGTGATAAGGTTCCAACTCTTCCCTGCGATGAGATCTTTCACCGCCCGTCGTTATCTGCACACCAGGGCACACGAATCGCGACGCCGGCGAGGATCGTGGCGCGAAGTTCACCAGTGGCACGTTCACTGCATCTGAAGATCTTCTCGTTCACTGTAACATCAGGATCTTCTTCATTCTGTCTGACAGAGCATCTTCAGGGGTGTTTTTCTTCGATTTCTATGTGATAAGCTACCGACCGGATTACAGCAAAGTTATTCACCTATATACCAGCTCCAATTCGACCATAGGAACCTTGGTCATTTGCTCACTCGATCAAGCTTAAATCGACTCCAAAGTTCATCAGAGTTCACTATCAACCAAGTTTCAGTCTTTAGTGGTGACTGATAGTCCGACTTTAGACCCAATTATCTCCCATTTTCATATAGCATCAAGGCTTAGTCTCTTAATCAAAATTATACTCCTAACATGGCTCTACAAGTTTGATGTATTGACCTAGGGCAAAACCTTTATGGATTAAGAAATACATAGCTCCAAACTTGGCCTAATTACACTGATTTTTCAGAGTTAACCACATAGATGCCCTTGAGGTTTTTTTGCAATTAAGTCCAATTTGCTCCACATCACTTGGAAATCCTCCAATATAAAAGTTGTTTGGTTTTTTATGTTCTACCACTTTGATATATACACTTTGGTCCAAAAGTGCCTAGAAATTAAAATCACCATATAGGCACAAATTAGGGTTTATAGGGTTCCATTAGGGTTTTGGGGTGCTTTAGGGTTTTTGTGCCACTCAAATCCATAAAACTTAATCTCTTGTGAACATTTCCAATAGCTTTTGAGGTACTACTCAATTTGGCTTCACTTTTATCCATATGCCCTAATTTCAGGGTTAAGTACCCTTTTCTAGGGTTAAGAACACTTCAAATCACCACATCACAACTTGTGTTGATGTTTTAGCCTAGTGAATGAATTCTAGGTGTAACAAACATAATGACTTGTCAGTGCATATGATGTTATGCTCAAGTTTTAGTTCTAGTAACACCAGGGGTGTTACATTTCATGAATCACAAAGAAATATATTACATTACCACACATACAAACACTTAATTTTTGGTTCTTACAAAGAGACGAAGGCCATGTACAAACATTAAACTCTTAAATATACATAGTTTTAATCTTATTTTAGCACTTTTTCAGTGGCATCATTCAGCAGTTTGTTGACAGCTTTGGCAACAGCTTCATTAGCAATTTTAGTTATATTTAATGTTTTCTTAAAGGCTGGGTCAGCTTCGGGGTTGAATGGCTCCGGAGGGGGTGAAAGTTCAGCTGCATTGTAAAAAATGTTGGTTAATTCCGAAGCTGAAAACGAATGCCTAAGCTAAACCTCAGTAAAGGTACTTATAAGCCTTTCACGTTCGGTAGCTTCTTTAGCTTGTTTGGCTTCTTCCTGAGCGTCGTGAGATTCTTTTTCATTTTTTCTAATAGCTTCATCAGCTATCTCACGGCCGCCCTTCATCCACACCTCGGAGTAAAATTTCCCACCTAGTGTAGAAGCTTTGGCCAAAGGATCTTTAATATCATCCACCGAAAAAACAAATCCTGGCTGAGCTACAGCCTTGGCGTGTTCGCAGCCAGCTTTTTCTAAGATTGACGTGGCCCCCCGTGCACTAGCAAAGGCGCAGAAATCTCCTCGGTCACTTAAAATCTCATCAAAAGCTTCGACTTCTCCGCTGATCCACTGGACAACTCCATCAGGGTCACCACAGATGAATTTTTGCTCAGAAGAATATGCCCCAACCCTGGCGTAGCTGTCCTTCAATTTCTTGGCGCATTCCAAGGATATTTCATAACATTTTTCTTTCGAAGCCTGAAGCTCATCGGCGTTCTTTTCTACACTTGACCGTTCGATCTCGCAAATCTCATGTTTCACTGCCTCGACTTCAAATTTTTCGGCTGCTTCAGCAACTTTCTTTTTCAGCTCTTCCACTTCAGCTTTATGAGCTTCAGCTTGCTCAGCAAGACTAGCCTCGTTAGATTTCAGCTTCTCTACCAAGGAAAGTAATATTCTATCTTTCTCAAGAGCTTCATTTCTCAACAATATAACTTATGAACGAAGGTTTCCAAGAGCTATTTGGCAGCTCTCATCCTCTGCATCTTTTTGGGCTTTCAAAGCCTTGCTTAAAATCAAGCCCTGGAAAACGAAGAGTGAACACATAGTGACCATAAGAAAAATCACAAAAATAGTTTGTCATAACACAAATGGCGGAATGACAAATCGAAGTATACGCACCTTCAGGCTGTTGTAGGTGAGGCTATATACAAGCAGATCTTTGGTCATCGCAGACAAGCCGAGTTCGAGCTTCGAATACCCCATATGAGCCATCATTTTGCGAGAAACATCGATCTCCTTACCATCAGGTAGACAGTAGAGGAAATCATCATCATTATCCCCTCCATATACCAAGGTTCCATGGGGGTACTTCAGCTCTTTAGTGTAATGCTCTGTTTTGACAGCTTGCTCTGCTGATAGTTGCTTCCCCGAAGCATGTCGAATAATAAAGTTCAAACCATCCTTGGAAGGTGCTTCGGGAGCAGGTGCCAAGGGTTTCTCGGGAAAACTTTCTTTCACAAAACCTTTTGGTGTAGTTTTCGAAGGTCTAGCTTCGGCAGAAACTTCTGAGGGTCTAGCTTCAGAATTAGTCTGCGCCATTCCGGCCTCGTCAGATTTCTTTGAAACTTTAGCCTCCGAGCAACTTGAGTCAATTCGTATATTACTTGCCTATGCTACTTACCATGGCTTTAAGTTGTATCAAATGGATGTGAAGAGTGTCTTCCTAAATGGTCCTATCAAGGAAGAGGTGTATGTTGAGCAACCTCCCGGCTTTGAAGATAGTGAGTACCCTAACCATGTTTATAAGCTCTCAAAGGCGCTTTATGGGCTCAAGCAAGCTCCAATAGCATGGTATGAATGTCGGCGATACTTTCTTATCACTAATGGCTTCAAAGTTAGAAAAGTTGACCCTACTCTCTTCACTAAAACTATTGCCAAATACTTGTTTATATGCCAAATTTATGTTGATGATATTATATTTGGGTCTACTAACAAGTCAACTTGTGAAGAGTTTAGTAGGATAATGATACATAAATTCGAGATGTCAATGATGGGGGAGTTAAAGTATTTCCTTGGATTTCAAATCAAGCAACTCTAAGAAGGCACCTTCATCAGCCAAACCAAGTACATTCAAGGTATACTCAAGAAGTTTGGAATGAAAAATGCCAAACCCATCAAAACACCCATGGGAACAAATGGGCATCTCGACCTCGACACAGGAGGTAAATCCGTAGATCAAAAGGTATACCAGTCGATGATAGGTTCGTTACTCTATTTATGTGCTTCACGACCGGATATTATGCTTTCCGTATGCATGTGTGCAAGGTTCCAGGCAAATCCTAAGGAAGTTCACCTTAGGGTCGTGAAAAGAATCATGAGATATTTAGTTTACACTCCTAAGTTTGGGCTTTGGTACACCAAGGGATCTACCTTTGATTTAATTGGGTATTCCGATGCTGATTATGCTGGATGTAAAATTGATAGGAAGAGCACATCAGGGACTTGTTAGCTTCTGGGAAGATCCCTGGTGTCTTGGGCTTCAAAGAAACAAAACTCAGTAGCTCTATCCACCGCTGAAGCTGAGTATATTGTTGCAAGCCATTGTTGTGCACAATTACTCTAGATGAGCCAAACCCTCAGGAACTATGGCTACAAATTAAGCAAAGTCCCTCTCCTATGTGATAATGAGAGTGCAATCCGCATGGCGGATAATCCTATTGAACACAGCCGCACTAAGCACATAGACATCTGATATCACTTTCTGAGAGATCACCAACAAAAGGGGGATATTGAAATTTCTTATGTTAGCACTCACAACCAATTAGCCGATATCTTCACCAAGCCCCTGGATGAAAAGACTTTTAGCAAGCTTAGGAATGAGCTAAACATCTTAGATTCTCAGAACTTTGATTGAAACATTGCACACATTGCTCATTTATATACCTTTGATCATGTCTCTTTCATTTGGTACAAATGCATATTTCTTATTCTTCTTGTGCCAAGGCTAAGAATAATGTGCTTTCAAGTATATTTCTATGATTAGTCTTAGATTGAAAGGAAAATGGAGTATTCGGCAAAGGCAAGGCTTCCACTCCGACTCTGAAGGCATCATTTATCCTTTGCCTTTACTCATAAAAATCTCAATTGCTATGACCTTTCAATTCATACACTTTAATTACAAAGGAGAGAATTCAAAGGGCCCTCAAGATTCATGGTTTTTGTCGATTAATGCCAAAGGGGGAGAAAGTATTAGGCCCAAAGCAAAAGGACCGCACCACCATTTTTAAATTTTCAAACAAACTAAAGGAAGCAATCCATTTTTAAATTTTCAAAAAAACTAAAGGAAGAAATTATTTCAATTGGTATTTCAGTTAGTCTCAAAATTTTCAATTTGTATCTCATTTGGTTCAAAATTTCACTTAGTATAAGAATTTCAATTGGTATAAGCTCATTTGGTATCTGCTTCAAAAATGGAAATCATTTCAAAAACCCTCTTGACAACTAAGAGGAGAATCTCTTCAGGGGGAGCTTTAATTTAGTGAAAGGAAAAGCATTTGAAACAGGGGGAGAATTTCAAATCTTGAAAATGCTTCTTGAAATCATATTCCTATACCTTTGGCTATTTGCAAAAGAATTTGAAAAGATTTTTCCAAATGATTTGCAAAAACAAGCAAGTGGTGCAAATGTGGTCCAAAATGTTAAATAAAAGAAAGCAATCACGTTTATTCTTAGACTTATGTAGAAAGTCTTTCAATTGGTTTAAATATAAGTAACCTATGCACATCTATCACAATTGCAAACTAGTTACATTTTTACACTCTATATTTGCTTTGGTTTGTGTTGGCATCAATCACCAAAAAGGGGGAGATTGAAAGGGAAATGGGCTTAATCATTTCCTATAATCGATTTTGGTGGTTGACGTCCATCACAAACCACGTGCACTAATTAGTTTGCCAAGATGTCTTTTATCTCAAGTGCATAAGGTTCAACATAAACCAATAAATAAATTAAATTGGGGACTCAAATAAATTTGGAGCAAAGACCTGTATTGGTGCTGCCAAGTGGCGCACCGGACATTGTCCGGTGTGCATCAGACACTGTCCGGTGCCCCAGGCCGAGCACCACTCGAACATGCCACTCTCGGGTTTTCTAGGGGGACGCTCCGCTATAATTCACCAGACTCTCCGGTGAGCCAACGGAGCAACAGTAACCTAGCGCCAATGGTCGATTATAAAAGGTGAACAGTGCAAGTCAGAAGTCAGAGCAGAAAGTCAGAACACACCGTACATGTCCGGTGTGCCACCGGACTGTCCGGTGCAGCTATAGGACAATGGACAGCTCCCCCGCTCACAGCTCGGGGGAAGCTGATCCCTTGCAGACTGGGACTCAGGAGCCCTCGGGAGAAGGATGACCGATCAGTCGGGGCTTCATTAACCCGAAAAAACTACGTTGTCCACCTCGCCCACCAAGGAGTGGACATAGATCGCTCGAAAGAAGGAAGTAAACATCCCGAGTCTGGGAAGGAGAGCACATCAAGCCACCTTTCCGATACCTCTACCCTCAAAGGAGGATAGGAAGAAGAACATCGTCGGGCCGGCTCCTTTCTACCCTGACATCCTCTTCATCTAGGGGAGATTGGAGTCAGCGCCCATCTCCGACGATGACCCTACCATTCAAGGGGAGGAACCTCCCCAGCGTGATGTCCGGCGACGAAGAAAAAATGTCGGAACGTGCGGCGACACAATGAAGCCGGGGAACGGGATCCAGCACAGCCCGTGTCTGTCACACCCGGTTCTAGGGGCAAAATCGAATGCATAGCATATATGGGCCAGGATCTATTTCCCACACATATGTTGACGTCACAAGTGTAATATACCAAAAGACAATGCGATAAAGGCATAAAGAGAGTAGAGTACTTTATTACATCATCTGAATCATTGTATTTTTAACAAGTATCAACATCAAAGTAGGGTGGAATTAAATATGGGCACTCTTCCACAGGAAGGTGACTGGCGCATCGTTAGACTTAAAACTCATCATCATCGTCAGCGAAGTCTTCAGCATCACCCTCTGATCAAAATATTACCAAGGGTGAGCTCAGTTATGGTCGGGGCTTAGCAAGTGGGGGAAATTAATGCAAGTTACAAGGTAGGCTATGGTTTTTAGTTGGTCAATATTTTATTAACAACATCTGTCTTACTAATAAGTGCGTATCCCAAATACCCCAATTAATCAAAGGTATAAGATTATATCAAAAACACTTAAGCGAAAATCACTTAAGCAAACCACTAGTAGATCATCAGATCATGATTTATTGTCCGTCTTTAAGTTCAATTATCATGTGAGGGTCCAGGTTGCTCTTAACCATGAGCACGACTGACATATCAGTTTTACACTCTGCAAAGGTGGTACAACTTTACCCACAAGCCATATATCCCATCTAGCCTAGGTTGATCGGACCCATAAACACTGCCGAGGTGAATGGCTAGGGATCCATTATGAGGCTTTCACAAAATGTCCTTAGTACAAAGCCACCCGCTAAGGTTTCCACGTCAGTATTGATGGCCCTCTGGGTGAGGTAACTTAGCCAAGACTACCACCCCATGTTAACATGAGCTGCCACGAAACCACTGCCGCCCCCTCTTGCCCATCTTTCAGGTAAGGTTGCTAGCACTAAGTCTATAGAGCTAATTACCAAAGCCAGAGCCATGATAGCACTCGTGGTTGCACTGTTATCCTGGGTGGTCACTCCATGTTCCATTTAACACAAAATGTTCTTGTTTAACCATCGGGTTAACAACATTGTTGGTCCTTGTTCTCAGATGCTATACACCAAGAACAAAGCAACACAATTGTTATTGATTAGGAACCTTCGTCCTTCGAAGCATTATTTCCCTTAGGATATAATGATCTCTAGATGAAGGTCACGAAGGACATACCTTTGTCATTTTAATGAGAGAAGACATGAAAAATGCGTATGAAACACAAAAAGAATATAAACAATTATTCCAAATCATTAGATTATTCATTTATTTATTTCATAAACAAGGATAAACATTAATAGTAATTATATTACATTTTGTACCTTCGGCTTGACAGAAGGTAAAAGAGCGGAAGTGACACAGGAGTGATTACAAGTCAGCGTGAACAGTACGGGGATAATGTTCATCTATTTATAGGCACGGGACACAGTCTAGACAAAATTACATACGTGTCCCTAATAACTAATTATAATCATAATACATGTTATCAGGGACTATGTAGTCTTTTCCTCTTTAAGTCGGTGCCATCCTTTGTCTTAGGCATGACACTATGCCGAAGCTCCTTCAATTGTAGCTTCGGTAAATATCTTCATGTGCCTGCTTGCATATCGTCCTGCCGAAGGTGTTTTTTGCTTAGAGGACCTTCGGCGGAGAAGAAGCCCCAACAAACATAAATAAACTTCATTTCTGGAACATAGTATCATTAAAAGAGTGACATCGTATTCATCAAGTTGAGTAATAGCAAACATTGCTAAGCAAAGCATTTATCCCGGGGTAATTCAAAGAATAGGGTTGTTATTCTAGGAAATCCTTATTTAGGCAAATCCCATCAAATTATGCAATATATCCAAAAAGTAAACATTATTATATGCATTACTTGGGTACAAATAGAATATGATGAGGGAGAATCCACTTGCCTTGCTCGAAAGTGTCTTGTGGGTCGTCCTCGAACGAGTTTGGTTCGTCTACCTCACAGTCAACTTCTAGCATCGATTTGCGTATGTACATACAAAAAGAATACGTACGCCAAATAAATAAACATACACCATTACAGGAGTAACCATTCACCATTACATACACATTCATACATCACACTTATTATACTTATAAATACGTCTTAAAGCGTAAATACTTATTAATCATTATGACTACTACCGCGAGCCATTATTGGTGAAAATATGAGTCAGTGATTATTACACTAGTTTTATCTAGTATAATATAGATAAACATGTATTAACAAACTTTATGAAAAATAATTGTTAATTATTTTCTTTACTACTAATAATAGACTTTTAAGTTTTATCCCTTTTATTTCTAAATAGAAATAATATGTATAGCTAAAAATTGTTTATTTATAATTCTTCTAACATTAATATTCTAAGAATTAATGTAAATTACTAATCGGACTTTTATAATATAGATGAAAAAAATTCTAAGAAGACAAAATCCACTCCTGAGCCGAAGGCGACAGTTTCAAAAAAGAGGAAAGCTGAAGCTCCGGAGCCGAAGGTAACTGAGGCAACAGAAGAGACTCCTTCAACACCTCCTGCTGCTGAGTCCTTGCCCATCAAGCTGCTAAGTCCTCTGGGACCAGAACTGACAAAACTTTTACAGAAGAAGGATCAACCCTCGGACGTAAAGGAGAATACTGAGGGTCAGAAAAAGCGAAGAATTGTTAATGTCATGCAAGCTATTGAACGGACACCACCTCTGACCTCGGTGTCCAAAAAAGTGCCTGTTGCAAGTACCGATGCCACTACCGAAGCTGAAACCTCTACTGAAGCTGCTGCTGCTGCCGGAGCTGCCGATCTAACAACTACACTGTCAGGAATTGACAAAATCCTTTTGGATATGGCTACAGAAGAGACAGCTGCAGCTGCAGAGAAGGTCATGGCCGTAGTGCCTGACAAAGGAAAAAAGATTGCTGATGCTACTTCAGAAGAAAGTGATTTTGACCTTCGAAACCTGGTGGGTCAAGAATTGTCCAAGGCTGAGAAGAAGGAGCTACAGGAATATGGGATATCCTGTGGCTATCAGCCAGGGGCTATGCTTTTTGTCGGAATTGACGAAGAATCCTTAGGATGTATTCATGATTGTGCCGGGGCAAAAATAATCGGCACTCTATCAAATAGTGTTGGTTTTTCGAAGCTTGAATCTCATATAAGCGGCTACCGACGACAACATATCGTCAGCAGTCTCTTTTACTCCAATTTCAAGGTAAGATTCCTTTTGCCTAAACTTGTGTTATCCATGTGATATTAGAATTTTCTGAAGTTAGTCTATTTCCACAGAGTATGCTACTAAGTAAAGCATTGAGGATGCAACAAGACCTCGAAGACAAGAAAAATGAGATCATAATCGAGGGCTTGGAGAGTAAGATTAAGGATTACAAAGCTTCTCTTGAGAAAAAGGACATCCTGCTTCAAGCAATGGAGGGCTCCCTGCGGAGATTCAAGCTGAAAATGCTAAGCTAAACGAAGAGCTTCTCCAAACTCAAACAATCTTAAAAAAAGAAATCGGAGTGCTTCAAACAAGAGAAGAAAGAACTGCAAGCAAAATATGAAGCCAAAGTTGATAAAAACTCAAAGCTACAAGAATCTCTGAGGGACCTTCAGAACATATGTTTGGAATTTGGCAATCACTGCTTGCAACGGCTAAAAGGAGTCTTCAGCTCGGTTGGGGCCAGCTCTGAAGATATTACCCCTTCGGCTGAAGACATATCAGATACCTTCAAGCACATTGAAAATGAAGTCGATGCACTTGATGAAGTGATAATTGAGCACGGTGATTTTTGTGCTTTGTTAGGTTCTCGCGGCACAGCTGCTACATTCTTGAAGGCTGGATGCACGCATGCAAAGATAGTGAATAAGACAACCTTCATCCTATCACTATCAGACCTTATAAAAATCCCTGGTGAAGCTCAAAGCATCGGAAATAGATTCATCACTCAGATTTGGGCTAAAGGCGGACGAGAGTAAGCTGGAGACGAAGCTCGAAGTCTGCTCAAACCAGTACGAAACTTATACCTGTTGCTTGCCTTGATTCTTATAATCACTTTTACCTTATACCATTGTTTTGTCTGCAGGATGGTGGTGCCGAAGGTTAATAGCCCGGAGCACATTCCGAAGGTTGCCGAGATGAAGCTTCCTTTTGTGCCTTCCTGTATAGAACTTAGGAAATGTTTTGCATTATTTTTGCAAAAAATTGTAATCGAGAGTTAAACTCAATCCTGTATACATTTGTCCATACCTTGTAATATAATTTTACCTTTCCATCCATGTACGAATTGCTTTGTTGTGGCCAAAATTCGTGTATCCTTTGAGCCCAAGGCGAAAAACACCTTCCCTTCTTTTCGTACACATCGAAGCATTTCTTTGTATAAAATGTCTGTATTTATGTTTGAAACGAAGCTTCTTCGTGTTCAACGAAGCACTTTGTCGCTGAAGCCGGGCTGTTTCTGTTCGTGCTTTATGTCATGATGATGATGATCCTACAAATGTCTAATGAATGTTTGTATGAATGCAATGAATGATGTAATGTAATATGCAAATGTATGACTCAAACGCACACGAAGCCACACCTAGACTCTGCATCCCTTTAGGAACGACTTTTGAGTCTTTAAGCTTTGCATTCCCTTAGGAACGACTTTGTAGCTTCTTCACCTTATATTTCAGTGGCATTTAAGCTTCGCATCCCCTTAGGAACAACTTTGGAGCTTCTTCACCTTCTATTTCGGTGGCATTTAAGCTCTGCATCCCCTTAGGAACGACTTTGGAGCTTCTTCACCTTCTATTTCGGTGGTATTTGGCTCTACATTCCCTTAGGAACGATTTTTGAGCTTCGGGACTTACTCTGCGCTCCCTTAGGAACGACTTTTTGTAGCTTCGGAACTTACTCTGCGGTCCCTTAGGAACGACTTTTTGTAGCTTCGTCATTCTTGAAGTGATTTCAGCTCTGCATCCCCTTGGGGACGACTTTTGAGCTTTTCCCTGTTCTCTTTTTGCACTCGATGGTGCAGGCTCTGATATTACATATTACATTCTGGGGGATTTTGGCCCTTGTATTGCATAGGGCTAAATAAGAATAAAAAATTACAAACTATGGCCCCATTGAAAACCTTTCTCCCCTCCTGAAAGGAAAAGGGTGCCATAGGAAAATAGAGAAGATTACATCAATTACACATAATACCGCCGAAGCTCATCCGCATTCCAAGATCTGGGTATGTCGTTGCCGTCCATATCCTTCAATCTGTAAGAACCGGGTCTTGACGAAGATACCACCAGGAAAGGACCTTCCCATTTCAGCTGTAGTTTGCCCACTATATCTGGGTTGGCTACTCTCCGAGGCACCAAATGACCTGGCTTGATATTTTTCAATCGAACTTTCCTATGACACCATTTTATTGTTTTGGCCTGATACTTATTGATGTGTTATATGGCCTGAAGTCTGGTCTCTTCTATAGTGTCTTTTGTTATTTGAGAATCGGCTTCGTCCTCCGCTAAAGCTGTGGTTCTTATTGATCCTGTCTTTGCTTCTTCGGGTGTTATTGCTTCGTCGCCAAACAGGAGCTTGAAAGGTGTAAAACCTGTTGACCTTGAGACAGTTGTGTTATGGCTCCACACCACTTTTGATCAACTCATCTGGCCACTTTCCTCTAGGCTGATTGAAGATTAACTTCATTATTCCTGCCATTATAATTCCATTTGCTCTCTCTACTAACACATTTGATTCTGGATGCCTTACTGATGCAAAATGAATTTTTGTACCAACTCGGTCACAAAAATCTTTGAATGTTTCAGCATCAAATTGAGTTCCATTGTCAACGGTTATTGCCTTCGGCATGCTGAAGCGACAAACAATATTTTGCCAAAAGAATTTATGTACTGTGGCCGAAGTTATTGTGGCTAAGGGCTTTGCTTCGATCCACTTAGAAAAATATTCCACTACTACGACGACATATCTCAAATTTTCTCGTGCTGGTGGAAGTGGACCTAACAAATCCAGACCCCACCTTTGCAGTGGCCAAGTTGGTTGTATTAGCTAGGTTAAAGATGAAGGTTGTTTCTTGTCTATTGCACATTTTTTACAATTTTCACGGTTTTGAACCAAGTCTGCAGCATCCGAAGCTGCCTTCGGCCAGTAAAATCCTTGTCTAAAAACCTTCCCCAGCAAAGGCCTAGACCCAATATGAGACCCACATAATCCTGCATGCATTTCCTTCATCAATTCTTAACCTTTGGCTCTAGACAAGCACTTGAGTAATGGAGAGCAGACTCCATATTTATATAACTCCCCTTCTATGATTACATATGGTCTTGTTCTTGCTTCCATTCTTTTATTGTAAACTTCGTCATCCGAAAGACAGTTGCCTTGGAGGAAAGATATAATTTCAGTCCTCCAATCTTCACTATGTACAGGTGATATTGTAAGTACTGCTATCTCCTTAAGTTCGACTCAAGGTGCTTTTATTGTTTCAAAGAATACTTCTGAAGGCAAAGGGAGCCCATGTGCTGCTGACTTAGCTAGCAAATCTGCATGCTCATTCCCCCCCCTTGGGATATTTTTTACAGAAAATCCTTCAAAAGAAGCTTCCAATCTTCGGACTGCATCCAAATATTTTTCAAGCTTCGGATTCGTTGCCTTGCTGCTTTTGTCCACGTGGCCAGAAATAACTTGGGAATTAGTTTTGAGGATTGCCCTTCTTATTCCCATTGCCTTTAGCTTCCGAAGCCCTAAAAGAAGAGCTTCGTACTTGGCAATGTTATTTGTGCAACTAAAGTCCAACTTTACTGCATAACATGTCCTAACTTTAGAGGGCGCTACTAGAACAGCAGCTGCTCCTGTGCCGAAGGTTCCCCAAGAGCCGTCACAGAATACCATCCAGGCTTCGGCATCTTTTGTTGCTTCTTCTCCCTGAGCCCCTGGCGTCCAATCAGCAATGAAATCTGCTAACGCCTAAGATTGAATTGAGGATCTGTGTACATAATCAATGGTGAATTCATTAAGCTCTGCAGCCCATTTTCCAATTCTTCCTGTAGCTTCTCTGTTTCTCATTATATCCTTCAGAGGTTGTGATGAAGGCACTATTATATGATATGCTTGAAAGTAATGCTGAAGCTTCCTGGAGGCCATCAACACAGCATACAATACCTTCTCCAATTCTGTGTAATTTTTCTTTGATAAACTGAGTACTTCGGAGACGAAGTATACTGGTGCTTGTCTTTTTACTTGGCCATCTTGCTTCTCTTGTACAAGTGCCGCACTGACTGCAGAATGGGAGGCAGCCACATACAGGAGTAACGGAGTTCCTGATGAAGGTGGAATTAGAGTTGTCAAGTCTATCAGATATTGTTTTAACTCTTCGAAGGCTTTCTGCTGAGCCAGACCCCACTGAAAGACTTTGGCTGACTTTAGTATTTCAAAGAATGGTAAGTTTCTCTCTGCTGATCTTGATATAAATCTATTCAACGATGCCAGCCTTCCTGCCAACTGTTGAGCCCCCTTCTTTGAATTTGGCGGTTCCATCCGAAGGATAGCTTCGATCTTGCTTGGATTAGCTTCGATACCCTTTGTTGATACCAGACAGCCAAGAAACTTGCCCTTCCTCACTCCAAAAACACACTTTTCTGGGTTCAACTTGAGACCAGCTTGCCTAAAATTGGCAAACGTCTCTTGCAAATTGGCAACATGATTTTCTTGTTTTGTGCTTTTTACTATGATGTCATCAACATAAGTTAGCACATTCCTGCCTATTTGAGAGTGAAGAACCTTGGTAGTCATTCTACTGAAGCTTCCTCCAGCATTTTTAGCCCCTCGGGCATCCGAAGGTAGCAATAAGTACCACTATGAGTTATGAAGCTTGTCTTTGGCTCATCCTCAGACATTTTTTAGCCCCTCGGGCATCCGAAGGTAGCAATAAGTACCACTTCTCTGATAACACCGGCACTAAGAAGTCCCTTTACTTTATTTCAAGCCCCTTCGGCTTTATCCTCAGACATTTCCCGAAGTCTCTGCTTTCTTGGCCTGAAAGATGGATCCACATTAAGTGAATGCTCAATGACATCTCTAGTAACACCACATTCAAGCCCCTTCGTTACCTGTCCAAGCGAAGACATCTTTGTTGTTGAACAAAAACCTTAGCAAAGTCTTTTCTTGTTCACCAGATAACTGAGATCCCAGCAGTACCTTTTGGTCTACTATGTCTTCACACAGGAGCATAGGCTTTGGCTGATCCGCTGAAGCAGCCTTCTCTCTTTTGTGCTTGTATTGCTGATAAGCTTCGGCTTCATCTATGTTATGGATAGCCTTTGAATCCGTCCAGCTCCCTTCGGCCTTCCTGGCAGCTTCTTGAATCTCGTGAACAGCAATGAGCCCTTGTTCCGAAGGTATCTTCATGCATAGATATACTGGATGAAGAATGGCTTTGAAGGCATTGAGCGTCCCTCAACCAATGATGGCATTGTATGGATACTCCATATCAACGATGTCAAAGACAACCTGTTCAGTTCTTGTGTTATGGACGTAACCGAAGGTAACTGACATTGTTATTTTGCCAAGTGCCACAATATGTCTTCCTCCGAAGCCACAAAGAGGGTGTGTTGCATCATGTATCTTGTCTTCTGGCTCTTGCATCTGTCTGAAAGCCTTCGCAAAGATGATGTCCGCTGCACTGCCTGTGTCAACCAGAACATTGTGGACCAGAAATCCCTTGATGACACAAGATATAACCATGGCATCATTGTGAGGATAATCTTTAAGCTGAAGATCTTCCTAGGAGAAGGTAATTGGGATGTGAGACCACTTGGATCTGATGAAGGGTCCTTGCACCCCAACATGTTGCACTCTTCTTTGTGCTTCCTTCTTCTGCTTCTTGTTGGCTAGCTCTAAGCTTGAACCACCTGTGATTGGGAGCACCAACTTCGTGACCGAAGGTGCTACAGCTTGGTTGTTGTACAAAGCCATCGTCACAACAGTGGAAGTGAGTTCACCGGAGGTGGGTGCCAATGTTGGTCCTTGTTCTCAGATGCTATACACCAAGAACAAAGCAACACAATTGTTATTGATTAGGAACTTTCGTCCTTCGAAGCATTATTTCCCTTAGGATATAATGATCTCTAGATGAAGGTCACGAAGGACATACCTTTGTCATTTTAATGAGAGAAGACATGAATAAAGGCGTATGAAACACAAAAAGAATATAAACAATTATTCCAAATCATTAGATTATTCATTTATTTATTTCATAAACAAGGATAAACATTAATAGTAATTATATTACATTTTGTACCTTTGGCTTGACAGAAGGTAAAAGAGCGGAAGTGACGCAGGAGTGATTACAAGTCAGCGTGAACAGTACGGGGATACTGTTCATCTATTTATAGGCACGGGACACAGTCTAGACAAAATTACATACGTATCCCTAATAACTAATTATAATCATAATACATATTATCAGGGACTATGTAGTCTTTTCCTCTTTAAGTCAGTGCCATCCTTTGTCTTAGGCATGACACTATGCCGAAGCTCCTTCAATTGTAGCTTCGGTAAATATCTTCATGTGCCTGCTTGCATATCATCCTGCCAAAGATGTTTTTTGCTTAGAGGACCTTCGGCGGAGAAGAAGCCCCCAACAAACATAAATAAACTTCATTTCTGGAACATAGTATCATTAAAAGAGTGACATCGTATTCATCAAGTTGAGTAATAGCAAACATTGCTAAGCAAAGCATTTATCCCGGGGTAATTCAAGGAATAGGGTTGTTATTCTAGGAAATCCTTATTTAGGCAAATCCCATCAAATTATGCAATATATCTAAAAAGTAAACATTATTATATGCATTACTTGGGTACAAATAGAATATGATGAGGGAGAATCCACTTGCCTTGCTCGAAAGTGTCTTGTGGGTCGTCCTCGAACGAGTTTGGTTCGTCTACCTCACAGTCAACTTCTAGCATCGATTTGCGTATGTACATACAAAAAGAATACATACGCCAAATAAATAAACATACACCATTACAGGAGTAACCATTCACCATTACATACACATTCATACATCACACTTATTATACTTATAAATACGTCTTAAAGCGTAAATACTTATTAATCATTATGACTACTACCGCGAGCCATTATTGGTGAAAATATGAGTCAGTGATTATTACACTAGTTTTATCTAGTATAATATAGATAAACATGTATTAACAAACTTTATGAAAAATAATTGTTAATTATTTTCTTTACTACTAATAATAGACTTTTAAGTTTTATCCCTTTTATTTCTAAATAGAAATAATATGTATAGCTAAAAATTGTTTATTTATAATTCTTCTAACATTAATATTCTAAGAATTAATGTAAATTACTAATCGGACTTTTAATAACATAATCATGGTTATTATGACATAAACAAGTATTTTACTAATTCTAAGTAATTAAGTGCTATACTTATGAACACATTTATTCTAACTAGTAAAATTCTATTTTCATCTGACCGAAAATACGTGACCTAGTATTTTCTTCTACTTTCTTATATCAATGAAATTACACTTAAAACACTACTAACAATTATCGTTCATGTGCTAAAGAGAAATTAATCGTAAACATTTCTAGTATGAAAATCACCAAGTTAGTGACTAGTGACATAATTTGTTTTTGAAATATAAATTCATACACCTGTCAAAATATTGTTGCGAGGCTTGGTTACGACTACATGTATACATCAGAGAGTAGCACATAAGGTTTTTGGATCTCTTTTACATACATTTATAATGCAGAAAATACAGAATTAATTTCCAAACATTCGGAGGGCCAAAACGCAAAACAACTTTCTTCTACCTTGAGCTCTTGCTAGTGTGTAGGGAACTCGGCGAGCAGGGGAGGGCTCAGCTGGGTGCGGGGCACGGGAAGGGCTCAGCTGGGGGGTGCGGGGCGCGGCTTCGGTGAACTCCGGCTACGGCGGACGGCGGGGCGGACGGTCCGGCGACTTCGGCGAATGGCGAGAGCGCATGAGAGAGAGTGAGGGAGTGGGAGCGAGCTCGGGGAGGGAGAGAGATATCGGACCGGTCCTATTTATAGAGAGAGGGGAGGAGAGGGAGAGAGAGAGGGAGGCAGTAACGACGCCGACGGCTTCAAGCGCCATCAATGACTTTCTTTAATGGGAAGAACGTGGGGGAGGAGGGAGAGAAACGGGCATCAGTTTGTGGCCTGGCCGCATGGGGGAGGCGGACGGCCGCGGACCAGGGCGCGGGCGACCGGGCGCACGGCGCGCAGCGCGCGCGGCGTGGGCACGAGCAGAGCGGTGGCGGGGGGAAGGAGAGGAGGGAGGGAGAAGGGAGAGGGCCGCGGTGGGGCCCACCTGGCGGTGAGGAAGGGGAGGGTAATGGGGGGCGCGCGGGCGGCTGGGCCGTTAGTGGGCCGGAATGGCCGGTCGGCTAGGGTTTCTTTCTTTTTTTTTTCTTTCTCTCTTCTTTTTTATTTAAAATATAAATAAATATATTTAAAAATTCTAAAAATCATAATAATTATACCAAAATTATTTATAACTAAAGTATTTATTTTTGGACCAATATTTCTATATTAATTAATTGAATTTTCAATATAGAAGAAATTCTATTCAACATCCAAAAATCAAATATGAGCAAACAAAAGTATTCTAAATGTAAATAAAAATCAAACACTTGAAAGAAAATTCATTACCATATTTACAATTAATAAACTAAATGCATTATTTTTAGTTGATGGTTTTTATAGTGTTACAAACCTACCCCCTTAAAAGAATCTCGTCCTCGAGATTAAGGAACTTCTGAGAATAACTGGGGGAATTCTTCTCTGAGTTCATCTTCTCTTTCCCATGTGGCCTCATCTTCCAAATGATGACTCCACTGAACTTTACACATGTTGATAACTTAACTCCGTGTAATTCTGCGAGATGTTTCCAAAATTCTAATAGGGCACTCCGAATAAGTCAAATCCTCCTTAACATTTAGTTCTTCCATAGGTAATTGTTCTTCAGGTACTCTTAAGCATTTCTTAAGTTGTGACACATGAAATACGTCATGCACATCTGACAAACTATCGAGTAGCTCTAACTGGTACGCTACTTCACCTTTTCTTTCCAAAATCTTGAACGGACCAATGTAGTGAGGAGATAGTTTACCCTTAATCTTAAATCTTTTCATGCCTCTCATAGGTGACACTTTAAGGTATACGAAGTCTCCTACTTCGAATATCAACTCTCTTCTTCTATTGTCAGCATAGCTTTTCTGTCTCGACTGTGCTATTTTCAAATTCTCTCTAATAATCTGTACTTGCTTTTCTGCTTCTTGGAGAATTTCTGGGCCAAATACTTGACTTTCTCCGGTCTGATTCCAATAAAGCGGTGTTCTACACTTTCGTCCATAAAGTGCTTCAAATGATGCCATTTTTAGACTTGCCTGGTAACTAATGTTATACGAGAATTTTGCATAAGGCAAACTTTTATCCCAACTTCTACCAAGCTTTAGAGCACAAGCTCTTAGCATATCTTCCAACACTTGGTTTGTTCTTTCCATTTGCGGATGATAAGCTGAACAAAAGTTTAGCTTGGTATACATGGACTCATGTAGTCTTTTCCAAAAGCGTGAGGTAAATTGGGTTCCTCGATATGATACGATCTTCTTTGGCACTCCGTGCAGACAAACAATTCTTGACATGTATAACTGTACTAACTGGGCTCCGGAGTAAGTAGACTTCACAGGTATAAAGTGTGCCACTTTAGTCAACCTATCCACTATAACCCATATTGAATCATAGCCATCCCGAGTACGGGATAGTCCAACTATGAAATCCCTACTGATTTCTTCCCATTTCCATTTCGGTACTTTGAGAGGTTGTAGTAATTCTGCTGGTCTTTGATGTTCGGCTTTAACTCGTTGACACACGTCACATAGTGCAACATGAGTAGCCACATCTCTTTTCAAACCATACCACCAATACTTTTCCTTAAGATCCTGGTACATCTTAGTACTTCCAGGGTGAATAGAATAAGCGAATCATGGGCTTCTCTTAAGATAAGTTGGTGTAGGTGTTCAATTTCTGGTACACAGATTCTCTTTTTAAACCATACTGTGCCTTGATCATCTTCGGTGAAATCTGGGGCTTTTCCCAAACTAATTTGTGCCTTAATTTCCTTGATTTTCTCATCAGTCTCCTGTCCTTTACGAATGTCTTCTTCTAAAGTAGATTCAACTTCCATAACTGTTGCTTCCATATTATTGAGCATACCAAGGTTGAGTTGTTCCATCTCCCAGCACAATTCTTGTGACATCAAATGAGTAGTGATGCTGTTCACTTGACCTTTACGGCTCAAAGCATCAGCCACTACATTTGCTCTTCCTGGGTGATATTGTATTTCCAAATCATAGTATTTTATTAACTCAAGCCATCTTCTCTATCTTAGGTTGAGTTTTTTTTCTGCGTGAAGATGTATTTCAAGCTTTTGTGATCTGTGAAGATTTTGCACTTGCTTTTTCAATCATGTAGTGCCTCCAAACCTTCAAAGCGTGCACTACAGCTGCTAATTCCAAATCATGTGTAGGATAATTCTTTTCATGCTTCTGTAACTGCCTTGAAGCATAGGCAATCACTTTTCCTTCTTGCATTAACACACATCCAAGTCCTAGATGTGATGCATCACAATACACATCAAATCCTTTATGAATATCAGGCATAATTAACACTGGTGCAGTGGTTAGCCTTTCCTTTAATTCCACGAAACATTTCTGACATGCTTCATCCCACTTGAACTCTTTACCTTTCTCCAATAGTGAAGTAAGGGGTTTCACTATTTTGGAGAAGCCTTCGATAAATCTTCTGTAGTATCCTGCTAATCCAAGAAAACTTCTGATCTTGGACACATCTGTGGGTTGTTTCCAATTTAGTATTTCACTTATTTTATCGGGGAATACTTTGATTCCTTCATTGGTGATAATATGACCTAAGAAAGCAATTTCCTTCATCCAGAAATCACACTTCGAAAATTTCGCATACAACTGATTGTCGCGAAGCTTCTGTAGAACCAATCTCAGATGATCTTCATATGCTTCTTCATTCTGAGAGTATACTAGTATGTCGTCAATGAATACCACCACAAACTGGTAAAGCTATTCCATGAATACTTTATTCATCAAGTTCATAAAGTATGCTGGTGCATTAGTTAGCCAAAAGACATGACTAAAAACTCATATAGTCCATATCTTGTAGTGAAAGTTGTTTTGGGTATATATTCAGTCCGAATTTTTAACTGATGATAGCGTGATCTTAGATCTATCTTTGAGAATATTGTAGCTCCTCTCATATGATCAAACAGATCTTCAATCCAAGGTAACATGTACTTGTTCTTGATCGTTACTTCGTTCAAACTTCTATAGTCCACACATATTCTTCTTGAACCATCTTTCTTGTTCACAAATAGAACTGGGGCTCCCCATTATGATGAACTAGGGCGAATAAAACCTTTCTAGTAATTCTTCTATTTGTTTCTTCAGTTCAGATAAATCTTTGACATCCATTCGGTAAGCGCTTTTCGAAATGGGTGCGGTTCTGGGTAATAGTTCAATAGAAAACTCTATATCACGATCAGGTGGCATACCTAGTAATTCCTTTAGAAATACGTCTGGGTATTCGCACACTATCCTGATGTGCTCCAAAAATTTCTCTTCCAACTGATTCACCATTGTCTCTACTATTGCTAGCATACTGACATTGACTTCAATTCTTTCTCCTTGCGGACTGGTTAATGTAACCATCCTCTTAGCACAAGATATCACTCCATCATACTTGGTCAAGTAGTCTATTCCGAGTATCACATCGATACCACTTGATTCCAAAATTATCAGCTCTACTAGAAAGCTTAGGCCTCTAATTTCAATCTTAGTCTGAGGGCATGAGTGAGTGGCTCTAAGTTCACCTCCTGGTGATCGAACTAATAGTTTCTTCTTCAAGGGATAGTTTGGTATATTATGTTTTTTCCACGAATGGCTTTGTTATGAAGGAATGAGATGCTCCAGAATCAAATAAAACTGATGCAGGTATGGAGTTAATAAGAAACATACCATACACCACGTCGGCATCCTTAGGAACTGATTCTGCTATCACATGGTGACTCTTCATCTACTCTGGTTCTGCAGAGTCTTGTTCTATGCAGATCCACGAGCAGGTGTGTTCTGATCATTCCTCTAGTTGTTGTTCTTCTGGAGAGTCTGTGGGTTACGCCTGGGGCAGTTGTTGGCGTAGTGGCCAAGTTCGCCACACTTAAAACAACCATTGGGTTTAACTAGGGTAGTTGCATTGTTATTCTTGGCCGGTGTGTTCACTGCGCTTCCCTGACGATTCTGTTGTTGCCCACTAGACCTTTGGCCGGTGTTGCTTCTCTGCTGGTTCTGGTATTGGCTGCTCCTCTGACCTTGTTGTCCAGAGCGCTGTGCTTGATAGTTGTTGTTCCCACTCTGGTTTCCGGAGCGAAATTGAGAACCTTGGGTGTTGTTTTGCCGGGTATTTCTGTTGGTCTGCCCTTGGTACTTCCTCTTGTGGCCGGACAGTTCTTTCCTTTTGTTTTCAAGGCCAATTTCCTTGTTCAGCAAAGTCTGGAAATTGGGGACACTGTGGCTCTATAGTTGGTAGTTCAATGGCCCAATCAAGCCTTCCAAGAAACGTTCTTGGCGCTTTTTTCGGTGTCCACTTCCTTTGGGTGTAACGTGAAAGCTGGGTGAAGCGATCATAGTACTCACTAAGAGACATGTTCCCTTAAGCGAGGGAAAGGAACTCCTTCTTCTTAAGCTTCATAATTCTTGAGAGAATATGATGAGCATGGAAGTTCACTTGGAACTCCTGCCAAGTTATGGCATCCCACCAATCGGACGTGACTCCTTCGAGTCTTCCCGAGGCATACAAGACCTTCTCTCGGTCATTGTACTGGGTGATGTCTAACTTCTTTCCAATGACCTTAAGCCAGTCATCGGCATCTAAAGGGTCTATTGCGTGAGAGAAAGTAGGCGGGTGATGACTCATGAAGTCCCGATGCTTGTCTCTAGCCTAGGGTGCATGTTGTTGTTGTTGTTGTTGTTGGTACTGTTGGTTTTGCTGATTCTGCTGAATCTGCTATACCGAAGCTGTAAGTCCTTGCAGAAGTTGCATCTGCGCTGTGATGAACTGATCCATCGTGGGATTGGGTGGTGGTGGCGGCGGCAACTGCTGACCACGCTGGTTCTGATGGTTATTGGGACCTGATCGAGTGTTCACCATCTATTTGGTTAGATAGTGCACTCCCGGGGTAAGTGAGGAGTAGAGAAGATTCTAAGGGGAATAACTTATTATTAATGTTAGGTCTATTGTTATATTTTTTATATGATCTTATGGCCATCATTCAATTAGACCATCACACTCAAGCAAAAATCCAAATGAATCATTTCAAACAACACCATCACATGGTTGTTATTATTAATATTGTAATAATATAAAGGTGTTTTTCGTCTAACGCGAACACTAACTTATTACAATATAAATTAAAAATCTAAAGCAACCTGGTGATGGATCCTGGTTCTCCATAGAGCGCTTCAGGGGGATTCCTTCCATCAAGCTGAGCTTCCAGGGATGCGATCCTTGCATGTGCATCTTCTAGCTCCAAGTGTACCCTAGAGAGGTCCAGGGTAGCACTATCCAGGTAGATATTAAGACCTGCCACCACACCAGCTAGGGTGTTGAGGCGATCTTCAGTTGCTCCACCTTGAACAATGCTGGTCTCATTCTCTCCCCGAATACGTAGAGGAAGATGCCTGTACTTCGTGTTGTGCAGCTGCTGCCGGTAGGTGTGGCTGAGAGACCACAGATTTCGCCTTGCAGCATCGTTGACCGAAGCAGCGTAGGTGGATAGAGGCGTCAGAGACTCGTGAGCTGACAGAGTCCAGAACCCTCTATCACCTGCATCCATTACCCTGACATGAATGCGAGTGACGTAGTAGCAAGCCAGAGGAGGCTCGTACACTCGCCTTGTCTCGTACAGGGGTCGGACATAGGTTCCCAACGCGTGCAGAACATCCTATAACAGGTTAGGGAAGTGCCCTATCTCGAACATTGAGGTGTAATGTTCAGTGACATGCCATAACCCCACATAGTGGTCCTACTGTTCTTCGTTGGCTTCATCGTTGAGGTTTTCCTCATCTTCTTCTTATTCCTCTTTGTCTTCATATCATCACCAAAGTCGTCTGGGTCATCGCCTCCGGGAGCAGGTGTTGGTGTTTGGAGCCCGACCACACACCCGGGGTTACCAGTCGTGGTGCTTTTGGATAGGACGGTGCTGTTGACTGTAACTCAATGGTTCGTGCGAGATGCACGAGAGATGACAGATGATTTTCTACAGGTTCAGGTCGCTTTGAGATGCGTAACATCCTACTTCCTGGTGTGGATCTTTATGTGGTGGGTTACAAGGGAAGTCTCCTGTATGGAGAAAAGCTAGTGAGCTAAGTAGATGGTCGATGGAAATGATGGGGTACCCCCTAGGCCTTATATACTTGACTGTGGGGCACTACATGCGTGTATGATGACGATGTGTACCTAAGTAATAGTGAACCGACTGAACTTATCTTCCTATAACCTTGCCGACTTATCCCTAGTTTGTTCCGACGTCCAAGGGTGATGTGCAGGAAAATTGGATCGACGCTGTAGATAGCGCTTGAATCCAATGAGATGTCAGGGCCCAAGTCCGCTTCTTCTTCTCGTCGGCCCATTCCACCAGCAGTTCTCCCATGGCCCACGAAGGGGTGGCCTTGCGAGATAATAGGCCCAAAGCCTTTCGTGAGGCCTTCTTGCCTTCTAGTGGACCCGGGGGATATCTGTCCCCCACAAAGCCCCCAATTTTTGAGTTGATTTTGAAATAATCAGCCCAAAGATTCTAGGTCCAGCTCGCGATTCTGTGGCTTGATTTTCATTCTGGTGATGGGCGCGCCGAAGGTGCACCTATTGAGCATTGCTCCTGAACTTTAAGTGACTCAGTAAAAACAGCCTTCAAAGGTCCTCCTTCGGTGCTTTGGAGATCAGCATCTTGTCTTCATACCATGCTTTGGAAGTCAGCATTTGGAACTTTGAGTAGGTTTTTTGAAAACAAACCACTCAAAGGTCTTCATTTTGTGCTTTAGAAATCGGCGTTCTGTCATCAGCTTGTATTTTAGAAACCAGCATTTTGTCTTCTGGAATTAGAAATCTATTGGGCACACCGGAGGTGCACCCAATGGGTGTAGCCCCCGAGCTTTGAGTGGATTTTTGAAAATAATCCACTCAAAGATCTTCATCTTATGTTTTAGAAATCAGCATTTTATCTTCATCTAATGCTTTTGAAATCAGCATTTCGCCTTCATCTCATGTTCTTGCGAATTCAAACAATAGTATCTGCCCATACCTTGTTAGGTTTGAAATTTATTGATCGGTGACAGATTGGATGTCTGGTAGATGGCTCTTGGCTGGTCTTCACCCCGTTCTGCGCTTCAATGCCTCTGCTGACTAGACTGGCAGTTCAGTCGCTATATTTGGATTTCCTTCGATCTCTACTGATCTCTTCCTTCTGTCTCAGTACATTCATTGCGTATATTGTATGGATATGACTTGTTCAGAAAATCTATTGAAAATTTCTGGCCGTCCCCCCCCAATGGGTGTGGCCAAGGGACGTCTTGGTACGCAGAGCGTTTAGCATACTGTCCTGGAGTAGTAACTTTATGTGACCGCAGGGTATAATCATACCACCCGAGCTGTTGACCTCAGTCCAAATGGTGTTGTGTTACGCGAAGCGAAGTCTGTTGCCTGACTCATTTTCAGGTGGCTTGAATTGCTTATTGAATACTTGCGATTGTTCGGCGAGCGTGGTAGGAAGTGGACGGTCACCCCCGGCCTCTATAAATAGCCTTCGTGCACCGTTGTTTTCTTCACTCATCCTTCGATCATCTGCTACTCTTTTCTCCCTTTATCATCTTCTCCATCCGACCATGGGCAAGGGCAAGAGAGGTCGAGGCTCGCCTCATCGTGCCGGTGACAAGCGGAGGCGCGATCCAAGTCCTCCCTCGGAGGACTTTGACGGCTCTGAGTACTCGAAGGAGGAGGTTTCCTCCGAGTCCGAAGGGTCGCTGGCCCTCACCTCTCCCCCGACATCGTCCGATGATTCGGACGACTCCTAGGGGCTGGCCGTTGAGGTGTGGACGTACATCCGCTCCGTCGAGCGCGCCGGGCTCGAGGGATCGGATGAGTCGGAGGTCTCCACGGATGAGGAGGGCTCCTTCAGCTCGTCCGAGGAGCAAAGCGGTGACGACAGCGACGAAGAGGGCGGTGGCGGTGGCGACGATAGTGACGACGGTGAAGGCGACGACGATGGCGGCAAGGGCGGCAAAGGTGACGACAGCGGCAACGGCGGCAGTGGCGGCGGCGGCGGCAAGGCGCCACTGGTTTAAGTAGTAGTATAGATAGATAACAGTAACTGTAGTATTAGTAGAATAATGTAGTAGTAGTTAGTAGTATAATGTAGTGTAAGTAGTGAAGTAATGTAATGTAATGTAATGTAGTAGAGGATAGGGGGAAAAAGGCCGACTCATAATGAGTCAGTCTTTGAGTTTGTGTAACCCTCCCCCAATATTAATGAAAAACTTAAGATGCTTCCAGTGAACGTTGTCTTTGCTGCTTTTTCTATTTAACCGCTTGACAGTTCATCCATGTGCCTAACGCCGCCAGCGTTTTTAGAGGTAACCGCCAAGCGATAGCTGACGATACCAGCGTTTTAGAGGCAACCGCCGAGCCATGTTCGATGCTGCCGGCGTTTTAGAGCTAACCGTCGAGCGATATCTGATGTTGTCGGCGTTTTAGAGGTATCCGCTGAGCCATGCCTGAAGTTTTGCTTTCTCGAGTAGTGAATTGGCACTTTTTAGAAATAGTGCCTGACCTGGGAAACCCCATTTATACTCGCGCCGACGTGTGTTTTTGATTTCTGAGCCCTAACTTCACTTTTCTGCCTCGAACCACTCCTCCGCTTCCCTGAGATCTCGTTCATGTTTGTTCCGCCGGCAAGACTGCGATGGCGCCGAAGCAGAAGAGGCAAAGCTTCGTTGCGGCGTTCATCCCGCCCATCGACCCCAACAGCCAGTTTCCATTCGCGGGTAACCACATGTCCGTCATCTCAGAATCCGACCTCCTTCATCTTGTTGACGTTGGGGTTTTACTTCCAAAAGAGCTTTCCTCCTGGCGAATTTGCCGTGGCGTCACGTTCCGACAGAGGATACCCATGAATCTGACGTTTACATTCCTTTTCTTATTCGCGGTCTTGGTCTTCCCGTCTCCCCTTTTTTCCGCGGCCTCCTTGATTTCTATGAATTGAACTTGATACATCTGAACCCTAATTCCATTCTACAGGTTTCCATTTTTGTACATCTGTGCGAGGCCTTTCTTAGGATTCTCCCCCATTTCGGTCTCTGGAAATATCTTCATCATTGTCGGCCCGGGATGGCTGGGGGACAGCACCAACTAGTTGGCGGCTCAAGCCTGGAGCTTCGTCGCGGGAGAAAAGCAGAGTACCTTGACATTCCCCTCAAGGACAGCATTAAGGGGTGGCGCCTTGAGTGGTTCATTGTGGAGAATCACTGCAAGTCCCTCCCCCCTCGGTCAGGGAGGCAACCAGATGTCCGCACACCGAGCTGGATAGAATCTCCGACCCCTTTGGAGATAACAGAAGCTAAAGTACTGCTTGTCGAGGTCTGCTTGCGGAAGGATAGAGGTCTGGCTGCTGAGGTTGTGGTCGCTGATTTCGTTTTCAAGAACATTCGACCCTTGAAGGACAGGGCTTACCCTGCTTATTTGTACAGCGGTGTCAATGATTCTACCCGAGTCACAAACAGAAAAATTCCCACTGAAGATCTGATGAGCCAATTGGACATGATCCTGAGGGGTAGAGTTTCAAATGCTGGTGCTCCTGTGGCCTATTCTACATGGAACCTGCCACCGGTTAGGCCATTTTCTGAGTTTGTGTCCAACCCTCCTGCTCGTGATGGTAGCCTGGGTCTTAGAGTGCGACCCTCTTCTGAGGACATTGAGGCTCTGATTGCCCCACTTCGGGGTCTTCCAGAGGATGAGAAGCAGACTCATTTTGATATGCCGGCTAGCACTAACGATGTGGAGATAGATGATGTGCTTAGTTTGTTGGCTGGGGAATCATCTGACTTGATCCACACCGAGCCAATGGCTATCACAGCTAGGCAAGAACTTGGTGAAGAGGTGGAGACTCGGAAACCCGAAGGTGCCCACCCAAAGCGTCCACGCCGATTGAGCCGCCCGACTGCACCTGTTGAGGAAAAAAGGAAGAAAATGCGACTTTGGCGATTGTCATGCTTGGACCAGGGTGCAGGCCCTTCTGCTCCGGTTCCTGATGATGTACCGGCAGAGGTCCTTCCTGAGGTTGATGCCAAGGGTTGTGATCGTGCATAGACTGTTGTTTTCCTATTTGACGAGGATGAAGAGGAATAGGAAGTCCCGCTGATCTGTAAGAACAGCCGACATTATAGAGGTAGCGAGGGGGGTAGTGATATTCCTTCTCTAGCTCTGTTGGCTCTTGTCAGTCTTCAGGGGCTTTCAATATCAGACTTTGATCAAGTAATGGAGGAAGTCGTCCCTGAAGACATGCTATCAGAGCCACCTGCAGATGATATCCTAGCCGCCTATTCGGAGGTCCCAGAAGGTGGGCTTTCCTTGCTTGATTCCGCTGGGCAGGAGGTAACCCGAGTGGTGTCTCGCGCATCGTCGACCTTGGAGAGCAGTCTTCCATGCTAAGAAGCTGGTCTAAGTCACCCGACTCCCATGGAGGTGGTTGAGGAGCCCTCAGCCTTAGAGGTGGCTACTGCAGAAGACCCAGCCCTGAGGGTGGTGCTGGCAGTTACCTAGCCCCCAAGGGTGTTCCTGGTAGTGATCCAGCTGTCGTGGGTAGTGCAAGCCACAACCTAGCCCCCAAGGGTGTTCAGATGGGCTCTCTCCCATGCCTCCATGGATGTCCATGTTGGGTCTTCCCCACCTCGGTCCGATGGGGCGACGGTGGTACATGCTTCCATAGTTTTAACCGGACAAGTCGCCTTAGAGGTCGGCGAGCTAGATGCAAGGAGCATGCTGTCTGCTGGTGGGGTTGAGGTCACCCCTGATAGTGCTCTTCAGATCGTTCCTACTGACCTTCCCTCATCGAGCCATGACTCAGCTCTTCCTGCCCTAGGTCTACCACTGTTCTTCTCCAATCTTCAGGTGAGTTGGCCTCTTGCTTTTCGTTGTTCATATTGGCGAATTATCTTTCTTCTCCTCATCTGTCTATGATCATAGGCTTTTTTTGATGGAATATCTGCTCAGCTAAGATTCTGCGGTGCCACTGTTCCAGAACAAGCTCTGTCTCTAATGCAGTGGAACCCATTGTTGCTCTAGAAACAGGTCGATGACTTGAAGGCGTCAAACGCTGGTTAGTGATCTTACAACTTCCCTAGTTGTTTTTATTGATCAACTTGTTCTTAGTCATGCATCCCCTTTCAGTTGCGTTGTTGGATATGGCCCAACGGTGCTCTGACCTTGAGAAGTATTTTCAAAGTCAAGTCGACTTGGCCCAACGATGCTCTGACCTTAAGGAGAAGTATTTTCAAAGTCAAGCCGACTTGGCCTAGACCTCTGCTTCTTTGGACGGTGCACGTTCTTTGAATTCCTCCCTTAATGCCCAGCTTGACTCTGAAAGGATGGCGCATGAGATAAACTCCCTTCGTTGACTTTGCCATGCTATTGTTGATTGGGTGCTGAATGTTGTTTCTTGTTCATAGGAGGAGAAACGAGCACTCATGGCCTCTCGTGACAATCTGGACAGGTTATACCGTGATGCTAGTAACTCCTTGACTATATTGGAGAGGAGCCACCGTTTCACTATGTCAGACCTGGATCATCATCGTCATGAGCTGCAAGTAGCCCAAGATGAGGTTCTGCGACTTGGACAACTGTTATCGACCAAGGACTCCACTATTAGGGATCTGCGTGCTTCCAAGAAGCTTATCGTGCAGGAGCTAGAAGCCGCTCGACTAGCTGTCAAAACTTCAGAGGACAATTGCGCCGTCTTGAAAGCTCAGCACGACAAGGCTATAGACAAAGCCATTCGTGCTGGACGGATCTTGATGAGGAGGTCCAGCGTCGTGGTGCCTGACGATATTGTCACCGATGTCAAGGTTGTGCCCGATGCTTCGAGTCGTCCTTCCTCTTCTGCTACTCTTGTGAAAGACATTGCTAACAAAGACATTTCAATGCAGTGATGTCCTGCGAATCAGTCGATGTAATATGAATTCTATGTGCACGTGATGGTTATGTTAGAACTCGAATATTTTGTTAACAGGGCGCCAAAATATGCCCCTGGTGTCAGCAAGTAAAATGTTCTTTTTTCCTGGAGCGCTAATTGTTTTGCTGTTAGGGTATAACAGTCACCCTGAACAATTGTGAAAGCAAGTGTGCCATGCTGGTTTTAAGGCGTTTTCTAACTTAAACCGATCGCCTGGCTGGTAGGGCATAGTGGTCGCTCTAAGATAAGTAGACGTGAGCATATCGCACCGACTTAAGTCATTGCCGACTTAAGCCGATTGCTCCGTTAGTGGGGTATAGTGATCACCCTTAGTTAAGTTAGCGTGAGCATGTCGCACCGACTTAAGTCATCGCCGACTTAAGCCGATTGCTCTGTTAGTAGGGTATAGTGGTCACCCTAAGCCGAGTAAGCGTGAGCATGTCGCACCGTCTTAAGTCGATTGCTCCGGTAGTAGGGTATAGTGGTCACCCTAAGCTGAGTAAGCGTGAGCATGTCGCACTGTCTTAAGTCGTCGCCGATTTAAGCCGATTGCTCCATTAGTAGGGTATAGTGGTCACCCTAAACCGAGTAAGCATGTCACACTGTCTTAAGTCATCGCTGACTTAAGCTGATTGCTCCGTTAGTAGGGTATAGTGATCACCCTTAGTCAAGTTAGCGCGAGCATGTCGCACCGACTTAAGTCGTCGTCGACTTAAGTCGATTGCTCCGTTAGTAGGGTATAGTGGTCACCATAAGTTGAGTAAGCGTGCTGATTTCAAGTCCAATCAAATCGAAGTCAGCTGATAGTCAAGAGTCTGAATGCCTTTGGAAACGAAAACTTTATTGATGATGAAGTCCCCTGATTACATAGTATAATGTTGCTTCGAGAGCTTTTGAGGCCTCGCTAAGGATAAAACTTTCTAAGATGCTCTATGTTCCATGAGTTCCCCACTTCTGTGCCATCCATTTGAGTAAGCCGGTATGATCCTGGCCGAGTAACCTCTGATATAATGAAGGGCCCTTCCCATAGTGGTGACAACTTGTGTCGTCCTTCCCCCATTAGAATTCGGCGAAGGACCAAGTCTCCCACTGCAAAGGACCGGTGCCGCACGACTTTATCGTGATAACGCCTCAAGGTCTGCTGGTACCTGGCCGACTGAATTATTATGTTCAATCGTTCTTCCTCGAGCACATCAATATCTTCTAGCCTGATAGCTTCTGCTTTGGCTATACTTTCGAAGGTCAACCTCGGCGCCCTGAATATTAGGTCAGTGGGTAGCACTGCTTCTGAACCATAAACCATGAAGAACGGGGTATTTCCTTGCAGAGCTCGACTAGGTTGAGTTCTCAAGCTCCAAACCACATATGGCAGCTCTCTGATCCACTTTCCTGCAAGCTTTTCATTCTTGTCAAACACTTTCTTCCTGAGCGCTTCCAGTATCATTCCGTTGGCCCTTTCCACTTGGCCATTGGCTCTTGAATGCGCTACTGATGTGTACTTAATCTGGATGCTCCGTTGTTCGCAGAAATCGAAGAATTCAGAGCTGGTGAAGTTGGATCCCAGGTCAGTTATGATGTATTTGGTATCCCAAACCTGAATATTATGTCTTGTATGAATTCCACTGCCTTGGCTGAGGTTAAAGAGGAAATAGGCTTATACTCTATCCATTTTGTGAATTTGTTAATGGCAACCAGCACATGAGTATAGCCTCCCTGAGCTTTCTTGAAGGGTTCGATCATGTCCAGCCCCCAGCATGCAAATGACCATGTTATAGGGATGGTCTGCAGCTGTTGTGCGGGTAAATGTTGTTGCTTTGATAAGAATTGGCAAGCTTCACATCTCTGAACTAACTCGGAGGCATCACTCTTCGTTGTTGGCCAATAGAAACCAGATCTAAAAACTTCCCAACCAGAGTTCTGGACGCAGCATGTACTCCGCATTGTCCGGCATGGATTTCCTCTAACAGTTGCTTCCCAATAGCCGAGTGAATGCACTTCATGAGGACTCCTGTTGCCCCTCTTCTATACAGTGTGTCCCCTATGAGGGTGTAGTGGGCTGATTGTCTTGCGATGCGTTCCGCTGCCGCCTTGTCATCCGGTTCCTCTTCATTTTTTATGTACCTGATGATAGGCTCTCTCCAGCCATTGGGATCCAACTTTGGTTGGCTCAAGGTGTTGCACTCTTCCGTCCGATCTGAGAGAATACTCGGGTGTGATACTTCTTGGACGAAGATCCCGGGTGGGACCTGCGCCCGACTGGATCCCAACTTCGACAACGCGTCTGCTGCCGCGTTGCGATCTCTTTCCACGTGATGGAACTCCAACCCTTCAAATTTGTCCTCTAATTTTCGGACGGCTGCACAGTACTTGCCCATAGAATTAGTCGAGCAATCCTAGTCTTTATTTATTTGGCTTATGACCACTAGTGAATCTCCGTATACCATCAGCTTCTTAATGCTCAGTGACACGGCGATGTTCAACCCGTGGATCAGTGCTTCATATTCTGCTGCATTATTTGATGCTGGAAATAATAACTAGAGTGCATACTTGAGTTGTTCACCTCCAGGAGCAATGAAGAGGATCCATGCACCTGCTCCCTGCAGCTTCAGCGAGCCATCAAAGTACATTTTCCATACTTCGGTAACCTCCGGGTTGTCCACTCTGATATGAAGTCAACCAATGCTTGAGTATTTATTGTTGTGCGAGGTCAGAACTCTATGTCGTGAGCTCCCAGCTCACATGCCCACTTGGCTACCCTTCCGATAGCTTCTTTATTGTGGAGAATGTCCCCAATTGGAAATCATGTGACTACTATGACTTTGTGGTCGTCAAAGTAGTGAAGGAGCTTGCGAGCGGTTAGAAGTACCTCATATAGCAGTTTCTGAACTTGGGGATACTTCATTTTTGAGGGCCCGAGAACTTCGCTAATGAAGTAGACCGGGTGTTGCACCGTGTATGTATGTCCATCCACCCCCTCGACTACTAACGTGGTGCTTACCACGTGAGTCGTGCAGGAGGTGTATAACAATAGATCTTCTGCCGGCTGATTCGTCGTGGCTCGGCATGGTGGCTTGAGTACTGGTGGCATACTCAGGAACTTTTTCAGTGCCTTTAGAGATTCTTGTGCTTCTATGGTCTACTGAAATTTGTCCACCTTTTTGAGCAATTTGTAGAATGACATGCCTTTCTCTCCTAGCCTTGATAAGAACCTACTCAGGGCTGCCATGCATCCAGTAAGCCTCTATACCTTTTTTGTGATCACGGCGCTTCCATTCTCATGATGGCCTCGATTTTTTTTGGGTTGGCTTCAATTCCTCGGTGGCTAACAATGAATCCGAGTAACTTTCCTATCGGTACTCCGAAGACACACTTTTCTGGATTGAGTTTCCATCGGTATCGCCTCAAGCTGTTGAAAACCAGCTGCAAATCTTCAATGAAGTTTTCTGAGTTTTCTGTTTTGATCACCACATCATCGACATAAGCTTCCACCCGCTTGCCCCAGTGATCGGCTAAGCATGTTTGAATAGCTCTCTGGTAGGTCGCTCCCGTGTTCTTGAGGCCGAACGACATGGAGGTATAGCAGAAAGCTCCAAACGAGGTGATGAATGCAATTTTCTCCTCATCCTATTTTGCCAAACTGATCTGATGGTATCCAGAATAGCAGTCTAGGAAGGACAACATAGAACATCCAGCGGTCGAATCAACCACCTGATCTATTCTAGGGAGCCCAAAGGGATCCTTCGAACAGTGTTTATTGAGATCGGTATAGTCGATGCACATGCGCCAATCCAATTTATTCTTTTTGAGTACAAGAACATGATTTGCTAGCCACTCAGGATGCATTACTTCTCTAATAAATCCTGCCACCACTAAGTGAGCTAACTCGGCGCGAATAGCTTCTCTCTTGTCAGGTGTGAAACGACACAATTTCTATCAAATCGGCGTTGCTTGAGAATAGACCTTCAATTTGTGCTCGGCCAGTTCTCTCGGGACTCCCGACATATCCGCAGGTTGCCATGCGAATACGTCTCGGTTATCTTGCAGGAACTGGACGAGCGCGCTTTCCAATTTGTCGTCAAGGCTGGAGCTGATGATGGCGGTCTTGCGTTCATCAGTGAACCCCAGGTTGATCCTCTTTGTCTCCTCAGTCGGCCGCACAGAGGTCACGGCTTGAGCTTCATTCATTGGTATTGTGAGGTGTTCCTCAGGCTTTGTGTTCGCCTACGTGGAGGAAGTCATTGGCGGTCTAGTGGTGAGGGCAGCCTAGATAGCTCCCCGAAAGCATTCCACGGTGCCTTGGAAGTCAGCGCGCATGCTGATGATTCCTTGTGGTCCTAGAATCTTCAATATCATGTATGAATAGTGCGGAATGGCCATGAATTTTGCCAATCCTGGCCTGCCGATGATGGCGTTGTATCCGCAGTCGAAGCTTGCCACCTCGAACCTCAGGAACTCGGTTCTGTAGTTTTCTAGAGTTCCAAAGGTGATAGGCATGTAGATGTGCCCGAGCGGGTACTCCCCTTCAGTCGACACAATCCCAAAGAAAGGGGTGTCTAACTCGGTGAGGTCTTTGAGTGCGACCCCAAGCCTAGGAGCGTCCAGGGGAAGGTATCGTTGATGCTGCTTCCCCATCCACTAGTACTTTCTTTACCCTGCTCTCTCGGATCACCGGATCGACGAGGAGCGGTTACTTGCCAGGATGGTCGAAGTTGAGCCATTGATCTGCTCGACTGAAGATGATCGGGTACTCTGACCACTGGTAGGGAGCTGGAGCACTGGTGGTTGCCACCAGTACCTGTCGGTCGTTGAGCTTTTGCTGCCTTCTGTTCTCCTGCGACCCGTGTCCTCCAAAGATGACGTTGACCTCCCCGTCAACGCGCGGGAATGCTCCACCCCTTCTCCCTTCCTGTTGCTAAGGCCGCCTGGGCTCGCCAGGCCCTCCTCGTGGTGGGGGAGGTGGTAGAGGCTGGAATGGTCGGCCATTCCCGATGGAATACTTGAAGTCTTTGCAGTTCCGCAGGGTATGGCGCATGTCCTTGTGATACGGGCACTAGGCATCGAGGATGTCGTCTAGTGTTCGTTTGCCTCCACGGGGTGCCCCTCGGGCACGAGAGACGGGTGGTCCGACGGCATGGACCTCTTCACGGGGCCTCTTCTCCCAACGCTTGTCAGGCTGCTGGTTCGCGTCGCGCCATGGTGCCGGTGGTGCAGGTTTTGCTCCCCCGATGAGGTCCTAGGCCCGTTTGTCAGCGGTGATGTAGAGGTCCGCTTCTCGAAACAGTTGTTCGGAGTTGGTTGGCGCTTTCTGCAGTATGGCTTGGACGAAGGCCGAGTCATTAGATCCCCGGTAGAAGTCCTCAATCACTGCTGCCTTAGTGACCTCAGGGATGTGATTTCTCATGGTCTGAAACCTCTTGAGGTACGACCGAAGTGTCTCATCGCCCCGGCGCCTGATGGATTTGAGGTCCCATGGCTGCGCCGGCTTGTTGGAGATGGACTGAAAGTTGGCGATGAAACGCCAACTGAAGTCACTCCAATCGTCCATGCAGTGCCGCGGCAAATGTCGTAACCACTGCAATGCATCCTGCCCAAGAACGATGGGCAAGTACGCAGTCATTACGTCTTCAGTCACCCCAGCGGCCCGGGCGGCGGTCGTATAGATGGCCAACCAGCCTCCTGGGTCCTGCTTAGGCTCATACTTGTCGACATTGGAGACCTTGAAGTTTGGGGGCCACTGGATGGCCCTGAGACGCGGAGTAAGTGCGGTACTCCACATGTGTCTTCTGTCGACGTTCATGGTGTCGGTCCCGGGGAGGGGAGTCGCTGATGTGTCGTCTCGACCGTCCCCGGATCAGGCCACTGGTTGAGGCTTCTGCAGACTCAACTCGGGTGGCGCGACTTCGAGTTGGGACGCCATGGTCCCGATCGTACTCCTCCCGGTGCCTTATCTCATTTTTGTGTCGTCGTTCACGCGAAGCATTGATGGAGCTATGTGCGTGTCGCAGACTGTTGATGGCATGCCACAGATCACTTGGGGGATAAGCGAGGGGTAGGAGATGATTAGCTTCCCGAGTGAGCAACCACCGATAGCCTTCAACATCCGGAGTCCGTGGGAGGCCATCAGCTATCTGAGCCAACACTCCTCCGACTTCACTCGGCGTGTTCATTGCACGAGCAAAGTCAAGGTTTATGAAAGGGAAATGTGCCCTTGGGCCATTTCTATAATGTTTTGGTGATTAAATGCCCAACACGACTGATCAAATTCTCATGTGCTAAATGAAGAGAGAAATACAAATTATATTACAAGGTATGTTTCTAGACTTAGTATATTGTTTTTGAATACTAATGTGTTTGCCTAAGTGCTAGAAACAGTGACAAAAGAAGTAGAAAGGAAAGGGAAAGAGTTGGCTGTGTGTAGCCAACACCAGCTCTGCCTAGCACACCGGACTGTCCGGTGGTGCATCGGACAGTGTCCAGTGCCCTAGGCTGGATGACGGTGAACCAGCTTCTCTCGGGAATCGATGGAGTTGTATGGCTAAAATTCACCGGACTATCCGGTGGTGCACCGGACTGTCCGGTGAGTCATCCGCGACGAACTCGTCGGTCTCGGGAAACGGAAAAGGCGACGTGGCTATAATTCACAGGACTATGCGGTGGTGCACCGGACTGTCCGGTGAGCCAACGGTCGCCAGCGCCAATGATCGGCCGCGAAATCTGCGGGCAACACGTGGACTGCTCCAACGGTCAGCTGGTGCACCAGACTGTCCGGTGCACCAACGGGCCCGGAGGAGCAACAGTCAGATGCGCCTGATTTGGAAGGAGATCATGCACCAGACATGAATAGTAGCTGTCCGGTGGTGCACCGGACTGTCCAGTGCACCACTCAACAGAAGGCAAGGATAGCCTTCCATGTTGATCTCCAACGGCTCCTAGCTGCCATGAGGCTATAAAAGGGACCCCTAGGCACATGGAGCACAAGACCAAGTTTTCAAGAAACATTCTAAGACTCCCAGACTCCGACTCCACGCAATTGATTCTCTGTGTTAGTGATTTGAGCTCCATTTGAGTTGCGAACTCTGTGTGTTGCATTTTTGAGCTCAAGTCGTGACTTGTGTGCGTGGTTGTGCTGCGGATTTGAGTCTTGCGTGTGTTTCTCTCCCCAACTTTACTCTGTGCTTTCTTTGTGATCTCTATTGTAAGGGCGAGAGACTCCAAATTGTGGAGATTCCTCGCACACGGGAAAAGACTCTAAAAGAAAAGATCGTGGTATTCAAGTTGATCATCGGATCACTTGAAAGGGGTTGAGTGCAGCCCTCGTCTATTGGGACGCCACAACATGGAAGTAGGCAAGTGTTACTTGGCCGAACCACGAGATAAAAATCGTGTGTCTCTTGTGTTGTTTTCTCTGTGATTGTTGTGTTCACAAGAACTCGCTTCAAAGCTACTTAGTCGCACTAACTCTCTAATAAACTCAGTCTTGTGGCTATTTAGTGTTTGATTTTATAAGATCACCTATTCACCCCCCCTCTAGGTGCTCTCAATTGGTATCGGGCCATACTCTTCATCTAAGGGACTAACCGCCCGAAGAGATGGATCCTAAGAGAAAGGGGATGGTGGTCAACGACAAGGAGAAGGAGTCCCTCTTCAACGAGCCAAGAGACGACAAGTCCACCGACTCAGGCTCAAGTCATAAGAAGAGGGACGGGAAGAAGAAGAGATGCATCAAGAAGATCATCTACTACGATAGTGATGCATCATCTTCTTCACCAAGGGACAACAATGACAACGACGACTCCTCGTCAAAGAAAAAGACGGTTAATCAAAACTATTCTTTTGATTACTCTCGCATTCTCTATAATTCAAATGCACATCTACTTTCAATTCCCCTTGGAAAACCTCCACACTTTGATGGAGAGGACTATTCGTTTTGGAGTCATAAAATGCATAGTCATTTATTCTCTCTCCATCCTAGCATATGGGAAATCGTAGAAAATGGGATGCATTGATAGTACCGATAATCCTGTGATTATTAATGAGCAAATCCATAAAAATGCCCAAGCCACTACTGTTTTGCTAGCATCTCTGTGCATGGATGAATATAACAAGGTTAGCGGCTTGGACAATCCCAAACAAATCTGGGACACCCTCAAGATCTCGTATGAGGCAAATGATGCTACAATGATCACCAAGATGGAACTGGTGGAAGGCGAGTTGGGGAGATTTGCCATGATCAGGGGAGAAGAGCCAACACAAACCTACAACAGGATCAAGACCCTCGTCAACAAGATCCGAAGCTATGGAAGTACAAGATGGATGGATCATGACGTCGTCCGACTCATGCTCAGGTCATTTATGGTTATTGACCCCCATCTTGTGAATCTTATTCGTGAAAACCCCAGGTACACCAAGATGACGTCCGAGGAGATACTCGAAAAATTTGTAAGCGGACGTATGATGGTGAAAGAAGCCCGATACGTAGACAATGCTCTAAACGGTCCGCTAACCGTCTACGAGCCACAGCTCGTTGCTCTCAAAGCAACCAGCAGTAGGGAGACGCTACCAAGCAGGGTGGCACAAGTGGAGGTTGCCGGGCTCAACGAGGACGAAATGGCGCTTATCATCAAGCGTTTCAAAACCGCACTCAAAGGACGCCAAGAGTACCCCAACAAGAATAAAACAAGGGGAAAGCGCTTGTGCTTCAAATGCGGTAAGACTGGTCACTTTTTTGCTCAATGTCCCAATAATGATAATGACTAGGGACAAGAAAAGTAAGGGAAGAGGGAGAAGAAGAAAAACTACAAGAAGGCGAAGGGCGAGGCATACCTTGGAAAGGAATGGGATTCTGACTGCTGTTCATCCGACTCCGACGATGAAGGACTGGCTACCTCAGCCTTCAACAAGTCTTCACTCTTCCCCAACGAACGCCACACTTGCCTTATGGCTAAGGAGAAAAAGGTACGTATTCGGGACACTCCCAAGTACACTTCCTCTAGTGATGAAGAATCTTCTGATGATGAAGTAGATTACTCCGAATTGTTTAAAGGTTTAGTTATAGCTAAGGTAGAGAAAATTAATGAATTGATTGATGCTCTAAATGAAAAGGATAGACTTTTAGAAAAGCAAGAGGACATTTTTTATGAAGAACATGATAAATTTGTTAGTGTTCAAAAATCTCTTGCTCTAGAAATTAAAAGAAATGAAATGCTATCCTCTAAGTTGTCTACTTGCCATGAATTTGTCTCTAGTTTAAAGAATTTAAATGATGAATTAAATGCTAAGCTAGAGGAAGCAAGTGCAACCAGATCATGTGTGGAACATGTAGTTATTTGCAATAGATGCAAGGACTTTGATGTTAATGCTTGTGATGAACATCTTATTTCTATTGCCAAATTAAACAATGAGGTGGCAAGTCTTAATGCTCAACTTAAGACTTGCAAAGTTGATTTTAATGAATTAAAGTTTGCTAGAGATGCCTACACTGTTGGTAGACACCCCTCGATTAAGGATGGACTTGGTTTTCGAAAGGAAACCAAGAACTTAACAAGCCAAAAGGCTCCCGTTCTCAACAAGGAGAAAGGGAAGGCCCCTATGGCTAGTTGTTGCCAAAAGAATCATGCCTATATGTATGATAGAAAATATTCTAGGAATACTTATAATGATGGATGTTATGATCATGCTGCTTATTGTGATTCACATGTTATGTTTGCCTCTAGCTCTACTTTTGTCCATGGTAGAAGTAGGCCTAGAAGAAATCATGTTGTGCCTCATATGCCTAGGAAAATGTGCAATGAACCCACCACTGTTTTTCATGCTTGCAACACTTCTTTTGTACTTTCATGTAAGAATGAAAAAGTAGTTGCTAGGAAGTTGGGATCCAAATGCAAGGGAGACAAGACTTGTATTTGGGTTCCAAAAATTATTATGACTAACTGAGAGCACCTAGAGGGGGGGTGAATAGGTGATCCTGTAAAACTTGAACTTTAATGCCACAAAACTTGATTAGGAGTTAGCACAATAAAGCCAAGTGGCTAGAGAAGAGTTCTTGCAAGACACGATAACCACAAGAAGATCAACACAGATAGACACAGTGGTTTATCCCGTGGTTCGGCCAAGTCCAACACTTGCCTACTCCACGTTGTGGCGTCCCAACGGACGAGGGTTGTAATCAACCCCTCTCAAGCGGTCCAAAGACCCACTTGAATACCACGGTGTTTTGCTTTTTACTATATCCCGCTTGCGAGGAATCTCCACAACTTGGAGCCTCTCGCCCTTACAATATGATGTTCACAAAGAAGCACGAAAGTAAGGCTGGGATGAGCAACGCACACAAGACACAAAATCATAGCACAACACACACACAAGTCACAATTCGAGCTCACAACACAACCCAAAGAGTTCTCTACTCAAATGGAGCTCTAGTTGCTATCACAAAGAATCGAATGCGCGGAATTGAAGTCTTGGTGCTTAGGAATGCTTAGAGAATGCTTGGTGTGCTCCTCCATGCGCCTAGGGGTCCCTTTGATAGCCCCAAGGCAGCTATGAGCCGTTGAGAGCATTCTAGGAAGGCAATTCTTGCTTTCTGTCGCCTGGCGCACCGGACAGTCTGGTGCACCACCGGACACTGTCCGATGCGGATTTCTTTCCTTCTTTGGCGAAGCCGACCGTTGGAGATTCAGAGCCGTTGGCGCACCGGACACTGTCCGGTGCACACCGGACAGTTCGGTGCCCCCTTCTGACCGTTGGCTCTGCCACGCGTCGCGCGCGGATTACGTGGCCGACCGTTGGCCTGGCCGACTGTTGGCTCACCGGACAGTCCGGTGCACCATCGGACAGTCCGGTGATTTATAGCCGTACGCCGCCGTCGAAGTCCCGAGAGCAGCCAGTTGACAGACGCCAGCCTAGCACACCGGACACTGTCTGGTGCACCACCGAACAGTCCGGTGCACCCAGACCGAGCAGTCTTTTGGCTGTACACAGCCAACTTCTCCATAATTGTTTCTCCTGTTTCTAGCACTTAGACACAATACATTAGTCTTCAAAACAATGTACTAAGTCTAGAAACATACCTTAAATCTTGATTTGCACTTCTTGAGTCCTTGGCACAATTTAACACTTAGGCACTTGTGTTGGACACTTAATCACCAAAATACTTAGAAATGGCCCAAGGGCACATTTCCCTTTCAATCTCCCCCTTTTTGGTGATTTATGCCAACACAATAAAAAGCAACTAAAAGAAGTGCAACATCAATGCAAATGAAAACTCAAATTTGTTTTGATTCAAATTTGGCATATTTGGATCATTCTTTGCCACCACTTGGTTTGTTTTTGCAAATCAACCTCAATTTCCTATCTCTAAGTCAAACACACTTGTTGAGACATAAAGAGAGTTGTTCCAAGAGAAATTGATCAAAGATTTCAAAAACTCCCCCTTTTTCCCATAATCAACCATTCTCCCCACAAGAGGCCAACTTTTGACAAAAGAGACAATAAGAGATTTTTGACAAACCAAAAGCTCTATTCTACTATTTTCAAAATTCTCAAGTGATAGCTGATCCATTTGTTGCTTTGACCTTATTTTCTCCCCCTTTGGCATCAAGCACCAAAACGGGATCAATCTTGGCCCGTAAACCCCATTGCCTCACCAAAATCTTCAATTAAGAATTAAAAAGGCAATAAGAGCACGAAGATGAACTTGGAGTTAGTTACTCTTTCATCGGAGTGCAGTGGAAGTCTTACATGGTCCAAGTCCACATTTTCCCTTTCAATCCAACTTTGAGACTAAATTAAGAAAACTCAAGCACATGGTTAGTCTCAAAGGGTCAATTTGTAACACAACTCCCCCTAAATATGTGCATCACTTGCAAATGGACTTGTTAGGTCCGGGGAGTGCTTGTACAACTTGAGCACCATAAATAAACAACAAAATGCATTAAGGAACATGATCAAGGCATAAAACACATGTATGCTATAAATCAATCCAGGTTCCGCGAATCTAAGACATTTAGCTCACTACGCAGCTTGCAAAAGGTCGACTCATCTAGAGGCTTGGTAAAGATATCGGCTAGCTGGTTCTCGGTGCTAACATGAAACACTTCGATATCTCCCTTTTGCTGGTGGTCTCTCAAAAAGTGATGCCGGATGTCAATGTGCTTTGTGCGGCTGTGTTCAACAGGATTATCTGCCATGCGGATAGCACTCTCATTATCACATAGGAGTGGGACTTTGCTCAGATTGTAGCCAAAGTCCCTGAGGGTTTGCCTCATCCAAAGTAGTTGCGCGCAACACTGTCCTGCGGCAACATACTCGGCCTCAGCGGTGGATAGGGCAACGGAAGTTTGTTTCTTAGAACTCCACGACACCAGGGACCTCCCTAAGAATTGGCACGTCCCCGATGTACTCTTCCTATCGACCTTACATCCAGCATAGGCGGAGTCTGAATATCCAATTAAGTCAAAGGTAGACCCCTTTGGATACCAGATCCCGAAGCAAGGCGTAGCGACTAAATATCTAAGAATTCGCTTCACTGCCACTAAGTGACACTCCCTTGGATCGGATTGAAATCTAGCACACATGCATATGCTAAGCATAATATCCGGTCTACTAGCACATAAATAAAGTAAGGACCCTATCATAGACCGGTATGCCTTTTGATCAACGGACTTACCTCCTTTGTTGAGGTCGGTGTGTCCGTCGGCTCCCATTGGAGTCTTTGCGGGCTTGGCGTCCTTCATCCCAAACCGCTTGATCAAGTCTTGCGTGTACTTCGTTTGGGAGATGAAGTTCCCATCCTTGAGTTGATTCACTTGGAACCCAAGGAAATAGCTTAACTCGCCCATCATCGACATCTCAAACTTTTGAGTCATCACCCTGCTAAACTCTTCACAAGACTTTTGGTTAGTAGAACCAAATATTATGTCATCGACATAAATTTGGCACACAAAAAGATCACCATCACAAGTCTTAATGAATAACGTTGGATCAGCTTTCCCAACCTTGAAAGCATTAGCAATTAAAAAGTCTCTAAGGCATTCATACCATGCTCTTGGGGCTTGCTTAAGTCCATAGAGCGCCTTAGAGAGCTTACACACGTGGTCGGGGAACCGTTCATCCTCGAAGCGAGGGGGTTGCTCCACGTACACCTCCTCCTTGATTGGCCCATTGAGGAAAGCGCTCTTCACATCCATTTGCAACAACCTGAAAGAATGGTGAGTAGCATAGGCTAACAATATGCGAATTGACTCTAGCCTAGCCACAGGAGCAAAAGTCTCCTCAAAGTCCAAACCTGCGACTTGGGCATAACCTTTTGCCACAAGTCGTGCCTTGTTCCTTGTCACCACCCTGTGCTCGTCTTGTTTGTTGCGGAACACCCACTTGGTTCCCACAACATTTTGCTTGGGGCGAGGCACCGGTGTCCAAACTTCATTTCTCTTGAAGTTGTTGAGCTCTTCCTGCATGGCCAACACCCAGTCCGGATCTAGCAAGGCCTCTTCTACCCTGAAAGGCTCAATAGAAGAGACAAAAGAGTAATGCTCACAAAAATTAACTAATCTAGAGTGAGTAGTTACTCCCTTGCTAATATCACCCAAAATCTGGTCGACGGGATGATCCCTTTGAATCGTCGCTCGAACTTGGGTTGGAGGTGCCGGTTGCGCTTCTTCCTCTATCACATGAACATCTTGTGCTCCCCCTTGATCACACGCCTCTTCTTGATGAACTTGTTCATCGTCTTGAGTTGGGGGATGCACCATTGTTGAGGAAGAAGGTTGATCTTGCTCCTTTTGTTCCTGTGGTCGTACATCACCAATCGCCATGGTACGTATTGCGGCCGTCGGAACATCTTCTTCATCTACATCATCAAGATCAACAACTTGCTCTCTTGGAGAGCCATTAGTCTCATCAAATACAACGTCGCTAGAGACTTCAACCAAACCCGATGATTTGTTGAAGACCCTATACGCCTTTGTATTTGAATCATAACCTAATAAAAACCCTTCTACAGCTTTGGGAGCAAACTTAGAATTTCTACCTTTCTTCACTAGAATGTAGCATTTACTCCTAAATACACGAAGGTAAGATACATTGGGTTTGTTACCGGTTAGGAGCTCATATGAAGTCTTCTTGAGGAGGCGATGAAGGTATACCCGGTTTATGGCGTGGCAAGCCGTGTTCACAGCTTCCGACCAAAACCGCTCGGGCGTCTTGAATTCTCCAAGCATTGTCCTCGCCATGTCTATGAGCGTCCTGTTCTTCCTCTCTACCACACCATTTTGTTGTGGTATGTAGGGAGCGGAGAACTCGTGCTTGATTCCTTCCTCCTCAAGGTACTCCTCCACTTGAAGGTTCTTGAACTCGGACCCGTTGTCGCTCCTTATCTTCTTCACCTTGAGCTCAAACTCATTTTGAGCTCTCCTTAGGAAGCGCTTGAGGGTCCCTTGGGTTTCAGATTTATCCTGCAAAAAGAATACCCAAGTGAAGCGGGAAAAATCATCAACTATAACAAGACCATACTTACTTCCTCCTATGCTTAGATAGGCGACGGGTTCGAAGAGGTCCGTATGAAGAAATTCCAAAGGTCTTGATGTGGTCATCACATTTTTTGCATGATGAGAGCTTCCCACCTGTTTACCTGCTTGACAAGCTGCACAAGGTCTCTCTTTTTCGAAAGTTACATTAGTTAGACCTATCACGTGTTCTCCCTTTAGAAGCTTGTGAAGGTTCTTCATCCCCACATGTGCTAAACGGCGATGCCACAGCCAGCCCATGCTAGTCTTAGCAATTAAGCATGCATCTAGACCGTCCTCCTCTTTTGCAAAATCAACTAAATAAAGTTTGTCGTCTAGTACACCCTTAAAAGCTAATGAATCATCACTTCTTCTAAAGACAGACACATCTACATTTGTGAATAAGCAATTATATCCCATGTTACAAAGTTGACTCGTAGACAACAAGTTATATCCAAGTGACTCAACTAAGAATACATTAGAAATAGAGTGCTCGGATGAAATAGCAATTTTTCCTAGTCCTTTCACCTTGCCTTGGTTCCCATCACCGAATATGATTGAATCTTGGGAATCCTTGTTCTTGACGTAGGAAGAGAACATCTTCTTCTCCCCCGTCATGTGGTTTGTGCATCCGCTGTCGATAATCCAGCTTGAGCCCCCGGATGCATAAACCTGCAAGGCAAATTAGGCTTGGGTCTTAGGTACCCAACTCTTGTTGGGTCCTACAAGGTTAGTAACAATAGCCTTAGGGACCCAAATGCAAGTCTTGTCTCCCTTGCATTTGGCCCCCACCTTCTTAGCAATCACCTTTTTATTTTTGCATGAAAGAACAAATCTAGTATTGCATGCAAGAAATACAGTGGTAGATTCATTACATACTTTCCTAGGAGCATGAACAACATTTTTCCTAGGCATATTTCTACCATACACATTAGAGGAACTTGAAGCAATCATGGCATGTGAAGCAAAAGCATTATAACTTCTATTATAATGAACATCCCTAGAATATCTCCTATCATGGTACATGAAGGCATGGTTCCTTTTAACACTATTTGCCATAGGGGCCTTCCCTTTCTCCTTGGCGGGAATGGGAGCCTTATGACTTGTTAAGTTCTTGGCTTCTCTCTTGAAACCAAGCCCATCCTTAATTGAGGGGTGTCTACCAACCGTGTAGGCATCCCTTGCAAATTTTAGTTTATCAAAATCATTTTTGCTAGTCTTAAGTTGTGCATTAAGACTAGCCACTTCATCATTTAGTTTAGAAATGCAAACTAGGTGTTCACTACAAGCATCAACATTAAAACCTTTACACCTATTGCAAATCACAACATTTTCTACACAAGAGTTGGATCTATTTGCTACTTCTAGTTTAGCATTTAAATCATCATTGACACCTTTTAAACTAGAAATGGTCTCATGACAAGTAGATAGTTCACAAGAAAGCATTTCATTCCTTTTAACTTCTAAAGCAAGGGATTTTTGTGCCTCTACAAACTTATCATGTTCTTCATACAAAAGATCCTCTTGCTTTTCTAATAACCTATTCTTATCATTCAATGCATCAATTAATTCATTAATCTTATCAACCTTAGTTCTATCTAGGCCCTTGAATAAACATGAATAGTCTATTTCATCATCGCTAGATTCTTCATCACTTGAGGAAGCGTAAGTACTAGTATTATGAGTGCTTACCTTCTTTTCCCTTGCCATGAGGCAGGTGTGATGCTCGTTGGGGAAGAGGGTCGACTTGTTGAAGGCGGTGGCGACGAGTCCTTCGTTGTCGGAGTCAGACGATGAACAATCCGAGTCCCACTCCTTTCCAAGGTATGCCTCGCCCTTAGACTTCTTGTAAGCCTTCTTCTTTTCCCTCTTGTTCCCTTGTTCCTGGTCACTATCATTATCGGGACAATTAGCGATAAAATGACCAATCTTACCACATTTGAAGCATGAGCACTTCCCCTTCGTCTTGGCCTTGTTGGGATGCTCATTGCGACCCCTTAGCGCCGTCTTGAAATGCTTAATGATGAGGGCCATCTCTTCCTCATTGAGTCCCGCCGCCTCAACTTGTGCCACCTTGCTAGGTAGCACTTCCTTGCTCCTCGTTGCTTTGAGAGCAACAGTTTGAGGCTCGTGGATTGGGTCGTTCAACGTATCGTCAACGTATCTTGCCTCCTTGATCATCATCCGTCCGCTTACAAACTTTCCAAGTATCTCCTCGGGCGTCATCTTGGTGTACCTAGGATTCTCATGAATATTGTTCACAAGATGTGGATCAAGGACAGTAAAAGACCTTAGCATTAGGCGGACGACGTCGTGGTCCATCCATCGCGTGCTTCTATAGCTCCTTATTTTGTTGACGAGGGTCTTGAGCCGGTTGTACGTTTGGGTTGGCTCCTCGCCCTTGATCATTGCGAATCTCCCAAGTTCGCCCTCCACCAACTCCATCTTGGTGAGCATGGTGACGTCGTTCCCCTCATGTGAGATTTTGAGGGTGTCCCAAATCTGCTTGGCGTTATCCAAGCCGCTCACCTTATGGTATTCATCCCTACACAATGAAGCTAGAAGAACAGTAGTAGCTTGTGCATTTTTGTGAATTTGCTCATTAATGAACATGGGACTATCCGTACTATCAAAGTGCATTCCATTTTCTACTATCTCCCATATACTTGGATGGAGAGAGAACAAGTGGCTATGCATTTTGTGACTCCAAAATCCGTAGTCCTCTCCATCAAAGTGGGGGGGTTTACCGAGGGGAATGGAAAGCAAATGAGCATTGGAACTTTGCGGAATACGAGAATAATCAAAGGAAAAGTTTGAATTAATCGTCTTCTTTTTCTCGTAGTCGTTGTCGTCGTCCTTTTGGGAAGAGGAAGATTCGTCGCTGTCGTAGTAGACTATCTCCTTGATGCGCCTTGTTTTCTTCTTCCTCCCGTCTTTTCTTTTGTGGCCCGAGCCTGAGTCAGTAGGCTTGTCATCCTTTGGATCATTAACGAAGGACTCCTTCTCCTTATCATTGACCACCATCCCCTTGCCCTTAGGATCCATCTCTTCGGGCGATTAGTCCCTTTCTTGAAGAGAACGGCTCTGATACCAATTGAGAGCACCTAGAGGGGGGTGAATAGGTGATCCTGTAAAACTTGAACTTTAATGCCACAAAACTTGATTAGGAGTTAGCACAATAAAGCCAAGTGGCTAGAGAAGAGTTCTTGCAAGACACGATAACCACAAGAAGATCAACACAGATAGACACAGTGGTTTATCCCGTGGTTCGGCCAAGTCCAACACTTGCCTACTCCATGTTGTGGCGTCCCAACGGATGAGGGTTGCAATCAACCCCTCTCAAGCGGTCCAAAGACCCACTTGAATACCACGATGTTTTGCTTTTTACTATATCCCGCTTGCGAGGAATCTCCACAACTTGGAGCCTCTCGCCCTTACAATATGATGTTCACAAAGAAGCACGGAAGTAAGGCTGGGATGAGCAACGCACACAAGACACAAAATCAGAGCACAACACACACACAAGTCACAACTCGAGCTCACAACACAACCCAAAGAGTTCTCTACTCAAATGGAGCTCTAGTTGCTATCACAAAGAATCGAATGCGCGGAATTGAAGTCTTGGTGCTTAGGAATGATTAGAGAATGCTTGGTGTGCTCCTCCATGCGCCTAGGGGTCACTTTTATAGCCCCAAGGCAGCTAGGAGCCGTTGAGAGCATTCCAGGAAGGCAATTCTTGCCTTCTGTCGCCTGGCGCACCGGACAGTCCGGTGCACCACCAGACACTGTCCGGTGCGGATTTCTTTCCTTCTTTGGCGAAGCCGACCGTTGGAGATTCAGAGCCGTTGGCGCAACCGACAGTCCGTTGCCCCCTTCTGACCGTTGGCTCTGCCACGCGTCGCGCGCAGATTACGCGGCCGACCGTTGGCCTGGCCGACTGTTGGCTCACCGGATAGTCCGGTGCACCACCGGACAGTCCGGTGATTTATAGCCGTATGCCGCCGTCGAAGTCCCGAGAGCAGCCAGTTGACAGACGCCAGCCTGGCACACCGGACACGGTCCGGTGCTCCACCGGACAGTCCGGTGCACCTAGACCGAGCAGTCTTTTGGCTGTACACAGCCAACTTCTCCATAATTTTTTCTCCTATTTCTAGCACTTAGACACAATACATTAGTCTTCAAAACAATGTACTAAGTCTAGAAACATACCTTAAATCTTGATTTGCACTTCTTGATTCCTTGGCACAATTTAACACTTAGGCACTTGTGTTGGACACTTAATCACCAAAATACTTAGAAATGGCCCAAGGGCACATTTCCCTTTCACTAACCTTGCAGGACCCAACAAGAGTTGGGTACCTAAAACCCAAGCTTAAAATTGCCTTGCAGGTTTATACATCCGGGGGCTCTAGCTGGATAATCGACAGCGGATGCACAAACCACATGACAGGGGAGAAGAAGATGTTCACCTCCTACGTCAAGAACAAGGATTCCCAGGATACGATGATCTTTGGATATGGGAACCAAGGCATGGTCAAAGGCTTGGGCAAGATTGCCATCACTAACGAGCACTCAATATCAAATGTATTTCTAGTAGAGTCGCTTGGGTACAACCTTCTGTCTGTAAGTAAATTGTGTCACATGGGTTACAATTGTTTATTCACAAATATAGATGTATCTTTCTTTAGAAGGAGTGATGGTTCATTAGCATTTAAGGGTGTATTAGACGACAAACTCTATTTAGTAGATTTTTCGAAAGAGAATGCCGATCTAGATGCATGCTTAATGGCTAAGACTAATATGGGCTGGCTTTGGCATCACCGTCTAGCACATGTTGGGATGAAGAACCTTCATAAACTTCTAAAGGGAGATCATGTGTTAGGACTAACTGATGTCTGCTTTGAGAAAGACAGACCTTGTGCAGCATGTCAGGCAGGAAAATAGGTGGGAAGCACACATCACGGCAAGAATGTGATGACAACATCAAGATCACTGGAGCTCCTTCACATGGATCTTTTCGGACCCATTGCCTATCTAAGCATCGGGGGAAGTTAGTATGGTCTTGTAATTGTTGATGATTTTTCCCGCTTCACTTGGGTGTTCTTTTTACAGGATAAATCAGAAACCCAAGGGACCCTAAAGCGCTTCTTAAGGAGAGCTCAAAATGAGTTTGAGCTTAAAGTGAAAAAGATAAGGAGCGACAATGGGTCCGAGTTCAAGAATCTACAAGTTGAAAAGTTTCTTGAGGAGGAAGGCATCAAGCACGAGTTCTCCGCTCCCTACACACCACAGCAAAATGGTGTGGTAGAGAGGAAGAACAAAACGCTTATCGACATGGCGAGAACGATGCTTGGAGAGTTCAAGACACCCGAGCGGTTTTGGTCGGAAGCTGTGAACACAGCCTACCACGCCATAAACCGGCTCTATTTGCATCGCCTCCTCAAGAAGACCTCCTACGAACTCCTTACCGGTAACAAACCCAATGTCTCTTACTTTCGTGTATTTGGGAGCAAATGCTACATTCTGGTCAAGAAAGGCAGACATTCTAAATTTGCTCCCAAAGTTGTAGAAGGGTTCTTACTAGGATATGACTCAAATACAAAGGAGTATAGGGTCTTCAACAAATCATCAGGATTAGTTGAAGTCTCTAGCGACGTTGTATTTGATGAGACTAATGGCTCTCCAAGAGAGCAAGTTGATCTTGATGATATAGATGAATATGAAGTTCCAACGGCCGCAATGCGCACGATGGCGATAGGTGATGTGCGACCACAGGAACTACAGGAACAAGATCAGCCTTCTTCCTCGACACGGGTGCAACCCCCAACTCAAGATGATGGACAGGTACCTCAAGAAGAGGAGCGTGATCAAGGGGGAGCATAGGAAGAACAGGCTATGGAGGAAGAAGCACCACGGGCCCTTCCAACTCAAGTCCGAGCGACGATCCAAAGACATCACCCCGTCGATCAGATTTTGGGTGACATTAGCAAGGGAGTAACTACTCGCTCACGATTAGCAAACCTTTGTGATCATTACTCGTTTGTCTCTTCTATGGAGCCTTTCAAGGTAGAAGAGGCCATGCAAGATCCGAACTGGGTGTTGGCCATGCAAGAAGAGCTCAACAACTTCAAAAGGAACGAAGTCTGGAGCCTGGTGCCACGTCCAAAGCAAAATGTTGTGGGAACCAAGTGGGTGTTCCGCAACAAAGAAGACGAGCACGGGGTGGTGACAAGAAACAAGGCTCGACTTGTGGCAAAAGGTTATGCCCAACTCGCAGGTTTGGATTTCGAGGAGACTTTTGCTCCTATGGCTAGGCTAGAGTCAATTCGAATTTTGTTAGCCTATGCCGCTCACCATTCCTTTAGGCTATTTCAAATGGACGTGAAGAGCTCTTTCCTCAATGGGCCAATCAAGGAGGAGGTATACGTGGAACAACCCCCTAGCTTTGAGGATGACAGGTATCCCAACCACGTGTATAAGCTCTCTAAGGCGCTCTATGGACTTAAGCAAGCCCCAAGAGCATGGTATGAATGCCTTAGAGATTTCTTAATTGCTAATGCTTTCAAGGTTGGGAAAGCTGATCCCACTCTTTTTACCAAGACTTGTGATGGTGATCTCTTTGTGTGCCAAATTTATGTCGACGACATAATATTTGGTTCTACTAACCAAAAGTCTTGTGAGGAGTTTAGCAGGGTGATGATGCAAAAGTTCGAAATGTCGTTGATGGGCGAGCTGACATACTTCCTTGGATTCCAAGCGAAGCAACTCAAGGACGACACTTTCATCTCCCAAACGAAGTACACTCATGATCTTCTCAAGAGGTTTGGGATGAAGGACGCCAAGCCCACGAAAACACCAATGGGAACTGACAGACATGTCGACCTCAACAAAGGAGGTAAGTCCGTTGATCAAAAGGCATACCAGTCCATAATAGGTTCATTACTTTATCTTTGTGCTAATAGACCGAACGTTATGCTTAGTGTATGCATGTGTGCTAGATATCAATCCGACCCCAAGGAATGTCACCTTGTGGCCGTTAAGCGAATTCTTCGATATTTAGTTGCTATGCCGTGCTTCGGGATCTGGTATCCAAAGGGGTCCACCTTTGACTTAATTAGATACGCAGACTCCAATTATACCGGGTGCAAGGTTGATAGGAAGAGTACATCAGGGATGTGCCAATTTCTAGGAAGGTCACTGTTGTCCTGGAATTCCAAGAAACAGACATCTGTTGCCCTATCCACCACTGAGGCCGAGTATGTTGCCGCAGGACAGTGTTGCGCACAACTACTTTGGATGAGGCAAACCCTCCGGGACTTTGGCTACAATCTGAGAAAAGTCCCACTCCTATGTGACAATGAGAGTGCAATCCGCTTGGCGGATAATTTTGTTGAACACAGCCGCACTAAGCACATAGACATCCAGCATCACTTCCTGAGGGATCACCAGCAAAAGGGAGATATCGATATTTATCATATTAGCACCGAGAACCAGCTAGCCGATATCTTCACCAAGACGTTGGATGAGAAAACTTTTTGCAGGTTGCGAAGTGAGCTAAATGTCTTAGATTCGCGTAACTTGGATTGATCTGTAGCATACATGTGTTCTATGCCTTTGATCATGTTACTTAGAGCATTTACCTTATTCGTTGTATATTTATGGTGCTCAAGTTGTACAAGTCCTCCCCGGACCTTACAAGTCCATATGCAAATGGTGCACATATTTAGGGGGAGATGTGCTACAACTTGACCCTTTGAGACTAACATGCTTGTTTAAGTACACCTGATGTAGTCTCAAAGGTACATTGAAAGGGAAACTGAACTTGGACGACACAAAGACTTCAACTGCACTCCGGTATTAGTGTATTTCATTCCAAGTTCATACTTATGCTCTCATTGCCTTTTTGCTCTTAATTGACATTTTTTGTGAGGCAATGGGGTTAAAGGGCCAAGAATGATCCTGTTTTGGTGCTTAATGCCAAAGGGGGAGAAATTAAGGCCAAAGCAAAATGGATCAGCCAACCACTTGTGAATTTTTGAAAATAATAGAGTAAGAATTTGTGATTTGCTCAAAATACTCTTATTGCAAAATTTGGTCTCTTGTGGGGGAGAATTTTGATTATGGGAAAAAGGGGGAGTTTTTGGCACTTAATTAATTTTACTCTTGGAATATCTCTCTATGTGCCCAAACAACCGTGTTTAACTTAGAGATAGGAAAATGAATTTGATTTGCAAAAACAAACCAAGTAATGGCAAAGAATGATCCAAATATGCCAAATACTGAGTAAAGAGAATTTGGTCTTCATTTGCATTGATGTTGCACTTCTTTTTGTTGCTTTTTGATGTGTTGGCATGAATCACCAAAAAGGGGGAGATTGAAAGGGAAATGTGCCCTTGGGCCATTTCTATAATGTTTTGGTGATTAAATGCCCAACACGACTGATCAAATTCTCATGTGCTAAATGAAGAGAGAAATACAAATTATATTACAAGGTATGTTTCTAGACTTAGTATATTGTTTTTGAATACTAATGTGTTTATCTAAGTGCTAGAAACAGTGACAAAAGAAGTAGAAAATGAAAGGGAAAGAGTTGGCTATGTGTAGCCAACACCAGCTCTGACTGGCACACCGGACTGTCCGGTGGTGCACCGGACAATGTACGGTGCCCCAGGCTGGATGACGGTGAACCAGCTGCTTTCGGGAATCGACGGAGTTGTACGGCTAAAATTCACCAGACTGTCTGGTGAGTCATCCGCGACGAACTCGTTGGTCTCGGGAAACAGAAAAGGCGACGTGGCTATAATTCACCGGACTGTCCGGTGAGCCAACGGTCGGCCGCGAAATCTGCGGGCGACACGTGGACTGCTCCAACGGTCAGCTGGTGCACCGGACTGTCCGGTGCGCCAACGGGCCCGGAGGAGCAACGGTCAGATGCGCCTGATTTGGAAGGAGATCGTGCACCGGACATGAACAGTAGCTGTCCGGTGGTGCACCGGACTGTCCGGTGCACCACTCAACAGAAGGCAAGGATAGCCTTCCATGTTGATCTCCAACGGCTCCTAGCTTCCATGGGGCTATAAAAGGGACCCCTAGGCACATGGAGCACAAGACTAATCTTTCAAGAAACATTCTAAGACTCCCAGACTCTGACTCCACACAATTGATTCTCTGTGTTAGTGATTTGAGCTCCATTTGAGTTGCGAAATCCGTGTGTTGCGTTTTTGAGCTCAAGTCGTGACTTGTGTGTGTGGTTGTGCTGCGGATTTGAGTCTTGCGTGTGTTGCTCTCCCCAACCTTACTCTATGCTTTCTTTGTGATCTCTATTGTAAGGGCGAGAGACTCCAAATTATGGAGATTCCTCACACATGGGAAAATACTCTAAAAGAAAAGACCGTGGTATTCAAGTTGATCATCGGATCACTTGAAAGGGGTTGAGTGCAATCCTCGTCCATTGGGACGCCACAACATGGAAGTAGGCAAGTGTTACTTGGCCGAACCACGGGATAAAAATCGCGTGTCTCTTGTGTTGTTTTCTCGGTGATTGTTGTGTTCACAAGAACTCGCTTCAAAGCTACTTAGTCGCACTAACTCTCAAATAAACTCAGTCTTGTGGCTATTTAGTGTTTGATTTTACAGGATCACCTATTCACCCCCCTCTAGGTGCTCTCAGTTTAGGTTTTGAGCGAAGAGAGGGTTCTCTCGGTGTAACCTCTCACCCTGCTCAGCTTGTTCTCGTGATCTCGGTCTTGAGCTTGCCGGCGGTCACATTGGCGAGAATTCCTCCTTTCCCTGAAGACTCATTCGTCAGGAGTTTCTCCTACTTCTGAGACTTCATCCCGGGATACGGGCTGCGCTGGGTCCCGCTCCCCAGCCTCATGATGTCGCTGAATATTCCGGCGTCTGTTCCTCCGTCGTCGAGCTTCTCGCTGGGGAGGTTCTTCCACTGGCATGGTTAGCTCATTGTCGGAGATGGGAGATGACTCCAATCTCCCCTCGATGAAGAGGACGTCGGGGTAGAAAGAAGTTGTTGCGGTGGTGAATTCCTTTCCGTCCTTCTTTGAGGGCGAAGGTGCCGGAAGGATAACTTGACGGGCTTCCATCTCGCTTACTTCTTTTTTTCCTTGTAATACGTGTCCACTCCTTTGTGGGCGAAGTGGGCAACCGGGTTCTTCGGCCAAATGAATTCCCGGTTCTTGATTTGCAAGAGGCAGTCTTCGTCTGGGGCGCAGGAGGTTGCGCTATCCGCTGTCTTGTTCCGACTTTCTCGGAGATTCCCGAGGAAGGCTTCTTCTCCGGTGGATCCGCTATGCGGTGCAGAATTCCCTTCTCATCTACTACGAACGAGATGGTCCCAAAGTAGAATACAGATCCAGGGTGGAGAGCGATCTTGCACTGGGAAGTGACAGCCATTGAGCTAGCTTGGATCAACGACACACCCCCTACCTGGCGCGCCAGCTGTCGATGTTTGGAGCCCGACCGCACACCCGGGGTTCCCCTCGCGGTGCTTTTGGGTAGGATGGTGCTATTGACTGTAAATCAATGGTTCGTGCGAGATGCACGAGAGGTGACAGACGATTTTCTACAGGTTCAGGCTGCTTTGAGATGCGTAACACCCTACTTCCTAGCATGGATCTTTATGTGGTGGGTTACAAGGGAAGTCTCCTATATGGAGAAAAGCTAGTGAGCTAAGTAGATGGTTGATGGAAATGATGGGGTACCCTCTAGGCCTTATATACTTGACTGTGGGGCACTACATGCGTGTATGATGACGATGTGTACCTAAGTAATAGTGAACCGACTGAACTTGTCTTCCTATAACCTTGCCGACTTATCCCTAGTTTATTCCGACGTCCAAGGGTGTTGTGTGGGAAAATCGGATCGGCGCTATAGATAGCGCTTGAATCCAATGAGCCGCCAGGGCCCAAGTTCGCTTCTTCCTCGCGTCGGCCCATTCCACCTGCAGTTCTCCCCTGGCCCACGAAGGGGTGGCCTTGCGAGATAATAGGCCCAAAGCCTTTCGTGAGGCCTTCTTGCCTTCTAGTGGACCCGGGGGATATCTGTCCCCCATAGCAGGGGCTTGGACTGCTGGTGCTAGCGGTGCTGAAGCTGATGGTCCAGCTGCGAAGGCTAGTGATTCTGCCAACGGAGTGGGCGTAGGCGAAAACTCCTCCGAGCTGTCCTCCAGAATGACTCCGTTCTCCACCCGAATGTGAGGGAGATCCACAGGGATTTCCTCTACTACCACTAGGTAGACAGGAACTTGCCGTGGCGGAGGGATGTAATTGGTGTTGATCCGAGTGGTTTGAATGGTACAAACCATCTATAAGAGAAAATGTCAACTTAGTTGATGTTTAAAGAGGTAAGGTTGGTAAAATAATTTTGTAAGAACAAAATTAGCATGTTTTGAACAAACTAAGCTTTCCATTTCTAACTAATATAACGACCTAGAGTCAGCATAGCTTTGATACCACTTCTGTCACACCCGATTCTGGGGGCAAAATCAAATGCATAGCATATGTGCGCCAGGATCAATTTCCCACACATATGTTAACATCATAAGTGTAATATACCAAAAGACAATGCAATAAAGGCATAAAGAGAGTAGAATACTTTATTACATCATCTGAATCATTGTATCTTTAACAAGTATCAACATCAAAGTAGGGCGGAATTAAATATGGGCACTCTTCCACAGGAAGGTGACAGGTGCATTGTTAGACTTAAAACTCACCATCGTCGTCAGCGAAATCTTCAGCATCACCCTCTTATCAAAATATTAGCAAGGGTGAGCTCACTTATGGTCGGGGCTCAGCAGGTAGGGGAAAATTAATGCAAGTTACAAGGTAGGCTATGGATAAGCGGTAAGCATTTTAGTTGGTCAATATTTTATTAACAACACATGTCTTACTATAAGTGTGTATCCTAAATATCCCAATTAGTCAAAGGTATAAGATTATATCAAAAACACTTAAGTGAAAATCACTTAAGCAAACCACTGGTAGATCATCAGATCATGATTTATTGTTCGTCTTTAAGTTCAATTATCATGTGAGGGTCTAGGTTGCTCTTAACCGTGAGCACGGCTGACATATCAGTTTTACACTCTGCAGAGGTGATACAACTTTACCCACAAGCCATGTATCCCATCTAGCCTGGGTTGATCAGACCCGTAAACACTGCCGAGGTGAATGGCTAGGGATCCATTATGAGGCTTTCACAAAATATCCTTAGTACAAAGCCACCTGCTAAGGTTTCCACGTCAGTATTGATGGCCCTTTGGGTGAGGTAAATTATCCAAGACTACCACCCCATGGTAACATGAGCTGCCACCAAACCACTGTCGCCCCCTCTTGCCCATCTTTCAGGTAAGGTTGCTAAGCACTAATTCTATAGAGCTAATTACCAAAGCCAGAGCCATGATAGCACTCGTGGTTGCACTATTATCCTAGGTGGTCACTCCATGTTCCATTTAACACAAAATGTTCTTGTTTAACCATCGGGTTAACAACATAAATAAACTTCATTTCCGGAACATAGTATCTTTGAAAGAGTGACATCATATTCATCAAGTTGAGCAATAGCAAACATTGCTAAGCAAAGCATTTATCCTAGGGTAATTCAAGGAATAGGGTTGGTAATTTTAGGAAATTCTTATTTAAGCAAATCCCATCAAATTATGCAATATATCTAAAAAGTAAACATTATTATATGCATTACTTGGGTACAAATAGAATATGATGAGGGAGAATCCACTTGCTCGAAAGTGTCGTGTGGGTCGTCCTCGAACGAGTTTGGTTCGTCTACCTCACAGTCAACTTCTAGCATCGATTTGCGTATGTACATACAAAAAGAATACGTACGCCAAATAAATAAACATACATCATTACAGAAGTAATCATTCACCATTACATACACATCATACATCACACTTATTATACTCATAAATACGTCTTAAAGCGTAAATACTTATTAATCATTATGACTACTACCGCGGAGTCATCATTGGTGAAAATATGAGTCAGTGATTATGACACTAGTTTTATCTAGTATAACATAGATAAACATGTATTAACAAACTTTATGGATTTCCTTTATTACTAATAATAGACTTTTAAGTTTTATCCCTTTTCTTTCTAAATAGAAATTATACGTATAGCTAAAAATTGTTTATTTATAATTCTTCTAACATTAATATTCTAAGAATTAATGTAAATTACTAATTGGACTTTTAATAAGATAATCATGGTTATTATGACATAAACAAGTATTTTACTAATTCTACGTAACTAAGTGCTATACTTATGAACACATTTATTTTGACTAGTAAAAGTCTATTTTCATCTGACCAAAAATACGTGACCTAGGATTTTCTTCTACTTTCTTATATCAATGAAATTACACTTAAAACACTACTAGCAATTATCGTTCATGTGCTAAAGCGAAATTAATCGTAAACATTTCTAGTATGAAAATCACCAAGTTAGTGACTAGTGACATAATTTGTTTTTGAAATATAAATTCATACACCTGTCAAAATATTGTTGCAAGGCTTGTTAACGACTACACGTATACACCTGTCAAAATATTGTTGCAAGGTTTTTGGATCTCTTTTACATACATTTGTAATGCAGAAAATACAGAATTAATTTCCAGAAATTCGGAGGGCCAAAACGCAAAACGGCTTTGTTGGGGTCTACTTCGTAGCCGAAGGTCCTGTAAGAAGAAACACCTTCGGAAGATCAACATGCAAATAACGCCGAAGCAACCCTACAAGGAACTTCGACATACAGACATGCTTAAGATGAAGGGTTGCACCGACTTAAATATGAAAAGATAGATTGACCCATGATAGTTTGTGTCATGATTGTAATCGACTGTAAAGGGTATAAATGTAATTTCACACAGGCTGCACCCTGTGCCTATAAATAGATGAACAGTACCCCCGTACTGTTCACGCTGATTTGTACTCGCTCGTGCATCACGCTTGTACAATCTCCTTCTGTCAAGCCGAAGGTACAAATGTAATTCTGCATTATTTCTGTTTATTCATAATAATTGTTGGGGACTTGTTCTCAAATGCTATGAGTTAAGAACAAGGCAACACAGAAAATGTTAATCGATAAAGTCCTTCGTCCTTCGAAGCATTATTTCCCTTAGGATATAATGATTTTCGGACGAAGGTTATGAAGGACGTACCTTCATAAACATAGCATACGATGACGAAGAAGAGTGAATCATAAAAATACGAAGGATAACATAGATAATTATATATTATTATCAACTTATTATTATTGCAAAGAAACAGAGATGACATCGAATTACAAATGTACCTTTAGCTTGAAAGGAGATGAAAGTACAGGTGTGACGCAAAAGCAAATGCCAAATCAGCGTGAACAGTACGGGAGTACTGTTCACATATTTATAGACGCGGGACACAGCCCATACAAAATTACATTCGTGCCCTTTACATTTGGTAATGATTCTATAGTAATTCACCAAGGTCTGAATAGCCTTTTCATCTTTAAGTCGGTTTCATTTACTGCTACCACGCCGAAGCTTTCCCGCTCACATCTTCGGCACTGCATCAACCTCCGTATTATCTCGGGCTTCTCCTACTATGATATCGACTCGAGTCCGAAGATACATGTTCACATATTATGCTCCAGAAATACTTGTTAAATCCTGTTTTTGAGGACCTTCGTAAGCCGAAGGCCCCCAACAGTAGCCCCTCGCAATATTAATTTGTTTAAAATAATAAATTTAGATTGCGACATGGACGAAGGCTTTAAGCCGAAGGTCCGAAAAAACACCTTCCCTTTGCTAGAATAGCAACATTCACTGACAGGCGGGGTCTTTCAATTTTCGACGTACTGGGCGTATAAATAAGATCATACCGCAAGCTCATTTGGCACGCTCTCTTGCCATCTGCTCCCGCTCACTCAATTTTTAACTCTTGCGCACCAAGGTTTGCTTAGCTTTTAAGTTTTGAAGCTTCGGCATCGAAAACAGTTTTTTAGTGTTTCCGAAGATGTCTGAAGATAAGAAGGCTGCTGCCGAGATGAAGCTGAGTCTCGATGAAGAGAAGAATCTGGGGTTTCTTATAGCAATGTCAAAGACCAATACAGAAAAAATCACTAAAGAGATTTTAGAAGGTTTGTCTGAAGATACTGGTGACAGCGACAGTTATGATGTGGATAGTGGTGGTGAAGACTCCGAAGATCGCCCATGGCGACCAAGCCATGCGGTTTTCGGCAAATCAAGTATCAAAGAAAATCATCTTGTCAACATGAGAGGAAGGTATTTTCGGGATCTGTCCGTTGTGAGAGCCGACGAAGGAGAAAAGACTTGTCCGAACCCTGAAGAAAATGAAGTCGTGGTGTACCGAAGCTTTTTGAAAGCTGGACTTAGATTCCCCCTGAGCAATTTTGTCGTAGAAGTGCTGAAAATATTCGAAGTATATCTTCACCAACTTACCCCCGAAGCAATCATAAGGCTGAATATCTTCGTGTGGGCCGTGAGAAGCCAAGGTCTGAAGCCTGATGCGAAAAGTTTCTGCAATATACATGAATTATCATACGAGACAAAACCTTGGGGTAAGGAACAGTATCACAATAATTTTGGCTGCTACAGTTTCGTTTCTCGGTCTGGGTCAAGCTGTCCCGTGCCAACCTTTCGGAAGAGATGGCCCGGCGACTGGATGACAGAATGGTTTTATGTGAAGAATGACCTGAAAGCACGAGAAGATATCAAAGGTATAATTATGCGCCCTATTTGGCAAAGCTTCGGCCTGCGGAGGCCGAAGGTTGAAATGAATGAAGCTGCCGAAGAATGCCAGAGAGCCTTCAGAGTTATTTGTTCTTTTATTGGAACGAGAGATTTGGTCCAAGAGCATATTGCCTTCAGAGTATGGCCGCTTGCGGAAAAATGGGAAATGCCGCAAGAGACCATAAAGGAGGCTGACGAAGGTGGCCTTATCAGGCTGAAGTATACTTTCAAGTTTGGAGATAAATTCGTTGAGCCAGATGATGACTGGCTAAAAAGCATTGAAAATTTAAGTGATGAGCTGCTTGGGGTTTACTCGAAGGCTGAAGATACTGCATTGTCAGCAGCCTTCGGAGGCCGAAAAAAGAAAAGGCTGAACCGGGTGTTTGACGCAATCGGGTTTGTCTACCCTGACTATCGTTATCCCATTCGAGGGCAGAAAAGAAAAAACACAACCTCTGCGAAAGAAGAAGCTGCGACTGCTCCTAGCGAGCCAGAACCGAAAAGAAAAAGGATAAAGGTCCTCACACATCGGCCACGCTATATTGAACCAGCCTCGGTGCCTGAGTTCATCGGAGAGACTCCTTCGGCCACCGAAGCTGAAAAACCAACCAAGCCAACCTTGCTGCCAGAAGTCGTAGAAATGGCCGAAGCGCCAACAAGGATAGAATTGGAAGAACCAAAGATTTTTGTTGGGGCCATGCTTCGTTGCGCCGAAGGTCTTACGGGAGGAAGCAGCTTCGGCTAAAGTTGTCCCCAGGAGATGACCGAAGGTTCCTTTTCATGAGGCTTCGGCATTACAAACCGACATAGAGATAAAATGACCTTTTAATCCATAAAGGTCTGAGTCAATGATTGTAAACTTTTATGAGGGACATAATTGTAATTCGTCATAGGCTGTGTCCTGTGTCTATAAATAGATGAGCAGTACCCACATACTGTTCACGCGTACCTGTACTCGCTTGTACGTCACGCTTGCACCTTCAGCTTCAATCAAGTCGAAGGTATAAATGTAATCTAATATTGTTCTTATTTATTCCTGACTATATAAAAGAAAGATGTATTATGATGTCATATAATTATCCATGTTGATATGTTTTATATGCTTCGTCTTTCATTGATTTATGTTACAATGATGAAGGTACGTCCTTCATAACCTTCGTCCAAAGATCATTATATCCTCAGGGAAATAATACTTCGGAGGACGAAGGGCATTAAACATTAACCTATTCTTGTGTTGCCTTGTTCTTAATTCGAAGCCTTTGAGAACAAGTCACCAACATTGGCGCCCACCTCCGGTGAACTCACTTCCACTTTTTTCGAGCTGATGGCTTCGTTCAACAATCAAGCTGAAGCTGCTTCGGCTTCGAAGCTGGTGCTCCCGATAACAGGCGGTTCTTGCTCAGAGCCGGCTAACAAGAAGCAAAAGAAGGAAGCTCAGAGAAGGGTGCAGCATGTTGGAGTACAGGGACCCTTCATCAAGTCAAAATGGTCTCACATTCCAATCACTTTCTCTCAGGAAGACCTTCAGCTTAAGGATTATCCTCACAATGATGCCATGGTTATCTCTTGTGTGATCAAAGGATTTCTGGTTCACAATGTCTTAGTTGATACAGGCAGTGCAGCTGATATTATATTTGCTAAGGCCTTCCGACAAATGCAAGAGCCCGAAGACAAGGTCCATGATGCTACGCACCCTCTTTGTGGCTTCGGAGGACGGCAGATTGCAGCACTTGGGAAGATTACCATGCCAGTAACCTTCGGATTTGTTAATAACACAAGGACTGAGCAAATTGTGTTTGATATTGTTGATATGGAGTATCCTTACAATGCTATCATTGGTCGCGGTACCCTCAATGCCTTCGAAGCAATTCTTCACCCAGCTTATCTCTGCATGAAGATACCTTCGGACCAAGGGCCTATTGCTATTCATGGAAGCCAGGAAGCTGCTAGAAGGGCCGAAGGAAGCTGGACTGACTCCAAAGCAATCCATAACATAGATGGAGCTGAAGCTTGTGAACAGTACAAATTCAGAAGGGAGAAAGCAGCTTCAGCAGATCAGCCGAAGCCCATGCTATTGTGTGAGGACATAGCAGAGCAGAAGGTGCTGTTGGGCTCACAATTATCTGAAGACCAGGAGAAAACCTTGATAAGGTTTTTGTTCAACAACAAAGATGTTTTTGCATGGTCAGCTAATGATCTCTGTGGAGTAAATCGGGATGTTATTGAACATTCGCTCAATGTTGACCCATCCTTCAGACCCCGAAAGCAGAGGCTTCGGAAAATGTCGGATGACAAGGCCGAAGGGGCTCGCAATGAAGTAAAAAGACTCCTCAGTGCAGGAGTTATCAGAGAAGTAAAGTATCCAGAGTGGCTAGCTAACACTGTTATGGTGAAGAAGGCCAATGGCAAGTGGAGAATGTGTATCGATTTCACAGATCTTAACAAGGCTTGTCCGAAGGACGAATTCCCGCTGCCAAGGATAGACTCTTTAGTCGATGCAGCAGCTTCTTCAGAGCTCATGAGTCTCCTGGACTGTTACTCAGGCTATCATCAAATCTGGATGAAGAAGGAAGATGAGCCGAAGACTAGCTTCATAACCCCAAGTGGCACATATTGCTATCTTCGGATGCCTGAGGGGCCAAAAATGCTGGAGGAAGTTTCAGCAGAATGACTGCGAAGGTCCTCCAGTCTCAGATAGGCAGAAATGTGTTGACTTATGTCGATGACATCATTGTAAAAAGCACGAAGCAGGAAAATCATATTGCTGATTTGCAAGAGACCTTCGCCAGTTTCAGACGAGCTGGTTTGAAGCTGAATCCAGAAAAATGTGTCTTCGGAGTAAAGAAGGGGAAATTTCTTGGATGCTTGGTTTCAACAAAGGGAATTGAAGCTAATCCAAATAAAATTGAAGCTATACTTCGAATGGAGCCACCAACCACAAGAAAGGGGGCCCAAAGATTGACAGGAAGGCTGGCATCTCTCAACAGATTCATATCCAGATCAGCAGAAAGGAATTTACCATTCTTCGAGGTGCTGAAGTCAGCTGAAGTCTTTCAATGGGGACCAAGTCAACAAAAAGCCTTCGAAGAGCTGAAGCAATATTTGATAGATCTAACAACATTAACTCCACCAACGCTAGGGGCTCCTCTGTTGTTATATGTGGCAGCTTCACACTCAGCAGTAAGTGCGGCACTTGTCCAGGAGAAGCTTGATGGCCAAGTCAAGAAGCAGGTTCCAGTGTATTTTGTATCTGAAGTTCTTAGTGTATCAAAGAAAAATTATACAGAGCTGGAGAAGGTACTGTACGCCGTTTTAATGGCATCCAGGAAGCTTCGGCATTATTTTCAGGCATACAATATTATTGTTCCTTCTTCACAGCCGTTGAAGGATATCATGAGAAATAGAGAAGCTACTGGACGGATTGGAAAATGGGCTGCAGAGCTCAATGAATTTTACATTGATTATGTGCATAGATCCTCGATCCAGTCTCAAGCATTGGCAGATTTCATTGCCGACTGGACGCCAGGGGCTCAGGATGAAGAAGCAAATAAAGATGCCGAAGTGTGGACAGTGTTTTGTGATGGCTCTTGGGGAACTTTCGGAGCAGGTGCAGCCGCTGTGTTGGTCTCACCATCTAAGGTTAAAACTTGTTATGCAGCAAGACTTGATTTCAGCTGTACAAACAATATTACTGAGTACGAAGCCCTGCTCCTGGGTCTTCGGAAATTAAAGGCAATGGGAATCAGAAGGGCGATTCTTAAAACTGATTCCCAGGTTGTTTCGGGTCATATTGACAAAAGTTGTAAGGCTAAAGATCCGAAGCTTGAAAGATATCTAGACACGGTCCGAAGGATCGAAGCCTCCTTCGAAGGATTTTCTGTCAAGAATATCCCTCGAGGACAAAATGAGCATGCTGATTTGCTAGCCAAGTCTGCAGCACAGGGGCTGCCGTTACCTTCGGATGTGTTCTTCGAAACAATAAAGGCACCTTCAGTTGAGCTCCTTGAAAGAGCAGTCCTCAACATATCTCCTGTTTACAGCGAAGATTGGAGAACTGAAATCATCTCTTACCTTCAGGGTAAGTTCTTTTCAGATGACGAAGCTTATAATAAAAGGATAGAGGCAAGAGCTCGTCCGTATGTCATGATAGAAGGGGAGTTATACAAACATGGAGTTTGCGCTCCGCTGCTCAAGTGCTTATCTAGAACCGAAGGTATAGAGTTGATGAAAGAAATACATGCAGGCCTGTGTGGATCCCACATCGGATCTAGGCCGTTACTTGGAAAAGTTTTCCGCCAAGGGTTTTATTGGCCGAAGGCAGCTTCGGATGCAGCGGAGTTAGTTCAAAAGTGCGAAGGTTGTCAGAAATGTGCAAGAGATCAAAAGCAACCTTCGTCTTTGACACAGCTAATACAACCCATCTGGCCATTGCAAAGGTGGGGCCTTGACTTGTTAGGTCCATTGCCACCGGCTCAAGGGAATCTAAAATATGTTATAATGGCTGTGGAGTATTTTTCTAAATGGATTGAGGCGAAGTCATTAGCCACAATAACTTCGGCCACTGTCCAAAAGTTTTTCTGGCAGAATATTGTCTGTCGCTTCGGGGTACCGAAGGCCATCACTGTAGATAATGGAACACAATTCGACTCCGAAGCTTTCAGAAATTTCTGTGATCAAATTGGTACGAAGATCCATTTTGCATCAGTCAGGCATCCGGAGTCAAATGGGCTCGTTGAAAGGGCCAACGGCATTATAATGACAGGAATAATGAAGTTAATCTTCAATCAACCCAGGGGAAAGTGGCCAGATCAGTTAACCAAAGTGGTGTGGAGCCACAATACAACAACATCAAGGTCTACAGGCTTTACTCCATTCAAATTATTATTCGGTGACGAAGCAGTAACTCCGGAAGAAGCTAAAGCTGGATCAATAAGAGTAGTAGCTTCGGCAAAATCAGGTCCTGAAGATGCTTGTCTTGTGGAAAAGGATGCTTTAGAAGGGATCAGGCTTCAAGCCGTGGAGAATATCAATAAATACCAAGCTGAAACAGTCAAATGGCGAGATAGAAAGGTCTGGCTAAAAAATATTGAGCCGGGACACTTGGTGCTTCGGAGAGTAGCCAATCCAGATACAGTGGGCAAGCTACAGTTGAAATGGGAAGGACCTTTCTTAGTAGTATCTTCGTCAAGGCCTGGTTCGTACAGATTGAAGGACATGGACGGCAACGAAATTCCAAGATCTTGGAATGCGGATGAGCTTCGGCGATATTATGTATAACTTGATGTAACTTTTTATGTTTTTTCTTTTCTTTTTCATGGCACCCTTTTCCTTTCTAAAGGGGGAGAAAGGTTTTTAATGGGGCCATCACATGTAATTTCCTTTTTAGTTTTATAAGAGCAAAATCCCCCAAAGAATGTAAATGTAAAAGTTGAGAACGCACCATCGAGTGCCGAAACTGAAAAGGTGAAGAAGCTCCAAAGACGTTCCTAAGGGAATGCAGAGCTTACAGCGAAAAGTCAACGCTGATACCGCCGAAAGTAAAAGGCAAAGAAGCTCCAAAGACGTTCCTAAGGGAATGCAGAGCTTACAGCGAAAAGTCAACGCTGATACCGCCGAAAGTAAAAGGCGAAGAAGCTCCAAAGACGTTCCTAAGGGAATGCAGAGCTAATGTGTAATTGTTTCTAAGAAAATAATGGCTGAAGTTTTGGCTTCGGATATGTCTTTGGACATTCATTTGCACATCACATTACATCATAGCATTTGCATTCATAAACATTCATTCATGGCATAAGTGGTTGTTTCGGCAAAAAAAGAAGAGGCGGTCTTTTATGCTTCGTTGTGTACGAAAAGAAGGGAAGGTGTTTTTTTCGCCTTCAGCTCAAAATACTAATTTCGTCCACATCAAAGCACCTCAATGGAAGGGTAAGGATATATTGCAAGGTATGGACAGAATTCATCAAGAGCGGTCCAACTGTATTTACAAAAGTTGTTGTACAAGTCTACTGAGTTTTTTCTACAAAGTACTCCTACTGATCTTTACCGAGCTTCAGCTTTGGCGGCATATTTTTTAAGCATCACCTTCAGCTTCGTCATCCTGCATGAATCAAGGTATTGTGAGTAAAAATCAAGTGTGAAGGAGAAGGTAAGTACAAGGTATGATTTCTTACTGGTTCAAGATGACTTCGAGCTTCGTCTCCAGCCTTCTCCCGCCCGCCTTTTGTCCATATCATTTTTATAAATCTGTTTGAAATGCTTCGGGCGAGGTCAGGAATATCGTCTAGAATTGATGGAGACAGAGTGAAATTCGGCCTGTTGACGATTTTTCCATGCTCACAGCCGGCTTTCAGGAACGCTGCAGCGGTGCCTCGAGAAGCTACCCAGGCACAGAAGTCACCGTGCCCGGCTATAACTTCGTCAAGCTCTTCAATTTCAGCTTCAATATGTTCGAAGGCTCTTGGCAAAATTTCAGCAGCAGGGGTGAACTTTCCACTGCTGGCTCCAACTGAGTAAAAGATCTTCTTTAATTGTTGAATACAGCTGTTACTAAATTTCAAACATTTGTCTTGAAGGCTTGTTAATGATTTCTTCAAATCTGAGTTGATTTGGACTTCGGCATCAAGTTTTGAATTAAGCTCTAGCTTCTCTTGTTCAAATTGTTTTGATTGGCAGATAAGCTTTGAATTCAATTCTGATACTTTAGCTTCAGTCTTTGCCAGCAAGCCTTCAGTTGTTTGGAGTTCAAAGTCTTTCTTTTCAATAATAGCTGATTGCTCTTTTATCTTGCTCTCTAGATTTTCGATTATAGCTTCGTGTTTCTTATCCTCTAGATCTTGCTGCATCCTCAAAGTTTTGCTTAGTAGCATGCTCTGCAAATAAACAACCTTCGTCAGGAATATTCCCACTATTAACAAACAATAGAAGTCAGAGAAAAGTTGTTTACCTTGAAATTGGAATAAAATAAGCTGCCGACGATATGTTGTCGTCGGTAGCGGCTGATATCTGTTTCTAGCTTCGGAAAACCGATACTCTTTGATAGAGTACTGATGACCTTAGCTCCAGTTTGATCTCGGATGCAGCCTAATTTTTCATCGTCAACACCTCCGAAAAGAAGAGCTCCTGGCTTATATCCACAAGAATTGGCATAGTCTTTAAGCTCTTCTATTTCGGCCTTCGACAGTTTTTGCCCAACTAAATTTTGAAATATGTAGGCTTCGTCTTCCGAAGTGTCTTCGGCTATTTCTTTTCCCTTCTCAGGCACTGTGGCCATGGTCTCTTCAGCAGCAGCGACAGCTTCTTCTGCAGCCATGTCTAGCAAAATTTTATCGATGTCTTCAATGGTAGTTTCTAAGTTCACATCTTCGGCTGAAGCGGCTTCGGTAGCCGCAACCTCCGAAGGTGCGACTTCGACATTTGTTGTGCCCTCAACAGCTGGCGTTTTCCGAGTTGACGCCCTCGGTGGCGTCTTGTCAATAACTTCGGTCACTGCAATAATTCTTTGCCTCTTTGTTTTGGTTATCTTCATTTTTTCCGGCTCCTCCACCTTTCGAAAAAGCTTCGTCAGTTGAGGCCCTAATGGACTTAGCTTCGTGGGCAGGGGTTCAGTCATTACCTTTAAGATTTCCTCCACGTCGTCGGTAGAAGGTGGTGCAGGAGTCCCCTCTTCATCGGATAATTTTCGCTTTGGAGTTGATATTTTTCTCTTCTTGGGAATTTTCTTCTCTTTTGGTGATTTTTCTTCATCCCTGTTCGGAGTTTCGGCCAATCTTTTCCTTTTTTGGCCCTCAGCACCCTTGTTCAGCCGTTCATAGTCAGGGTACTCGAAACCCAGGGCATCAAACACTCGGTTCAGCCTTCGTTTCGGACGGGTGCCGAAGGCTGCGGTCATCAGTTGATCTTCTTTTTTGGAATAATTCCCAAGAATTTCATTGCACATTACCTCAACTGTGTCCAACCACTCTTGGCAAGGTTTTTTAAAGTATTTCTTGAATTTGAAATGGTAAGGAAGCCGGACAAGTTCCCCCTTCTTCTTCTCCCCCTCTAGCTTTGGCATTTCCCATTCTTTTAGAGTAGGGAAGACTCTGAACGCCAAGAACTCTTGAACCAGATCCCTAGTACCGATATGCTCTGAAATAATTTCAAACTCACCCAGTGCAGCCCAGGTGGGACCTTCTAATGCCATGTGGCATCGCGGCCTTGTTTCTCCGAAGATTAATTCAAGTGGGCTTTGTACCAACTTTTCTTCGTCTTTGTCAACTTTCACATAAAACCACTCAGACTTCCAGCCTGCCGGCCATTTGCTTCGATAGCTAATAACAGGAAACTTTGTTGTTTTCCGGTAGGCAAAATTGTAGCAACCAAAGTTATCATGTAATCCATCCTTTCTGGCCTTCGTTTGGTAATGTAACTCATGAACTCGACAAAAACTGTCGGCAAACGGCTCCACTGCCTGGCTTCGGAGGGCCCAGATATAGACATTAAGCCTAACGATAGCGTTAGGAGTCAATTGATGAAAGTAAATACCAAACTTCTTCAATACATCTGCAATAATTCCATGAAGAGGGAATCTCAGCCCAGCCTTTAAAAAGCTCTTGAAGATGATTATCTCGTCCTTCTCTGGCTTCGGGGTAGTTTCTTCTCCCCCGAAGCGAAGTAGTTTCTTCTGATTTTCACTGAAATAGCCTGATTTTACCATCTTGGCGAGATCAGCCTTTGAAACGGTCGACTTTCCGAAGTCTAAGTGGCTAGGCTTGCTGGGCATGGCAATGCGATAGTCATCTTCGGGATCAGTTTCTTCAATGTTCTCTTCTTCTCCTTCGGCAGTTGTCGGGTCTGCTTCGGCAGCGGGCATTTCTTCCGCAGTCACCAGTCCGGATCGTTGCATTGCTTCGGAGATTGGAATAGTCTCTGAACCTTCAGCTTCGTCTCCTTCACGCTCAACCCTGGCAGTGGATCGCACTCTGGCCATTTGATTCTGAGTTTAGGGAAATTGAATGCTTTTTTCTTTTTCTTTTTCTTTTTTCCTCCCGAAGCCTTTCTTTCTGGCGAAGCAGACTTCGAGATAGACCTTCGTTCGATTCTGAGAATCAAGCTTCGGCTACAGTTAAAAATTTTGGCAGCAAAACAGTGCAAATAGCAATGAATGCTGTGGTAACTTCGCACCTACTCGTCTGTTTATATAGTGCTGCAGGTAAGAAGGCGAAGCGTCAGGATTTTTACACCAGGCGGGCAGTCACTTGCACTCGCTGCGCGGTGGACCGCAAAGATCAAACAGTAACTCTGCAAGGTGGGCCTGGCACGCGCTCGGAAACTGAATCGTTTCTCGGCAACGAGCTCAGGGAAGGTGTTTTTTGGACCTTCGGCTTCCCGAAGCTTGAGAGGCTTTTTTTTCACGGATGAAGCTCGTTACGAAAAACGATCTAGCACCGCGAAAGGGGCTACTGTTGGGGCCATGCTTCGTTGCGCCGAAGGTCTTACGGGAGGAAGCAGCTTCGGCTAAAGTTGTCCCCAGGAGATGACCGAAGGTTCCTTTTCATGAGGCTTCGGCATTACAAACCGACATAGAGATAAAATGACCTTTTAATCCATAAAGGTCTGAGTCAATGATTGTAAACTTTTATGAGGGACATAATTGTAATTCGTCATAGGCTGTGTCCTGTGTCTATAAATAGATGAGCAGTACCCACATACTGTTCACGCGTACCTGTACTCGCTTGTACGTCACGCTTGCACCTTCAGCTTCAATCAAGTCGAAGGTATAAATGTAATCTAATATTGTTCTTATTTATTCCTGACTATATAAAAGAAAGATGTATTATGATGTCATATAATTATCCATGTTGATATGTTTTATATGCTTCGTCTTTCATTGATTTATGTTACAATGATGAAGGTACGTCCTTCATAACCTTCGTCCAAAGATCATTATATCCTCAGGGAAATAATACTTCGGAGGACGAAGGGCATTAAACATTAACCTATTCTTGTGTTGCCTTGTTCTTAATTCGAAGCCTTTGAGAACAAGTCACCAACAATTTTGCTACCAGAAACCAAAGAGATGGCCGAAGCGCCATTGACAGAAAAAATGGAAGAAATAAAAGGACCAACTGAGGGATCAAAAATATCAGAAGTTTTAAGTCCTTCAGCAAATGTTGAGACAATAAAAAATCAAAAGGTGCCAGCGGTGACTCCGAAAAGAAAGAGAATGGTCAATGTGCTAGATGTTCTGGAAACAATTAAATCCTCAAGCACACCTCCGAAGAAGACTGTTGCCATTCCCGAAGCGAAAACTGAAATTTCTGATACAAAGGCTCCAGAGCAAGAAACTGAAGCTGAAGCTGGGCCCTCAGAGCCCACGAAGGTAAAATCCTTGGAACCCGAGGAAGAAAAAATAACAGAGCAAATTCTTGTTGAAGAAATCAGTGCTATTGCCCCCGAAGCATCCCCCAAAGTCCTTGATTATATTGTTCGACATGCTTCGGGGAAAAAATTATCAGAAAAAGAAAAGCAAGAAGCCCAGCTTTACGCCCAAAAACTGAAGTATCCAAAGGGGGCGTTAATATTCAATGGCAGTGGAGAAGAAGACTTTTTGTATTGTCTCCCTGACAGCAAGGAGATTTCTGTCTGTCGGGAGATGAGCAAGAGCTTCGGATTCCCAACACTAGAAGACGGGCTCTCGGTGCTGTCGAAAAACGATCTGGCCGACAGCCTGGCATATAATAGCTTAAAGGTGCAACAAATGGGATCTTTGTATTTTTTGTTGAGACCAAAAAATTTTCGTTTGCTTAAATCTATTGACGCACACATATTTTTCTTTGCAGGGTCTGATACTTAGCAATGCCCTCAGGGCCCAAAAAGATGCCGAAGACGAAGGGTGCACTATAGCCCTGAGCAACCTTCGTTCCGAAGTAATTGAACTGCGGAACGAAGGTCTCGAAAAAGATAAAATATTACATTCATTGATAAATAGAATAAAAGAAGACGAAGCTACATTTAAAGGTCAAGCTGAGGTTCAGAAGCGTGAAATCGAAGATCTTCGAAAACAACTGGCCAGAGCCAAAGAGGAACGCATACTTGAAGAAACGAAGCGAGAACTCAGTGACCAATGGGCAAATCATTTAGAGGGAACTGTTGAAGAGCTTCGCTCGTCCAAGAAAAGATGCTATAACAAATCTATGGAGTGTGTTAAGAAGTTGAAAGCTAGCTTCGCCAGCGTCGGCGCATTCTCAAGCGAAGAAAACTTTACAAGAGGCAACCCCGAAGGTCCCATCGAATGGATTAATCACGAAGCTGAGGCCTTCGAGGAAATTTTAAATAGCCGCGGAGACATATGTGCTTTCTTGGGTGCCAGGGGGATTGCCACCATTTTGGAGAAAAAGGGCTGCGATCATGTAAAGATTTTAGCGCAATCCGAAGCCACCTTGTCTTTCGAAGATGCGAGAGATCCTTCAGCCGAAGCTAGCATGGTTGGTGGAAAATTTTTCACCGATGTTTGGGATAATGGTGGTCGAGAAATGGCTCGAGAAATTATCCAGAAAAGCGAGAAGGGCATTCACGACGCTAGAGAAGTAGCTGAGGCTGCTGAGAAGAGCGCAGAGTCCGAAGGGCAACTAGGTATTAACTAATGGTTTTTATTGTGTTGTAATTTTTGGTTTTAAACTTCGTTCGCAATTTGTAATAGCAATGTAGCCGTATCCTGTCCTCCTTCAGATCCTGCTAAAGCGTCTCCGGGCTCTCACCCGAAAGGAGACGACGAAATTAAAAAGATGGCTGAAGCTATCATGGACGAGGTTGTTAATCGGCTCCTGAATGAGGCTGCAGAAGTTGTTCTGAGAGAAGATTAAATACTATTGTAAAAACTTCTGAAATGTAACATGTGTGACATCTTGTAGCCTTGAATGTAATATACCTGCTTTTATTTTTTAATTCTTTACGATGCATGAAATTTTACATACGTACCGTTTTTGAGTCTTTGACGAAAAAACACCTTCCCTTCTTTTCATGCTTCGTGAAGAAGAATTTTCATTTGTCACAACAATATCCGTAGTGTTCTGATGAATAATATCCAAGCTTCGTGAAGATATTTTCCGAAGCTACACCTCCGAAGATCAATAGTGTATCTCCTTGCGACTTAGCATGATTTCCCCCTTTTTCAAAACATTCTTCCGAAGATCGATATCGTGTCCCCTTCTTGTGCCATATGCAGCATGATGTATGATGCTTATGCTATGCGAAATGATGCAATGATGTTATGTTATGTAAGATGGTGTTTATTCCGAAGATACACACACATTCCTGCGATAAAAGACGTAATCTTTTTGAATCAGCGTTGTCTTTTTACTATAAGCCTCCCTTAGGAGCTTCTTCGCCTTTTACTTCAGCGGAATCAGCGTTTATTTTTCGCTGTAAGCCTCCCTTAGGAGCTTCTTCGCCTTTTACTTTCAGCGGTATTCGCGTTGACTTTTCGCGCTTCGCCTTTTACTTAGGCGGTATCAGCGTTGACTTTTCGCTGTAAGCTCTGCATTCCCTTTGGAACGACTTTGGAGCAGAAAACTTACACTGCGCTCCCTTTGGAACGACTTTTTATGACTTCGGCAAACTTACTCTGCGTTCCTTTGAACGACTTTTTGTTGCTTCGAAGAATTTTTGATAATTCGAAGGTCCTCTTTGTTATCGCAAATCTTTAAGCTTCAACAACTTAAACCTGTGGAGAAAATATATTTTCCTTGTGGCAAACAACGAAACTATTACATGAAATCTAAACAATGTCCTTTATTACGCAGAAAATAAAACTGAATGAAAAAGACCGCTATCAAGGTAGGATATTTGTCAATAGATGTGCTTTGACTCTGGCACAGTGCTGTTAACTGTGCGAGCTTCGGACTGTTCTCTGAAGTCCCTTTGGTGTGGAGCATATTGGCTCCCTTCTTGCTGCTGGCCTTGTTGCATCGGTGGTGGAGGCGGAGGCTGTTGCCAGGAAGCTTGAGGTTGACTTGCCGAAGCAACAGAAACTGCAGGGTGGTTGCCTACATATTCTGGGATGTAAGGCGAATGATACGAAGCAGTGTGCATGACCTGCTTCGGCTGAGCCTGTTGTGCTGCCGCTTCGGCTATTTCCTTTTGCTTCTGGATGGTAACATGGCACATCCTGGTGGTATGACCTTTGTTCTCACCACAGAACAAGCAAAAAATTCTTCTTGGTTGATTGCCAAATCTTCCGCCGAAGCCCCTGGCGCCTCTGCCTCTCGGAGCTGGTGGTCGGAAGGAGCCTTGCTGTTGCCCCGAAGCCTGTGAGGAGCACTGTGGCCTTTGCTGTTGGTTCCCCCTATCATCATTTTGGGTAGAGTTATGAATTGATCTAACGTGCCTCGGATAGAACCTCCCTCTGAAGCCCCTGGTCATTTCAGAAAACCTGAAAGCCTCCTCCCTTCTTTGACGAAAATCATTATCGGCTCGAATATACTCGTCCATCTTTTGGAGCAGCTTCTCCAAAGTTTGAGGAGGCTTCCTAGCAAAATACTGAGCTGAAGGTCCTGGCCGAAGCCCCTTGATCATGGCCTCAATGACAATTTCGTTGGGCACTGTTGGTGCCTGTGCCCTTAAACGCAAGAACCTCCGGACGTACGCCTGAAGGTATTCTTCGTGATCCTGGGTGCACTGGAATAGAGCTTGAGCAGTGACCGGCTTCGTCTGAAACCCTTGAAAGCTGGTTAACAACATATCCTTCAGCTTTTGCCATGAAGTGATCGTTCCTGGTCGAAGGGAAGAATACCAGGTTTGAGCAACACTCCTGACAGCCATAACAAAAGATTTGGCCATGACTGCAGCATTGCCACCATACGAAGATACTGTTGCTTCGTAGCTCATCAAAAACTGCTTCGGGTCTGAGTGGCCATCGAATATGGGAAGCTGAGGCGGCTTGTAGGACGGAGGCCAAGGTGTACCCTGCAGCTCAGCGGACAGAGGAGAAGCATCATCAAAAACAAAATTCCCATGATGGAAATTGTCATACCAGTCATCTTCGTTGAGGAAACCCTCCTGATGAAGGTCTTGGTGCTGAGGCCTTCGGTGTTGCTCATCCTGAGTAAGATGACGAACTTCTTCAGAGGCTTCGTCTATCTGCCTTTGCAGTTCAGCTAGCCTGGCCATCTTTTCCTTCTTCCTCTGCACCTGTTGATGAAGCATATCCATGTCTCTGATTTCTTGATCTATCTCATCCTCTGGCGGTGTCGGGCTAACAGCCTTCCTTTTCTGGCTTCGGGCCTCCCGAAGGGAGACTGTCTCCTGATTGTGGTCCAGCGGTTGCAGAGCTCCAGCCCCAGTTGCTGAAGCTTTCTTCGGCGCCATAGCGAAGGTTTATGATCGCCGAAGGTGTTCAAAAACTCAAAGAGTGGATAAAGTCCTTCGTCCTTCGAAGCATTATTTCCCTTAGGATATAATGATTTTCGGACGAAGGTTATGAAGGACGTACCTTCATAAACATAGCATACGATGACGAAGAAGAGTGAATCATAAAGAATACGAAGGATAACATAGATAATTATATATTATTATCAACTTATTATTATTGCAAAGAAACAGAGATGACATCGAATTACAAATGTACCTTTAGCTTGAAAGGAGATGAAAGTACAGGTGTGACGCAAAAGCGAATGCCAAATCAGCGTGAACAGTACGGGAGTACTGTTCACATATTTATAGACGCGGGACACAGCCCATACAAAATTACATTCATTCCCTTTACATTTGGTAATGATTCTATAGTAATTCACCAAGGTCTGAATAGCCTTTTCATCTTTAAGTCGGTTTCATTTACTGCTACCACGCCGAAGCTTTCCCGCTCACATCTTCGGCACTGCATCAACCTTCGTATTATCTCGGGCTTCTCCTACTGTGATATCGACTCGAGTCCGAAGATACCTGTTCACATATTATGCTCCAGAAATACTTGTTAAATCCTGTTTTTGAGGACCTTCGTAAGCCGAAGGCCCCCAACAATAATATAATAGAAGATGAGTTAATAATGTTACATAATCATTCATGTTGTTCTTTATGTTTTACATGCTTCTTCTCCCATTAATGTATATTGCGATTATGAAGGTATGTCCTTCATGACCTTCGTCTGAAGATCATTATATCATAAGGGAAATAATGCTTCGAAGGACGAAGGGCCCTAACCTTTAACATTCTGTGTTGTCCTGTTCTTAACTCATAGCATTTGAGAACAAGTCCCCAACATTGGCGCCCACCTCCGGTGAACTCACTTCCACTTTTGAGCTGATGGCTTCGTTCAGCAACCAAGCCGAAGCATCTTCGGCTACGAAGCTGGTGTTTCCAATAACAGGCGGCTCAGGTTCAGAGCCGGCTAACAAAAAGCAGAAGAAGGAAGCACCGAGAAGGGTGCAGCATGTTGGGGTGCAGGGACCCTTCATCAAGTCAAAATGGTCCCACATCCCAATCACCTTCTCCCAGGAGGACCTTCAACTCAAAGATTACCCTCATAATGATGCTATGGTCATACCTTGTGTCATTAAGGGATTTTTGGTCCATAATGTTCTGGTTGATACAGGCAGTGCAGCAGATATCATATTTGCTAAGGCTTTCAGACAGATGCAAGAACCAGAGGATAAGATTCATGATGCCACATATCCTCTATGTGGCTTCGGAGGATGGCAAATTGTAGCACTTGGCAAAATCACAGTGTCGGTAACCTTCGGTTTTGTTCACAACACAAGGACTGAGCAGGTTGCGTTTGACATTGTTGACATGGAGTACCCCTACAATGCAATCATTGGTCGTGGGACACTTAATGCTTTCGAAGCAATACTTCATCCAGCATATCTATGCATGAAGATACCTTTAGAACAAGGGCCCATCGCTGTTCATGGGAGTCAGGAAGCTGCCAGGAAGGCCGAAGGAAACTGGATAGATTCAAAGGCAATTCATAACATAGATGGAGCCGAAGCCTGTGAGCAGTATCGATACAAAAGAGAGAAGGCTGCTTCGGCGGATCAGCCGAAGCCTATGCTCCTATATGAAGACATAGCAGAACAAAAAGTATTGTTGGGGTCTCAGTTATCCGAAGAGCAGGAAAAGAATTTGCTAAGATTTCTATTCAACAACAAAGATGTCTTTGCTTGGTCAGCCAATGATCTTTGTGGTGTCAACAGAGATGTCATTGAGCATTCACTTAATATGGATCCATCTTTTAGGCCACGAAAGCAAAGGCTTCAGAAAATGTCTGATGATAAAGCTGAAGGTGCTTGGAACGAAGTGAAGAGGCTTCTTAGCGCTGGAGTTATCAGAGAGGTCAAGTACCCAGAGTGGCTAGCTAATACTGTTATGGTGAAGAAGGCCAATGATAAATGGAGAATGTGCATTGATTTTACAGATCTTAACAAGGCTTGTCCAAAAGATGAGTTCCCATTGCCAAGAATAGATTCTCTAGTAGTGAAAGGGAAATGTGCCCTTGGGCCATTTCTAAGTATTTTGGTGATTTAGTATCTAACACAAGTGCTTAAATGTAAAATGGTGGACAAAGTACAAACCAAGGATAAAGGTATGTTTCTCGGACTTAGTACATTGTTTTATGGACTAATGTATTGTGTCTAAGTGCTGGAAACAGGAAAAATCCAATTGAAAATGTCTTGGCTCGAGCAGTCAAGAATCTGCTTGGTCTGGGAGCACCGGACTGTCCGGTGGTGCACCGGACAGTGTCCGGTGCGCCAGGCTGGTTCGAGCGAAGTGGCCGCTCTCGGGAATTCACCGGCGACGTACGGCTATAATTCACCGGACTGTCCGGTGTGCACCGGACTGTCCGGTGAGCCATCGGTCGGCCGGGCCAACGGTCGGCCGCGCGATCTGCGCGGGACACGTGGCCGAGCCAACGGCTAGAAGGGGGCATCGGACTGTCCGGTGTGCACCGGACATGTCCGGTGCGCCAACGGCTCCCAGATCTGCAACGGTCGGCCGAGCCATTTTAGGAAGGAAATCGGGCACCGGACAGTGTCTGGTGTGCACCGGACTGTCCGGTGCACCCGACGACAGAAGGCAAGATTGGCCTTCCAGATTTGCTCTCAACGGCTCCTAGCTGCCTTGGGGCTATAAAAGGGACCCCTAGGCGCATGGAGGAAACAACTAAGCAACCTTAGAGCATTCTTGATCATCCACACTCAGTCTTTGCGCATTCGTTTGTCATTCTCAGTGATTCGAGCTCCGTTCTAGTGGGAACTTTGAGATAGTCTTTTGAGCTCAATTCTTGGCCGTGTGTGTGCGCATTTTGCTGTGGACTTGTGTGTGTTGCTTCCCTCCCTTACTCCGTGCTTCTTTGTGAAATTCAATTGTAAGGGCGAGATACTCCAAGTTGTGGAGATTCCTCGCAAACGGGAAAAGATCAAAGTAAAGAAGAACACCGTGGTATTCAAGTCGATCATTGGATCACTTGAAAGGAGTTGAGTGCAACTCTCGTCCGTTGGGACGCCACAACGTGGAGTAGGCAAGTTTTGTACTTGGCCGAACCACGGGATAACCACCGTGCCATCTCTGTGAATGATTTCTTGTGGTTATTGTGTTTTGACTCCTCTCTAGCCACTTGGCAATTATTGTGCTAACGATTAACCAAGTTTTTGTGGCTTAAGTTTTCAAGTTTCACAGGATCACCTATTCACCCCCCCCTCTAGTTGCTCTCAATTGGTATCGGAGCCGTTCTCTTCACAAAGGGACTAACCGCCCGAAGAGATGGATCCTAAAGGGAAGGGAATCGTGATCAACGACAAGGAGAAGGAGTCCTTCGTCAACGAGCCAAGGGATGACAAGTCCAACGACTCGGGCTCGGGCCACAGACGCAAAGATGGGAAGAAGAAGAAGACAAGACGCATCAAGGAGATCGTCTACTACGACAGCGATGAGTCTACTTCCTCCCAAAAGGACGACGACCACAACGAATACGGGAGAAAGAAACCGGTCAATTCGAACTTTTCTTTTGATTACTCTCGTATTCCTCAAAGTACTAATGCTCATTTATTATCTATTCCACTTGGTAAACCTCCTCATTTTGATGGAGAGGACTACGGATTTTGGAGTCACAAAATGCGTAGTCACTTGTTCTCTCTCCATCCTAGCATATGGGAGATTGTAGAAAGTGGAATGCACTTTGATAGTACGGATAGTCCCATGTTTATTAATGAACAGATTCATAAAAATGCACAAGCTACTACTGTGTTGCTAGCCTCTTTGTGCAGGGACGAGTACCATAAGGTGAGCGGCTTGGACAATGCCAAGCAGATCTGGGACACCCTCAAGATCTCTCATGAGGGGAATGATGTCACCTTGCTCACCAAGATGGAGTTGGTGGAGGGCGAGCTTGGACGGTTCGCAATGATAAGGGGCGAGGAGCCAACTCAAACATACAACCGGCTCAAGACCCTTATCAACAAAATAAGGAGCTACGGAAGCACGCGATGGACGGATCACGACGTCGTCCGCCTAATGCTAAGGTCCTTTACCGTTCTTGATCCTCATTTGGTGAACAATATTCGTGAAAATCCTAGGTACACCAAGATGTCGCCCGAAGAAGTTCTGGGGAAGTTCGTAAGCGGGCGAATGATGATCAAGGAGGCAAGATATGTGGACGACGCGTTGAACGGTCCTATTCATGAGCCTCAACCCATTGCTCTCAAGGCAACGAGGAGCAAGGAGGCGCTACCGAGTAAGGTGGCGCAAATTGAGGCGGCCGGACTTAATGATGAAGAGATGGCCCTCATCATCAAAAGATTCAAGACGGCGCTAAAGGGTCGCAAGGGACAGCCAAGCAAGACCAAGACCAAGGGAAAGCGCTCATGCTTCAAATGCGGTAAGCTTGGTCATTTTATTGCTAACTGTCCCGACAATGATAGTGATCAGGATCAAGGGAACAAGAGGGAGAAGAAGAAGAACTATAAGAAGGCAAAAGGCGAGGCGCATCTAGGCAAGGAGTGGGATTCGGATTGCTCCTCTTCCGACTCCGACAATGAGGGACTCGCCGCCACCGCCTTCAACAAATCGGCCCTCTTCCCCAACGAGCGTCACACATGCCTTATGGCAAGGGAGAAGAAGGTATGTACTCAAAACTCTACTTATGCTTCTTCAAGTGAGGACGAATCTAGTGATGAGGATGAAATTGATTATTCATGTTTGTTTAAGGGCCTAGATAGAACCAAGGTAGACAAAATTAATGAATTGATTGATGCCTTGAATGATAAGAATAGGCTTTTAGAAAAGCAATAGGATTTGTTGTATGAAGAACATGATAAATTTGTAGAGGCACAAAAATCCTATGCCTTAGAAGTTAAAAGAAATGAAATGCTTTCTTATGAACTGTCTACTTGTCATGAAACCATTTCTACTTTACAAGGTGTTAACAATGATTTAAATGCAAAATTAGAAGTAGCAAATAAATCTAATTCTTGTGAAGAACACGTTATGATTTGCACTAGGTGTAAGGATTTTGATATTGATGCCTGTAGTGAACACCTAGTTTCAATTTCGAGATTGAATGATGAAGTAGCTAGTCTTAATGCCCAACTTAAGACTAGCAAAAGTGATTTCGATAAGCTAAAATTTGCAAGGGATGCCTATACAATTGGTAGACACCCCTCAATTAAGGATGGACTTGGCTACAAGAAGGAAGCCAAGAACTTGACAAGCCATAAGGCTCCCATATCCGCCAAGGAGAAAGGGAAGGCCCCTATGGCTAGTAGTGTGCAAAAGAACCATGTCTTTATGTACCATGATAGGAGACAATCTAGAAATGCCTATAGGAGATGTAACGCATATGATGCTTTTGATTCTCATGACATGTTTGCTTCTAGTTCTTCTTATGTGCATGATAGAAATGTTGGTAGGAGAAATGTTGTTCACAATATGCCTAGGAGAAATGTTGTTCATAATATGCCTAGGAGAAATGTTGTTAATGTTCCTATGAAAGTAATGAATGAATCCTCTACAATTTATCATGCTTTAAATGCTTCCTTTGCTATTTATAGAAAGGATAGGAAAATAGTTGCTAGGAAGTTAGGGGCAAAATGCAAGGGAGACAAAACTTGCATTTGGGTCCCTAAGGATATTTGCACTAACCTTGTAGGACCCAACATGAGTTGGGTACCTAAGACCCAAGCCTAAATTTGCCTTGCAAGTTTATGCATCCGGGGGTTCAAGCTGGATTATCGACAGTGGATGCACAAACCATATGACGGGGGAGAAGAAGATGTTCACCTCCTACGTCAAGAATAAGGATTCCCAAGATTCAATTATATTCGGTGATGGGAATCAAGGCAAGGTAAAAGGGTTAGGTAAAATTGCAATTTCTAATGAGCACTCTATCTCCAATGTGTTTTTAGTTGAGTCTCTTGGTTACAATTTGCTCTCTGTTAGTCAACTATGCAATATGGGATATAATTGTCTTTTTACAAATGTAGATGTGTCTGTCTTTAGAAGAAGTGATGGTTCACTAGCCTTTAAGGGTGTATTAGACGGCAAGCTTTACTTAGTTGATTTTGCAAAAGAAGAGGTCGGTCTAGATGCATGCTTAATTGCTAAGACTAGCATGGGCTGGTTGTGGCATCGCCGCTTAGCACATGTGGGGATGAAGAACCTTCACAAGCTTCTAAAGGGAGAACACGTGATAGGTTTGACTAACGTACAATTCGAAAAAGATAGACCTTGTGCAGCTTGTCAGGCAGGTAAACAGGTGGGAGGAGCGCATCACAGCAAGAATGTGATGACCACATCAAGACCCCTGGAGCTGCTACATATGGACCTCTTCGGACCCGTCGCCTATCTAAGCATAGGAGGAAGTAAGTATGGTTTAGTTATTGTTGATGACTTTTCCCGCTTCACTTGGGTGTTCTTTTTGCAGGATAAGTCTGAAACCCAAGGGACCCTCAAGCGCTTCCTCAGGAGAGCTCAAAATGAGTTCGAGCTCAAGGTGAAGAAGATAAGGAGCGACAACGGGTCCGAGTTCAAGAACCTTCAAGTGGAGGAGTTCCTTGAGGAGGAAGGGATCAAGCACGAGTTCTCCGCTCCCTACATACCACAGCAAAATGGTGTGGTAGAGAGGAAGAACAGGACGCTAATCGATATGGCGAGGATGATGCTTGGAGAATTCAAGACCCCCGAGCGTTTTTGGTCGGAAGCCGTGAACACGGCTTGCCACGCCATCAACAGGGTCTACCTTCATCGCCTCCTTAAGAAGACTTCGTATGAGCTACTAACCGGTAACAAACCCAATGTATCTTACTTTCGTGTATTTGGGAGCAGGTGCTACATTCTAGTGAAGACGGGTAGAAATTCTAAATTTGCTCCCAAAGCTGTAGAAGGGTTTTTGTTAGGTTATGACTCAAATACAAAGGCGTATAGAGTCTTCAACAAATCATCGGGTTTGGTTGAAGTCTCTAGCGACGTTGTATTTGATGAGACTAATGGCTCTCCAAGAGAGCAAGTTGTTGATTGTGATGATGTAGATGAAGAAGATGTTCCGACGGCCGCTATACGAACCATGGCGATTGGAGAAGTACGGCCACAGGAACAAGATGAACGAGATCAACCTTCTTCCTCAACAACGATGCATCCCCCAACTCAAGACGATGAACAGGTTCATCAAAAGGAGGCGTGTGATCAAGGGGGAGCACAAGATGATCACGTGATGGAGGAAGAAGCGCAACCGGCACCTCCAACCCAAGTTCGAGCGGTGATTCAAAGGGATCATCCCGTCGACCAAATTTTGGGTGACATTAGCAAGGGAGTAACTACTCGATCTCGATTAGTTAATTTCTGTGAGCATTACTCCTTTGTCTCTTCTATTGAGCCTTTCAGGGTAGAGGAGGCCTTGCTAGATCCGGATTGGGTATTGGCCATGCAGGAGGAACTCAACAACTTCAAGCACAATGAAGCTTGGACACTGGTGCCTCGTCCCAAGCAAAATGTTGTGGGAACCAAGTGGGTGTTCCGCAACAAACAGGACGAGCACGGGGTGGTGACGAGGAACAAGGCTCGACTTGTGGCAAAAGGTTATGCCCAAGTCGCAGGTTTGGACTTTGAGGAGACTTTTGCTCCTATGGCTAGGCTAGAGTCCATTCGTATTTTGCTAGCATATGCCGCTCACCATTCTTTCAGGTTATTCCAAATGGATGTGAAGAGCGCTTTCCTCAACGGGTCAATCAAGGAGGAGGTGTATGTAGAGCAACCCCCTGGCTTCGAGGATGAACGGTACCCCGACCATGTGTGTAAGCTCTCTAAGGCGCTCTATGGACTTAAGCAAGCCCCAAGAGCATGGTATGAATGCCTTAGAGATTTCTTAATTGCTAATGCTTTCAAAGTTGGGAAAGCCGATCCAACTCTTTTCACTAAGACTTGTGACGGTGATCTTTTTGTGTGCCAAATTTATGTCGATGACATAATATTTGGTTCTACTAATAAAAAGTCTTGTGAAGAGTTTAGCAGGGTGATGACGCAGAAATTCGAGATGTCGATGATGGGCGAGTTGAACTACTTCCTTGGGTTCCAAGTGAAGCAACTCAAGGACGGCAACTTCATCTCTCAAACGAAGTACACGCAAGACTTGCTGAAGCGGTTTGGGATGAAGGACGCCAAGCCCGCAAAGACTCCGATGGGGACCGACGGACACACTGACCTCAACAAAGGAGGTAAGTCCGTTGATCAAAAGACATACCGGTCAATGATAGGGTCATTACTTTACTTATGTGCTAGTAGACCGGATATTATGCTTAGCGTATGCATGTGTGCTAGATTTCAATCCGATCCTAAGGAATGTCACTTAGTGGCAGTGAAGCGAATCCTTAGATATTTAGTTGCTACGCCTTGCTTCGGGCTCTGGTATCCAAAGGGGTCTACCTTTGACCTGATTGGATATTCAGATTCCGACTATGCTGGATGTAAGGTCGATAGGAAGAGTACATCAGGGACATGCCAATTCTTAGGAAGGTCCCTGGTGTCATGGAACTCTAAGAAACAAACTTCCATTGCCCTATCCACCGCTGAGGCCGAGTATGTTGCCGCAGGACAGTGTTGCGCGCAACTACTTTGGATGAGGCAAACCCTCAGGGACTTTGGCTACAATCTGAGCAAAGTCCCACTCCTATGTGATAATGAGAGTGCTATCCGCATGGCGGAAAATCCTGTTGAGCACAGCCGCACAAAGCACATAGACATCCGGCATCACTTTTTGAGAGACCACCAGCAAAAGGGAGATATCGAAGTGTTTCATGTTAGCACCGAGAACCAGCTAGCCGATATCTTTACCAAGCCTCTAGATGAGAAGACCTTTTGCAGGTTGCGTAGTGAGCTAAATGTCTTAGATTCGCGGAACTTGGATTGATTTATGGCATACATGTGTTTATGCGTTTGATCATGTTCCTTCCGCATTTTGGTGCTTAATAATGGTGTTCCTTCCGCATTTTGGTGCTTAATAATGGTGTTCCTTCCGCATTTTGGTGCTTAATAATGGTGCTCAAGTTGTACAAACACTCCCTGGATCTCACAAGTCCGTTGCAAAGTGGTGCACATGTTTAGGGGGAGATGTGTTACAACTTGACCCTTTGAGACTAACCATGTACTTGAGTTTGCTTGTTTTAGTCTCAAAGGAGGTTTGAAAGGGAAAAGGTGGACTTGGACCATGAAAGACTTCCACTGCACTCCGATGAGAGGGTAACTTATTCCAAGTTCATCTCATGTACTCTTATTGCCTTTGTATTCTTATTGAAGATTTTGGTGAGGCAATGGGGTTCAGGGCCAAGATTTATCCCGTTTTGGTGCTTGATGCCAAAGGGGGAGAAAATAAAGGCCAAAGCGATAAATGGATCAGCTACCACTTGAGCAATTTTGAAAATAGTAGAATAGAGCTTTTTGGTTTGTCAAAACTCTTTTATTGTCTCTCTTGTCAAAAGGGGCTTCTTGTGGGGAGAAGTGTTGATTATGGGAAAAAGGGGAGTTTTTTTGAAATCTTGAATCAATTTCTCTTGGAATCACTCTCTTTATGTCTTAACATGTGTGTTTGACTTAGAGATAGAAATTTGAATTTGATTTGCAAAAACAAACCAAGTGGTGGCAAAGAGTGATCCATATATGTCAAATTTGAATCAAAACAAGTTGAGTTCTTATTTGAATTGATTTTGTATTTGTTCTACCTGCTTTATATTGTGTTGGCATAAATCACCAAAAAGGGGGAGATTGAAAGGGAAATGTGCCCTTGGGCCATTTCTAAGTATTTTGGTGATTTAGTATCTAACACAAGTGCTTAAATGTAAAATGGTGGACAAAGTACAAACCAAGGATAAAGGTATGTTTCTCGGACTTAGTACATTGTTTTATGGACTAATGTATTGTGTCTAAGTGCTGGAAACAGGAAAAATCCAATTGAAAATGTCTTGGCTCGAGCAGTCAAGAATCTGCTTGGTCTGGGAGCACCGGACTGTCCGGTGGTGCACCGGACAGTGTCCGGTGCGCCAGGCTGGTTCGAGCGAAGTGGCCGCTCTCGGGAATTCACCGGCGACGTACGGCTATAATTCACCAGACTGTCCGGTGTGCACCGGACTGTCCGGTGAGCCAACGGTCGGCCGCGCGATCTGCGCGGGACACGTGGCCGAGCCAACGGCTAGAAGGGGGCACCGGACTGTCCGGTGTGCACCGGACATGTCCGGTGCGCCAACGGCTCCCAGATCTGCAACGGTCGGCCGAGCCATTTTAGGAAGGAAATCGGGCACCGGACAGTGTCCGGTGTGCACCGGACTGTCCGGTGCACCCGACGACAGAAGGCAAGATTGGCCTTCCAGATTTGCTCTCAACGGCTCCTAGCTGCCTTGGGGCTATAAAAGGGACCCCTAGGCGCATGGAGGAAACAACTAAGCAACCTTAGAGCATTCTTGATCATCCACACTCAGTCTTTGCGCATTCGTTTGTCATTCTCAGTGATTCGAGCTCCGTTCTAGTGGGAACTTTGAGATAGTCTTTTGAGCTCGATTCTTGGCCGTGTGTGTGCGCATTTTGCTGTGGACTTGTGTGTGTTGCTTCCCTCCCTTACTCCGTGCTTCTTTGTGAAATTCAATTGTAAGGGCGAGAGACTCCAAGTTGTGGAGATTCCTCGCAAACGGGAAAAGATCAAAGTAAAGAAGAACACCGTGGTATTCAAGTTGATCATTGGATCACTTGAAAGGAGTTGAGTGCAACTCTCGTCCGTTGGGACGCCACAACGTGGAGTAGGCAAGTTTTGTACTTGGCCGAACCACGGGATAACCACCGTGCCATCTCTGTGAATGATTTCTTTTGGTTATTGTGTTTTGACTCCTCTCTAGCCACTTGGCAATTATTGTGCTAACGATTAACCAAGTTTTTGTGGCTTAAGTTTTCAAGTTTCACAGGATCACCTATTCACCCCCCCTCTAGGTGCTCTCAAGTAGATGCAGCAGCTTCGTCAGAGCTCATTAGTCTACTTTGTTACTCAGGCTATCACCAAATCTGGATGAAGAAGGAAGATGAGCCGAAGACTAACTTCATAACCCCTAGTGGCACATATTGCTATCTTCGGATGCCTGAGGGCCTTAAAAATGCTGGAGGAAGCTTTAGCAGAATGACAGCCAGAGTCCTTCATTCTCAAATAGGCAGGAATGTACTGACTTATGTGGATGACATCATAGTCAAAAGTACGAAGCAAGAAAATCACATTGCTGATTTGCAAGAGACATTTGCCAACTTCAGGCAAGCTGGTTTGAAGTTGAATCCAGAAAAATGTGTTTTTGGGGTAAAGAAGGGCAAGTTTCTTGGCTATCTAGTATCAACGAAGGGTATTGAAGCTAACCCAAGCAAGATTGAAGCTATCCTTCGTATGGAACCGCCAAGCACAAAGAAAGGAGCTCAACGGCTGGCAGGTAGATTAGCATCATTGAACAGATTTATATCTAGATCAGCAGAAAGAAATCTACCTTTCTTTGAGATACTAAAGTCAGCCGAAGTCTTTCAATGGGGCCCGGCTCAACAAAACGCTTTCGAAGAGTTGAAGCAATATTTGATTGATTTAACAACATTAACTCCACCTTTGCCAGGGGCTCCATTGCTCTTATATGTTGCAGCTTCACATTCTGCAGTAAGTGCCGCACTTGTACAAGAAAAGCTAGATGGCCAAGTCAAAAAGCAAGCTCCAGTGTACTTCGTCTCCGAAGTTCTAAGTCTATCAAAGAAAAATTATACAGAATTGGAGAAGGTGCTATATGCTGTGTTAATGGCCTCCAGAAAGCTTCGGCATTACTTTCAAGCATATCGCATAATTGTTCCTTCGTCACAGCCTCTGAAGGACATTATGAGGAATAGAGAAGCTACTAGAAGTATTGGGAAATGGGCTGCAGAACTCAATGAATTCGCCATTGACTATGTGCATAGATCCTCAATTCAGTCCTAGGCGTTAGCAGACTTCATCGCTGATTGGACGCCAGGGGCTCACAAAGAAGAAATAAACAGAGACGCTGAAGCTTGGACAGTATTCTACGATGGTTCTTGGGGAACATTCGGTGCAGGAGCGGTTGCGATCCTAGTGGCACCTTCAAAAGTCAAAACATGTTATGCAGCCAAACTGGATTTCAGTTGCACAAATAATATTGCTGAGTACGAAGCACTTCTGTTGGGGCTTCGGAAGCTAAGGGCAATGGGAATAAAAAGGGCCATCTTAAAGACTAATTCTCATGGCCATGTGGATAAAAGTAGCAAGGCAAGAGATCCGAAGCTTGAAAGATATCTGGATACAATTCAAAGGTTGGAGGCTTCTTTTGAAGGTTTTTATGTTAAGAATATCCCAAAAGGTGAAAATGAGCACGCAGATTTACTAGCCAAATCGGCAGCCCAGAGGTTCCCTCTACCTTCGGAAGTATATTTTGAAACAATAAAGGCACCTTCGGTTGAACTCATGGAGAGAGCAGTGCATACTATTTCTCTGGTACATAGTGAAGACTGGAGGACTGAAATTATATCTTTCCTCCAAGGTAATTGTCTTTCAGATGACGAAGCTTATAATAAGATAATGGAGGCAAGAACAAGACCATATGTGATCATAGAAGGGGAGTTATACAAACATGGAGTCTGCTCTCCACTTATCATGTGTTTATCCAGAACCGAAGGTATAGGGCTGATGAAGGAAATACATGCAGGTTTATGTAGATCTCACATTGGGTCTAGGCCTTTGCTGGGGAAGGTCTTCAGACAAGGATTTTATTGGCTGAAGGCAGCTTCGAATGCAGCAGATCTGGTTCAAAGGTGCGAAAATTGTCAAAAATGTGCAAGAGACCAGAAACAACCTTCGTCGCTAACCCAGTTAATACAGTCAACCTAGCCATTGCAAAGATGGGGCCTGGATTTGTTAGGTCCACTTCCACCAGCACAAGGCAATTTAAGATATGTTGTGGTGGTTGTAGAATATTTTTCCAAGTGGATTGAAGCGAAGCCTTTGGCCACAATAACTTCGATCACAGTCCAGAAATTCTTCTGGCAAAACATTGTTTGTCGCTTTGGCGTGCCGAAGGCTATAACTGTGGACAACGGAACACAGTTTGATGCCGAAGCTTTCAAGGAATTTTGTGATCAAATTGGCACGAAGATTCATTTTGCGTCAGTCAGACATCCAGAGTCAAATGGACTTGTCGAAAGAGCAAATGGTATTATAATGACAGGAATAATGAAGTTAATCTTTAATCAGCCTAGAGAAAAGTGGCCATATGAGTTGATTAAAGTGGTCTGGAGCCACAATACGACCGTATCAAGATCAACCGGTTTTACACCATTCAAGTTATTATTTGGTGACGAAGTTATAACCCCAGAAGAAGCTAAAGCGGGGTCAATAAGAACAACAGCTTCGGTAGAAGACGAAGCTGATTATCATATGGTAAAAGACATTATAGAAGGGACCAGACTTCAGGCTGTGGAAAATATCAATAAATATCAAGCCGAAACAATAAAATGGCATGACAGAAAAGTCCGATTGAAAAATATCAAGCCAGGGCATTTGGTGCTTCGGAGATTGGATAATCCGGACATAGTAGGCAAACTACAGCTGAAGTGGGAAGGACCTTTTCTGGTGGTATCTTCGTCAAGGCTCGGTTCTTACAGGTTGAAGGATATGGACGGCAATGACATTCCTAGATCTTGGAATGCGGATGAGCTTCGACGATATTATGTGTAATTTGATATAATCTTTTTTCATTTTTTCCTATGGCACCCTTTTCCTTTCCAAAGGGGGAGAAAGGTTTTTAATGGGGCCATAGCTTGTAATTTTTCTTTTCTTATTCAGCTCTACGAGAGCAAAATCCCCCAAAAGAATGTAAAAATGTAACATCTGAGTGGGCACCATCGAGTGCAGAGAGAAAAAAACCAGGGAGAAGCTCAAAAGTCGTCCCTAAGGGGATGCAGAGCACGATGAAGCTACAAAAAGTTGTTCCTAAGGGAGCGTAGCATAAGTTTTCTGCTCAAAAGTGGTTCCTAAAGGAATGCAGAGCCAAATACCACCGAAATATAAGGCGAAGAAGTTCAAAAGACGTTCATAAGGGAATGCAGAACTTACACCGAAAAGTCAACGGTGATACCGCTGAAATAGAAGGCGAAGAAGTTCAAAAGACGTTCCTAAGGGGATGCAGAACTTACATCGAAAAATAAGCGGTGCAGCCGAAAAATAAACGGTAAAGAGATTTCAGCCATTCCTAAGGGAATGCAGAGTTTTGATGTGGCTTCGTAAGCGTGTGTCTGGACATTCATTTGCACAATACATCACATCATTCATTTGCATTCATATACATTCATTTAGACATTTGTAGGATCATCATCATCATATCACAGAAGTATAGATAGTTGTTTCGGCTTCAATGACAAGGCTTCGGCAAGAAAAAAAGAGAAGAAGCAAATTTATGCTTCGTTGTGTACGAAAAGAAGGGAAGGTGTTTTTCGCCTTCGGCTCAAAAAATACAAGTTTCGTCCACATCAAAGCAATTCACACATGGATGGAAAAGGTAAAAATATATTACAAGGTATGCACAAATTTATAGAGTAGTATCTGATTCTTAAATTACAATATTTTTTACAACGATGATTCAAGAATTTCTCTAGAGTTTTTTCATAGCAGTATCTTCAGCTTCATCACCATCCGCCAAGCTTCGTATCATTGCTCTTCGGCTTCGTCATCCTATACATAACAAAACGTTATAAGGTAAACTCAAGTTTCAAGGAGAAGGTAAGCATCAGGTATGGATTTATTACCGGCTTGAGGTGGCTTCTAGCTTCGTCACCAGCTAAGCTTCGCCCACCCTTTGTCTAGATTTGTGTTATGAATCTATTTCCTATGCTTCGAGCTAGGCTGGGGATATCAATCAGATCTGCTAGTGATAAGCTGAAGTTTGGTCTATTAACGATTTTCCCATGCGTGCAGCCAGTTTTCATGAAGGCAACAGCCGTGCCCCGAGAAGCTAGCAGGGCACAAAAATCACAGTGCCCAGCTATAACTTCGTCAAGAGCATCAACTTCACCCTCAATGTGTTCGAAGGTCCCTGGCAGGTCTTCAACTGAAGGATCAAACTTCTCGGAACTGGCCCCAACTGAGTTGAAGACCTGCTTCAGCCACTGCACACATCGGTTGCCGAAGTCTACGCATTTATCTTGAAGCTCTTTCAATGATTTCTGTAAATTTGAACTTTTTTCAACTTCAGCCTCAAGCTTTGCATCGAATTTTAGCTTTTCTTGTTCGAAGTTTTCTGTCTTTGCAAGGACTTCGCTATTCAATCTGGCAATTTTAGCTTGGGCTCCGCCAGTAAGCCTTCCATTGATTGAAGTTCAAAATCCTTCTTCTCAAGAGCAGCTTCGTGATCTTTTATTTTGCTCTCTAAGCCTTCAATTATAACCTCATGTTTTTATCTTCAAGGTCCTGTTGCATTCTCAAGGCTTTACTTAATAGCATGCTCTGCGCAAAAAAAACAACCTTCGTCAGAAAACACCTTCGTCGTTAAAACAATGAAAAGCCGAAGAAAAATTTTTACCTTGAAATTAGAATAAAATAAACTACCGACGATATTGCACCTGGTTGATAGCATTCAAAGGCATTCAAAGGCATGAGAAATCCAAGAAGGTTTCAAAAATTCTAAAATCTCTATCATAGATATTCTTATTTCTTTGTTTTATTATTTTACTATTTTTTCTTATACAAATTTTGGGATGTTACACTCATGTTATCTCGAGCCTGGAGTTCCCTATGCCGCACGCGTTGCTCGCCGGAGCCCGGAGATCCTTGGCGACAACCACATTGCTACGCCAATGTCTGTTACTTGGTGTTGTGTGGAACCAAGATAGAAGATGAGGTCACATTTACAGACTACTCTCTCTCGTCTACACATAATATTGTTTGGATCCTGCGATGTTTATTATTTGTATAAACTGAATATTTAGAATCCAAATTAATTAGAAATGGTTATGCTAATTTTATAACTACGTGATTATCATTTTACTTAGTGTTTTTCATCAATTTATATATATTAATTGAAATTATGTATGTTGAACATGAATATTGTTTTCAAATAAAATGCTAAAATAAAAGTAGACCACACTTTCCTTAGTCAAAAATAGTATAAATATATTTATTTAGTTATCTTCATCACAAAATATGATTTAGTTTTATAATCAAAGTTTTATATGATTATAGGTATGAATATTGTTTAGTCACGTTAAGAAATAATAGAGTTTTCTAATAATGTTAAAATGACTTAATTAGGTGCTCATACCTTCGTAATAAAAAAATGATAGTTTATATTATCGAGTATAGTTTTCCTATTAAAGAATTAGATCTTGTGTTCCTAATTTAAAATGAATTATTTAGTTTTCTAGGCATGATTAATCTTTTTCATCAAATTGAGTCCATATTATTTATATATATCACTTAGTCTTTTCTAAAAGGATAAAATAATGAAATTAGTGTTCATGTTCTTTTATAATTAAATGTTAGTTATGAATGTAGCTTTCTTAATAAAGTATAGACCATGTGTTTTCTAATGAAATTAAAAGATGCTTATTTGTTCATTATCTTTTGTTTGAAAATCTGTTAAGGCATATAACCCAGCTCTTCATAAATAGGTGTTTAATAATATGATTATTTTCTTTTCACATAAAAATATGTTTAAGATATTTATTAGCTTTTCATAAAAGCGATGATTTATAATGAGTTTATAATCTTATGAACCCTTAATCTTAGAATACCACATATGCCTTTTATAAACGATTAAAATGGTGAACCTAATATTTGTATCTTTATAATTAAGATATATTCAAGCTTTGGTCTTGTTTTATAAAATGTGAACCAAACCTTTTTTTGAAAAGAGTGTCTTCTTTTTATAACCATTGCTTGTTATAAGCAAATGCTCTTTTCGTTATGCTTTCTTTTAGCTTGGTCTATGGTGAATGTTGTATGTTATTGAGTGGTGTTTGTTTTTCTTGTCTGTTTGTGTGATATTCATTGGTTGATCTAGTAGTTGAGAATCAAGATCTATTTCGTGGAATAATCCCAAGTTTATTATCAGCAAGGCAAGTGGACTTCTCTCCTGCATATTCTGTCTGATCCCATACAATGCATTTAATAAAGTTTACTTTTGGATATGTGCATAATTTGATGGGTTACCTATTCAGATACATCTAACCTTTCCAACCTTATTCCTTGTTTAAACTGGGATTATGGTTTAATCAAGTAGCTACACTATTGCTACAACATTATCTTTATGATGTCACTATTTAATTATATTAATGTTCCAAAGATGAAGTTTATATTATTGTTGTTAATCCGATGATTAAACAAGATCATATTATTAATTGGAATGGAGTGACCACCTAGGAAAACATTGCAACCACGAGTGTTATCATGGATCTAGCTTTGGTAATTAGCTTTGTATGCTTAGTGCTTAGCAACCTTACCTGAAAGATGGGCAAGAGGGGGCGGTAGTGGTTTTGTGGCAGCTCACGTTAACATGGGGTGGTAGTCTTGGCTAAGGTACCTCACCTAGAGGGTCACCAATACTGACGTGAAAACCTTAGCGGGTTGCTTTGTATTAAGTGTATTTTGTGAAAGCCTCATAGTGGATCCCTAGCCATTCACCTCGAAAGTGTTTATGGGTTTGGCCGACCCAGGCTAGAGGGGATACACGGCTTGTGGGTAAAGTTGTACCACCTCTGCAGAGTGTAAAACTGATATATCAGACGTGCTCACGGTTATGAGCAGCCTGGACCCTCACATGATAATTGAACTTGAAGATGGAAATAAATCAAGATCGGTTTTGTTTAAGCAGTATGCTTAAGTGGTTCGCTCAAGAGATTGAGCTTCATGTTGTTGGTATTTGCTCAAGTGGTTTGAGCTTATGCTTAATTGGGTTTGTTATTTACTTATACCTAGTAATCAGGTGTTGAGAATAAAATGTTGACCAACTAAAATGCTAACCGCAATAAACTTTAGACTTACCTTGTTAACCTTGCATTTTCACCCCACTTGCTGAGCCCCGATCATAAGTGAGCTCACCCTTGCTTAATTTTGATCAGAAGTTTGCAGATGAAGATTATGATGCTGAAATCCATGGATGCTAGTCTAGTGATACCCCCGGTCATCTTCCTGTGGAAGGATGCCCATGTTTCGTTGTACTTTGATGAATAAAGGTTAAGACATTAGGTCTACTGGAAGTGTAATATGTTAATATAATCTTTATTTACGCTTTTATGCATTGTTCTTTTGATATATTACACTTGTGACATCAACATATGTGTGGAAATAGATCCTGGCACACATATGCTATGCATTCTGTTGTGGCCTTAAAAACGGGTGTGACAATTCGCATGGCAACCTGCGGACATGCCGGGAGTCCCGAGAGAACTGGTCGAGCACAAACTTAAAGTATATCCTCAGGCGAGAACGATATGGCAGAAGCTACGTCGTTTCATGCCCGATAAGAGAGAAGCCATTCGTGCGGAGTTAGCTCGCCTAGTGTCAGCAGGATTCATTAGAGAAGTGTTGCACCTGGAGTGGCTGGCAAACCCTGTTCTTGTGCTAAAAAAGAATAAAGTTGATTGGCGCATGTGCGTCGACTATACCGATCTCAATAAGCACTGCCCGAAGGATCCCTTCGGACTCCCTAGGATAGATCAGGTAGTTGACTCAACCGCTCGCTGCTCTATGCTCTCCTTCCTAGATTGCTACTACGGGTATCATCAGATCAGTCTAGCAAAGGAGGACGAGGAGAAGACTGCATTCATCACACCATTTGGAGTCTTCTGCTATACCTCCATGTCGTTCGGCCTCAAGAACGCTAGAGCGACTTACCAAAGGGCCATCCAGACATGCTTAGTCGATCACTGGGGCAAGTGAGTGGAGGCTTATGTTGACGATGTGGTTATCAAGACAGAAAACTTTATCGAGGATCTGCAACAAGTCTTCAACAGCTTGAGACGCTACCGATGGAAGCTAAACCCAGAAAAATGTGTATTCAGAGTGCCAGCCGAAAAGCTACTTGGGTTTATCGTCAGTCATCGGGGAATAGAAGCAAATCCAGAGAAGATTGAGGCCATTATGAGGATGGAACCGCCACGATCACAAAAGAAGGTACAAAGGCTCGCGGGATGCATGGCAGCACTGAGTAGATTCATATTGAGTCTAGGTGAAAAAGGAATGCCATTCTATAAATTACTCAAGAAGGTGGACAAATTTCAGTGGACCACAGAAGCGCAGGAGGCTCTGGATGCACTGAAGAAGTTCTTGACTGCTCCACCAGTACTCAAGCCACCACGTCGAGCCACGCCCGGTCAGCCGGCAGAAGATTTGCTACTATATATTTCCTGCACGACTCACGTGGTAAGCACCGCGTTAGTAGTCGAGCGAGCAGAAGATGGGCAAGCATATCAAGTGCAGCAGGTTTACTTTATCAGTGAAGTCCTCGGACCCTCAAAGATAAGGTACCCTCAAGTTCAAAAGCTATTCTACGCGGTACTTCTAACCGCTCGCAAGCTCTGGCACTACTTTGACGACCACAAAGTCATAGTAGTCACAGGATTTCCAATAGGCGATATTCTTCACAACAAGGAAACTGTTGGGAGAATAGGCAAGTGGGCGTGAGAGCTCGGAGCTCATGATATAGAGTTCCGACCCCGCACAGCGATAAAGACTCAGGCACTGGTCGATTTCATATCAGAGTGGACTGAGCACCAGGTCCCAGAAATCCCAGAAGTCGCTGAAATATGGAGGATGTACTTCGATGTCTTGCTGATACTGCAAGGAGCAGGGGCAGGGGTTCTCTTTATCGCTCCCGGAGGTGAACAACTCAAGTATGCACTCCAGCTCCTGTTTCCAACATCCAATAACGCTGCAGAGTATGAGGCGCTGGTCCATGGACTAAGCATCGCTGTTTCAATCGGCATCGCGAGATTAATGGTGTACGGTGACCCACTGGTGGTCATAAGCCAAGTAAACAAAGACTGGGATTGCTCGACCAATTCAATAAATAAATATTGCGCAGCGGTGCGGAAGCTGGAGGACAAATTCGAAGGATTAGAATTCCACCATGTGGAAAGGGATCGCAATGCAGCGGCTGACACGCTATCCAAGCTGGGATCCAGTCGGGCCCAAGTTCCACCTAGGGTTTTCGGCCAAGAAATACAGTAATCGAGTGTCACCACAGATCAGATGGAGGAATGCCACGTTTTGAGTTAGGCAGAAGCAGATCCCAATGACTGGAGAGAGCCAATCATCAGATACATAAAAAACGAGGAAGAACCAGATAATAAGGCTGTGGCAGAGCGCATCGCAAGACAGTCAGCCCACTATACCATTATAGGGGGCCTCCTGTATAGAAGAGGTGCAGGAGGAGTCCTCATGAAGTGCATTCATTCGGCTACCGGGAAGCAGGTTTTAGATGAGATTCATGTCGGGCAATGTGGCGTACATGCAGCGTCGCAAACTTTGGTAGGAGAAGCTTTTAGGTCCAGGTTTTACTGGCCAACAGCGAAGAATGATGCAGCTGAGTTAGTCCAGAAGTGCGAGGCGTGCCAATTCTTATCAAAGCAGCAGCATCTACCCGCACAAGAGTTGCAGACTATTCATGTGACCTGGTCGTTTGCATGTTGGGGGCTAGACATCATTGGGCCCTTCAAGAAAGCTCAAGGGGGTATACACACATACTAGTTGCCATTGAAAAATTCACGAAGTGGATAGAATACAAGCCCATCACCTCTTTGACCTCAGCAAAGGCAGTGGAGTTCATTCAGGAAATAATGTTCAGGTTTGGAATATCTAACAGCATCATTACAGACCTGGGATCTAATTTCACCAGCTTAGAGTTCTTTGACTTCTGCGAGCAGAGGAGCATCCAAATCAAGTATGCATCAGTGGCACACCCAAGAGCTAATGGGCAGGTGGAAAGAGCCAATGGGATGATACTCGATGCACTCAGGAAAAAGGTGTTTGACAAGAGCGAGAAGCTCGCAGGAAAATGGATTAGGGAACTACCATATGTAGTCTGGAGCCTGTGAACCCAGTCAAGTCGAGCTTTACACGGAAACACCCCATTCTTCATGGTGTATGGATCGGAGGCAGTGTTACCAGCAGATCTAATCTTTGGAGCACCCAGATTAACATTCGAAAGCATAGCCGAAACAGAAGCAACTAGGCTGGAGGACATCGATGTACTAGAGGAAGAACAGCTAAATGTGGTCATTCAGTCGGCCAGATACCAGCAGGCCCTGAGGCGCTATCACGACAAAGCAGTACGACATCAATCCTTCGAAGTGGGAGATTTGGTCCTCCGCCAAGTGCTGACGGGGGAGGGACGACACAAATTGTCACCACCATGGGAAGGACCATTCATCGTCGCAGAGGTTACACGAGCAGGATCCTACCGGCTCACTCAAATGGACGACACCGAAGTGGGGAATTCATGGAATATTGAGCACCTCAGGAAATTCTACCCATAATAATGCCTCAAAACTCTTGAGGATGAGTTGTACTTTGTAAGCAGAAGGTTTCATTATCAATAAAGCTTCCATGTAGCACAATTACATGCACATGAAATCCATGATACACTGTCTCGCTAAAAAATACTAACTCAATGAAAAGTGTTTTTCATCCGAACAAATCACTGTGCAGGAGCATTTTTGCAGGAAGCCTTAGTAGCAGGAGTAGCAGAAGAAGGTCTGCTCATGACAGTAGGTGCAGCAAGAACATCGACAACAATGTCATCAGGTACCACAACACCTGGCCTCCTCATTAGGATTCGCCTGGCACGATCAGCCTTGTCCATGGCTTTGTCGCACATCGCTTTCATAACAACACGGTCATCCGCTAAGGCCTTGATGTTGAGGCGAGCGACCTCCAGCTCTTGCGTGACAAGTTTCTTTGAGGCACACATTTCCTTGATGATAGAATCCTTCGAAGACAGCAGCTTACCAAGTCGTGACACTTCAGTCTAAGATGCCCTCAATTCATCCCGATGATGGTCCAAGTCCTACATAGTGAAGCGATGACTCCTCTCCAGGATAGTCAAGGAATTGTTGGCATCACGATATAATCTGTCTAGATTGTCGTGAGAAACAAGAAGCGTCTGCCTCTCCTCCTACAAGCAAGAAAAGCACTAAGCATCAAAGCAAAGAAAGAAAAGCAGAAGCAATCAGGAAAAATTACCTCATGAGCCATCTTCTCTGAATCAAGTTGGGCATTCAAAGAAGAGTTCAAGGTCCGAGCGCTGTACAAGAAGGCAGAGACCTGGTTCAGATCAGCTTGGCTCTCGGTATACCTCTCCTCATCATCGGAGCACCGCTGAGTCAGAACTAGTGAAGCAGCAGGAAAAGAACACAAGCTGTGAGATAAGAAAAGCAATAAACTGCAAAAAAGGAAACCGCATACTCACTAACCAAGGTTTGAGGCCTTCAGATCATCTATTTGCCTCTGGAGCAGTAGAGGGTTCCACTGCATCAAAAACGAAACTTTGTCGGGGACAGGGGCGCCACAAGATTTCAGTTGGGCAGATACATAGTCGAAGACATTATGCAATTTCAAAAGTTAGCAAGAGAACCCATTTAACAACATGAATGATAAGAAACAAAGGTCGGCTCTGCTGGATATTGGAGAGAAATAAAGGAAGTCCCAGAGATGGAAGCATTGATGCACTGCCAGTTGATGGGGCATTGATAGGGACAATGTTGAGAGCATCACTCGGGGAAACCTAAGCTCCATCAGTAGGCGGCGGATTCCCGGCATCCGGGTCACTAGCCTCTAAGGTGATCGGATCGACAAGAGCAGTAGATAAATTCGTCACAACGAGTTCATCAGATTGAACCATTGGTGATCCAACGTGAACATCCATGGAGGTAGCCGAAGAGGAGCCTGGCCCAGCATTCTTGGGGGTTGGGTCGTCCTCAGCACCACCCTCGAGGGCTGGGTCGTCCTTAGCACCACCCTTGGGGGCTGGATCGTCCTAAGCAGCACCCTCAGAAGCTGAAGCACCCTCGGTCGTACCCAAAGGAGTCGGGTGACTCTGACCGGCAATGTCAAGGGCCAGCGTGTCCTCGTGAACTAGACAACCTTCCAAGGTCGACGAAGTGTGAGAAACTGTCCGGGTTATCTCTTGCCCGACAGGATCACCAGCCAAAGGGACATCATCTGGGACCTTTGAACGGACGATAGAACTTTCAACCTCAGGAGGCTCTGATAAAAGGTCCTCAGGGATAATTTCTTCTAATGCATGGTCAATGGCAGACATTGTCAACCCCTAGAGGCTAACAAGTCCTAATAAAGCCTGCATTGGGATGTCACTGCTCCTGCTGTTGCGGCTATTCTTGCGAATCAAGGGGGCCTCTTCCTCCTCTTCATCCTCATCAAGCACACGACCGCCAACTCTGACATCATCACAACCTCCGATGACGTCCTCGAGGTTGGTGCTCACCGGGCCACCGCCGAGGAGTGAGGTCGTGGGATCAGCATCCTATTCCAAGCATGATGACCGCCGAAGTCTCTTCTTTCTCTTCTTCCCCTCGGCAGGCATAGCTAGATGGATAGTCCGGCGCGATCGTTTGCGACAAACACTTCCATGACTCTGAACTCTTTCATCCTCACCAAGGCCATGTCCAATGGCAATAGTCATCGACTCAGTACGGGTAGAGTCAGACGATTCTCCTGCCAGCAGACTAAGAACAACGTTCACCTCAGCCTCATTAGCACTAGTCGGCATCTAGAAATGGGTCTATCTCTCCACTTCAGGAAGATTCCGGAATGGAGCAATGAAGGTCTCAATGTCCTCTGAGGAGGGTCGCACTCTATGGCCCAGACTGCCATCTTGAACAGGAGGGTTGGACATGAACTCAGAAAAGGGGCTCTGTGGAGGTAGATTCCAGGCAGAATAAGATAGAGGAGCACCAGCATTCGAAATATTGCCTCTCAGCATCAAGTCAATTCGGCCCAGCATGTCCTCTTCAAGAATCCGTTTGTTGGTAATTCGGGTAGGGTCATTGATCCCAATATACATATAAGCCGGGTAAACTCTATCCTTCAGAGGTTGAATATTTTTGAATACAAATATAGCAACAACAACTTCAGCAGTCAAGCCTCTGTCTTTCAATGTGCATATTTAAGCAAGCAGCACTTTGGACTCAGCTAGCCCTGAATCTGTAGGGGACTCTGTCTAGGTGGGCGTTCGGCCGTCAGGCTGCCTCCCCGATCGAGGAGGGAGGGACTTGTTGTGGTTCTCCATGGTAAACCACTCAAGGCGTCATCCCTTAATACTGTCCTTCAGAGGGATATCAAGATATTTGACCTTGCTGCCTCGACGAAGTTCTAGGCTAGCACTGCCAACAAGCTGATGTTGTCCTCCAGCCATCTCGGGCCAACAGTGGTAGAGATACTTCCAAAGCCCAAAATGAGGAATAATTCCAAGGTAAGCTTCGCAGAGGTGAACAAACACGACAATTTGAAGAACAAAATTAGGGTTTAATTGTGTAAGATTTAGAGCATAAAAGTCGAGAAGGCCGTGGAAGAAGGGAGAAGCTGGCAGGACCAGTCCTCGGATGAGAAATGGCATGAGGATGACAGCTTTGTGGGTGTCCTCTATCCGAATGGTAACCCCATGCCAGATTCGCCAGGAACACAACTCTTTTGGTGGAAGAACACCAGTTTCGACAAGGTGCAGAAGGTCAGCCTCGGAAACGACAGACATGTGGTCGCTGACGAATGGAAGTTGACTGTTAGGATCGATTGGTGGGATAATTGGAACAGCAACACTCTGTCTCTTCCTCTTGGGAGCCATCGTGATCTCTCAAGAGAAGCAGGTGGAGTCAAGATCTCAGGAAACAGAGAAGCGGTGAAGGAAAAAGCGAGAACTAGGGTTCGAAATTCAAGGGGGTACGTCAGCAAAAGTATGGGTTGGCTCGATAAGTCGGGCGCAAAGTGCCAGACCATAACTCGAAAAAGTGGAGATCGCAAGCATCACTCGGGCATTACCTCTAAAATGCCAGTGAGCCACCAAATGCGCAAATAAAAATGTGCAACAGTGGACCAGCAAAGAACTACACTTTCATTCGTAGGGGGAGGTCGTTACAAACTGGAGACCAACTCATCCTGAGTCGACCTCCTCACCCCAGGGTCATTACATTACATTACACTACACTACTACTTACACTACACTATACTACTACCTAATACTACCTTACTCAACTACTACTTGCTACTACTGCTACTGCTACCTATACTAATATTTAAACCAGCAGCATTATGCCGTCGGCCTTGCCATCGCCCTTGTCGTCGCCATCGCCCTTGTTGTAACCTTTGCCGTTGTCGTCGCCCTTGCCGCCACCATCGCCCTCGCCCTCGACGACACCATCTTCGTCGTTGCCGTCGCCGCCACCCTTGCCGTCGTCGTCGCTGCTGCTACCGTCGTCCTCACCGCCATCACCCTCGCAGCTACTCCATTCCTCGAAATCGGAGGAGTCCTCCACCTCCTCTGAGGAGGTCTCCTCCGATTCGTTTGACCCACCGAGCCCGGCGCGCTTGATGGAGCGCCAGTATGCTTGGGTCACGGTGGACAGCCCCATGGAGTCGTTTGAGTCCTCAGACGATGCCACGGGGGATGCAGGAGCAGGCGACCGATCATACTCGGAGGAAGATTCCTCCGAGTACTCTGAGTCACCAAAATCCTCCGAGGGCAGACTTGGAGGATGCTTGTGCTTGCCATCGGCGCGGCGAGGCTATCACTTGCCCCTCTTGCCCCTGCCCATGGTCATGCGGAAAGTGGAGAAGTGACGAAGAAGAAGAGAGCAAGTGATCAAGTATGAGTGAAGAAAACATCCAGGGCAAGCGGGCTATTTAAAGAGGCCGAGGGGTGACCATCCACTTCCTACCTCGCTCGCCGAATAGTCGCAAGAATTCAATAAGCAATTCAAGCCGCCTGAAAATGAGTCAAGCAATTAGCATCGTTTCATGTAACACGGCACCGGTTGGACCCAAGTCAACTGCTCAGGTAAATGATTACACCCCTCCTTCACATCAAGTTGCTACTTCAGGACAACGTGATAAACACTCTACGCAGGGCAGACACCCATTGGGTGTATCGCCCAAAATTTTCAAGATTTTCTGAAGAAATGATATCCACAAAATATATGCAATGAATGTACCATGACAAAAAGAGGAGATCGACTGAAACGGTAGGAAGCCCAATTATGGTTACTCAAGCGCAAGTCCAATCAACAGAAGCATTAAAGTACAGGGCAGAGTGGTGTCCACTTGAAGGCCCTTTGTCTCAACCAGCCAGATGTCCAACCTGTCACCGATCAAATTGATTCTAGATCTAACAAGGTATGGACAGATGGCATCGCTTGGCTATTTTGAAAATGCTGATTTCAAAAGCACAAAGATGTATACCTTTGAATGGATTACTTCTAAAATCCACTCAAAGCTCTGGGGCTACACCCAACAGATTCACAATACCTTGAAACTAAATGCTGATTTTGAAAGCATAAAGATAAATACCTTTGAATGGATTACTTCTAAAATTCACTCAAAGCTCGGGGGCTACACCCATTGGGTGCACCTCCAGTGCACCCAACAGATTAACAATACCTTGAGGCCAAAATGCTGACTTCAAAAGCATAAAGATGAAGACCTTTGAATGGATTACTTCTAACATCCACTCAAAGCTCGGGGGCTACACCCAACAGATTCACAATACCTTGAGGCCAAAATGCTGACTTCAAAAGCATAAAGATAAAGACCTTTGAATAGATTACTTCTAAAATCCACTCAAAGCTCGAGGGCTACACCCAATGGGTGCACCTTCGGTGCACCCAATGGCAGTACAAAAATCAGGCCATGCAACGAACCCACAGGTAGGCCCAGGAACCTTTGAGTCGATTATTTCAAAATCAACTCAAAGATTGGGGGCTTGTGGGGGACAGATATCCCCTGGGTCCACTAGAAGTGAAAATCCTTGCATGGGGCTACGGACCAGTCGCCCCACAAGGTCGTCTCGTCGTGGGCCGGACAAGGACTACAATTGAAATGGGCCGACCCAAGAAGGCAATGGGCTCATGTCCGGATCATCCGTGGATTATGCCTAATCTTCAGGGAACCGTCCGTTTTTTCCGCGTCCGGCGCCCTCGAAGGCCGGAGATAGGTCTGGATGAAGTGGTCGAGTTTTCTTTAAGATAAGCTAAGTTAATTCGCTATTAATTAGGAGATATGCTAGAAGAATGTGATCATCGTGTGCGTAGGGAGTGTCTCACGGTCGTGTATATAAGGCCCAGGGGGAACCCCATCATTTTCATCTCATTAGCGCCTCTCCGTTCAGGAGACACCACGTGTAACACACAACGCATATAGAGCCACCCCAAGAAGTAGGGTATTACGCCTCTCAAAGCGGCCCGAACGTGTAGAAAATCGTCTGTCTCTCTCTTGTGCTCCTAGCACGAACCATCGAGCTACGATCAGCAACACCATCCCACCCAAAAGCACCACGAGGGTATCCCCGGGTGTGCGGTCAGACACTAGACACCGATAAAAACAACGTCAAACTTAATTCCCATAGAAACAAGATTTCTAACTTTGTTAAGGGCAAGGCTCCCATGGTTCAAGATAGAGAAGGTTACATTTTATATCCTGAAAACTATCCTGAGCATAAGATTAGAAGAATTCATGCTAAGAAACCTCATCCTGCTTCTCATCATGCTTATATTTACACTAGGTATATGCCCGTGCTTTGCAACGGGGACATATAATATCACGGTAACTTATGTATTATATGTCTCCGTTGCAACGCACGGGCACTCACCTAGTGAAGATATATGGTATAACAGCTACAGGGAAAGAAGAAAGAACATACCAAAATGTACATTTGGCTTGTGGTCAGCACTATACAAGTATACAACCATGGTAACTTAAAGGTGCATGTATGTATATCACCATGTTCTCATTCTTGCTTTTTTCCAAAAAGGTTCTAGGCAGGCAGATGCTACCAAGGTTTTAGGTCACCTGGCGGTCCGGCGGTCCAGTTCAGGACCCTCTCCCCGGGCTTCAAGAAGACGCTGTCACCATGTGGGAGCTTGCGCGCGAGCCCATTTAGGATCTGGTGGAATGCATCTCCCGCCTGAGTAGGCTGGGGGAACAGCATGGCCTGTTTCATCGACAGGTTTGCAAGGAGACGTTGCTTCCTCAGTATAACATCTGTTGGGATGGACGTCAGGATGCTGTCCAGCTTCGGGACATCCTCCTCGGCGACAAACACACCGATCTCCTCCCATGGGATGGCGTCCGCAAAGGGCAGGACAATGTCGTCGGCGATGATCACCGGGATGCAGCCGAAAACCACAGCTTCCACCAGCCTGGGGCTCCATGGAGCCCAGCCCAAGGGGCATAGGCAGAACACTGAATGCTACATGTCTTTGTAGTAAGTCGGTGGGTGATCAGTCGAGATGTCGAAGAGCGGGTTGTTCTTGAAGTTCTCCCAGACTGATGCACGAGCACCTCTGTAGAACATGCAGAATGATCAGAGATCAGACCAAGGACGCAGTGTTGTGATGAATGACTGGGAAAAAGTGGAGGGAAGCTGCATCACTTGCAGACAGATAGATGATTTACCTCGCATAGTAACCACCCTCAGGATCGTTGCTGGTGTCGTAGAACAGACCACGGAAGTACACGAAGATAGACCGAGGGGTGTCCACGGGGATAAGGTGAGCCTGCATTTTCTGGGGAGGTGCAAATGGTGGGATTGTGATGGACCCACCCTTCAGGCAGACATGGTTCTTCTGTCCAAAGGTCTGAACCAGTGTAGCACGCTGAAGCAAGGGAAGGATTCCCTGCCCGATTGCTTTCTCTTCCTGAAAATAATTTGAAGCGCTTGTGTTACAGAAATATTGAGATGTTGGAACAACCAGTAATGTAAGGTGCCAACTGGAAAAGTTGTCATTATAACAGTACAACAACTAACAAATTTTCCAACCTGAGACATGTTTCTTCTACAAGAGACAAACAAACATGTGGGACCTAAGTATTTTAGTCATAGACTCATAGTAGTTCATTTATAGTGAAACAAGAATATTGATGCCCACAATGCCCCATGTTCAGTGACGCAATTAGATACGTCCCAGTTGTTCCAAATACTGGTATTCAGTACTCATCTATTATTGATTAGCATCTAAACTTTATTAATGGAAGCATAGATAAATGCACGCTACAGCTATTTCATGTACCGGTGGTGTTTATACCTAATAATGGAAGCAAGCACCAGAGTCATGTGGCGTGACAAAGAAATGATCTGCACCCTCTGATCTGTTCCAGTAAGGCCAGTTCGTGGCAATCAGCTCAATTGCGCTGCGCATCATGCGTGGAGATTTGAAGGGAAGGGGAAGACCCGAAGGAGTCAGATCACATGTGGCGTATACGGGAGTGTAGAACCAATCTGCTTCTTCAGGATTAAATGTTCGGACATCACTTGACAACAGGAACCGGTGCATGAAGATCTCAGCAGCAAACATGTGGTTCAGGCACCTAGGATCCTTCTTCACCAGCAGCTTCTTGTTGTATTTACTGGGGAGATCATACACGTAAACCTTGAGCCTCCCAACAGGGTTATCTTCCAACACGTCACCAACACTTCTTGAATTTTATCGGCCACATCATTACATGCTTTGCACAAAGGTAGGGAAAAGAATATACTTGGGCCTTAGAACCATGCTAGGGATCACAGGATCATAAAAGTACAATGATAGAATGAAAGTGTGCTAGGTACAAGCCTTATAGGTGTAAAGTGATTTTTGCACCTATGTTGAACTAACAGCAGGGTACTTTTTGGTTCACATGTTTGTAACGTGAATGATAAAAAATAGATACATAATCGTAACAAGACTGTACTGTCGCCAGTAAGTAAACCAATCATACTTAATTTCCTTAGAAGTTTCAAGTCTGAAAAAAGGTTCTAGAGCTGCATACCTCACAGAAAGTGTGTTTTTCACATCCTTTAAAGGAGCACGAAGGCCACTGGCACGGGGCCGGGGTATCTGAAAGATGATATCAATGCAGCAAACTTATCCATTGATTTTTCTGCAATTCCACTGTATGTATTCACATGGGAAACATTGCATCCAAATCTTCCTTCAGTTCTAAATAATAATAACATAATAATAATGGGTTCCTTGTAGGCGATGAGCAGCTTGTCAGATGACCTGTATCCAGACTTGTCAAACGATGACAGGAATGCAGATTGTTTGTCCTTATCCAGCAAAGCATAGGAGACAACATTTCTGGAATTATAGTTCTGCCCCCTTATCAGAGTCTTCTTAGATATCTGGATGCAATCAACAGAAAAGCGATGATATGTGTTAACAAATGGCTATACCGAAGATTAAGGAAAGAACCACAAGGTAATAGATATTACTATGCATTCAGACGAACAAGAAAACATGTGTTTCTGCTCTATAATTTGGCTTTTGAAAACAGGAGATATACCTCAGACAGGACTGCTTCAAGCTGCCCCTTGGCTTTGTTTGACCCGAAAACACCAATGATGCATACTGGAGTCTTCTCTCCACAGATTTCCTCAAAGTTGGAAGCTGTGAGCAGAGGAATCTTCTTGATTTCTTCCCATTGATCGGAAGGTTTCTTATTAGCTAGATTCGATAATAACTTCTTATTCTTCTTCTCAAAACTATCTAGCAGTGTCTTCAATTCCTTGACACCAGATCTGAGATCTTTCACCGAAATGCCATCCTTCAGAAGGAGCTCCTCACCATTCACGGTTCGGCCAATTACAGCTGGGAGATTCTTCACGCCAAGACTTTTGAGTAGAGGATGGGAAACATCGTGAACCTAAATATGCACAGCAGTTTCCCATGTTACATACTTCCGTTGATGTTGTTTATCGAGTCCTAAAAAGAGTTAGCCCCTGATTGTTCACGAGTATGGTAATTGGTAAAAGTTCGCTATTTTAATGGGAGCTCAATCATCTACACCCTTTGTTTTAAATTGTAGGACATTTTAGCTTCGTCCTAAGTCAAATTTGTTTAACTTTTAACTAAATTTTTTTAAAAAATTATCTACAATATCAAACAGATACGCTATAAAAATATGCCATGGTGTATATGATAGTAATTTTTATAAACTTACTCAAAGCTAGAAAAAATGACTAAGGATAAAACTAAAACGACTCATAATTAGGAATAGAGCGAGTAAATATGATATTACCTATGCTACCTTGATCATGTTTAAATATGATATCTAAATCACAGAGCAGTAATATAAACAAACATGTAATCTAAATGTTGGGGGCCTTCGTCCTCCGAAGGTCCTCAAAAACATGATTTGACAATGTTTTCCAAGTGGATTATATGAACAGGTATTTTCGGATTCAGAATTATGGATATGGAGCACGACCAGGACGAAGCCTGAACCAGACGAAGGTCGAGGGCAGCCGAAGCTGTGCGCAGGGAAGCTTCGGCGCGATGGCATAAGGGGGAACCGACTTAAAGATGAAAAGACTTCGGGGGCCTCGACAGATTTCTATAAACCGTTAACAAATGTAATGGACATGGATGTAATTTTACGTGGGCTGCGTCCCGCGTCTATAAATAGATGAACAGTACTCCCGTACTGTTCACGCTGACTGGGCATTGGCTTTTGCGTCACGTTTGTACTTCTACCTTCTCTCATGGACCGAAGGTACATTTGTAATTTGAAATCATTTCTATTTCTCCATGTTAATAAAATAGAAATGATCCTATGTTGATATTTATATTTCACGCTTTATATGAATCCTTCGGCATTATTTATTATATTTACGAAGGTATGTCTCTTGTGACCTTCGTCCTAAAGCATTATTTCCCGAAGGGGCGTAATGTTTCGAAGGACGAAGGACCTTAATGTTTAACATCTTCTATGTTGCCTTGTTCTTAACTCTTAGCATTTGAGAACAAGTCTCCAACATTGGCGCCCACCTCCGGTGAACTCACTTCCACTTCGAGTTTTTGTGAACACCTTCGGAAGCTATAGACCTTCGCTATGGCGCCGAAGAAAGCTTCAGCGACTGGGGCAGGAGCACTACAACCGCTGGACCACAACCAGGAGACCGTCTCTCTTCGGGAGGCCCGAAGCCAGAAGAGAAAAGCCGTCAGCCCGACGCTTGAGGAAGAAGAGCTAGACCAAGAAATCAGAGAGATGGAGATGCTACATCAACAAGTGCAGAGGAAGAAGGAGAAGATGGTCCGCCTAGCTGAGTTGCAAAGGCAAATAGACGAAGCCTCTGAGGAAGTTCGCCATCTCACTCACGATGAGCAGAACAGAAGGCCTCATCAGAAAGACCTTCATCAGGAGGGCTTCGTCAACGAAGATGACTGGTATGATAATTTCCATCAGGGAAATTTTGTTTTCGATGATGCTTCTCCTCTGTCTGCTGAGCTGCAGGCTACACCTTGGCCTCCATCCTATAAGCCACCCCAGCTTCCCATGTTTGACGGCCACTCCGACCCGAAGCAATTCTTGATGAGCTACGAAGCAACAGTGTCTTCGTACGGGGGCAATGCTGCAGTCATGGCGAAGTCTTTCGTTATGGCCGTCAGGAATGTTGCTCAGACTTGGTATTCCTCTCTTTGGCCAGGAACAATCACTTCATGGCAGAAGCTGAAGGATATGTTACTGACCAGCTTTCAAGGATTTCAAACGAAGCCGGTCACAGCTCAAGCCCTCTTCCAGTGTATTCAGGATCACGAAGAATACCTTCAGGCGTATGTCCGAAGGTTCTTACGGTTGAGGGCGCAGGCACCAACGGTGCCCAATGAAATCGTTATCGAAGCCATGATCAAGGGGCTTCGTCCTGGACCTGCAGCTCAATACTTTGCTCGGAAGCCTCCTCAGACCCTGGAGAAATTGCTCCAAAAGATGGATGAGTACATTCGTGCTGACAATGACTTTCGCCAAAGAAGGGAGGAGGCCTTCAGATTTTCTGAAATGACCAGGGGCTTCGGAGGAAGATACTACCCGAGGCATGTCCGTTCCATCCACAACACTCAGAATGATGATAAGGGGAGTCAGCAAAACAGGCCGCAGTGCTCCTCACAGGCTTCGGGGCAACAACAAACCTCCTTCCGGCCACCAGCTCCAAGAGGCAGAGGCGCCAGGGGCTTCGGCGGAAGATTCGGAGATCAGCCAAGGAGACTGTTTTGCTTGTTCTGTGGAGAAGGCAAGGGCCATACCACTAGGACGTGCCATGTTACAATCCAGAAGCAAAAGGAAATAGCCGAAGCTGCATCTCAACAAGCTCAGCCGAAGCAGGTCATGCATACTGCTTCGTATCATCCGCCTTATATCCCACAATACATAGACAACCACCCTGCAGCTTCTGTAGCTTCGGCAAGTCAACCTCAAGCTTCCTGGCAGCAGCTTCCGCCTCCACCTCCATTGCAGCAAGGTCAACAGCCAGAAGGGAGTCAATACGCTCCACATCAGAGGGACTTCAGAGAACAGTCCGAAGCTCGCACAGTCAACAGCACTGTGCCAGAGTCGAAGCACATTTATTGACATATCCTACCTTTGATAGCAGTCTTTTCTATTCAGTTTTATTTTCTGTGAAGCAAAAAACATTGATAGTTTTCATGTAATGATTTCGTTGTTTCCTACGAGGAAAATCTATTTGCTCCACAAGCCTAAGTTGCTGAAGCCTAAAACTTTTTCCGTTACCAAGGAGGACCTTCGGATCAAAAATCCTTCGGAGTAGCAGAAAGTCGTTCTAAGGAACGCAGAGTAAGTTTATGAAGTCACAAAAAGCCGTTCCAAAGGGAGCGCAGTGTAAGTTTTCTGCTCAGAAGTCGTTCCTAAAGGAATGCAGAGCCTACAGCGAAAAGTCAACGCTGATACCGCCTAAGTAAAAGGCGAAGAAGCTCCTAAGGGAGGCTTACAGCGAAAAGTCAACGCTGAAACCGTCTAAGTAAAAGACGAAGAAGCTCCAAAGACGTTCCTAAGGGAATGCAGAGCTTACGAATATATTTTATGTGTATCTTCGGAACAAATGACACATGCATAACATAACATCATCACATCATTTTGCATAGCATAAGCATCATACATCATATTGCATTTGGCAAGAGAAGGGGATACTCTCAATCTTCGAAAGGATGCTTTGAGAAAGTGACATCGAAATTGTATAGCTTCGGAATACAGTTTCGAAGAATATTTTTACGAAACGTGGGCGAATTTTATCAGATCAATATCAAAGTTGTATAGCTTCGGAATATAGCTTCGGAGAATGTTTTCACGAAGCATGGATATCATTCATCAGAGTAATTTTAACGAAGAATGTCTTCTTCACGAAGCATGAAAAGAAGGGAAGGTGTTTTTTCGCCGAAGGCTCAAAAATGGTATGTATTTAAAGTTTCATGCATCGTAAAGAATTCAATAATGAAAAGAGACTTGTATATTACATTCAAATGTATAAAGTGTTGCATAGATTACACTTTAAATGTTTCTTCCAAATAGCGTCTAATCTTCTCTTAATACAGCTTCGGCGGCTTCATTCAGAAGTTGGTCAACAACCTTGTCCATGATAGTTTCGGCCATCTGTTTAATTTCTTCATCCCCTTTTGTGTGGGGGTCGGCAGTTGGTTCAACAGTTTCTGAGCGAAGAGAACACTTCTTCATTACTTTTACAAATCGCGAGCAAAGTTTAAAATGAAAATTACAACGCAACAAGAACGACTAATTGGTACCTAATTGTCTTTCGGGCTCCGTACTCCTTTCGGCAGCTTCTGCTACTTTTCTAGCATCATGAATGCCTTTCTCGCTTCTTTGGATGATCTCTTGCGCCATTCCTCGGCCGCCGTCGTTCCAGATATCAGTAAAAAATTTGCCACCAACCACGCTTGCTTCGGCCGAGGGGTCCTTGATATCTTCGGAAGATAAGGTAGCTTCGGACTGAGCTAAAAATTTTATATGCCCGCAACCTTTCTTCTCTAAGACAGAAGCAATTCCTCTGGCACCCGAAAAAGCGCATATGTCGCCACGACTGTTCAGAATCTCTTCGAAGGCCTCTGCTTCGTGGCTAATCCATTCCAGCGGATCTTCGGGATTGCCTCGAGAAAAATTCTCTTCGCTGGAAAAGGCGCCGACGCTAGCAAAGCTGGTTTTAATTTTATTCACGCATTCTATAGATTTAACATAGCATTTCCCCTGAGATGTGCGAAGCTCCTTAACTCTTGATTCCAATTTGCTGACCATAAAATCACTAAGTTCTCGTTTCGTTTCCTCAAGCGCGCGCTCCTCTTTAGCTCTAGCCAGCTGTTTCTGAAGATCTTTAATCTCGCGTTTTTGAGCTTCGGTTTGGGCCTTTGAAGCAGCTTCGTCTTTTTTCACTTTATCTACCAGTGTAAGCAGAATTTTATCTTTTTCCAAAGCTTCGTTTCTCAGTTTGATAACTTCGGAGCGTAAATTATTAAACGCAATTTCATAACTTTCATCTTCGGCGCTCTTTTGCGCTCTTAGCGCGTTGCTTAGGATCAGGCCCTATACGAAAAAGAATTCATATAAGAAAAAAGGAATGAATTGCGTAAAAAAATAATAAGGGGGTTTTTTCAAGCGTTTAATTCCCGTACCTTCAGGCTGTTGTACGCAAGACTGTCTGCGAGATCTTCTTTCGTCATGGCGCTTAATCCAGATTCAAGCTTCGGGAAACCAATACTCCTGGCCATCTCTCGGCAGACAGATAGCTCTTTGTTGTCAGGCAGGCAGTATAAGAAATCATCTTCATTTGTCCCATTGAATATTACTGCCCCCTTTGGATATTTTAGCTCCTTTGCATAATGGTTAGCTTCATGAGTTTCTTCTTCAGATAGTTTTTTCCCCGAAGCATGTCGTATGATGTAATCACACATGCTGGCAGGCGCTTCGGGGATGGCAGTGTCAGTTTCTTCAACTAAAATTGGTTCTGTTATTTTTATTGCTTCGGCTTCCAAAGTTTGCTCCTTGAAGGGCTCTGAAGGCCCAGCTTCAGCTTCAGCTTGTTGCGTCGGAACTTCAGAAGAAGCTTCAGCAATTTCAACACTCTTTTTTGGAGTTGTGCTTGAAGACTTAATTGTCTCCAAGACATCTAGTACATTTACCATTCTCTTCCTTTTTGGGGTCACCATTGTACCCTTTTGGATTTTTGCTGCTTCGACATTTGCTACAGGACTCAAAATTTCTGATGCTTTTTCCTTAGTCGGATTTTTCGCTTCTTCCATTTTTTCTGTGGATGGCGCTTCGGCCATCTCTGCAATTTCTGGCAGCAAGGTTGGCTGTTCAGCTTCGGCGGCCGAAGAAGTTTCTCCGGTGAATTCAGGCACCGAAGCTGGTTCAATATGGCGTGGTCGGTGTGTGAGGACCTTCAACCTTTTTCCTTTCGGTTCTGGCTCGCTAGGAGCGGTTGCAGCTTCTTCTTTTTCAGAGGTTATGTTTTTCCTTTTTTGCCTTCGGATGGGATAACGATAATCAGGGTAGAAGAACCCGACTGCATCAAACACGCGGTTGAGTCTCTTCTTTTTTCGGCCTCCGAAGGCTGCTGATAGTGCAGTATTTTCAGCCTTCGAATATGCCCCAAGTAATTCATCACTTAATGTTTCAATGCTTTTCAGCCAGTCATCATCAGGTTCAACAAATTTATCTGCATATTTGAATGTGTACTTTAATCTGACTAGTCCGCCTTCGTCGGACTCTTTAATGGTTTCCTTCGGCATTTCCCACTTTTCTGCAAGTGGCCATACCCTGAAGGCAATATGTTCTTGGACCAAGTCCCTTGTCCCAATAAACGAGCAGACTACCCCGAAGGCTCTTTGGCATTCTTCGGCGGCTTCGTCCATTTCGACCTTCGGCCTTCGAAGACCGAAGCGTTGCCAGATTGGGTGCATAATGATACTCTTCACATTCTCTTGAGCTGTTAGATCATTCTTTACATAAAACCATTCAGTCATCCAGGCTCCGGGCCACCTCTTCCGAAAGGTCGGCACAGGGCAGCTTGACCCGGAGCGGGCGCCGAAGCTGTAGCACCCAAAGTTGTTGTGGTATTGCTCCTTTCCCCAGGGCTTCGTCTCGTATAATAACTCATGAATGTTGCAGAAGCTTTTAGCGTTCGGTTCCAAACCTTGGCTCCTCGCAGCCCAGACAAACACTCCCATTCTTATGATGGCTTCGGGAGTGATTTGATGCAGATAGACTTGAAATGTCTTTAGTACCTCAACAACAAAGTTGCTCAGGGGGAATCGAAGCCCAGCCTTGAGGAAGCTTCGGAAAATCACAACTTCATCTTCTTCGGGGGTGGGAGAAGTTTTTTCCCCGGCATCAGCTCTCACAATAGATATGTCTCGGAAATATCGCCCCCTCATATTATCAATGTGACTCTGCTTGATGGTCGTTTTCCCAAAAACTGTGTGGCTTGGTCGCCACGGTCGATCTTCGGCCTCTTCCCCACCACTTTCCACATCATAGCTGTCGCTGTCATCAGTATCTTCGGACAAACCTTCGAGAATCTCCTTCGTGATTTTCTCTGTATTGGTCTCTGCCATCGCTATCAGGAACCCCAGATTCTTCTCCTCCTCGAGACTCAGCTTCGTCTCAGCAGGGATCTTCAGCTTCGTCTCAGCAGGGATCTTCTTGCCTTCAGACATCTTCGGGAACGCTAAAAAATTGTTCCCGAGGCCGAAGCTTCGAAATCAAAAAGACCAGCAAATCTTAACGAACAAGAGCTAAAAATTTTAGTGGGCCGAAGCAAAAGGCAAGTGTGCGTACCAAATGAGTTCGCGATGTGATCTTATTTATACGCCTAGGGCGTTGAAAATTGAAAGGCCCCGCTTGTCAGTGAATGTTGCTATTCTAGCAAAGGGAAGGTGTTTTTTCGGACCTTCGGCTCAAGGCCTTCGTCCATATCGCAATCTGAATTTATTATTTACAAATTAATATTGCGAGGGGCTACTGTTGGGGGCCTTCGTCCTCCGAAGGTCCTCAAAAACATGATTTGACAATGTTTTCCAAGTGGATTATATGAACAGGTATTTTCGGATTCAGAATTATGGATATGGAGCACGACCAGGACGAAGCCTGAACCAGACGAAGGTCGAGGGCAGCCGAAGCTGTGCGCAGGGAAGCTTCGGCGCGATGGCATAAGGGGGAACCGACTTAAAGATGAAAAGACTTCGGGGGCCTCGACAGATTTCTATAAACCGTTAACAAATGTAATGGACATGGATGTAATTTTACGTGGGCTGCGTCCCGCGTCTATAAATAGATGAACAGTACTCCCGTACTGTTCACGCTGACTGGGCATTGGCTTTTGCGTCACGTTTGTACTTCTACCTTCTCTCATGGACCGAAGGTACATTTGTAATTTGAAATCATTTCTATTTCTCCATGTTAATAAAATAGAAATGATCCTATGTTGATATTTATATTTCACGCTTTATATGAATCCTTCGGCATTATTTATTATATTTACGAAGGTATGTCTCTTGTGACCTTCGTCCTAAAGCATTATTTCCCGAAGGGGCGTAATGTTTCGAAGGACGAAGGACCTTAATGTTTAACATCTTCTATGTTGCCTTGTTCTTAACTCTTAGCATTTGAGAACAAGTCTCCAACACTAAATATTTATGAACAACGTCGATAAATTGAAAAGACCATATGTATCAGATGTGTCATTCAAAAAAATAATGGAACTTTCAAGCATACCTTCCATTGGGCGAGACATCTTTATCACCCTTATTGTAGTGTAGAGCTGCCACGGGTTTTCTTCCAGGATCTTGTAACTGTTGCCTTAGCGACATTGAATAGACTGCACAGCCCACAACAGAAATGAAAATGAAGATCCCATACTTATGCACAGTCAAGTTTGAAGTACTCAACTAATCATCCACTAACCAATTTCCCCATCTCACCTCATCCTGGTACTCAATCGCTGCCTTGTCTCCTCGCCAGCTAAATTGTCCGCGTGAGGATACTCAACAGCAGGCTTGAAAATTGCATTCAGCAACTCCTTCTCATCAGTGGCATTAAAAAGCAGATGAAATCATGTTCTTGATGGCAGACAACTTCAACCTACTGTTCTAGAAGCGTCTCCTCCTGATTGCAGTGCAGTTGAAGTGCAAAATGTCATGCAGCATGAAGGTTCGGCTAAAAGTCAAGTTCCCCTAACTTCTTTTAAGGGTGAATTAACATCAGCTGGGGACAGTGTCCAGGCTATTGGAGAACATCAGCTTGTTGCATCATAAGAGTCTCTAGAGAAACCCAAAAGAGATGAAGTCAAAAGAAGCATACACGATGAAGTAAAATCAGATGGGGGCTATGCTTTGGATATCAGAGAATTTCAGCTTGCTGCATCAGAAGTCTCTCCTTCAGAAAACAACATGGCTGAAGTGCAAGGGGTTTCACAAGAAGAATCGTTACCTCTAGATGGAGTTGAGGAAAATTCAGACAAGGGTGACTTTGTTTCCACAGAGCAGTCCCAATTCTATGTCACAAATTAATCCTTGGCTGCAGAGCTGCAAGGTAATGTTGAATAAAAGGAGGGTAGAAGATAAATGTAGCATAGAAACCGGTTGGTAAAAAATTTGCACAAGTAACCAATAATGATAAGAACAACTATGAGTATTCCAACTTCAGCTTTGAAATACATAATAGGATGTAATCAAACAAAGGTGTCAATTTGATAACCTTTCGCTTGTTTTATGGCTTCTTCACTGTCACACATATCCGAAGTATTTCTGTAAAAAATCTTCCCACTTGAAATAGCTTCAGCTAACCGTATTTATGGCATCAGAATGAGCAGATTTATTCGCTGAACCTTCATTGAGATGTAATGAAAAGGTGATCTCATCCTCGCTATCAATAAAAACCACAAGAGATTCTTTCTCTCTGCACCATTATGACATTTCATCTAACACTTTATCAGCGTGTAGAATTTCTCCACTAATAGCAGAGTTGTTTGCAGTATTAATGTTCTAGGATAATTTGTTTTGTCTAAATTATTGTCACTACAAAAATTTCAGGCAACAGATATATAACTGAAACAGTTTAGCGAAAATACCTGTTATTGAAAATGATGGAGTACTTGTTCGACCTTTTGTTAGCTAGGTGATTTGGTCCAGCCATATGCACGCCATGATGTCCTGGCTAATAAGCATAGCAGCTACTATTAATAAATTAGCCAATGATGCATTTCATATTAAGGCAGCGCAAGTAGAAAAATAATGAAAACAAGGTCTTTAGAGTGAACCGGTGATGCATACCAATCCGATGCAGGCTCTGAATAGGAGACCGAGCCATCAAGCAGGTCCACATTAAGCTGCGTCGTACCATACTTCGCAAAGACCACAAGAGAACGATAAGGAAACTCGGTGTTAGCCAACCAAAATTACTGACCAAGTAGATACGGCTACTCAGCCACTCAGGGGAAGCAACGCGACCCAACCTATGCAAGGGTCTCAGCGGCTTGTTGGTTTGCTGCCGCCCACCTCTCCATCTATGAAGCACGACATAAGCCCTTGAGATCCCAACCTCATCCTGTAGAAATCTGAATATAATGAGTACAATACAATCGAGTGAAAATAACTTAATAGTAAGTAATGAGGCTATGAATTTAAAAAAGGAAAACAAGGATAACGTACTGCTTGTGTAAGCATAGATATTGGTTTCAGGGGAAAAGGAGTTAAAGGAACATCAGTTAAAAATACAAACTTAGCTCTACAGAGCAGTCAGGTGACAAGAAACTGCATGCAGCATAATTTTTAAAATCGTTTCGAGCAATAAGCAAAGAAAACTGTGAGAAGTCTGTAGTGTGCGAAGAGTAAACTACAAGAAAAGACATCCATCAGGTTCCCCTTTCTCTAGTGAATTGCTAGCTCAGTGGCCACTCTAAGCATGTGCTTACCAAGCTGTTCAGGGCTGCCTCGCCGAGCAAGAGCGTTGTTCATCGAATGCATTCCTACCAACAGCTGCTAGCGCCAGAGAGAAGTTTTTGTGGAAACAAGCTGCTCTGCTTTTAAGTAAGCATATAGGGTTCACATACAACCAGAGAATACATACTCAGTCTACTCGGGCACCGCATTTGTAAACCCTACAGTCCAGCACTGAGATTTCACTTGGACGCCATTTCCATAAACATCCAAGCTTAGAACAGGATCCCAATTCCATCCTCACATTTTGCACCCATCCATTTGGTGTCGACATTCTCACACAATCAACAATCAAGTCACCAGTAATATTAGCAAGGACCAGAGTCTTCAGGAGTACCTTGATCAATTTTACAGTCATGACAATTTTATTGATAGCCCTTCCCATGGCCTTGAGTACAACCTCATCAGAACCTTTGTCCTTCAAGAAATATAACATGGAGCAACATATCAGGCACACAAGTACACGACACAAAGTAGATATTGTAGAAAAGCAGAAATATCACATAAAATTTGGCCATGTAAATATATTACAGACACTCTTACACACCTTGAAATTTTAAAGCACAAAAAACTACTTGAACAAGAAGATATCATTTAAGAAAATGACCAAGGATAAATATAGGTATCCAACAAAATTTTTCATAAATTCAGAAACAGAAGTCTCTACCAAGCATTCCGGCTGTGTTCAGGTTCAGTTCAGAGGTGTTCTTGAGTCCAGTCTAATTCTTTCGTAAAAGCCGATCCCTTTTTCAGGCAGGTTGAGAATCAACCTGCTGCTGCAACTGATTGCAGTTTTCACGCACAAAGATTCCACCTTTCTCCAATTCTATGTTCATCGTATTTGATCTGCAACAACGATAGGAATTCCTGTTCAGAGCAAGAGACAGAGAAATCATTTAATAATAATTGTTACAGTGCTCTCGGAATCTTTATCGTGTTCGGAGGGAAAGAGACGTGGAGACTAACCACAACGGACGGCGGGACCGAGAGGAGGGTGATGGCGGGCGTTGGAGAGAGAGTAAGGGAGAGGGAGCGAACCATGGCAAGTAGAACTCGACGAGGGTGTCATGGTCCTGGCTGACCTCCTTCTGAAAATCGACTTTTGTCAGGGACATCACCTCGTCTTTGGTGGTCGGCAAGACGACCGCTGCTAAGGCGGAGAGGAGCAGGAAGCTGAGGGTTTTGTGGGAGATCTGAGGGGACACCATGATGCGACCCACAGGTGTCAAGGCAAGCTTCGCGTTAGCTGGGATCTCAGAGCGAAAGAAAACTATGGAGATTCATGAACAAGAAACATGAAACGGTGGGAGTTAGGCAAAGACCTGGGGAGGAAGGTCGGCCCTCATGGAGGTCGTGGGTGTTCCGGCGCTGGAGACGGTCCATCGCGTTCGCCGCACCATCGTTTGGGCCGGCGTACGTGTGCAGCGGCCACACGCGAGCGGCGGTGGTGGAGGCCCCCATTCCCACTTCCTTGAAGGGGAGGCCGCGCGGTTGCCGCATCGCGCTGGTGGATCTAGGGTGAACACATCTGGGAGCCGGGGTCTGGGTGGTTTCCGACGTCGATGGCAAGGGAGGCGCTGAGGAAACGAGGTGAACGGGGCCACGGGAGGCGGAGCTGGCGGAGCGGTTGAGGCCGTGGTCGTGGGGGAGGAGGTCGAGGTCGTGGGCAGCGCGCCGTCGCTGGAGTGGAGGCTCCCGTTGCAATGCCTAGGCAACATCAGGGCGTCGTAGGCTGGGCTGTAGCAGCAGGCGCCGTAGGATGGGCTGCAGAATGGGCCGCACCCACCGCTAGGACACAAGCACTGGTATGGTGTTATTTCATTATAGTACCATACCGGCCACCGAGAGCGTCGAAACGTGACTTATAAGCGTTGGTGTGTGTTGTTCGTTGCTCAGATGTGTTGGTGTGTGTTGTTTGTTGCTCAGACGTTAGACTCAGAATGAGTCAGAGGCCACAACAAAACGATTTTTTGGCGCGGGGGACTGTACGTCGGGGCAGAACGAGTCAGAGGCAGAACAGGTCAAAGGCAGAACAGGTCAATGGCAGACTACTATTACTTACTTAATAAGTAGTAGAGATTAATGAGGCTTCTAGCTCTAGGCATACAACTCATATTAAAATGCCTAAGAAAAAGATTGTTGGTGCATCAAAAGCACATAACATTTCATTTAAGACCTTTGATGCATCCTTTGTTCTTACTATCAAATCCGGTAAAGTAGTTGTCAAATATGTTGGGGGGCAAGCACAAGAGTCCAAAGACTTGTGTTTGGGTACCCAAGGTGCTTGTTTCTAATGTGAAAGGACCCAAGACCGTTTGGGTACCTAAGGACAAGGCCTACATTTGTGTTGTAGGTTTATGCATCCTGCCGAACAAGTTGGATAATTGATAGCGGGTGCACAAACCACATGACAGGGGAGAAAAGAATGTTCTCATTTGAGAAAAATGGTGATCCCCAAAGAGCAATCACATTCGGGGATGGAAATCAATGTTTGGTCAAAGGATTGGGTAAAATTGCTATATCTCCTGACCATTTCATTTTAATGTATTTCTTGTAGAATCTCTAGGTTACAACTTGCTTTCTATTTCTCAATTATGCAAAATGGGCTACAACTGTTTATTTACTTATGTTGATGTTACCGTCTTTAGAAGAAGTGATGATTCAGTAGCTTTTAAGAGAGTGTTAGATGGCCAGCTATACTTAGTTGATTTCACTGATAACAATGCTGAACTGGACACTTGCCTAATTGCTAAGACTAACATGGGCTGGCTCTAGCATCGCCGACTTGCTCATGTTGGGATGAAGAATCTTCACAAGCTTCTAAAGGCGGAACACATTTTAGGACTAACCAATGTATATTTTGAGAAAGACAGGATTTGTAGAGCATGTCAAGTAGGGAAGCAGGTTGGAGTTCATCATCCACACAAGAACATCATGATGACCGAAAGGCCGCTTGAACTACTCCACATGGATCTATTCGGCCCGATTGCTTACATAAGCATCGGTGGGGGTAAGTATTGTCTAGTAATTGTGGATGACTATTCTCGCTTCACTTGGGTCTTCTTTTTGCAGGAAAAATCACAAACCTAAGAGACCTTAAATAAATTCTTGAGACGGGCTCAAAATGAGTTCGTATTGAGAATCAAGAAGATTAGAAGCGATAATGGAACGGAGTTCAAGAACTCTCAAATTGAAGGATTTCTTGAGGAGGAGGGCATCAAGAATGAGTTCTCTTCTCCCTACACACCTCAACAAAATGGTGTTGTGGAGAGAAATAATAGAACTCTTTTGAATATGGCAAGGACCATGCTTGAAGAATACAAGACATTGGATCGGTTTTGGGCAGAGGCAATTAACACCGCTTGCTACTCCATCAACCGGCTCTACCTTCACCGAATCCTCAAGAAAACATCATATGAACTCCTCACCGGTAAAAATCCCAATGTTTCTTATTTTAGAGTTTTTGGGAGCAAGTGCTTTATTCTTGTTAAGAGAGGTAGAAATTCAAAATTTGCTCCTAAAGCAGTAGAAGGCTTTTACTTGGCTACGACTCAAACACAAGGGCATATATAGTCTTCAACAAGTCCACTGGATTATTTGATGTTTCTTGTGACATTGTATTTAATGAGACTAATGGCTATCAAGTAGAGCAAGTTGATCTTGATGAATTAGATGATGAAGAAGCTCCGTGCATCGCGCTAAGGAACATGTCCATTGGAGATGTGTGTCCGCAAGAACCCAAAGAGCCTTCACAAGCACAAGATCAACCATCATCTTCCATACAAGCATCTCCACCAACTCAAGAAGAGGAACTGGCTCAAGAAGAAGGCATCGATCAAGGGGGAGATGAGGTCGATCACGAAATGGAGGATGAATAAGAGATTCAAGATCAAAGACTACCTCACCCAAGAGTCCACCAAGCAATTCAACGAGATCACCCCATCAACTTCATACTTGGTGACATTCAAAAAGGGGTAACCACTCGATATCCAGTTGCTCATTTTTGTGAACATTACTCTTTTGTGTCTTGTATTGAGCCATACAGGATAGAGGATGCACTAAGATATCCATACTAGGTGGTGGCAATGCAAGAGGACCTCAACAACTTCACGATGAATGAGGTATGGCATTTAGTTCCACGTCCTAACCAAAATAATGTAGGTACCAAGTGGGTATTCCACAACAAACAAGATGAGCATGGTGTGGTGACTAGGAACAAAGCTCAACTTGTTGCAAAAGAATATTCACAAGTCGAAGGTTTGGATTTTGATGAAACCTATGCACCCGTAGCTAGGCTTGAATCAATTTGAATATTACTTGCATATGCTACTTACCATGGCTTTAAGCTATATCAAATGGACGTGAAAAGTGCCTTCCTCAAAGGTCCTATCAAGGAAGAGGTGTATGTTGAGCAACCTCCTGGCTTTGAAGATAGTGAATATCCTACACATGTTTATAAGCTCTCAAAGGCGCTTTATGGGCTCAAATAAGCCCCCAAGAGCATGGTATGAATGCCTGAGAGACTTTCTTATCACTAATGGTTTTAAAGTTTGAAAAGCTGACCCTACTCTCTTCACTAAAACAATTGGCAAAGACTTGTTTATATGCCAAATTTATGTTGATGATATTATCTTTGGGTCTACTAACAAGTCATCATGTGAAGAGTTTAGTAGAATTATGATACAGAAATTTGAGATGTCCATGATGGGGGAGTTGAAGTATTTCCTTGGATTCCAAATTAAGCAACTCCAAGAGGGCATCTTCTTTTGCCAAACAATGTACATTCAAGATATTCTCAAGAAGTTTGGAATGAAGAATGCTAGACCCATCAAGACTCCCTTGGGAACAAATGGGCATCTCGACCTCAACACAGGAGGTAAGTCTGTAGATCAAAAGATATAACGGTCGATGATAGGATCTCTACTCTATTTATATCCTTCACAACCAGATATTATGCTTTCAGTATGCATGTGTGCAAAGTTTCAGGCCAACCCTAAGGAAATCCACCTAAGGGCCGTGAAAAGAATCATGAGATATTTAGTTTACACTCCTAGGTTTGAGCTATGGTACCCCCAAGGGATCTACCTTTGATCTAATCGGGTATTCTGATGTTGATTATGCCGGATGTAAGATTAATAGAAAGAGTACATCAGGGACTTGTCAGTTCCTTGGGAGATCACTGGTGTCTTGGGCTTCAAAGAAACAAAATTCAGTAGCTCTATCCACCGCAGAAGCTGAGTATATTGTTGTAGGACATTGTTGTGCACAATTACTCTGGATGAGGCAAACCCTTAGGGACTATGGCTACAAATTGAGCAAAGTCCCTCTCCTATGTGACAATGAGAGTGCTATCCGCATGGCGGTTAATCCTGTTGAACACAGCCGCACAAAGCACATAGACATCCGGTATCACTTTCTGAGAGATCACCAACAAAGGGGAGATATTGAAATTTCTTATGTTAGCAACCACAATCAGTTAGCCGATATCTTCACCAAGCCCCTAGATGAAAAGACTTTTAGCAAGCTTAGGAATGAACTAAATGTCTTAGATTCTCAGAACTTTGATTGAAATCTTGCACATATTGCTCATTTTATACCTCTGATCATAGCATGTCTCGTTCATTTGGTACAAATGTGTATTTCTTATTCTTCTTATGCCAAAGCTAAGACCAATGTGCTTCTAAGAGTATTTATATACTTAGTCTTGAATGGAAAGGTAAATGGAATTGTAGGCAAAGGCAAGACTTCTGCTCCATATTCGTGAGTATCCTTTGCCTTACTCATGTATTTGCTTTCATATATTTCTTGATAAAGACCTTTTGATTTCTCTATTTTTGGCGCTTAATGCCAAAGGGGGAGAAATTAATAGGCCAAAGCAAAAGGACCTCACCACCACCCTATTTTCTGAAATTTTTTTCAAAACATTGCATTTGTCAAAACCCTCTTGACAGCTAAGGGGAAAAACTTTTTCAGGGGGAACTTTTATTTAGCCAAAGGAAAAGCATTTGAAAAAGGGGGAGAATCTTTCAAAACTTTGAAAATGCCTTTAGAAATCATATTCTTATACCATTGGCTAATTGCAAAAGAATTTGAAAAGACCTCTCCAAAAGATTTGCAAAAAACAAGCTAAGTGGTGCAAATGTGGTCCAAAATGTTAACCATATCAAAACAATCAGATATGCTTAGAACTTCTTTCATTTCAAAGTAACTTATGCACATCTATCAAAATGCAAACTAGCTACATTTCTATACTTCGCATTTGCTTTGATTTGTGTTGGCATGAATCACCAAAAAGGGGGAGATTGAAAGGGAAATGCCCTCAACCATCTCCTATAATAGATTTTGGTGTTTGACGACCATCACAAAACTTATGAACTAACTAGTTTGCCTAGTTAATCTTTTCTCAGGTGCATAAAGTTCATATACATCTATAAGGAACCTTGCCAAATCAAGAGAAATTGGTGTTGGGACTATGCTTCGTCGCCGAAGGTCTTGTAGGAAGAAGCGGCTTTCGGCTGAAGCTGTTTATATGAGATGGCCGAAGGCTCCTCTTCATGAAGCTTCGGTATTACAAACCGACTTAAAGATAGAATGACCTTTTAGTCCATAAAGGTCTGAGTCAATGTTGTAAACTTTTATGAGGGGCATAATTGTAATTCTTCACAGGCTGTGTCCTGTGTCTATAAATAGTGAACAGTATTCCTTTACTGTTCACGGGTTCTGATTTTTGCAATCGCAGCAGTCGGAAACCAATCTTTGCCAAGGCAGAGGTATAACTGTATTCAATAATTCAATATATTAAAAAAATTCAATATGGTTTGTTTATGATCAATTTACCCTCGACACTCTTTATTTTATGCTATCTTATATACCATCTATTAAAATTCGATTACGAAGACTTAACCTTCGTAATCGTATTATCCTCAACCTTCGTCCAAGGTTCATTATCCTTAAAGGAATAATGTTTCGTGGATGAAGGACGTTAACATTTAACATTTTGTGTTGCCTTGTTCTTAATTCATAGCATTTGAGAACAAGTTCCCAACATTGGCGCCCACCTCCAGTGAACTCACTTCCACTTTTTTGAGCTGATGGCTTCGTTCAACGATCAAGCTAGAGGTGCCTAGGCTCCGAAGCTGCTACTCCCGATAACAGGCGGTTCATGTTCAGAGCCAGCCAACAAGAAGCAGAAGAAGGAAGCACAGAGAAGGGTACAGCATGTTGGAGTGCAAGGACCCTTCATCAAGTCAAGATGGTCTCACATTCCTATTACCTTCTCCCAAGAGGACCTTCAACTCAAGGATTACCCACACAACGATGCCATGGTTATCTCTTGTGTTATAAAAGGATTTCTGGTCCACTATGTCTTGGTTGATACAGGCAGTGCAGCTGATATCATATTTGCTAAGGCCTTCAGGCAAATGCAAGAGCCAGAAGATAAGATTCATGATGCTACACACCCTCTCTGTGGCTTCGGAGGAAGACAGATTGTAGCACTGGGCAAGATCACCATGTCAGTGACCTTCGGGTTCATCAACAACACTAGAACTGAGCAAGTTGTGTTTGACATTATTGACATGGAATACCCTTACAATGCAATTATTGGTCGTGGCACCCTCAATGCTTTCGAAGCAATTCTTCATCCTGCTTATCTTTGCATGAAGATACCTTCGGATCAAGGACCCATCGCTATTCATGGAAGTCAGGAAGCTGCCAGAAGGGCCGAAGGAAGCTGGACTGACTCAAAAGCAATCCATAACATAGATGGAGCTGAAGCTTGTGAACAGTACAAATTCAGAAGGGAGAAAGCAGCTTCAGCAGATCAGCCGAAGCCCATGCTCTTATGTGAGGACATAGCAGAGCAGAAGGTGCTGTTGGGCTCTCAATTATCCGAAGAACAGGAGAAGACCTTGATAAGGTTTTTGTTCAACAACAAAGATGTTTTTGCATGGTCAGCCAATGATCTCTGCGGAGTTAATAGGGATGTTATTGAACACTCGCTCAATGTTGACCCATCCTTCAGACCCAGAAAGCAGAGGCTTCGGAAAATGTCTGATGATAAGGCCGAAGGTGCTCGTAATGAAGTCAAAAGACTCCTCAGTGCAGGAGTTATCAGAGAAGTAAAGTACCCAGAATGGCTAGCTAACACTGTCATGGTAAAAAAGGCCAATGGCAAATGGCGAATGTGTATCGATTTTACAGATCTCAACAAGGCTTGTCCGAAGGACGAATTCCCATTGCCAAGGATAGACTCCTTAGTTGATGCAGCAGCTTCGTCAGAGCTTATGAGTCTTCTCGATTGTTATTCAGGCTATCATCAAATTTGGATGAAGAAGGAGGATGAGCCAAAGACCAGTTTCATAACCCCTAGAGGAACATATTGTTATCTTCGGATGCCTGAGGGGCTCAAGAACGCTGGAGGAAGTTTCAGCAGAATGACTGCGAAGGTTCTCCAATCTCAGATAGGCAGAAATGTGCTAACTTATGTGGATGATATCATTGTAAAAAGCACGAAGCAGGAAAATCACATTGCTGATTTGCAAGAGACCTTCGCCAGTTTTAGGCAAGCTGGCCTAAAGTTGAATCCAGAAAAATGTGTCTTCGGAGTCAAGAAGGGGAAATTTCTTGGATGCTTGGTTTCAACAAAGGGAATTGAAGCTAATCCAAGTAAAATTGAAGCTATACTTCGAATGGAGCCACCAACTACAAAAAAGGGGGCCCAAAGATTGACAGGGAGGCTGGCATCTCTTAATAGATTTATATCCAGATCAGCAGAAAGAAATCTACCATTCTTCGAAGTACTGAAATCAGTCGAAGTCTTTCAATGGGGACCAAGCCAACAAAAAGCCTTCGAGGACCTGAAGCAATATTTGATAGATTTGACAACATTAACTCCACCAACGCCAGGGGCTCCGTTGTTATTATATGTGGCAGCTTCGCACTCAGCGGTAAGTGCAGCGCTTGTCCAGGAGAAGCTTGACGGCCAAGTCAAGAAGCAGGTCCCAGTGTATTTTGTATCTGAAGTTCTTAGTATATCAAAGAAGAACTATACAGAATTAGAAAAGGTGTTATATGCTGTTTTGATGGCATCCAGGAAGCTTCGGCATTACTTTCAAGCATACAATGTTATTGTTCCTTCTTCGCAGCCGTTGAAGGATATTATGAGAAATAGAGAAGCTACTGGGCGGATTGGAAAATGGGCTGCAGAGCTCAATGAATTTTGCATTGATTATGTGCATAGATCTTCGATCCAGTCCCAAGCGTTGGCAGATTTTATCGCCGATTGGACGCCAGGGGCTCAGGATGAAGAAACAAATAAAGATGCCGAAGTATGGACAGTGTTCTGCGATGGGTCTTGGGGAACCTTCGGGGTAGGAGCAGCTGCTGTGTTGGTCTCGCCATCCAAAGTTAAAACTTGTTATGCGGCAAAACTCGATTTCAGTTGTACAAACAATATTACTGAGTACGAAGCCCTGCTTTTGGGTCTTCGGAAGCTAAAAGCAATGGGAAACAGAAGGGCCATTCTTAAAACTGATTCCTAGGTTGTTTCGGGTCATATTGACAAGAGTTGCAAGGCTAAAGATCCGAAGCTTGAAAAATATTTAGACATGGTTCGAAGAGTCGAAGCTTCCTTCGAAGGATTTTCTGTCAAAAATATCCCTCGAGGACAAAATGAGCATGCTGATTTGCTAGCTAAGTCAGCAGCACAGGGGCTGCCCTTACCTTCGGATGTGTTCTTCGAAACAATAAAGGCACCTTCAGTGGAACTTCTTGAAAGAGCAGTCCTCAATATATCTCCTGTTTATAGCGAAGATTGGAGAACTGAGATCATCTCTTACCTTCAGGGTAAATTCCTTTCAGATGACGAAACTTATAACAGGAGGATAGAGGCAAGAGCGCATCCATATGTCATGATAGAAGGGGAGTTGTACAAGCATGGAGTTTGTGCTCCGCTACTCAAGTGTTTATCTAGAACCGAAGGTATAGAGTTGATGAAAGAAATACATGCAGGCCTGTGTGGATCTCACATTGGATCTAGGCCGTTACTTGGAAAAGTTTTCCGCCAAGGGTTTTATTGGCAGAAGGCAGCTTCGGATGCAGCGGAATTAGTTCAAAAGTGCGAAGGTTGTCAGAAATGTGCAAGAGATCAAAAACAACCTTCGTCCTTAACACAGCTCATACAACCCATCTGGCCATTGCAAAGGTGGGGCCTTGACTTGTTAGGCCCATTACCACCGGCCCAAGGGAACTTAAGATATGTTGTAGTGGCTGTGGAATATTTCTCTAAATGGATTGAGGCAAAGTCTTTAGCCACAATAACTTCGGCTACCATCCAAAAGTTTTTCTAGCAGAATATTGTTTGTCGTTTCGGGGTACCAAAGGCCATCACTGTAGATAATGGAACACAGTTCGACTCCGAAGCTTTCAGAGGTTTCTGTGATCAAATTGGTACGAAGATCCATTTTGCATCAGTCAGGCATCCGGAGTCAAATGGACTCGTTGAAAGAGCCAATGGCATTATAATGACAGGAATAATGAAGTTAATCTTCAATCAACCCAGGGGAAAGTGGCCAGATCAGTTAACCAAAGTGGTGTGGAGCCACAACACAACAACATCAAGGTCAACAGGCTTTACTCCATTCAAGTTATTATTCGGTGACGAAGCAATAACTCCGGAGGAAGCTAAAACTGGATCAATAAGAGTAGTAGCTTCGGCAGAATCAGGCTCTGAAGATGCTTATTCTGTGGAAAAAGATGCTTTAGAAGGGATCAGACTTCAAGCTGTGGAGAATATCAATAAATATCAAGCCAAAACAATCAAATGGCGTGATAGAAAGGTTCGGCTAAAGAATATTGAGCCAGGACATTTGGTGCTTCGGAGGGTGGCCAACCCAGACACAGTGGGCAAGTTGCAGTTGAAATGGGAGGGACCTTTTTTGGTAGTATCTTTGTCAAGACCCGGTTCATACAGATTGAAGGATATGGATGGCAACGATATTCCTAGATCTTGGAATGCGGATGAGCTTCGGCGATATTATATATAATTTGATGTAATTTTTTACATTTTTTATTTTTTCTTTTCATGGCACCCTTTTCCTTTCCGAAGGGGGAGAAAGGTTTTTAATGGGGCCATCATATGTAATTTCCTTTTTTTTAGTTCTATAAGAGCAAAATCCCCCAAGGAATGTAAATGTAAAAGCTGAGAACGCACCATCGAGTGCCGAAAAGTAAAAGGCAAAGAAGCTCCAAAGTCATTCCTAAGGGAATGCAGAGCTTACAGCGAAAAGTCAACGCTGATTCCGCCGAAAAGTAAAAGGCGAAGAAGCTCCAAAGTCGTTCCTAAGGGAATGCAGAGCTTACAGCGAAAAGTCAACGCTGATTCCGCCGAAAGTAAAAGGCGAAGAAGCTCCAAAGTCGTTCCTAAGGGAATGCAGAGCTTACAGCGAAAAGTTAGCACTGATATGTGATTGTTTCTAAGGAAATAATGGTTGTGATTATGGCTTCGGATATATGTTTGAACATTCATTTGCACATCACATTACATCATAGCATTTGCATTCATAAACATTCATCCAGGCATATGTAGGATAATCATCATCATAGCATAAGTGGTTGCTTCGGCAAAAAGAAAAAAAAAGAGAGAAGAGCTTCTTCGTGTATGAAAAGAAGAGCTTCGGAAGAAAGGGAAATGTTATGTTCTATGCTTCGTTGTGTACGAAAAGAAGGGAAGGTGTTTTTTCGCCTTCGGCTCAAAAAAGATAATTTCGTCCACATCAAAGCACCTCTCATACATTAATGGAAGGATAAGAGTATATTACAAGGTATGAACAGAATTCATTAAAGACAAGTTTTAGTTACATTTACAAAAGTTATCTCAAAAGTTTCTTGAGTCTGTCTACAGTCTACTCCTATTTAATCTTCAAGGAGCTTCAGCTTCGATGTCATTCTTTTTAATCATCGGCTTTGGCTTCGTCATCCTACATGAATTAAGTTGTTGTAAGTAAAAATCGAGCTTCAAGGAAGAGGTAAGCACAAGGTATGATTTCTTACTGGTTCAAGATGACTTCGGGCTTCGTCTCCAGCTTTTTCTCGCCCGCCTTTTGTCCATATCATCTTTACAAATCTATTGGAAATACTTCGGGCGAGATCAGGAATGTCATCTAGGATAGATGGTGATAAAGTGAAATTGGGCCTATTGACAATCTTTCCATGATCGCAGCCAGCTTTTAGGAAAGCTGCAACAGTGCCCCGAGAAGCTACCCAGGCACAGAAGTCACCGTGCCTGGCTATAACTTCGTCAAGCTCATCAATTTCACCCTCAATATGTTCGAAGGTCTTTGGTAAATCTTCAGCTGACGGGGTGAATTTCTCACTGCTGGCTCCAACTGAGTGGAAAATTTTTCTTAGTCGTTGAATACATTTGTTGCTAAATTCCAAACATTTTTCTTGAAGGCCCGTCAATAGTTTTCTCAAATCTGAATTTTGTTGAACTTCGGCCTCAAGTTTTGCATTAAGTTCTTGCTTTTCTTGTTCAAACTGCCCAGATTGGCAGAGAATCTTCGTGTTCAGTTCTGTTATCTTAGCTTCGGCTTCCGCCAATAAACCTTCAGATGCTTGGAGCTCGAAGTTCTTCTTCTCAATAGCAGCTGATTGCTCCTTTATTTTGCTTTCTAAATTTTCAATTATAACTTCGTGTTTCTTGTCTTCCAAATCTTGCTGCATTTTCAAAGCTTTGCTCAACAGCATACTCTGCACGAAAACAACCTTCGTTAGACGTGTTTTCGTTATTAAAAACAATAAAAGTTAAGGGAAAAGTAGTTCACCTTGAAATTGGAATAAAATAAACTACCAACGATATGTTGTCGTCGGTAACGGCTAATGTCCGTTTCTAGCTTCGGAAAACCGATACTCTTTGACAGAGTACCGATAACTTTGGCTCCAGTGTGATCGCGGATACAATCTAATTTTTCATCATCAATACCTCCGAAGAGGAGTGCTCCTGGTTTATACCCGCAAGATTTGGCATACTCTTTAAGCTCCTCTATTTCGGGTTTTGACAATTTTTCTCCAACTAAATTTTGAAACATGAAGGCCTCGTCCTCTGAAGCTTCGTCAACAATTTCCTTTTCTTTCCCCGGCACTGCGGCCATAGCCTCTTCGGCGGCAGTGGTAGCTTCTTCTATGGCCATGTCTAGCAGTATTTTGTCGATGTGTTCGATTGTGCTTTCTAGGTTCAAATCTTCAATTGAGGCAGCTTCGGCAGCCGCGACCTCCGAAGGTGTGATTTCAATATTTGTTCTTTCCTCAGCCGCTGGTGTCTTCTGAGCTGAAGCTCTTGGTGGTGTCTTGTCAATGACCTCTGTCACAGTGATGATTCTTTGTCTCTTTGCTTTAGTCGTTTTCTTCGTTTTTTCGGGCTCCTTTTCCTTCTGAAAAAACTTTGTCAGTTGAGGCCCCAATGGACTTAGCTTCGCAGGCAGGGATTCAGTCATTACCTTCAAAATTTCCTCCATGTCAGTGGCAGAGGGTGATGCGGGGGTTTCTTCTTCGTCAGATATTTTTTGCTTCGGAGAAGACGCTTTCCTCTTCTTCGGAATTTTCTTCTTTGATGGTTCTTTCTCATCTTCATTTAAGGCTTCAGTTATCCTTTTCCTTTTCTGACCCCCGGCACCTTTATTCAGATTTTCATAGTCAGGGTATTCAAAACCCAAGGCGTCCAGCACTCGATTCAGTCTTCGCTTCGGACGGGTGCCGAAGGCTGCAGTCATCAATTGATCTTCTTTTTTGGAGTAATTGCCAAGTATTTCATTGCACATTACTTCAATTGTATCCAGCCACTCTTGGCAAGGTGTTTTAAAGTATTTCTTAAACTTGAAATGGTAAGGTAAACGCACAAGTTCACCTTCTTTCTTCTCCCCCTTTAGCTTCGGCATTTCCCATTCTTTTAAACTAGGAAAAACCTTGAAAGCCAAAAACTCCTGAACCAGGTCTCTTGTACTGATATGCTCCGCAATAATTCTGAATTCATTCAATGCTTGTTGTGTTGGACCTTCTGGTGTCATGTTGCAACGAGGTCGGGTTTCTCCGAAGATTAGTTCGAGTGGACTTTGCACAAGTTTCTCCTTGTCATCATCAACCTTGACATAGAACCACTCCGACTTCCAGCCTGCTGCCCATTTGCTTCGGTAGCTGATTACAGGAAACTTTGTGGTTTTTTGATAAGCAAAATTATAGCAACCAAAATTGTCATGCAATCCATCTTTCCTAGCCTTCGTCTGATAGTGCAGCTCGTGAACTCGACAAAAGCTGTCCGCAAACGGCTCCACCGCTTGGCTTCGGAGGGCCCAGATATAAACACTAAGCCTAACAATAGCGTTAGGAGTCAACTGATGAAAATAGATACCAAACCTATTCAGTACCTCTGCAATAATCCCATGTAGGGGGAATCTTAATCCAGCCTTTAGAAAGCTCTTGAAAATGACTATTTCATCTTTCTCCGGCTTTGGGGTAGTTTCTTCCCCCCCCGAAGTGTAATAGCTTCTTCTGGCTTTCACTGAAAAAACCTGATTTTACCATCTTGGAGAGATCAGCCTTCGAAACAGTAGACTTTCCGAAGTCCAAGTGGCTGGGTTTACTTGGCATAGCAATACGATAATCATCTTCAGGATCAGTTTCCTCAATGTTCTCTTCTCCTACTTCGGCAGTCGCTTCTTCTGCATCAGCACTGGGGATTTTTTCCGAGGTTACCAGCCCGGATCGTTGCATTGCTTCAGAGATGGGAATAGTCTCCGAACCTTCAGCTTCATCTCCCTCACGCTCAACCCTAGCAGTAGAACGCACTCTAGCCATTTAATTCTGAATTTGTGGGAATTAAATACTTTTTGTTCCGAAGTTTTTTCTTCTGACGAAGCAGGTCTCAAGTTGGAGCTTCGTTCGATCCCGAGAGTCAAGCTTCGGCTATGGTTAAAAATTTTGGCAGCAAAACAGTGCAAATAGCAATGAATGCTGTGGTAACTTCACACCTACTCGTCTGTTTATATAGTACTGCAGGTAAGAAGGCGAAGCGCCAGGATTTTTACACCAGGCAGACACCCGCTTGCACTCGCTGCGTGGTGGACCGCAGAGACAAACAGTAACTCTGCGAGGTGGGACCGCTACGCGCTGGGAAACTGAATCGTTTCTCGACAACGAGCTCAGGGAAGGTGTTTTTTGGACCTTCGGCTCCCCGAAGCTTAAGAGACTTTTTTCACGGATCAAGCTCGTTACGAAAAACGATCTAGCACCGCGAAAGGGGCTACTGTTGGGACTATGCTTCGTCGCCAAAGGTCTTGTAGGAAGAAGCGGCTTTCGGCTGAAGCTGTTTATATGAGATGGCTGAAGGCTCCTCTTCATGAAGCTTCGGTATTACAAACCGACTTAAAGATAGAATGACCTTTTAGTCCATAAAGGTCTGAGTCAATGTTGTAAACTTTTATGAGGGGCATAATTGTAATTCTTCACAGGTTGTGTCCTGTGTCTATAAATAGTGAACAGTATTCCTTTACTGTTCACGGGTTCTGATTTTTGCAATCGCAGCAGTCGGAAACCAATCTTTGCCAAGGCAGAGGTATAACTGTATTCAATAATTCAATATATTAAAAAAATTCAATATGGTTTGTTTATGATCAATTTACCCTCGACACTCTTTATTTTATGCTATCTTATATACCATCTATTAAAATTCGATTACGAAGACTTAACCTTCGTAATCGTATTATCCTCAACCTTCGTCCAAGGTTCATTATCCTCAAAGGAATAATGTTTCGTGAACGAAGGACGTTAACATTTAACATTTTGTGTTGCCTTGTTCTTAATTCATAGCATTTGAGAACAAGTTCCCAACAATTGGATTGGAGAAGTTTCGCTCAGGTGAGTCATAATTGCACCAGCCTGCGGTGCACCGGACTGTCTGGTGCGCACCGGATGGTCCGGTGCGCACCGAACAGTGTCCAGTGCCCAGGCTGGCGCACCGGACCAACATGCCGCTCTTGGGAAAAACTCTACACTTCGTGGCTATAATTCACCGGACTGTCCGGTGAGCCCACGAACAACGGTCGACTTCGCCAACGGTCGACTACCACCGGAGTCAGAAACCGTCAGAAGGTCAAAAACGGCCAGAAGTCAGGTCGCACTGGACTATCCGGTGTGCCACCGGACTGTCTGATGGCTGGCAAATTCAACGGTCGACTTCTCTAGACTTCAACGACCAGCTGACGTGGCAGGCACCGGACAATGAATAGTGCCATGTCCGGTGTGCACTAGACTATCTGGTGCGCCCGTCGACAAAAAGCTGCTGCTTTCTGTCCAACGGCTATATTGGTGGTTCGGGCTATAAATAGAACCCCAACCACCTCCATTCAATACACCCAAGTAGTCAATACATCCACATTCAATACAAGAGCAAGGAAATCATTCCAAGACACATTCGAAGCTTCCAATCCTCTCCAAGTGCCACAATTAAGACAAGTTATCAATAGTGATTAGTGACTTCAGAGAGTGTGATTCGTGTTTCATTTGTTGCTCTTGTTGCTTGGTTGTTTTAATCGTGCTTTCTTCATCTCCTTCTAAACTCTCTAAGTAACTTGTAAAGCTATCAAGCGACACCTAAGTGTGTGTTGATCCTTGCGGGGTATTTGTGATCCTTGAGATTAAGAAGAAGCACTCAATCGGTCTAGGTGATCGATTGAGAAAGGGAAAGGGTTGAAAAAGACCCGGCCTTTATGACCTCCTCAATAGGGAGTAGGTTCATTGGAACCGAACCTCGAGAAACAAATCACCGTGTTCATTTATATTGATTATTACTCTACGATTTGGTTCTTCCTCTTCCCTCTCTCTCTCTCTCTCTAAAGTTCTCTTACTCACAATCCTTTGAGTTAGCTCCCAAAGTTATCCGCATTGATTGAGCAACTCATAGCAAGAAGAACTCTCTTACGCACTCCTTATTCATTATTATTTGTTTCTAATCCTAACCCTGAGTGAAGTTCATGTTCAAAGTTTATAATTTATAGGTTTCGCCTATTCACCCCCTAGGTGACTTTCATGGGCACAGCCACCTCAGCACCCTGCTAAGATGGCTGCTGAACAGAAGGGGGGCGGGACGACGCCCCCATGGACGTCCCTACGCCGCGCTTCACCGCTTTGGTGGCAGTGAAGACTGGCGCATTGGCTCGGCGTTTGGAGCTAAGGACAAAAACGACCATCAGAGACAAAATTTTGCATGGAAGGTGTTTTTGTATTTTGACTACTTACCGAGAGACAAGCATTGAAGTAGGCCTTGGCCTCCGGATCTCTGGTCCCTGCTGTCCCGCCGCCGATGTAGGCGAGGCAGTGGTCACCTCTGCTGCAACCCCCGGCGCGGGGCCGGGACCAGAATGATGGCCGGGGCCACTACGGGCCCAGGGACAACTGCGTGAGGGGGAGTGACGGGCCCCGCCTTCGTGTTCCTCGCAGCGGGCGGTCGCTGAGGGGACTCAGCCTGCGCGCCCGCAGGCACCATGACGGCTACCTCGGGAAGGGGGTGACTTCTCCCTCCATGACCTCTGCCTCTTCCATCGAGGCAGGGACGAGGGCAGGCTCGCTGACGCCTGCACCTCAGACAGGGACGCTGTCGGCCCCTGCGTAGAAGGGACCACGCCGCTAGAAGGGCCATCCGATGCTGGCGCGGACCTGGGCCCGACCTCGGAGTTGAATCCCATGCGGACCTCCATCCCCTCATCACCGTCTTCCTTCTCCGTGCTAGGAGAGGCCTTGAGCGAGAGCCCCTCCCTCGCCTGTGCCCTGCAGCGCTTCTCTAGCGAGTCACGGGCCAACATCTTTTTGTGGGCCCTGAGAGCACCTAGAGGGGGGGTGAATAGGTGATTCTGTAAAAACTTAAAACTTAAAAGCCACAAAACTTGATTAAGAGTTAGCACAATGAAATCAAGTGGCTAAAGGAGAGCTCTTGTGAAACACAATAGACACGGTAAGAATAAGCACAAGAGACACGAGGATTTATCCCGTGGTTCGGCCAAGTATAACACTTGCCTATTCCACGTTGTGGCGTCCCAATGGACGAGAGTTGCACTCAACTCCTCTCAAGTGATCCAATGATCAACTTGAATACCATGGTGTTCTTCTTTCTTTACTCTTTCCTGTTTGCGAGGAATCTCCACAACTTGGAGTCTCTCGCCCTTACAATTAGGATCAAAGTGAAAGCACTAGAGTAAGGGAGGGAAGCAACACACACAAATCCACAGCAATACGCACACACACACAGCCGAGACTTGAGCTCAAATGAATAACACAAGGTTCACCACTAGAACGGAGCTCAAATCACTAAGAATGCCAATCGAGTGCGCAAAGACGGAGTGTGAATGATCAAGAATGCTTAGAGTATGCTTGGTGTCCTCCTCCATGTGCCTAGGGGTCCCTTTTATAGCCCCAAGGCAGCTAGGAGCCGTTGAGAGCAATCCAGGAAGGCAATTCTTGCCTTTTGTCGGGTGGCGCACCGGACAGTCCGGTGCTGATTTCTTTCCTATTCTGGCGCAGCCGACCGTTGAAGATTTGGAGCCGTTGGCGCACTGGACACTGTCCGGTGCCCCCATCAGACCGTTGGCCCGGCCACGCGTCACGCGCGGATTGCGCGGCCGACCGTTGGCTCACCGGACAGTCCGGTGATTTTTAGCCGTACGCCGCCGTCGAGACCCGAGAGTAGCCTTTTCGCCAGAGCCAGCCCGGCGCACTGGACACTGTCCGGTGCACCCAGACTGAGCAGCAGTTGGCTGTACACAGCCAACTCTTTTTCCTTTTGTCTTTTCTCTGATTCTAGCATTTAGACAAATATGTTAGTACACAAAAACCAATGTACTAAGTCTAGAATCATACCTTTGTGTTGATTTGCACTTCTTCCACCATTTGGCATAGTTTCACACTTAAACCATTTGTGTTGGCACTTGATCACCAAAATACTTAGAAATGGCCCAAGGGCACATTTCCCTTTCAATCTCCCCCTTTTTGGTGATTTATGCCAACACAACAAAAAGCAACTAAAAGAAGTGCAACCTCAATGCGAATGAGTACACAAATTTGTTTTGATTCAAATTTGGCATATTTGGATCATTCTTTGCCACCACTTGGTTTGTTTTTGCAAATCAAACTTAATTTCCTATCTCTAAGTCAAATTCACTTGTTGAGGCATAGAGAGAGGTATTCCAAGAGAATTTGATCAAAGATTCAAAACTCCCCCTTTTTCCCATAATCAAACATTCTCCCCACAAGAGACCAATTTTTGACAATAAGAGACCATAAGAGTATTTTGCAAAACAAAAGCTCTAACTCTATTATTTTCAAAATTCTCAAGTGGTAGCTGATCCATTTCTTGCTTTGGCCTTAATTTCTCCCCCTTTGGCATCAAGCACCAAAACGGGATCATTTTTGGCCCTTAAACCCCATTGCCTCACCAAATCTTCAAATAAGAATAAAAGGCAATAAGAGTATGGAGATGAACTTGGAGTAAGTTACCCTCTCATCGGAGTGCAGTGGAAGTCTTTCATGGTTCAAGTCCACCTTTCCCTTTCAATCTACTTTTGAGACTAAACAAGTAAACTCAGACACAAGGTTAGTCTCAAAGTGTCAAGTTTTAGCATGCCTCCCCCTAAATAAATGCATTACTTGCAAATGGACTTGTGAGGTCCGGGGATCATGTGTACAACTTGAGCACCATAATTAGGCAGCAATATGCATAAAAGAACATGATCAAAGGCATAAGACACATGTATGCTATAGATCAATCCAAGTTCCGCGAATCTAAGACATTTAGCTCACTACGCAGCCTGCAAAAGGTCTTCTCATCTAGAGGCTTGGTAAAGATATCGGCTAGCTGGTTCTCGGTGCTAACATAAAATACTTCGATATCTCCCTTTTGCTGGTGGTCTAACAAAAAGTGATGTCGGATGTCTATGTGCTTTGTGCGGCTGTGTTCAATAGGATTATCCGCCATGCGGATTGCACTCTCATTGTCACATAGGAGTGGGACTTTGCTCAGATTGTAGCCAAAGTCCCTGAGGGTTTGCCTCATCCAAAGTAGTTGCGCGCAACACTGTCATGCAGCAACATACTCGGCCTCAGCGGTGGATAGGGCAATGAAAGTTTGTTTCTTAGAACTCCAAGACACCAGGGACCTTCCTAAGAATTGGCACGTCCCTGATGTACTCTTCCTATCAACCTTGCATCCAGCATAATCGGAGTCTGAGTATCCAATCAAGTCAAAGGTAGACCCCTTTGGATACCAGATCCCGAAGCAAGGCGTAGCAACTAGATTTCTAAGGATTCGCTTAACGGCCACTAAGTGGCACTCCCTTGGATCAGATTGAAATCTAGCACACATGCATACGCTAAGCATAATATCCGGTCTACTAGCACATAAATAAAGTAAAGACCCTATCATAGACCGGTATGCCTCTTGATCAACAGACTTACCTCCTCTGTTGAGGTCTACATGTCTGTCGGTTCCCATTGGAGTCTTTGTGGGCTTGGCATCCTTCATCCCAAACCGCTTGATCAAATCTTGCGTGTACTTCGTTTGGGAAATGAAAGTGCCGTCCTTGAGTTGCTTCACTTGGAATCCAAGGAAGTAGTTCAACTCGCCCATCATCGACATCTCAAATTTTTGAGTCATCACCCTGCTAAACTCTTCACAAGACTTTTGATTAGTAGAACCAAATATTATGTCATCGACATAAATTTGGCACACGAATAAGTCACTATCACAAGTCTTAGTGAATAAAGTTAGATCGGCTTTCCCAACCTTGAAAGCATTAGCAATTAAAAAGTCTCTAAGGCATTCATACCATGCTCTTGGGGCTTGCTTAAGTCCATAGAGCGCCTTAGAGAGCTTACACACGTGGTCGGGGTACCGTTCATCCTCAAAGCCAGGGGGTTGCTCTACGTACACCTCCTCCTTGATTGGCCCGTTGAGGAAAGCACTCTTCACATCCATTTGGAACAACCTGAAAGAATGGTGAGCGGCATAGGCTAACAAAATACGAATAGACTCTAGCCTAGCCACAGGAGCAAAAGTCTCCTCAAAGTCCAAACCTGCGACTTGGGCATAACCTTTTGCCACAAGTCTAGCCTTGTTCCTTGTCACCACTCCGTGCTCGTCTTGTTTGTTGCGGAACACCCACTTGGTTCCCACAGCGTTTTGCTTTGGACGTGGCACCAGGGTCCAAACTTCGTTCCGCTTGAAGTTATTGAGCTCTTCCTGCATGGCCAACACCCAGTCCGGATCTAGCAAGGCCTCTTCTACCCTGAAAGGCTCAATAGAAGAGACAAACGAGTAGTGTTCAAAAAAAATTAACTAATCTAGAGCGAGTAGTTACTCCCTTGCTTATATCACCCAAAATCTGGTCGACGGGATGATTCCTTTGAATCGTCGCTCGGACTTGAGTTGGAGGGGCTTGATGTGCTTCTTCCTCCATAGCTTGATCATCTTGTGCTCCCCCTTGATCGCATGCCTCTTGATGAACCTGTTCATCAGTTTGAGTTGGGGGATGCACCATTGTTGAGGAAGAAGGTTGATCTTGATCCTTTTGTTCCTGTGGTCGCACATCTCCAATCGCCATGGTGCATATGGCGGCCGTTGTAACATCTTCTTCATCTACATCATCAAGATCAACTTGCTCTCTTGGAGAGCCATTAGTCTCATCAAATACAACGTCACTAGAGACTTCAACCAAACCCAATAATTTGTTGAAGACTCTATACGCCTTTGTATTTGAGTCATAACCTAACAAAAACCCTTCTACAGCTTTGGGAGCAAATTTAGAATTCCTACCTTTCTTCACTAGAATGTAACATTTACTCCCAAATACACGAAAGTATGACACATTGGGTATGTTACCGGTTAGAAGTTCGTATGACATTTTCTTGAGGAGGCGATGAAGGTAGACCCGGTTTATGGCGTGGCAAGCCGTGTTCACCGCTTCCGACCAAAACCGCTCGGGCGTCTTGAACTCTCCAAGCATCGTCCTTGCCATGTCTATGAGCGTCCTGTTCTTCCTCTCTACCACACCATTTTGCTGTGGTGTGTGGGGAGCGGAGAACTCGTGCTTGATTCCTTCCTCCTCAAGGTACTCCTCCACTTGAAGGATCTTGAACTCGGACCCATTGTCGCTCCTTATCTTTTTGACTTTGAGCTCAAACTCATTTTGAGCTCTCCTTAGGAAGCGCTTGAGGGTCCCTTGGGTTTCTGTTATATCCTGCAAAAAGAATACCCAAGTGAAGCGGGAAAAATCATCGACTATAACAAGACCATACTTACTTCCCCCGATGCTGAGGTAGGCGACGGGTCCGAAGAGATCCATATGAAGTAGCTCCAGGGGTCTTGATGTGGTCATCACGTTCTTGCTGTGATGAGCATTTCCCAATTGTTTACCTGCTTGACAAGCTGCGCAAGGTCTATCTTTTTCGAAAGTCACATTTGTTAGACCTAACACATGTTCTCTCTTTAGAAGTTTGTGAAGGTTCTTCATCCCTACATGTGCTAGACGGTGATGCCACAACCAGCCCATGCTAGTCTTAGAAATTAAGCATGCATCTAGACCGGCCTCCTCTTTTGCAAAATCAACTAAATAAAGTTTATCGTCTAGTACACCCTTAAAAGCTAATGAACCATCACTCCTTCTAAAGACAGACACATCTACGTTTGTGAATAAGCAATTATAACCCATATTACAAAGTTGACTAACGGACAACAAGTTATACCCAAGCGACTCAACTAAAAACACATTAGATATGGAGTGCTCGGATGAAATAGCAATCTTTCCTAGTCCTTTAACCTTGCCTTGATTCTCGTCACCGAATATGATTGAATCTTGGGAATCTTTGTTCTTGACGTAGGAGGTGAACATCTTCTTCTCCCCCGTCATGTGGTTTGTGCATCCGCTGTCGATAATCCAGCTTGAGCCCCCGGATGCATAAACCTGCAAGGCAATTTAGGCTTGGGTTTTAGGTACCCAACTCTTGTTGGGTCCTACAAGGTTAGTAATAATAGTCTTAGGGACCCAAATGCAAGTTTTATCACCTTTGCATTTTGCCCCTAATTTCTTAGCAATTACTTTCTTATTCTTCCTAAAAATTGTAAAAGAGGCATTGCAAGCATGGTAAATTGTAGAAGGTTCATGTTGGGGACTTGTTCTCAAATGCTATGAATCAAGAACAAGGCAACATAAAATGTTAAATATTAATGCCCTTCGTCCGCTGAAGCATTATCTCCCCAAGGATTTAATGAACTTCGGACGAAGACCATGAGTAGAATATCACGAAGGTTACACCTTCGTGATTAAACTTACAAAATAATACAAAGTAATATAAAATGTAAAACATTAAAGATAAATACATCAGAAATAAATGACATCATTCGCTTATCTTATTATATGAATCTAAAATGTTAAAACATAATATTTAGGTACATTTATACCTTTGCCTTGACAAATAATAATTCCTGAGTGATGCGTTTGCAATTACAGGAATGCGTGGACAGTAAAGGAATACTGTTCACTATTTATAGGCACAGGACACAGCCTGTGAGGAATTACAATCATGCCCCTCAAAAAAGTTTACAACAATGACTCAGACCCTTATGGACTAAAAGGTCATTCTATCTTTAAGTCGGTTCGACCCTCCATCTTCGGATATGCTATAATACCGAAGCTTCATGAATGGTACCTTCGGCATCACGTACGAGCAGCTTCAGCCGAAGCTGTTTCTTTCTGCAGGACCTTCAGCAACGAAGCATGGTCCCAACAGTAGCCCCTTCGCGGTGCTAGATCGTTTTTCATAACGAGCTTGATCCGTGAAAAAGTCTCTTAGGCTTCAGGAAGCCGGTCGAGAAACAATACAGTTTCCGAGCGCGGAACGGTCCCACCATGCAGGTTCACTTTTCGGTTTTTACGGCCCACCGTGCAGTGGGTGCGAGCGACTGTTTTCCCGGTGTAAAAATCCTGACGATTCACCTTCTTACCTGCAGCACTATATAAACAGACAGGTAGGTGTGAAGTTACCACAGCATTCATTGCTATTGCACTGTTTTGCTGCCAAAAATTTAACCATAGATGAAGCTTGACTTTCGCATTCAAACGAAGCTCCAGTTTAGTCTCTGCTTCGTCAGAAAAAGAGCTTCGGAAAAAAGGTTATTAATTTCCAAGGAATTTTTAAGAAATTCAAAATCAAATGGCCAGAGTGCGCTCTACTGCTAGAGTTGAGCGTGATGGAGATGAGGCCGAAGCTGCTGAAACGGTTCCGATTTCTGAAGCGATGAGGCGCTCCGGGCTAGCTACAGCAGAGGACACACCTGCTGTCGAAGCAACACAAGCTGATGTTGAAAAAGTTGGTTCTGAGGATGAGTTCAGCTGCGGGGTACCAACTAAACCTAGTCATTTGGACTTTGGAAAGTCCACCATCTCTGAAGCTGACCTTCCAAAAATGGTGAAGCTGGGCTACTTCAGCGAAGCAAAAAAGGAGCTGGTTTGTTTTGGCGGAGAGGAAACTACTCCGAAGCCGAAAAAGAATGAGGTAGTAGTGTTCAAAAGCTTCTTTAAAGCAGGATTAAGATTTCCTTTGAATGGGATGATTGCTGATGTTTTGAAGAAATTTGGGGTTTACCTTCATCAGCTGACCCCTAATGCCATTGTTAGATTAAGTGTTTATATTTGGGCCCTTCGTAGTCAAGGAGTGGAACCGTTCGGCGAAGGTTTCTGCCGAGTCCATGAACTACACTATCAGACTAAAGCCAGAGGAGATGGTCTTCATGAGAATTTTGGATGTTACAACTTTGCTTATCGCAAGACTATGAAGTTTCCAGTGATAAGCTACCGAAGCAAATGGCCAGTCGGATGGAAATCTGAGTGGTTTTATGTTAAAGTTGATAAAGATGAAGATAAATTGGTCTAGAGTCCACTGGAGCTAACCTTCGGAGAAACGAGGCCCCGATGCAACATGATAAGGGGGAGCCCAAGCCAAATTGCTATGGCTGAATTTCGCGTGATTTCAGATCACATTGGCACTAGAGACTTGGTGCAGGAATTTCTGGCTTTTAAAGTGTTCCCAACAATGAGGGATTGGGAGATGCCGAAGCTGGAGGGAGAAAAGAAAAAGGAAGAACTTGTTCGATTGCCTTATTATTATAAGTTTAGGAAACACTTTAAAAATCCCTGCCAGGAGTGGTTGGACACAATCGAGATTATGTGCAACGATATCCTCAAAAATTATTCTAAGAAAGAAGATCAGTTGATGACAGCAGCCTTCGGCAGTCGCCCCAAACGAAGGTTGAATCGGGTGTTAGATGCCTTAAACTTTGACTATCCTGATTATGAGCAACTGGGCGGAGATGCCGAAGGCCCGAAGAGAAAAAGAATTGTCAGCGCCCTTGACAAAGAAAGCACCAAATTGGCCAAAAAGGAACAAGAAATTTCTAAAAAACTGAGCCCAGAGCCGAAGGTAACTGCTCCAAGGAAAAGAAAAGCTGTATCTCCAAAACCTGCATCTCCAAAACCAAAGACATTGGTCCGAGAGGAGGAAGCTCCTGCGACACCTTCTGCTACCGAAGTAGAAGAGATTCTGAAGGTAATGACTGAACCTTTGCCTGTCAAGCTAAGTCCGCTGGCGCCAGAACTGACGAAGTTTTTTCAGAAGGACAAAGAAGCTTCGGAAGCAGAAAGTCCTGCAAAGCCGAAAAAACGAAGAATTATCCAAGTTGCAGATGTGATTCACCAGACACCGCCACGGACATCGGTGTCAAAAATTGTCATTGCCGAGACCACCGGAGCTGAAGCCGCCACAGTCGAAGCTACCAGAGCCGAAACCACTGAAGCTGAAACCGCCGAAGCCGAAGCTACCGGAGCCGAAGCCACCGGAGCCGAAGCTGGGACCACCGAACATTCTAACCTGGAAACCACACTTGATGTTATTGACAATATACTTCTGAAAATGGCTGAAGAAGAAGCTGCTGTGGCTGCTGTGAACACGGCTACTGAAAAAGGAAAAGAGCAGGTTGAAGACATTTTGGAGGAAGGAAATTTTTACTTTCAAGATTTACTTGGACAAGAGTTAACAGGCGCTGAAAAAGAAGAGCTGAAAAAATATGCCATATCCTGTGGATATAAACCAGGGTCTCTGCTATTTGGTGGGGTCAACGAAGGGAAGCTAAGATGCCTTCGGAATCGCACCGAGGCTAAAGTTGTTAGGACCTTCTCCAAAAGCGTTGGGCTGCCGAAGATAGAAGCGGACCTTTGCAGGTACCAGCGACAACATATCGCCGGTAGCTTGCTCTATGCTAATTTTAAGGTAAAAAATATTATTATTATTGTATTATTATTATTATTTTTAGGTCATTTTCTGACGAAGGTTGTTTTGGCAGAGTATATTACTAAGTAAAGTGCTAAAAATGCAACAAGATCTTGAAGAGGAAAAAAACAAAGCTATCATCAAAGATTTAGAAGACAAAGTTGAAAATTATAAAGCTGCTCTGAAGAAGAAGGACTTCGTCATTCAAGACCTTGAAATCATAGCTAAAGAACACGAAGCTGCCTTAGAAAAGAAAGACTTCGTTATTCATTCTATGGAAGGCTCACTGGCCGAGGTCCAGGCCGAAAATGACAGGTTAAACAATGAATTACTCAAAAAGTCAGAAAAATCTGAGCAGGAAAAGAACAACCTCGAAACAAGTCTCAAGATTGAGATCAAAAAGAATTCAAATCTGCAAAAGTCATTAAAGGAGCTTCAGGAGAAATGCCTAAATTTCGGTAGCCGACGCGTGCAACGGCTGAAGGATGTGTTTCACTCTGTCGGAGCCAGCTCTGAAAAATTTACACCTTCAGCTAAAAACCTGCCCAGCACTTGGAATACATTGAAGGCGAGGTTGATGCACTTGACGAAGTTATTGCTGGGCATGCTGACTTCTGCGCCCTGGTAGCTTCTTGAGGCACAACTACCGCTTTCCTGAAGGCTGGCTGTACGCACGGAAAAATTGTAAATAGGCCAAACTTCAACTTGTCAGCAGCAGATTTGGTTGATATCCCAAGCCTAGCCCGAAGCATCGGAAACAGATTTATGACCCAGATTTGGGTAAATGGCGGGCGAAAAATGGCTGGTGACGAAGCTCGGAGCCACCTTAAGCCGGTGATAAACTTATATCTGTTACTTTTACCTTCTCTTTGAAATTTGCACCTTTCTTATTCTGCTTTTTAATATGTGCGGGATGACGAAGCTAAAGAATGACGGGCTGAAGCTTAACAGTTGGTATAAAAGACTTTCCTACGAAAAATTCTAGAGAAATCTTTGTAATATAATTGTGGAAAAAACTTATGTAAATTTGTAATACCTTGTAATATATCTTGTCTCCTTTATCCGTGTACAATCTGCTTTGCTGTGAACGAAACTTCACTTTTGAGTCGAAGGCGAAAAACACCTTCCCTTCTTTTCGTACACAACGAAGCATGAAAATTTCCTCTTTCTTCGAAGTTTTTTCTCATAGCCGAAGCATCTGTCTTTTGTGGTATGATGATGATGATTCTATATATGTCTAAATGAATGTTTATGAATGCAAATGTCATGATGTAATGTGTCGTGCAAATGAATATCGGAATATATTCCAAACCATAATCATAGCCTTCATTCCCTTGGGAATGACTCAAATCCTTTTGCCGTTTATTTTTCGACTTCACCGTTTACTTTTCGGTGTATCAGCGCTGACTTTTCGTTGTAAGCCTCCCTTAGGAGCTTCTTCGCCTTTTACTTTCGGCGGAATCAACGTTTATTTTTCGCTGTAAGCTCTGCATTCCCTTAGGAACAACTTTTGAGCTTCTCCCTGTTTTCGTTTCTTTTTCCTTTGCATTTACATTTACATTTTTTGGGGGATATCACTCTTATAGAATTGAAATAAGGAAAAGAAAAATTACATGTTGTGGCCCCATTAAAAACCTTTCTCCCCCTTTGGAAAGGAAAATGGTGCCACAAAAAAGAATTGAAAAAATTACATCAAGCTAAACATAATATCGCCGAAGCTCATCCGCATTCCACGATCTAGGAATATCGTTGTCGTCCATATCCTTCAATCTGTATGAACCGGGTCTTGACGAAGATATTACCAAAAAAGGTCCTTCCCACTTCAGCTGTAATTTGCCTACTGTCTCAGGGTTGGCCACTCTTCGAAGCACCAAGTGTCCTGGTTCAATGTTCTTTAGCTTAACCTTTCTATCACGCCATTTTATTGTTTCAGCTTGATATTTGTTGATGTTTTCCACTGCTTGAAGTCTGATCCCCTCTATAGCATCTTTTTCCACAGAGTAATCAGCTTCAGCTTCGCCTTCTGCCGAAGCTACTATTCTTATTGATCCTGCTTTGGCCTCTTCCGGAGTTATTGCTTCATCACCAAACAATAGTTTGAATGGTGTAAAGCCTGTTGATCTTGATACTGTTGTATTATGGCTCCACACCACTTTGATTAATTCATCTGGCCACTTTCCCCTGGGCTGATTGAAGATTAACTTCATTATTCCTGTCATTATGATGCCATTAGCTCTTTCAACATGTCCATTTGACTCCGGATGTCGAACTGATGCGAAATGGATCTTCGTGCCAATTTGATCGCAAAATTCTCTAAAAGCTTCGGAATCAAACTGTGTCCCATTATCCATAGTAATGGCCTTCGGCACTCCGTAGCGACAAACAATATTTTGCCAGAAAAACTTTTGAATAGTGACCGAAGTTATTGTGGCTAAAGGCTTTGCCTCAATCCACTTAGAAAAATATTCCACTGCCACTACAACATATCTTAAGTTGCCTTGTGCTGGTGGTAATGGACCTAACAAATCAAGGCCCCACCTTTGCAACGACCAAGTGGGTTGTATTAACTGAGTTAAAGACGAAGGTTGTTTTTGATCTCTTGCACATTTCTGACAACCTTCACACTTTTTGACTAATTCCGCTGCATCCGAAGCTGCCTTTGGCCAATAAAATCCTTGACGAAAAACTTTTCCAAGCAAAGGCCTAGATCCAATGTGAGATCCACATAGGCCTGCGTGTATTTCCTTCATCAATTCTATACCTTCGGCTCTGGATAAACACTTGAGTAATGGAGAACAGACCCCATGCTTGTATAGTTTCCCTTCTATTATAACATATGGTCGAGCTCTTGCCTCTATCCTCCTGTTATAAGCTTCGTCATCTGAAAGAAAGTTACCCTGGAGAAAAGAGATGATCTCAGTTCTCCAGTCCTCACTATAAACAGGGGATATGTTGAGGACTGCTCTTTCAAGAAGCTCAACCGAAGGTGCTTTTATTGTTTCGAAAATTACTTCCGAAGGTAATGGCAGCCCCTGTGCTGCTGACTTAGCTAATAAATCAGCATATTCATTGTCTCCACGAGGAATATTTTTAACAGAAAACCCTTCGAAGGAAGCCTCAATCCTTCGGACCGTGTCTAAATATTTTTCAAGCTTCGGATCTCTTGCTTTATAACTTTTGTCAATATGACCAGAAATAACCTGGGAATCAGTTTTAAGAACCGCCCTTCTGATTCCCATTGCCTTTAGCTTCCGAAGACCAAGTAGTAAAGTTTCGTACTCAGCAATGTTATTTGTGCAACTGAAATCAAGTCTTGTTGCATAACAAGTTTTAACTTTGGAAGGTGCAACCAACACAGCAGCTGCTCCTGCTCCGAAGGTTCCCCAAGATCCATCGCAAAATACTGTCCAAACTTCAGCATCCTTATTCGTTTCTTCTTCCTGAGCCCCTGGCGTCCAGTCAGCAATGAAGTCTGCCAATGCTTGAGATTGAATCGAAGATCTATGCACATAATCAATACAGAATTCATTGAGCTCCGCAGCCCATTTTCCAACCCTTCCAGTAGCTTCTCTATTTCTCATAATATCCTTCAACGGTTGCGAAGAAGGAACAACTATATTGTATGCCTGAAAATAGTGCCGAAGCTTCCTGGAGGCCATTAAAACAGCATACAGCACCTTCTCCAACTCTGTATAATTTTTCTTTGATAAACTAAGAACTTCGGATACAAAGTATATTGGGGCTTGCTTTTTGACTTGGCCTTCAAGCTTCTCCTGGACGAGTGCTGCACTTACCGCTGAATGCGAAGCTGCCACATATAACAACAGAGGAGCCCCTGGCGTTGGTGGAGTTAGTGTTGTTAGGTCTATCAAATATTGCTTCAGCTCTTCGAAGGCTCTCTGCTGAACTGGTCCCCATTGAAAAACTTCGGCTGACTTCAGCACTTCAAAAAATGGTAATTTCTCTCTGCTGATCTAGATATAAATCTGTTGAGAGATGCCAGTCTTCCTGTCAATCTTTGAGCCCCCTTCTTTGTACTTGGCGGTTCTATTCGAATGATAGCTTCGATTTTATTTGGATTAGCTTCAATCCCTTTTGTTGAAACTAGACAGCCAAGAAATTTCCCTTTCTTCACTCCGAAGACACATTTTTCTAGATTCAACTTTAAACCAGCCTGTCTAAAATTAGCGAAGGTCTCCTGCAGATCAGCAATGTGATTATCTTGCTTCGTGCTTTTCACAATGATATCATCAATGTAAGTTAGCACATTTCTGCTTATCTGAGAATGAAGAACCTTCGCTATCATTCTACTGAAGCTTCCTCCAGCATTCTTGAGCCCCTCAGGCATCCGAAGGTAACAATATGTTCCACTAGGGGTTATAAAGCTAGTTTTTGGCTCATCCTCCTTCTTCATCCAAATTTGATGATAGCCTGAATAACAATCCAGCAGACTCATAAGCTCTGATGAAGCTGCTGCATCAACTAGAGAATCTATCCTGGGCAATGGAAACTCGTCCTTCGGACAGGCCTTGTTGAGATCAGTAAAATCAATACACATTCTCCATTTACCATTGGCCTTTTTTACCATAACAGTGTTAGCCAGCCATTCTGGGTATTTTACCTCTCTGATAACTCCGGCACTGAGGAGCCTTTTCACTTCATTCCGAGCACCTTCGGCCTTGTCATCAGACATCTTCTGAAGCCTCTGCTTTCTGGGTCTAAAGGATGGGTCAACATTGAGCGAATGTTCAATAACATCCCTGTTAACTCCACAAAGATCATTAGCTGACCATGCAAAAACATCTTTGTTGTTGAACAGAAACCTTATCAAGGTTTTCTCCTGTTCTTCAGACAATTGGGATCCCAATAGCACCTTTTGCTCTGCTATGTCCTCACACAAAAGCATGGGCTTCGGCTGATCGGCCGAAGCAGCTTTCTCCCTTCTAAACTTGTACTGCTCACAAGCTTCAGATCCATCTATGTTATGGATTGCTTTTGAGTCTGTCCAGTTTCCTTCGGTCCTTCTGGCAGCTTCCTGACTTCCATGAATGGCAATAGGTCCTTGGTCCGAAGGTATCTTCATGCAAAGATATGCTGGATGAAGAATTGCTTCGAAGGCATTGAGAGTACCGCGACCAATGATTGCATTATAAGGGTATTCCATATCAACAATGTCGAACACAACATGTTCAGTCCTTGTGTTATTGATAAATCCGAAAGTTACTGGCATTGTGATTTTTCCAAATGCTACAATCTGCCTTCCTCCGAAACCACAAAGGGGATGTGTGGCATCATGGATCTTGTCTTCAGGCTCTTGCATCTGTCTGAAGGCCTTAGCAAATATGATATCAGCTGCACTGCCTGTATCAACTAAAACATTATGGACCAGAAATCCTTTGATCACACAAGAGATAACCATAACATCATTGTGTGGGTAATCCTTGAGCTGAAGATCCTCTTGAGAGAAGGTAATTGGAATGTGAGACCATCTTGACTTGATGAAGGGTCCTTGTACCCCTACGTGTTGTACTCTTCTCTGCTCCTCCTTCTTCTGTTTCTTGTTAGCCGGCTCTGAGCATGAACCACCTGTTATCGGGAGAATCAGCTTCGGAGCCGAAGCAGTTCCAGCTTGATTCTTGAACGAAGCCATTGTCTCAGGAAAGTGGAAGTGAGTTCACCGGAGGTGGGCGCCAATGTTGGGGACTTGTTCTCAAATGCTATGAATCAAGAACAAGGCAACATAAAATGTTAAATATTAATGCCCTTCGTCCGCTGAAGCATTATCTCCCCAAGGATTTAATGAACTTCGGACGAAGACCATGAGTAGAATATCACGAAGGTTACACCTTCGTGATTAAACTTACAAAATAATACAAAGTAATATAAAATGTAAAACATTAAAGATAAATACATCAGAAATAAATGACATCATTCGCTTATCTTATTATATGAATCTAAAATGTTAAAACATAATATTTAGGTACATTTATACATTTGCCTTGACAAATAATAATTCCCGAGTGATGCGTTTGCAATTACAGGAATGCGTGGACAGTAAAGGAATATTGTTCACTATTTATAGGCACAGGACACAGCCTGTGAGGAATTACAATCATGCCCCTCATAAAAGTTTACAGCAATGACTCAAACCCTTATGGACTAAAAGGTCATTCTATCTTTATGTCGGTTCGACCCTCCATCTTCGGATATGCTATAATACCGAAGCTTCATGAATGGTACCTTCGGCATCACGTACAAGCAGCTTCAGCCGAAGTTGTTTCTTTCCGCAGGACCTTCGGCGACGAAGCATGGTCCCAACAGTTCATTACTTGCTTTCCTAGGTACATGAACAACATTTCTCCTAGGCATATCTCTACCATACACAAAGGAAGAACTTGAAGCAAACATGGCATTACAACTCCTATCACGATGAACATTTCTAGAAAATTTCCTATCATAAATAAATGCATGATTCTTTTGAACACTATTAGCCATAGGGGCCTTCCCTTTCTCTTTTGTGGAAGTGGGAGCCCTTTGGCTTGTTAAGTTCTTGGCTTCCCTCTTAAATCCAAGCCCATCCTTAATTGAGGGGTGTCTATGTCGGTGTTTTGGGTCCGACCGCACACCCGGGGTTGCCCCTCAAGGTGCTTTTCAGGAGTAGGATGGTGTTACCGACTGTAGCTCAATGGTTCGTGCCGGATGCACGAGAAACAGTAGACAATGGTTTACAGGTTCGGGCCGCTTTGAGATGCGTAATACCCTACGTCCTGGCGAGAATGCTTTATGTGACTGGTTACAAGGGAGCTCTCTAGTGCGGGAAACGTAGAGAGTTGAGGTGGATGGCTGAGTAGTGAGTTTGATTGTTCTGAAGGGGTGCCCCCTAGGCCTTATATACTTGACCGTGGGGCATTACATGCAGATATGATAACAGTATGCGCCTAAATGATAGTGAACCAATTGAGTCTATCTTCCTGTAGTTCTGTTGACCCATCCTCGCTTGGTTCCGTTGTACGGGGTTCCAGCACGGGAAGGTCGGGTCACTATTGTGATTACTTGCTCGAAGTCATTGGGTCGTCTGGGCTTGCACCGATCCGGCCTTATGTCAATCTGCTTCACTGGTCGTTCCTCCCCAGGCCCACGAAGGGATGACCTTACAATTTATTGGGCCCTTGGGCCTTTCGTGAGGTCTTTTATCCTTCCAGTGGACCCGGGGGATATCTATCCCCCACAGTCTACCAATAGTGTAGGCATCCCTTGCAAATTTTAGTTTGTCAAAATCATTCTTGCTAGTCTTAAGTTGGGCATTAAGACTAGCCACTTCACCATTTAATTTTGAGATGGAAATTAAGTGTTCACTACAAGCATCAATTTTAAAATCCTTACACCTATTGCAAATCACAACATGTTCTACACAAGAGCTTGATTTATTAGCTATTTCTAACTTAGTATTTAAATCAACATTAATACTCTTTAAGCTAAAAATAGATTCATGGCATGTAGATAATTCACACGAAAGCATTTCATTTCTTTTAACTTCTAAAGCAAGAGAATTTTGCGCACTAACAAATTTATCATGCTCTTCATATAAAAGATCCTCTTGCTTCTCTAATAATCTATTCTTCTCATTTAAAGCATCAATTAATTCATTGATCTTGTCAATTTTAGTTCTATCTAAACCTTTGAATAAACTAGCGTAGTCTACTTCATCATCACTAGACTCATCATCACATGAAGAAGCATACGTAATGGTACTTCGAGTACTTACCTTCTTCTCCTTTGCCATGAGGCAGGTGTGATGCTCGTTGGGGAAGAGAGCCGACTTGTTGAAGGCTGAGGCGGCGAGCCCTTCGTTGTCGGAGTCGGACGAGGAGCAATCCGAATCCCACTCCTTTCCAAGGTGTGCCTCGCCCTTCGTCTTTTTGTAGGTCTTCTTCTTTTCCCACTTTTTGCTCTTTCCTTGTTCCTGGTCACTATCATTATCGGGATAGTTAGCAATAAAGTGACCAATCTTACCACACTTGAAGCAGGAGCGCTTTCCCTTCGTCTTGCTTTTGTTGGGATGATCCTTGCGATCTTTGAGCGCCGTCTTGAAGCGCTTGATGATGAGGGCCATTTCGTCCTCATTTAGCCCGGCCGCCTCAACTTGTGCCACCTTGCTAGGTAGCGCCTCCCTGCTACTTGTTGCTTTGAGAGCAACAGTTTGAGGCTCGTAGATCGGCATTGGGCCATTCAATGCATCATCAACATATCTTGCCTCCTTGATCATCATTCGCCCGCTTACGAACTTCCCGAGTATTTCCTCGGGCGTCATCTTGATGTACCTAGGATTCTCACGAATAGAGTTTACAAGATGAGGATCAAGGACAGTGAAGGACCTTAGCATAAGTTGGACGACGTCGTGGTCCGTCCATCTCATGCTCCCATAGCTCCTTATCTTGTTGACCAGGGTCTTGAGTCTATTGTACGTTTGAGTTGGTTCCTCTCCCCTGATCATCGCGAACCTTCCTAGTTCGCCTTCCACCAACTCCATCTTGGTGAGCATGGTGGTGTCGTTCCCCTCATGCGAGATCTTGAGGGTGTCCCAGATCTGCTTGGCATTATCCAAGCCGCTCACCTTATTGTATTCTTCCCTGCACAAGGATGCTAAAAGAACAGTAGTAGCTTGTGCAATTTTATGGATTTGTTCATTGATAAACATAGAATTATCTGAACTATCAAATTGCATTCCATTTTCTACTATCTACCATATACTTGGATGAAGAGAGAACAAATGGCTACGCATTTTGTGACTCCAAAATCTGTAGTCCTCTCCATCAAAGTGTGGAGGTTTACCAAGTGGAATGGAAAGCAAATGAGCATTGGAATTATGCGGAATACGAGAATAATCGAAAGAAAAGTTCGAGTTAACCGTTTTCTTTTTCTCCTCGTATTCGTCGTCCTTTTGAGAAGAGGAAGATTCGTCGCTGTCGTAGTAGACAATCTTCTTGATGCGCCTCTTCTTCTTTCCATCCTTCTTCTTTTGACTTGAGCCCGAGTCAGTGGGCTTGTCGTCTTTTGGCTCATTGATGAAGGATTCCTTCTCCTTGTCGTTGATCACCATCCCCTTTCCCTTAGGATTCATCTCTTCGGGCGAGTAGTCCCTTTCGTGAAGAGAACGGCTCCGATACCAATTGAGAGCACCTAGAAGGGGGTGAATAGGTGATCCTGTAAAAACTTAAAACTTAAAAGACACAAAACTTGATTAAGAGTTAGCACAATGAAATCAAGTGGCTAAAGGAGAGCTCTTGTGAAACACAATAGACACGGTAAGAACAAGCACAAGAGACACGAGGATTTATCCTGTGGTTCGGCCAAGTATAACACTTGCCTATTCCACGTTGTGGCATCCCAATGGACGAGAGTTGCACTCAACTCCTCTCAAGTGATCCAATGATCAACTTGAATACCACGGTGTTCTTCTTTCTTTACTCTTTCCCGTTTGCGAGGAATCTCCACAACTTGGAGTCTCTCGCCCTTACAAGTAGGATCAAAGTGAAAGCACTAGAGTAAGGGAGGGAAGCAACACACACAAATCCATAGCAATATGCACACACACACAGCCAAGACTTGTGCTCAAATGAATAACACAAGGTTCACCACTAGAACGGAGCTCAAATCACTAAGAATGCCAATCGAGTGCGCAAAGACGGAGTGTGAATGATCAAGAATGGTTAGAGTATGCTTGGTGTCCTCCTCCATGCACCTAGGGGTCCCTTTTATAGCCCCAAGGCAGCTAGGAGCCGTTGAGAGCAATCCAGGAAGGCAATTCTTGCCTTCTATCGGGTGGCGCACCGGAAAGTCCGGTGCACCACCGGACACTGTCCGATGCTGATTTCTTTCCTATTCTGGCGCAGCCGACCGTTGAAGATTTGGAGCCATTGGCACACCGGACACTGTCCGGTGCATATCGGACAGTCTGGTGCCCCATCAGACCGTTGGCCCGGCCACGCGTCACGCGCGGATTGCGCAGTCGACCGTTGGCTCACCGGACAGTCCGGTGCACCACCGGACAGTTCGGTCATTTTTAGCCGTACGCCGCCGTCGAGACCCGAGAGTAGCCTTTTCGCCCGAGCCAGCCTGGCGCATCGGACACTGTCCGGTGCACCACCGGACAGTCCGGTGCACCCAGACTGAGCAGCAGTTGGCTGTACACAGCCAACTCTTTTTCCTTTTGTCTTTTCTCTGATTCTAGCATTTAGACAAATATGTTAGTACACAAAAACCAATGTACTAAGTCTAGAATCATACCTTTGTGTTGATTTGCACTTCTTCCACCATTTGGCATAGTTTCACACTTAAACCATTTGTGTTGGCACTTGATCACCAAAATACTTAGAAATGTCCCAAGGGCACATTTCCCTTTCAGGCCCGCTTCTTTACCTCATCCTTCTTCCGCTTCTTCTCCTTAGCAGCCAGTCGGTGCACCTCCCTAGCCGTCGCGTCCTCTAGGACCGAGGGTCGGGTGGTCCGGAAGCCCTGGAGCCCCTGTAGAGTGGACGAGAAGGTAAGACTAAGACAAGAAGAAGGAAGAAACCAAAAAACAAAACAGAGGACTCACTAGGGACATGTAGCCCTGCTCGAGGCGCATCGGCACCACGATGGAATAATCTGCCTTCCACACCGTTCCTTTCACCCGCCGGAGAAGTTCGTCGGTGGAGAGGGCGACCGAGGCCATCCGGGAGATTTCCACAGAGGCCTCGTGGGTCATCTCATCGCGGCGGAGTCAACAGTCGGCCAGCGGCAGTACCCGCCGCCGTGGAAGGCCACGACAACTCCGGCCTCAGTGAGACCGCGATCCCTGAGCTTCCACAGAGCCTCCAGCAGCGACTTCAGGTGGGTCTGGTGAGGCAGCCCCCACCTCTATCGCTCCTCCGCTCCGAGCACGATGTGGTGCGTGAATACCGGTAGCCGCCCGTCGTCGTTGCGGAGGTAGAACCATCGACTCTGCCACCCCTTATTCGATGAGGTGAGGGTGGCAGGGATGTACAACGTTGCCCGATCTGAGCGCAGTTGATGCGTGCAACCGCCGGCCTGGACGGCGTGGTGCACCCTCCTCACCTCGTTGGGGAGGGAGAAAGGCTCCGTGCGGAAGAGGTGGTGTCACACCTGGTTTTGGAAGGTAAACCGAATGCGAACCATGTACGTGCCAGGGTTAGAACTCACGTACACAACGATTACATAATTGGACATCATCACACAATGCTCGAATTAAATAACAAAAAGGTACTTAGTTACATCAAGAAGTCTGAGACATCCACAGAGTCTAATACATATCCATAGTGTTCAACAATAATATCAAAGTGTGGAGTAACGAAACGTAGAAGATAAGCCTACACAGTCAGCTAACTGGGGGTTTGCCACTAAAGTAAATTAGAACTCGTCGTAGTCCTGGAACTCCTCAAAGTCCTCCATGTTGCCAGCTTCACCTCCTGAGCATTGAGTACAATGGGGACAACCTAGGGTGGGTGGTTTGTAAAGCAAGTGTGAGTACACATCAACGTACTCAGCAAATATCCCGTTTGGTTAAAGTGGACCAGCTGTATGTGGAGTTAAGGTTAAGCAGTTGCTTTTAGTTGGTCAAGTTTTATTACTATAAGTAGAGCCAAATTTTAGTAATAACCCAGTTATTACCTAGGAGTACTCCCTCCAAGAGGAAATACCAGAGATCAAGATTATAATCATCATTGCTAATCTTCAACATAAATGTAATCAAAGTTCTTCTAATTAAAGAGGATCCCAAGGCTGCTCATAACCGTGAGCAAGGCTGATATACCTGTTTCTAACATTCTGCAGAGGTTGCACACTTTACCCACAAGCCATGATTCCCATTCTGCCCGGGGTTCTAGCCTCCCCATTGATCACTACCAAGGTGACCTAGAAGGGTCTCACTATGTAGCCTTTACAAAGATTTCCTAGAGGTCATAGTCGCCCGTTAGGTTTCTCCAGTTTGATAAACACAGTACATCTCCCCAGAGGAAGGGTGACTAACAAAACCAAATCAAATAACCTCTGCAACCAGCCTTCGCAGAGCAAGTACTGTGCCCGGACCCCATTTATGGCCCTACGGCGAAGCCAACTACTCCTCTGGTTCCTCTAATTAATCAGCTAAGGCCATCCCATTCCACCATCATGGTTGCACTGTTATCCCGGGTTGTCACTCCCCAAACAGGTCCTTACGGAGAGGCACTCAGGAAACAACATGAGCCCCCTAAAGTAATCACAAGAACCTCATCGGGATAACATCATCGTATCATAAAAGATCACATCATGTTCATTGATTAAGTTAAAGCAATAGCATAAGCTAACCATGATTAACCCTGTTGGAGACTTGTTCTCAAATGCTAAGAGTTAAGAACAAGGCAACATAAAAAGTGTTGAGTGTTAAAGTCCTTCGTCCTCCGAAATATTATGTCCCTTCGGGAAATAATGAATCTCGGACGAAGGTTACGAAAAACATACCTTCGTAAATACGACAATAAATGACGAAGGTTTTGTATAAAGCATAAAATATAAAACAAACATTTAAATATTATGACAGAATCATTTCTATTTCATTATCATGGAAAAATAGAAATGATTTCAAATTACAAATGTACCTTCGGTCTTGAAGGAAGAGAAAAGTACAAGCATGACGCAATAGCAAAATGCCAAGTCAGCGTGAACAGTACGGGAATACTGTTCATCTATTTATAGACGTGGGACGCAGCCCATGTAAAATTACATTCATGCCCCCTTACATTTGTTAATGACTTATGGGAATCTGTTAAGGCCTAAGTAGTCTTTTCATCTTTAAGTCGGTTCCCCTTTCTGTTATCGCGACGAAGCTTTCCTGCGCACAGCTTCGGCTGTGCGCCATCCTTCGTATAGCTTGGTAGTCAGCCTGTCCTTCATCTCAATCCCCCTTCGTCTGGCTTGGGCTTCGTCCTGACCGTACTCCATGTTCATAATTCTGAGTCCGAAGATACCTGTTCATATAATCCACTTGGAAAACATTGTCAAATCATGTTTTTGAGGACCTTCGGAGGACGAAGGCCCCCAACAGTAGCCCCTCGCAATATTAATTTGTTAATGATAAATTCAGATTGCGATATGGACGAAGGCCTTGAGCCGAAGGTCCGAAAAAACACCTTCCCTTTGCTAGAATAGCAACATTCACTGACAAGCGGGGTCTTTCAATTTTCAATGCCCCGGGGGTATAAATAAGATCATACCGCACACTTATTTGGTACGCACACTTGCCATCTGCTTCGGCCCACTAAATTTTTAGCTCTTGCGCATTAAGATTTGGTGATCTTTTTGATTTTGAAGCTTCGGACTTGAAAACAGTTTTTAGCGTTTCCGAAGATGTCTGAAGATAAGAAGGCTGGTCCCGAGATGAAGCTGAGTCTCTCTGAAGAGAAGAACCTGGGGTTTCTTATGGCAATGTCAAAGACCAATACAGAGAAGATTACTAAAGAGATTTTAGAAGGTTTATCTGAAGATACTGACGACAGCGACAGTTACGACGTAGAAAGCGGCGAGGAGTCCGAAGATCGACCATGGCGGCCAAGTCACTCAGTTTTTGGAAAAACCACTATTAAGCAGAGTCATGTTGACAATATGAGGGGGAGGTATTTTCGTGATGTATCTATTGTGAGGGCTGATGCTGGAGAGAAAACTTCTCCTACCCCTGAAGAAAATGAGGTCGTGATCTTCCGAAGCTTCCTCAAGGCTGGGCTTCGGTTCCCCCTAAGCAACTTTGTTGTCGAAGTTCTGAAGACATTCCAAATCTATCTCCACCAGATTACCCCCGAAGCTATTATAAGGATGGGAATTTTTGTCTGGGCTGCGAGAAGCCAGGGTTTAGAACCAAATGCCAAAAGCTTTTGCAACATTCATGAGTTGATATATGAGACGAAGCCCTGGGGGAAAGAACAATATCACAATAACTTTGGTTGCTACAGCTTCGGTGCCCGCTCTGGATCAAGCTGCCCTGTGCCAACCTTTCGGAAGAGGTGGCCCGGAGCCTGGATGACAGAATGGTTCTATGTAAAGAATGACTTAACAGCGCAGGAAGATGTTAAGAGTATCATTTTGTGCCCCATCTGGCAACGCTTCGGACTCCGAAAACCAAAGGTTGAAATGGATGAAGCAGCCGAAGAATGCCAAAGAGCCTTCGGCGTAGTCTGCTCTTTCATTGGGACAAGGGACTTGGTCCAAGAGCACATTGCCTTCAGGGTATGGCCACTTGCAGGAGAGTGGAAAATGCCGAAGGAAACCATCAAAGAGTCCGACGAAGGCGGACTAGTCAGACTTAAATACACATTCAAATACGGGGATAAGTTTGTTGAACCTGATGACGACTGGTTGAAAAGCATTGAAACATTAAGCGACGAACTGCTTGGGGCATATTCGAAGGCCGAGAACACTGCATTGTCAGCAGCCTTCGGAGGCCGAAAGAAGAAAAGGCTCAACCGGGTATTTGACGCAGTCGGGTTTGTTTACCCTGACTATCACTATCCGGTATTGGGTCGCAAAAGAAAAAATACTTCTCCTGCGATAGAAGCTACCACGAGTGCCACTGACGAGCCAGCGCCGCAAAGGAAAAAGATGAAGGTGCTCACCCACCGAGCTCCAGAACCAGCTCCAGAACAATATCGGTAAAGTCTCTTTGGCCTCTGAAGCTACAGAACCAGCTCCAGTGCCGAAGATAGAAGAGAAAACTGAAGCGCCTTCAGCCGAAAAAGCAGAAAAACCGAAGATTGAAGAGCCAAAAATATCGGAAATCTTAAGTCCTTCAGCATATGTCGAAACAATAAAAAATCAAAAGGGCCCGTCGATGACTCCGAAAAGAAAAAGAATGGTGAACGTGTTAGACGTTTTGGAGACAATTAAGTCTTCAAGCACAACTCCAAAGCAGACTGTTGAAGTTGCCGAAGTGTCTACCGAAGCTGTAGTTGCTGAAGCTTCGAAGCAACAACCTGAAGCTGAAGTTGGGCCTTCAGAGCCCACCAAGGAACAATCCTTGGAAACCGAGAAAATATCAGAACCAGTTTTGGTTGAAGTTGACACTGCCGCCCCCGAAGCTCCTTCCAGCGTATGCGATTACATCGTACGACATGCTTCGGGGAAGAAATTATCTGAAGAAGAAACTTACGAAGCCAACTACTATGCCAGAGAGCTAAAATATCCGAAGGGGCAGTAGTGTTTAATGGGACAAATGAAGATGACTTCCTGTACTGCCTTCCCGATAATAAAGAACTATCTGTCTGCCGAGAGATGGCTAGAAGTATGGGGTTCCCGAAGCTCGAAGCTGGATTATGTGCCATGACAAAGGAAGATCTTGCGGACAGTCTTGCGTACAATAGCCTAAAGGTATGGGAATTGGACGCTTGAAAAAATCTTCTTTAATACATGATTCATTCTTTTATTCTTATATGAATTCTTTTTCGTATAGGGTTTAATCCTAAGCAACGCATTAAGAGCACAAAAGAGTGCCGAGGATGAAAGCTACGAAATTGCATTCAACAATTTACGTTCAGAAGTTATTAAACTGAGAAACGAAGCTCTAGAAAAAGATAAACTTCTGCTTACATTAGTAGACAAGATGAAAAAGGACGAAGCTGCTGCAAAGGTTCAGGCCGAAGCTCACAGACGCGAAATTAAAGATCTTCAGAAGCAATTGGCCCGGGCGAAAGAAGAACGTATACTTGAAGAAACAAGACGAGAATGCAGCGACCAATGGGCTGATCATTTGGAAGCAACTGTGGAAGAGCTTCGGTCTTCTAAGAAAAAATGCTACGAAAAATCCATGATATGCATAAAGAAAATTAAAACCAGCTTCGCCAGCGTGGGCGCATTTTCCAGTGAAGAGAATTTCTCAAGAGGCAATCCCGAAGGTCCAATAGAATGGATTAGTCACGAAGCAGAGGCCTTCGAGGAAATCCTGAGTAGCCGCGGTGACATCTGCGCTTTTTCGGGCGCCAGGGGAGTTGCTACCGTCTTGGAGAAGAAAGGTTGTGAACATGTAAAATTTTTAGCTCAGTCCGAAGCTGCCTTATCCTCCGAAGACATCAAAGACCCCTCGGCCGAAGCAAGCATGGTTGGTGGCAAATTCTTTACTGATATCTGGGACAACGGCGGCCGAGAAATGGCGCAAGAAATTATTCAAAGGAGTGAAAAAGGCATCCATGATGCTAGGAAAGTGGCAGAAGCCGCCGAAGGGCAAATAGGTATTAATTAGTCAATCTTATTGTGTTGTAATTTTTATTTCAAACTTTGCTCGCGGTTTGTAATAGTAATGCAAAAATATTCTGTTTCCTCAGAACCTGCTAGATCGTTTATTGACCCTCATACGAAAGGAGATGACGAAGTCAAACAAATAGCCGAAGCTATCATGGATAAAGTTGTTGAACAAGTTGTAAATGAGGCTGCCGAAGTAGTATTAAGAGAAGACTAGGTATTATTAGAAAAAACATTTGAAGTGTGAGCTATGTAATATTTTGTACATTTGAATGTAATATACAAGTCTCTTTTCATTATTCAATTCTTTACGATGCATGAAATTCTACATACGTACCATTTTTGAGCCTTCGGCGAAAAAACACCTTCCCTTCTTTTCATGCTTCGTGAAGAAGACATTCTCCGAAGCTGCGCAATTTCGATATTACTCTGATGAAGCACGTCCATGCTTTGTGAAAACATTCTCCGAAGCTGCGCAATTTCGATATTACTCTGATGAAGCACGTCCATGCTTTGTGAAAACATTCTCCGAAGCTGCGCAATTTCGATATTACTCTGATGAAGCACGTCCATGCTTTGTGAAAACATTCTCTGAAGCTGTATTCCGAAGATTATCATTGTATTCCCTCATGATTTTATACAATTTTCACTTTCTCAAAGCATCTTTTCGAAGGTTGATACTGTGTCCCCTTTTTTTTTGCCATATGCAACATGATGTATGATGCTTATGCTATGCAAAATGATGTGATGATGTTATGTTATGCAAATGACGTTTGTTCCGAAGATACACACAAAATATATTTGTAAGCTCTGCATTCCCTTAGGAACGTCTTTGGAGCTTCTTCGCCTTTTACTTAGGCGGTATCAGCGTTGACTTTTCGCTGTAAGCTCTGCATTCCCTTAGGAACGTCTTTGGAGCTTCTTCGCCTTTTACTTAGGCGGTATCAGCGTTGACTTTTCGCTGTATGCTCTGCATTCCCTTAGGAACGTCTTTGGAGCAAAAAACTTACACTGCGCTCCCTTTGGAACGGCTTTTTGTAACTTCGGCAACTTACTCTGCGTTCCTTAGAATGACTTTTTGTTACTTCGAAGGATTTTTAATAATTCGAAGGTCCTCCTTGTTACCGCAAATATTTAAGCTTCAGCAACTTAAGCCTGCGGAGAAGATAAATTTTCCTCATAACCAACCACGAAACTATTAAATGAAAAATGAAATGTTCTTTATTACACAGAAAATAGAACTTAAACGGAAAAGACTGTTATCAAAGTAGGATATCTGTCAATAAATGTGCTTCGATTCTGGCACAGTACTATTGACTGTGCGAGCTTCAGATTGCTCTCTGAGATCCCTTTGGTGCGAAACATATTGGCTCCCTTCTGGCTGTTGGCCTTGTTGCAGCGGAGGTGAAGGCGGGGGCTGTTGCCATGAAGCTTGAGGTTGACTTGCCGAAGCTACGGAAACTGCAGGGTGGTTGCCCACATATTCCGGGATGTAAGGCTGATGGTACGAAGCAGTATGCATGACCTGCTTCGGCTGTCCCTGTTGCGCTGCAGCTTCTGCTAGCTCCTTTTGCTTCTGGATGGTGACATGGCACATCCTGGTGGTATGGCCTTTGTTCTCACCGCAGAATAAGCAAAATGTCCTCCTTGGTTGATCTTCAAATCTCCCGCCGAAGCCCCTGGCGCCTCTGCCTCTTGGAGCTGGTGGCCGAAAGAAAGTTTGCTGTTGCCCCGAAGCCTGTGAGGAGCACTGCGGCCTGTTCTGCTGACTCCCCTTATCATCATTTTGAGTGTTGTGGATGGACCTGACATGCCTCGGATAGAATCTTCCCCCGAAGCCCCTGGTCATCTCAGAAAATCTGAAGGCCTCCTCCCTTCTTTGGCGAAAGTCATTATCAGCACGAATGTACTCGTCCATCTTTTGGAGCAGCTTCTCCAGAGTCTGAGGAGGCTTCCTAGCAAAGTATTGGGCTGCAGGTCCAGGACGAAGCCCCTTGATCATGGCTTCGATAACAATTTCATTGGGCACCGTTGGTGCCTGCGCCCTCAAACGCAAGAACCTTCTGACATACGCCTGAAGGTATTCTTCATGATCCTGAGTGCACTGGAACAAGGCTTGAGCAGTGACCGGCTTCGTCTGAAATCCTTGAAAGCTGGTTAACAACATATCCTTCAGCTTCTGCCATGAGGTGATCGTTCCTGGTCGAAGGGAGGAATACCAGGTCTGATCAACATTCCTGACGGCCATAACGAAAGACTTCGCCATGACTGCAGCATTGCCCCCATACGAAGACACTGTTGCTTCGTAGCTCATCAAAAACTGCTTCGGGTCTGAGTGGCCGTCGAACATAGGAAGCTGGGGTGGCTTATACGATGGAGGCCAAGGTGTAGCCTGCAGCTCAGCGGACAAAGGAGAAGCATCATCGAAAACAAAATTTCCCTGATGGAAATTGTCATACCAGTCATCTTCGTTGACGAAGCCCTCCTGATGAAGGTCTTTCTGCTGAGGCCTTCTGTTTTGCTCATCGTGAGCAAGATGGCGAACTTCCTCAGAGGCTTCGTCTATCTGCCTTTGCAACTCAGCTAGCCGGGCCATCTTCTCCTTCTTCCTCTGCACCTGTTGATGTAGCATCTCCATATCCCTGATTTCTTGGTCTAGCTCTTCCTCCTGAAGCGTCGGGCTGACGGCCTTTCTCTTCTGGCTTCGGGCCTCCCGAAGAGAGACGGTCTCCTGGTTGTGGTCCAGCGGTTGTAGTGCTGCAGCCCCAGTCGCTGAAGCTTTCTTCGGCGCCATAGCGAAGGTCTATAGCTTCCGAAGGTGTTCAAAAAACTCGAAGTGGAAGTGAGTTCACCGGAGGTCGGCGCCAATGTTGGAGACTTGTTCTCAAATGCTAAGAGTTAAGAACAAGGCAACATAAAAAGTGTTGAGTGTTAAAGTCCTTCGTCCTCCGAAATATTATGTCCCTTCGGGAAATAATGAATCTCGGACGAAGGTTACGAAAAACATACCTTCGTAAATACGACAATAAATGACGAAGGTTTTGTATAAAGCATAAAATATAAAACAAACATTTAAATATTATGACAGAATCATTTCTATTTCATTATCATGGAAAAATAGAAATGATTTCAAATTACAAATGTACCTTCGGTCTTGAAGGAAGAGAAAAGTACAAGCGTGACGCAATAGCAAAATGCCAAGTCAGCGTGAACAGTACGGGAATACTGTTCATCTATTTATAGACGTGGGACGCAGCCCATGTAAAATTACATTCATGCCCCCTTACATTTGTTAATGACTTATGGGAATCTGTTAAGGCCTAAGTAGTCTTTTCATCTTTAAGTCGGTTCCCCTTTCTGTTATCGCGACGAAGCTTTCCTGCGCACAGCTTCGGCTGTGCGCCATCCTTCGTATAGCTTGGTAGTCAGCCTGTCCTTCATCTCAATCCCCCTTCGTCTGGCTTGGGCTTCGTCCTGACCGTACTCCATGTTCATAATTCTGAGTCCGAAGATACCTGTTCATATAATCCACATGGAAAACATTGTCAAATCATGTTTTTGAGGACCTTCGGAGGACGAAGGCCCCCAACAAACCCAAAAAGGTAAACAAGGGTAAGGTAAATACAGACTAGTCAATCCTTAAGTTTCAATAATGTAATGCGGGACAGTGAATTATAAAGTAAAGTAGGACATGATAAGTCTGAGGACACTTGCCTTCACCAGGTTGTTGCTCAGAGGGATCTTCGGCAACATACTCAGGAACCATGAGCTGCTTGTTGTCTAAATAAAGCGAGCATTCATTCAATACATTTGGAAAGTAAAAATGAACATCACATCAAACATGTACAAACATTGGAACACAACTCAAAAAGAGGTAACACTAAATAAAGGAGAATAATATCAAGTTGTAAAATGGACTAATCTTAATTGGGGATTGATTACTCTCTAATTGTTGAAACATAGCTCAAAAAGGTTAAGTAATAATTACACAAAGAAAAGATTAAATTATAAGATGAACTACTCTCATTTAGGAATTTGATTATCCTTTAAGTGTTATCCATAATTACATAACCTAATTCTATTCATTTCATTAAGACCCTAAAGTTAAACTAAAGGTGAATTCATGCAGTACATATTATTAATCTCACAAGATTAAATATATTTTAACTCCTAGGATTCCCCTTTTATTTATTTTATTAAATGAATAAATCAACATATACTTTAATCCTATATTCTAAGTGTAAAATTAAAGTATACAGATTATGGCTGGTCATATTTTATTTGAACAGAGAATAATTTTATGAACATTTTTCAATTTGAACCACTAAATTTGGAGTTCATATGAAAAAGATATGAAATAAACAAGTTTTGAAGTTTGAAATATGAAATTAGGGCTAAATTTGTGATAAAATAAAAGTACATGGGGTTAATTAAAACAAACCAGGGGCCTGAGCGCTAAAACAGAGGACGGCGGGTTGATTTCTTAAAACCAGGGGGCTCTTAAGCAAAACTCACACGCGAAGGGGTACAGGGTAACCTTGGCCATTGGATCAGAGATCAGCGGCCCAGATTAGATCGCGCGGGCGCGCGCGGGGGCGAGGCTGACAAGCGGGGCCAGGGCGTCAGTGAACTAGGGCGGGCTAACCAGTCGGGCCCAGAGGCAGAGATGCGGGGGAGGGCGAAGAGAGAGAAGCAGTTGGATCCAGATCGGAGGGCTGGGATTAGATCCGCTCGGGTTAAGTCTAAACCGCCCGATCTCGGACGGATGCCCGAGATCTAACGGCCAGAGGCGAACATGGGCGCGGTGGCGCAGCTCGTTCCTGTGGCGAGAGCTTGCCGGAGACAAGGAGGCTGGCCACGGCGGGGCTCCAGAGGCTTGGGGGCTAGCTCGGGCGCGACCAGGGCGGTCTGGTGGACTCAGCCATGGCCTTCACGCTAGCGCAGGGGCACCAGAGGGCGCAGACCACGGCGATGCGGGCTAACGGCGGCGCGGGATAGCTCTGGCGAGCAATCGCGCGAGCAACATAGCAGGGATGACCAAATTAAGGGTACAGGCGGGTTGCTCACCTCGAGGGGAAACGCTGGAGTCACGAAGCAACGACGGAGGCGCAGGGACGCGATGAGGCGACAGCACACTACTACATATATGACTAATTGAGACGCACAATTTAAGACAGATATAAGTATATTTTATAGAAGTGTCTTATATCATACGGTGTTGAGCAAGATAAGACATTTTTTGAAAATCCGTCTCAAACAGAAAAGTTTTTTGAGACAATTATGTCATAACAAATGTCTTATATTGATTTAAGACATATTGTTATTGTAAACCGTCTCAAATAAGGATAGTATTTGAGTCATCACTACTTTAACAACTGACTTAGATGGCAGTGAGTATTCTAGACACGTCTATGTCTGAAACCATCTCAAATAAGGATACTATTAGAGTCGTCTAGAATATAAAAACCGTCGTAGATATGAGTGAGTATACTAGACACTTGTAAATATGAAACCGTCTTCACATGATAGTTCTGGCAAGACATATGACAAACATAATAAATAATGAATTTATTTTAAATTGATGATATATATTAAATAGAATGTCAAACTTCTCTCTGTCTCTTGCTATAATGGTCAAATGGACTATTCAAACTGCCTTAGATGTTAGTGAGTATACTAGAAACTTGTAAACATAATTCCGTTTTCTTATGATATTTCTGATAAGACATATTGTGAAAAACGTAGTAAATAGTAAATTTTGCTTAAAGTGACTCCAAATAAAACTATATGTTTAAAATATGGATATTTTTTATTTTCTCATTAACAATATATTGATATTTATAATATCGTTTATTTGTACGGTATAAGCAACCTAATAAGAAGTGGTTAATGTCATGGATATTTCTCTTTCTATGTGTTTTGCACATATATACAATATTTCTTAATGATATATCAAAACTGGCTTTGTATCGTAGTGGTTAAAGACTTAGACACCTATTGGTGAGATCTTGAGGTCGATTCCTAGAATCGCATTGAATTTAATGCGTTTTTTTTTGCGTGCGTTGGCTGGAGTGGCTGTGCGTGAGTCCGTGTGCGTTGGCGTGCGTCCGTGTGCGTACGAGCGGAGTCCTGCGTCGAGCGAGCGGAGTCCGTGCGTGAGTGGCTGTGCGTGCGTCCGTGTGCGTTGGCGTGCGTGCGTCCGTGTGCGTACGAGCGGAGTCCTGCGGCGAGCGAGCGGAGTCCGTGCGTGAGTCTGGTTCCGCGAAGTCCGATCAATATTCCTATAAATACATGTACAACTTTCCTTTGATAAATTCATTCTATAACTATTTAACTCGTCGTCGAAATTTGAGTTTTTCCCCAGCTCTGTCGAGTAATTTCTTCTCATTCATTCTTCTTTCAGGATAACTTAGGTACAATTAAAATATTTCATACAGTCCTACTAGTTTATTAAATATGTGATATTTTTACATTAAATATATGTTTTAATTCCTTCAAATTATGTTAAGATCGTATGAATTTTGCCTGCATAGTAACATTAATATTTTTAATTATGACAAATGTTTTAATTATTTAATTAATTGTTTATTTGTTAGTTATTAAAATAACTTTATAACAGATGAAAATCTAACAAATTACCTAGTTTTTTTCCCTATATCATCTCGTGTTGTTTGCGTCTAGTTTATGAGGCAATGTATTATAAAACTTTAATTATTTTTTCAAATATGGACAGAGAGCAATGGATGTATGGAATTGATCGGTCTGATATCAATTATTTCCGTCATGTGCAATGGTTCCTAAAGGTGGCTGAAAAACATCGATCAGATAATAAGGCAACAGCTATCTTATGTCCTTGTGTGGACTGTAGAAACTTTTATCCAATTATCGACTCACGTGTAATCCTCGGACACTTGATAATGCGTGGTTTTACATCTGGGTACACATGCTGGACAAATCATGGCTAGTGTTCTATTGGTGATAACAATGGAAACACTGAGGGTCTTTTAGATACTAATGGCGGTCCTATGGATACTAATGAGGCGAATGACCATTATGTGCATATCCAAGATACAAAAAGTCATTTTGCGGACGCGACGATTGTTGATGTGCCCGTCGATCATCTCGAATACATGATACATGATGTTACTGTAACTCGTAATTTGAGTGAGGCTCAAGCATCACAAGTACGTGAGATACTAGTTCGAGAGCGTGAGACACCATTATATCCGGGAAGCAGTGATAATCGACTGAGTTTTACTACTGAACTTCTACGATTCAAGGTGGCTAGTGGATGGAGTGATAAGAGCTTTACAGAGTTGTTAAATTTTTTAGGAGACAAGCTGCCTAAAGGGAATATGGTGCCACGAAGCACAACTAAAGCAAAGAAGATTTTGTGTCCCATTGAGTTGAAATATGAGAAAATACATGTTTGCCCCAATGATTGCATTATATATTGGGGAAAGCATAAGAACAACATATCATGTACAACATGTGACACATCACGCTACAAGAAGATTGATAACCTAGAGGAATTGGGCACCAATGAGAAGAAAAAGATTCCTGCAAAGGTTTTCTGGTACTTCCCTGTGATACCTCGATTAGAAAGACTTTTTGCTAATCCAGCAAGTGCAAAACTTTTGCGTTGGCATGCTGACGAACGTAAGAAGGATGGAAAGTTGAGGCACCCTGCAGATGCTTCACAATGGAGAGAAATTGATAGTAAGTATGAAATATTTGCAAAAGAATCACGGAATATCCGATTCGCTCTCAGCACCGATGGTATGAATCCATTTGGCAATATGACCACTACCCATAGCACATGGCCAGTATTATTAAGCATATATAACCTGCCACCTTGGTTATGTATTAAACGGAAGTACATCATGTTGTCAGTATTGATCCCTGGACCAAAACAGCCGGGCAATGATATTGATGTGTATCTTGAGCCGTTGGTACAAGACCTGTTGAAGCTATGGGAAACTGGTGTTGAAGTTTGGGATGCTTGTAAGAAAGAATATTTTAACTTGAGGGCCTTGCTTTTTTGTACCATCCATGACTATAAAGGCCTTGGAAACATTGCAGGATTATCCACTCAGGGATACAAAGCGTGCTATATTTGTCAAGAGAATACAAAGAGTCGTTATCTAAAAAACAGTAGAAAAATTGTATACCTGGGACATCGTAGGTGGACACGCAGAAATCATCCATACCGAAAGAATGTTGATGCATTTGATGGGAGTATTGAAAATGAAAAGGCTCCATCACGCAGGTCTGGACATGTGGTTTATGAGAGTGTGAAGGACATTGAAAATAAGTTCGGGAAACACAATTTAGCATTGTCTGGAAATTGGAAGAAAAAATCCATATTTTGGAGGTTACCTTATTGGCGCGATCTAAGTGTGCGTCATTGTCTTGATCTTATGCATATTGAGAAGAATGTCTGTGAAGCTTTGATTGGTACAATTTTTAACATAAAAGGGAAAACTAAGGACAACACCAATGGCCAGTGTGACCTTGATGAGCTGAACATTGAAAAACCCCAGGAATGGTATACTCTGACCAAGGAGGAAAAAATTAAAGTTTTTAATCTGTTACATGATGTCAAAGTTCCATCTGCTTATTCAGCAAATATTAGAAGGCTCGTGTCAAAGAAAGACCTAAAACTTTCAGGTATGAAAACTCATGACTGCCATGTTTTAATGACACAGATCCTCCCCGTGGTCCTCCGTGGGTCTTTCAAGAATATCAAAATACGAGATACTGTCATTAGATTATGCTATTTCTTTAATGAAATAAATTCAAAGGTGCTAGATATTGAAGCCCTTGACAACTTACAAAGGGAATTGGTTCAAACTTTATGCCAACTTGAGATGTACTTCCCACCTTCATTCTTCGACATCATGGTACATTTGACCGTGCATCTAGTTGAAGAGGCTAAGATTTGTGGGCCACATTTCTTACATTACATGTACCAAATCGAAAGGTTCATGGGAATCTTGAAACGCTTTGTTCGAAATAAGGCACGCCCGGAGGGTTCTATTGCAGAAAGTTATGCAATTGAGAGTGTCATCGATTTCTGTGTGGACTACATGGATGAGGTGGCACCGATTGGCCTTCCACTGTCACGCCATGAGGGAAGACTTAAAGGGCAAGGGGGACTTGGATTGAGCATAGAGATACCAGATCAAGAATTGCTCCATAAAGCTCATTTCTTGATCCTTCAATCTGCTGAAGATGTTTCAAAGTACATTGACAAACACAAGAAACGGTTGAGAAAGAAAAACCCAGAAATGGTGGACGAAGACATTGTGAGGCTCCATAACAAAGAGTTTTGTGATTGGTTTCAAAAGCGGTGTGAAAACAAGGTACCAAAGAATGACACTGTGAGACGGTTGGCGCAGGGACCCTCGTCCAGCGTAGTGACATGGCAGAGTTACGACATTAATGGATACACTTTCTACACAGTACAACAAGATGGTAAAAGCACCCGACAAAATAGTGGAGTTTGCAACGACGCGATAACTGAGGTGTTTGATCGCAATAAAAATCGTCATATCTAAGGAAGGACACATATTATGGACAATTAGAACACATATGGGAGTTGAACTACACACTTTTCAAGCAAGTTGTTTTTCTTTGTAAGTGGTTCAACCCTAAAGGTGTTGTCGTTGACCCAAAATATGGGGTTACCACTATAGATTTTAGACGAGAAGCTTACAAGGATGATCCATTTATTCTTGCAAAGCATGCAAATCAAGTTTTCTATATCGATGATCTTGCAAACAGGCATCATCGAGTGGTGCTCAGGGGGAAAAGAAGAATTGTTGGTGTTGAAAATGTAAATGACGAAGAAGATTATGACCTCTTTAGTAATATGAGTAGTTTAGATAATATGGTCATAGATATGGAATGAGTTTGGACTTAATGTAAATTATTATTGTTCTAATTTCTATATATACGGCTGCTTAATATTCTGCATCGCTGCTTATTATAATTTGTATCTATATACATATATTCCAATAAACTGAAAAATGTGACTCTACCTATCCACAATTTCCAATTCCACATTGCATTAGGTTTCCAGCTCGTATTAGGCTCCCCGCGTTCCTCCCCTCGTCCCGCGTTCGGCAATCCTCGTCCAGCTCCAGGATCCTGCGTCCTCCCCTCGTCGTCCCGCGCCGTCGTCCTGCGCCGGCGTCCTCCCCTCAACCCGCGCCGGCGTCCTCCCCTCATCCGCACCAGTGTTTCCACAAATGGTATTTTGCTATGACCACGCCAATATCTAGAAGGCAAAGTGCCACACACTTCATGGTACGATACGAAGAACATGATTTTCTTGAAAAATCTGGGGTCTATGCAGTAGAATTCAGTGATGTATTTCACATCTACAATGATCTTGCCCTTGACATATCCTTACATCGGAGTTGGATGCTGTGAGTGAGATCCACCATTTCCTATAAGTGTCTACTTTTTGTTCTTTATCTAACTATTCTTTTAATAGATGCATGAGGAAGATAGACAAATACAGAGGCATAGTTGGCTTTTTAGATCCAGAGATGATCATTTTAAAGAGAATCAATGAAGAGGCTGATGAAGTCGAAGCATACATTGTGAAAGCATTGCTTGCTCAGCAGGACAAGGAGTGCATATTTGTTGTTTGCCAGGAAGGGTAAGGCCTAGCACTAATAACACTCTATAGTTTTTTAATCTGTATCTTAATGTTCTATCTTCGTCATTTCAGTTACCATTGGGCCTTGTTAGTTATTTTCCCAAAATGGAATACAGTGTACAATATTGACTCCAAAGGTTACCAATCCCCTAGCTGCTATAGTATTAAGAAGCTATTCGACGAGTGGGTATTACCTTTATCATAATTCTATTTTCCTCTATATTTCAATTGTTATTTACACCGTTAGTCACCATTATTGTAGGGCTTTTGGTGCTTATGTCGACAAAAAAGGTCGCCATAACAAGAATTTTGGTCGCACAGTTATATGGAAACATTTTCAGGTAATCATGTCCTTAACCTGAAATTATTAGCAACACATATAATTAGACATTCCCGCTGGATATTTTCCTTATGAATGACATCTTTTAGGCACACATACAACCACCTGGCAGTATGCTTTGCGGACAATATGTGATGTACCACATGTTATCCTTTGCGGATAATCTTAGTTTGGACCGTGATCGATATCCTCAGGTTGTTTTTATAGTCTGCATTCTATTTTACTCAAACATATGCAATATGACGTTATAAATATTTACATGGTTTATGTTTTTCAAGGGTCGTGCTGGTTTTGCAACCTGTCCATTATTGCCTGATGAGATAGCAAATGTCCGAGAACGGTTGCTCGACTTCTTCATGAATGAGGTGATAGACATTGGTGGATCATGCAGGGTTGAGGGTGCTTCATATAACTAAATCTAGCATGGCTTCCTAGGTAAGATGTTACATTCATATAACCTTTTACATCATATGCCACATTGTGAGGTGTTCATATGTGTCTAACTAATAATTATTGTGTTCTCCTATTTGTTGTACAGGAAAATATGGAATGGCCGCACCAGTGTGGAGACTTGATTTCATATATATTTAGTTAGGCACAACGATAGCGCAAACAATTGATTACCAAGTTTGTTAATTAGTATTTTAGTTTGGATATAGAGTACGCTTATGCATGAGCTATTTGACAATGTTTATTTATGAGATATATAATGGTAATTATGAATGATGTCATCCTACTTTCATATATTTGATGGACATCACATATGCATCTAGATTTTTCTCCAAGTTTCAGCATATAGTACATAGGGCTAGGTGTCGATCCGGATTGTGGCGCCCGACGAGGTGGGGGCGTGGAGAGTGGCAGGGAATCCTCATCGTTGTACTGAAGCTTACATCAAAGGTACGCATTATTTAGTCTAAACTTCATTGACTTGAGAACACACTGCCATTTGGTCCTGTTTCTCTACTTATAGTTGCCATTTTGTATTACTAAGATCATGTAATGGATATTGTCAGTTTATTTTGTTGCCTTCTTTCATAAATTGATTCACATGTTTGCAATTAAATTATATATGATATTATGTTTCATACATTGATTTTTCGTTGTACTATTGTGTGTTACCAGAGGAATGATCTCAGCATTAAAATTGATTTCTTGCATGCACTACGCACCACCACCACCACTTGCCAACCTTCTGTTTCAGTATCTGTGATATTGATTTCTTATTTGTTATTCAAATTCACACCGCAAGTTGCTAAGGTTGAATGGACAACTTGAGAGAATTCCAAAACGTTTTCTGTTTCTGAGTACCATGATTGATAAGAGACTTTACTGTTTTTGCATGAGCATATAATATTCTGACTCATGGAAAGTAATGTAAACCTGCTACATTTACGCAGGCACTCCTGAGTGAGATGAGCTGCTAGTTACAAGTGAAATAACAGGCAATGTTATTTGTTAATCAAAGCACTACTACCCTCATGCAACTTTCTGCACTGTTGATAACGGGGATACTGGTTAGTGATCAGTTCATCATCACAGCTCGTCTCAATTATCAACACTGTAACAACAGACATGTTTCTTGGACTGCTACGATCCTCCAGTGATTGCCTCCAAAGGTGTCAGAGTTCAGGTGACATTGCTCCACTTTGAAGTACTGCTCTGAGGTATCTTTGGCCACTATAAAAAAAGTCGCTATGTTGTGTTCTTCAGGCTAGCTACCTTCCGTAGATATTGTCTTTACAGGGGATACTTTTTACCTACACTTTTGTACAACATATGCTCTACAGAATCCTTCAAGTAGCAGGAACTGTCACAAAGGCAATGGCAGTGACGCCTTTGGGAATATTCTCTGTCCTGGCGCTAGGATGGCTAGGGGATCATATCTGTGTTTCCTCCGTTCAAATGTCTCCCACCTTGCTCCAAAGTGGGCTTTCCACTGCTGCTGTGTGGTGTAGGGTGCCAGATATTGTATCATCCCAATACCAACCTCTTCACAGAACTCCACTATCTCTTTGTTCAGGTTCATTGAATGTGCAATGCTGCCGTAACCTGAGAGAAACGGCGCTGAAGAAAGGAACCCCACTAGCTAGGTAGAAAATTTCCTCATCTGGTATGACTACTGACGTTCTGTTGTCCCACCTGCATCAAAAGGAAATAGACCAATTCAGTTACCTTAACCGAAACTAGATTAACTTATTATTTGTGACGGTAATTTTTTGCAAGTGAAAGCAAGTTACTTCGATTTGTTCACTGGATAAAGCAATATGGGACCATTGTTGCTATCTTTCAGGATCTTGCCAAAGACTTCCTTAGCAAATCTGCGGATGGAGCTCCTCGGTATTAGAAGATTCAGCCAAGGATGTGGAACTTCTCCAAGCTCGCCTTCTGGACGAATGGTATGTTCTGTTTTTTGTGACTATAATATTTTGATTTACATGTTGAAAAGACCAAGCTGTTTTTTGCTATAATTTCTTTCCATGCTCATGGAATATATAATCTGCTGCTCCGACCTGAGAAATTAGTATAGGGGTGATCGATGTATTAGCGAAAGAGCTACTATGCTCTCAGATATAATAAAAAGGAACTACTGTTGAGAAATTTAAGTTTATGTATTTGACTACTATCAGCTATAGTGCAATGTGCAAGTAATAATATAAGATATTCTGTAGTAATAAATTTTTCTTTCCATCTAACTTGAACTGCAGACAGATATGAAATGAGGTTGAGATATTACAAGAGCAGCTTTTTCCACGAGACTGGCTGTTGACGGGCCAGTTGTGAAACTACTGATGTCATAAAGGAGTAATGCATGTGCCTTCTTAGTTCCTATTCAATGTTCTGCGTGCAATGCATAAAAGGTACTGAAAGTAATATTGGCAATCCTCTTTGTGTAACACTTCTTTACCATGTTTATCAAACTTCAGATTGACTAGATTTGGTTCATGTGGTGGTGTTAAATTTGGTTGATGCAACAGAACCAAAGGTTTAAGGAACATATGTGTGTGTTAAGGCACTACTTTCTACTGATTATATTTATATGATTTTTGAATGGACAGAGAGTTGGATGAAAAGGTTCGTGATGCACTTCATCTTTACATTGAAGCCCGCGGCATAAATGAGAAGCTCTTCCGTTTTCTCCAAGCTTGGCTTTATGTAAAGGATCACCGCAATCTTGTACGCTGGTTCAAGAGCGTTGGTTCATTCATCAGTGACCAATGCCAAAGCAAGGTACATTGCTGTCTTTGCGCAAAGTCGCGCCAGCGAGGAGTTTTGGTTTATCTTTAGTTTTTATTCGCCGGGGAATCAGTGGTCTGGTGGTTGAATTAGTTATCATTAGTCCTTGTGATCTGCTACCCTATCATGCTGAGGTGCTTGTCACATTCTCAATTATTCAAACTCCACATTTTCCATCGAAGCGCAAGAAGCACGTATTGAGAGGCCCTTTTTTTATCTCATACAAAGATCGCCTTTTATTGTCACTTTCTAATTATGGGGTGTAGCGAGGTCATGTGTCCGTTTTGGTGCATGCAGCACTGCCACGTTTAGGCTCTGTTTGTTTTCCTCCTAGATGTTATTTCCCTCTTATGTTATATAATTTATATAAGTTAGATTATCTTATAGCCATTCAATCTCATATGGCCATTTTCTTTATTTAGTATTGCTCTATATTATTTAATATGATATTTCTGTTTCACCTGTGTTTTTTGGTAAAATTTATGTGCTTCCTGAGGTGTACAATTCACTTCAATGTTAATAATCAGATGACAAACACTGTGACAAGCATGAACCAGTATATTCTTTCATTATCAGATGACAAACAATTGGTCCCCGGGCTCATTTCTCTAATAGAACAGGGAACTGATGTTCTGCGTGTGAAGGCCCTTTTGTTTGTTGCTCTGCTTTGCAAGAATAGTCGAAGGTGGCTTCCTCATTTCTTTTGCAATGCAAAATTAATATCAGCTGTTGATAGACTGGGAAAGGAGAAGGAGGGTTTTATTCATCATTGTACAGAAGCATTTGTGCAGTTGGTTGCTTCCTTGGTCCCTGGTATTCTTGACACTGTCTCCAGCGATATACAACAGGTTATGGTTGGCAAACGCCATGGACCTGTTACTGCTTTAGCTGGGCGAGCTCATCCAAAGAGCACAATTCATCTGTTCCCTGTTATTCTTCATCTTCTGGGAAGTGCATCCTTCAAGCATAGAGTTGTGACAGGGCATGTATTGCTTCAGTTGGCAAATCTTATTAAGATTTTGGAGGCACCATTTCAGGTATGATTTTTTGTGAACTTTATGGATATTTCATCCTGATGAGATGAGAGTATGTTGAGATTTTGTTCATTATACAACTGCAACTTTGGTGCTTGTCTTTTCAATGTTTTGGATCACATGAACTTTATGGATATTTATGTGTTTCTGCCCTAGCTACCCACGGCCATGCTAAATGTTCTTTTGGGATTTCAGGTGCTATTTAAGAACCTTACTGTTGACATAAAGGATGTGAAACCAACGTCCCTGCTCAAAGATCGTCTGCGTGAAGTCGAGGGAAATCCAAAGCTCGGCTCCCTTGGTCCACAACTGCAATATAGCAAGTATGCCTCCAAGTTTCTGAAAGGATTGTTATATTTCATTTCGTATTTAATCTGAACTTCTTTTGTTGCTGATAAATTACTTGCTTTATCTAGAATTATGGATTTGGCTTTGGATAAGGCTAATAGGGAGATAATACATAGGCAAGGATCATCAAGTTTGACGTCGGCAACGTGGTCATGGTGACTGGCCGGAGGAACACCGGGCGTGTAGGAGTCATCAAGAACAGGGAGAAGCACAAGGGCAAACAGTTGTATTTTAATTAGTTTAGATTTAGAGTACATTTATGTATGCGTTGTTTGACAATGCTTATGATATATTGAATGGTACTTATTTATATTATATTAATTATAACGTTGTTCAATATATGTGTATGTATATTTCTCTTTCAAATTATTATAACATGATATCTGAAAAAATGATTATAAATTGAAGAATGTACTGCCATGTAAGTCATTTCGTTTAATTATTAATAAGACGGTTACCAAAATGTCTAATATCAGTATCCTAAATAAGACGGTTTTTAAAACGTCCATTATTAGTCACCTAAATAAGATGGTTTCCCTATTGTAACGTCTATTATTGTAGGATATTCGAGACGGTTTGATAAATACTTTATGACTTTTAATGTTTGTATTCTCTACGGTTCGTTACAAGCAGTGTCTTAGAAAAACTAATTCAAGACAGTTTATCGGACGAAATGACTTAAACAAATACATTTTTCAGACGGTTTATCAGACAAAATGACTTAAACAAATACCTTTTTTAGACGGTTATAAATTAAAAACTGTCTTATATAATATCTTTTAAGACGGTTTATAACCATCTTAAATGTGGGACATCTTTTGCGACTCCATCAAAATTGGACACTTCATAAGCGTCTTAATAACTGAAAATTAACCGTCTCATATAGCATGATCTGTAGTAGTGGCAGCGGGGCTCCAGCTGCGCAAAGATCGCTGCGATGAGCGCGAACCGGATGAAATAGAGAGGGAAAGGGCACACCGAAGGGTGTCCCGAGCAGCTGACAGCGAGGAGGAGCTCACCGTGGCACTGGACCGAGCGCGGACGCGACGGTGGCCGCAGAACAGGCAGCAGTCAACGGCGGGCGGTGGTGGAGCTCCCTACATGCGTGGGCAGAGCGAGAGGGTTTGACAGAGGGCACAAATGAGTGAGGGGAGGTGGGCAAGCAGGGCGCGGGGCTCAAAAGGGGCGTGGGCGTAGGGACATGGTCGGAGAACGCGCGGACGTGGGTGCGTCCACGGCGGGGAGATCGTGGGCGAGAGGTTAGGGACGGCTGACAGGTGGGGACGGCGGGAAAGAGAGAGAGAGAGAGGGCGTGGGGAAAAGAACGGCGCCGACAGCTCAGCCCCACAGAGCAGCGAGAGAGCGAGGGAGTGAGCGCGCTCGGGTTGGCGCCGACAGGCGGGGCCCGCTTGTCAGGCACCGAGGGCGCGCGGGCTGGGCTTAATGGGCTGGCTTGGGCCAAAATGGCCTTTTCCTTTTTCATGGAATTTCTATTGCCTTTTCTATTTATTTTCTCTAGGGTTTTCAATTCAAATCAAGTTTCAAATTCAAACCAAATCAAATATGTGCACCAATTCAAAGAATATTTAGGCTCAATATGATGCAACATTCCATGACTCATATGTTTTGGGCAAAATAAATTAAATAATCCTTCACTAATACAACTAACTCTAATTAAATGAAAAGGAGAGGGAGAAAACTAGAGAGAGAGAGAGAAACTAGAGTGAGATAGAGAAGAGTAACACCTGAATTTGGATGATCATAAGAAAGAAATTTTATACCCCCAAATTCAGGGTGTTACAGACCTATCCCCCTTAAAAGAATCTCGCCCTCGAGATTCAGGGATGGCTAGCAAAGAGTTCAGGGTACTTGGCTCTCATATCATCTTCTCTTTCTTAGGTTGCTTCTTCTTCTGAGTGATGGCCCCATTTGACTTTGCACATTCTGATGGTGTTCCTCTGTAATACCCAATTTATAAATTATAATAGATAATATAAAAGGAGACACAATTTCACTCCATCTATATGTGAGTTTGACCTTTATGCATCATCACATGTGAACACCCTATGTAAAAAAACAAATAATTAATAACATAAAAGCCACTAAAATATGTATCGCTTCCATTTTTGTGTGCATCTTCTGACCACATAATAAATCATATGTAAAAAGAAATATATTAATATCCAAATTTGGAGATTTAATCCTGACTTGCAAATTAGGGTTAGAAAAGGAAAGAAAAGAAGAAAATATATAAATAATAATAAAATATATTATTTCTTTAATGAGATTTTAATTGGTATATTTTACTCAAAAATGAAACCCATAACAAGATTCAAATTCAAATTTGAGATTCAAATGGAAAGGAAAAGAAAGACAAATAAAAAGAAAAAGGAAAGGAACGGTTAACTGGGCTCGCTGTTCACATTTTGGCCCACCTAGACATTTCTTCGCCCCACCTGCGTGGCCCAATCCTTTTTTTCAACCATGCGCGCGTGTGGCCGACTGTCGGCTAGGGCCCGCTTGGCAGCCGGTTACTTGCGCCTCAGCTCCGCTTCTACCACTGCATGTGGGCCTCTCCCGTCATCGGTCCTCTTCTCCGTGAGGATCGCGCGGCGCGGACAGACTTCGCCGCCGTGGAATCTTCATCTGCGCCGCTGTCTCGTCCTCTGGCAGCTTCGGGTTCCACAGCGAGAGCACTGGCAACCGCGCGCATCGTCTCCCTAGGACCCGCTTGCGTGACACGCAAGCTGAGGGCCGGGTCTCGCCGAGAACTACACAGCAGAGCCACTTCATTGCCGTAACAGCCCCCTAAATCCGCGCTTGAATCTCGGGATAAGCTTGACCGAGCTCGTCCTCGCCCCGGGCTATAAAAAATCGGCCTCGTGACCTTCTTCCTCTCGTCCAACCACCCCATGGGCGCCAAGCTTCCGATTTAATCGCCACCGGGAACCTTGGGGCAGGGAAATCCGCCGTCGCCGTCTTGTGCTTGCTGCACCGTTCGATGTCCAGGAAGTAGTTAGGGAGCTTCGCGAGCGCTCTAGGAAGGCATGGGCACCCTCAATTTGGTGGTCGGAACCTCGGAGGGTTGGTGATTTCGCACCGGCGCTGGCACTCCACCGCGTTGCCGCACACCGTCGTGGCCGAGGACCTTCACACTGTGAAATCCGGTAAGGAGCCCTCAATCGAGATCGCCTTATTTCGCTTTACGTTTAGCACTAGGGAATTGGCGCCTGGGTGCTTGTGCGCGGAGATGGCAAACTCCGGCCAACTCCCTGCCGTGGGGGGGGGGCAGCGCCGCCGCGGTCTGGTCCCTGGGTAGGAGAAGGATTCGGGGCCGTCGATTTGAAATGGATGGCTAGGATTGAATCTGGTGAGGGAGACAACCCTGGATCGTTGGATGACCTTCGGACGATCGGGATTAGGGCATCGCGTACCAATTGGCTCGGCTTGGTAGGGCCGTCTAATGCGGGGCGAGCGCGTAGGATTAGATCGTGTTCAAAAGTGACCTGGACCGTTGATCCATTATCCAATGGTCCTCGCTGCTCACCAGTACATAACACGCCAGATCCAATCTTCGCCGCTAGATCTAATCTGAACGGCTCTAGTTACCTGATACCCCTTCGGCCTGCAAATCTTTCTAAAGAGCCCCCGAAGTATTTAGATATTAACCCGCCGTCCAGGGGGTATTGTGCATTGAGTCTAGGAATCTTTACCCGCAAGCCCTGCACTTCTCTATATTAGTGTGCCCAGTCCAAGGAGTTAAGAAATCAGATAAAAAGGAGTTAGAAAATGATTTTTATGCAAAAATAAATGCTAGAATTTGTTTAATTCATAGAAAATGCATACTTAGTCCAAATTAATCCATTTCAGTTCCTATAATTTCATAATAATGTTATTTATCACCCTGTGTCTCTTTCTCAACATAAAAATGGTATTAAAATTTATTTCTTAATTAATCTCGTACAAAATACATAAAACCTTAGGAAATTCATAACTTCTCCGTTTTAACTCCGATTTGATCTGTTCAAGTTGCGTTAGTCTCGTAGCAACGTGTAGATTATTATTATTGAGTTTGTTCTTATGTTTGGTGTGATGATAATTTTATCTGTACCATGTTTGTTTGTATTGCTACGACTAGCGCGAGGACACGTGTCATCTGAAAAGCAAGTTGGTACCTGGAATCCCAAGTGCCAGGCAAGTTGTGCCCTTGATCACTTCTTTTACCCATTCATGTTCTTATTAATCATAATGATCTGCATAGGTTAATTTTGCTGGGACCCAATAGGTTACCCTAGATTTGACTATCTTTATACCTTGTTTCACCACTAGTTTTACTACTAAATTTTTGGGTAGTACATGCTATTGCTTTATGTGGATTTGGGTATAAAGATATTTATGACTCATGATTACACTTTCTATTATCTGTTCATTATTTTATGTTCATGATAAGATCATTATGTTAATGGGAACATGGAGAACCACCCGGGAAAACAGTGCTACCACAAGGGTTTAATGGGACGCCCTTGGCTGATTAACTAGGAAAGCCAGTGGACGGCTACCTTACCCGAAAGGGGCAAGGGCAGTAGGGGAGTGGTCAGTGTAGGGAGGTCCTTGGGTTGATTTTGCTGCGATGGCGGTCAGGCAAGAACCCTGCACTGGAGCTTCCTATAAACTGTAGCGGGTAGTCTGAAGCTAGTGGAACTTTGTAAAGGCCTCGTAGTGGTACCCTGCCTCGCTTCCTCGGTACAGGTGTATGGAGTCTGATCAACTCCGTGGCAAATGGGTAACACGACTTGTGGGTAAAGATGCGCAACCTCTGCAGAGTGTAAAACTGGTATACTAGCCGTGCTCACGGTCATGAGCGGCTCGGACACTCACATGATTAAATTATGGAACTTAAACTCAATCTGTCATTTCATTGCATCTGGGACTATTTTACTATTACTTTGATTTATTATTTCTAAGGTTCGGTATTTACTTACACTTAGTAATTGCTAATAAAATTTTGACCAACTTAAAAGCAATGCTTAGCTTCAGCCTTATATCATTGATCAGCCTTACACTTCATGAACTCCCACCTTTGGTGAGTTCATGCCACATTATTCCCCACGACTTGTTGAGCTATGAACGTATGTGAGCTCACTCTTACTGTCTCACACCCCCCCACAGGAGAAGAACAGGTGGTTCAGGAGGAGCCACAAGGCGAGGAGTATGATCTGATCTAGGTGGCGTTTCTCAGTTGACATTGGCGCCGACGATCCTTAGTTCGTTTTATGTTTATTCTTTTATTTTGTATTAAGTCTTCCGCTATGTAATAAATACTCTGATGTTTTATGACATTTATCTCTGTACACTCTGTTATTGTATATGTTGTCTTCTTGGCGCATGTATGAGATGCACCCGGCTTTGTCCCTTAAAGCACGGGTGTGACAGAAGTGGTATCAGAGGAAATGTTGACTGTAGGACGAAACCTAGATAGAAATGGACAAAACCCTTACCTAGTTACCTTATTCTGATTCATTCTATACTTACCTTACTCTGATTTTCTCTATTCTTACCTTGATCCTGTCTCACCTTCCACTGTTCTACTCTGATCATTCTTATCTTTTCTATTCTAAGACAAGATGGATTTCACACCTTGGAATCCTACATTTATGACCTTTTTAAGAGATAGGAAACCTAACACAAAATTAAAACTATTTTCTTTATTTAAAAATGTTGATTGATTGTTCTGATGATCAATGCCTGATTTGCTTCTTTGATTGATTGAAATAGTATAGACGGGCATCTTAGCATGTACCACCATAAGGTAATGTATTATCTTTAGTAGGACACATTTAGCTAATAAATCACCCAAAGTAACATGCTTCGAAATTACATGCCTTGCCTACAAATTCTTCCTTTCTTACCATGTGTTTCTAACCAAGATGGGCTACCCCTATAGTGTTAGAAGAGAGCACTATAGACGTGATCCTTGGTATGTCATGTTAAGAAAGGCAAAGACAGTATATACACTGTGCTAAGGGAACCGTAGAACTCACCAGTTCCAAAGGACAAAGATTTGAAGTTGAAGTTGCATATCAATTAGAGCTGCCCAATCATCTTGCGGATATACATGATGTATTCCATGTATCTCAGCTGAAGAAGTGCCTCAGGGTACCTGAGGGGCAGCTACCAATGGAGGACCTTAGTTTTCAAGGTGATTTGACTTACACGGAGTATCCGATCAAGATTCTTGACACTTTGACTCGAGTTACAAAAAATAAGGTGATAAAGATGTGCAAATTGCAATGGAGCCACCATGGAGAAGATGAAGCAACATGAGAAACAAAAGAAGAGCTTTGAATAGATTTTTCCTCGTCTTTTCCCTAGTCTTTCCTTACAAATCTCGAGGACGAGATTCTTTTTAAGGGGGTAGGATTTGTAATACCCAATTTATAAATTATAATAGATAATATAAAAGGAGACACAATTTCACTCCATCTATATGTGAGTTTGACCTTTATGCATAATCACATGTGAACACCCTATGTAAAAAAACAAATAATTAATAACATAAAAGCCACTAAAATATGTATCGTGCTGGCTTCCATTTTTGTGTGCATCTTCTGACCACATAATAAATCATATGTAAAAAGAAATATATTAATATCCAAATTTGGAGATTTAATCCTGACTTGCAAATTAGGGTTAGAAAAGGAAAGAAAAGAAGAAAATATATAAATAATAATAAAATATATTATTTCTTTAATGAGATTTTAATTGGTATATTTTACTCAAAGATGAAACCCATAACAAGATTCAAATTCAAATTTGAGATTCAAATGGAAAGGAAAAGAAAGACAAATAAAAAGAAAAAGGAAAGGAACGGTTAACTGGGCTCGCTGTTCACATTTTGGCCCACCTAGACATTTCTTCGCCCCACCTGCGTGGCCCAATCCTTTTTTTTCCAACCGTGCGCGCGTGTGGCCGACTGTCGGCTGGGGCCCGCTTGGCAGCCGGTTACTTGCGCGTCAGCTCCGCTTCTACCACTGCATGTGGGCCTCTCCCGTCATCGGTCCTCTTCTCCGTGAGGATCGCGCGGCGCGGACAGACTTCGCCGCCGTGGAATCTTCATCCGCGCCGCTGTCTCGTCCTCTGGCAGCTTCGGGTTCCACAGCGAGAGCACTGGCGACTGCGCGCATCGTCTCCCTAGGACCCGCTCGCGTGACACGCACGCCGAGGGTCGGGTCTCGCCGAGAACTACACAGCAGAGCCACTTCATTGCCGTAACAGCCCCCTAAATCCGCGCTTGAATCTCGGGATAAGCTTGACCGAGCTCGTCCTCGCCCCGGGCTATAAAAAAAATCGGCCTCGTGACCTTCTTCCTCTCGTCCAACCACCCCATGGGCGCCAAGCTTCCGATTTAATCGCCACCGGGAACCTTGGGGCAGGGAAATACGCTGCCGCTGTCTTGTGCTTGCTGCACCGTTCGATGTCCAGGAAGTAGTTAGGGAGCTTCGCGAGCGCTCTAGGAAGGCATGGACACCCTCAATTTGGTGGTCGGAACCTCGGAGGGTTGGTGATTTCGCACCGGCGCTGGCACTCCACCGCGTTGCCGCACACCGTCGTGGCCGAGGACCTCCACACTGTGAAATCCAGTAAGGAGCCCTCAATCGAGATCGCCTTATTTCGCTTTACGTTTAGCACTAGGGAATGGGCGCCTGGGTGCTTGTGCGCGGAGATGGCAAACTCCGGCCAACTCCCTGCCGTGGGGGGCAGCGCCGCCGCGGTCTGGTCCCTGGGTAGGAGAAGGATTCGGGGTCGTCGATTTGAAATGGATGGCTAGGATTGAATCTGGTGAGGGAGACAACCCTGGATCGTTGGATGACCTTCGGACGATCGGGATTAGGGCATCGTGTACCGATTGGTTCGGCTTGGTAGGGCCGTCTGATGCGGGGCGAGCGCGTAGGATTAGATCGTGTTCAAAAGTGACCTGGACTGTTGATCCATTATCCAATGGTCCTCGCTGCTCACCAGTACATAACACGCCAGATCCAATCTTCGCCGCTAGATCTAATCTGAACGGCTCTAGTTACCCGATACCCCTTTGGCCTGCAAATCTTTCTAAAGAGCCCCCGAAGTATTTAGATATTAACCCGCCGTCCAGGGGGTATTGTGCATTGAGTCTAGGAATCTTTACCCGCGAGCCCTGTACTTCTCTATATTAGTGTGCCCAGTCCAAGGAGTTAAGAAATCAGATAAAAAGGAGTTAGAAAATGATTTTTATGCAAAAATAAATGCTAGAATTTGTTTAATTCATAGAAAATGCATACTTAGTCCAAATTAATCCATTTCAGTTCCTATAATTTCATAATAATGTTATTTATCACCATGTGTCTCTTTCTCAACATAAAAATGGTATTAAAATTTATTTCTGAATTAATCTCGTACAAAATACATAAAACCTTAGGAAATTCATAACTTCTCCGTTTTAACTCCGATTTGATCCGTTCAAGTTGCGTTAGTCTCGTAGCAACGTGTAGATTATTATTATTCAGTTTGTTTTTATGTTTGGTGTGATGATAATTTTATCTGTACCATGTTTGTTTGTATTGCTACGACTAGCGCGAGGACACGTGTCATCTGAAAAGCAAGTTGGTACCTGGAATCCCAAGTGTCAGGCAAGTTGTGCCCTTGATCACTTCTTTTACCCATTCATGTTCTTATTAATCATAATGATCTGCATAGGTTAATTTTGTTGGGACCCAATAGGTTACCCTAGATTTGACTATCTTTATACCTTGTTTCACCACTGGTTTTACTACTAAATTTTTGGGTAGTACATGCTATTGCTTTATGTGGATTTGGGTATAAAGATATTTATGACTCATGATTACACTTTCTATTATCTATTCATTATTTTATGTTCATGATAAGATCATTATGTTAATGGGAACATGGAGAACCACCCGGGAAAACAGTGCTACCACAAGGGTTTAATGGGACGCCCTTGGCTGATTAACTAGGAAAGCTAGTGGACGGCTACCTTACCTGAAAGGGGCAAGGGCAGTAGGGGAGTGGTCAGTGTAGGGAGGTCCTTGGGTTGATTTTGCTGCGATGGCGGTCAGGCAAGAACCCTGCACTGGAGCTTCCTATAAACTGTAGCGGGTAGTCTGAAGCTAGTGGAACTTTGTAAAGGCCTCGTAGTGGTACCCTGCCTCGCTTCCTCGGTAGAGGTGTATGGAGTCTGATCAACTCCGTGGCAAATGGGTAACACGACTTGTGGGTAAAGATGCGCAACCTCTGCAGAGTGTAAAACTGGTATACTAGCCGTGCTCACGGTCATGAGCGGCTCGGACACTCACATGATTAAATTATGAAACTTAAACTCAATCTGTCATTTCATTGCATCTGGGACTATTTTACTATTACTTTGATTTATTATTTCTAAGGTTCGGTATTTACTTACACTTAGTAATTGCTAATAAAATTTTGACCAACTTAAAAGCAATGCTCAGCTCCAGCCTTATATCATTGATCAGCCTTACACTTCATGAACTCCCAGTTCATGCCACATTATTCCCCATGACTTGTTGAGCTATGAACGTATGTGAGCTCACTCTTGCTGTCTCACACCCCCCCACAGGAGAAGAACAGGTGGTTCAGGAGGAGCCACAAGGCGAGGAGTATGATCTGATCTAGGTGGCGTTTCTCAGTTGACATTGGCGCCGACGATCCTTAGTTCGTTTTATGTTTATTCTTTTATTTTGTATTAAGTCTTCCGCTATGTAATAAATACTCTGATGTTTTATGACATTTATCTCTATACACTCTGTTATTGTATATGTTGTCTTCTTGGCGCATGTATGAGATGCACCCGGCTTTGTCCCTTAAAGCCCGGGTGTGACATCCTCCGAGTGACCCGATCTGCGGTCTCTAGAATTTGCGTTGGCTTCTCAATGTATGTAAGATCCTCTTGAACTTCAAGGTCTTCCATTGGCAACTGCTCTTCTGGTATTCGCAAGCATTCCTTCAACTGAGACACGTGAAACACATCATGCACTGCGGACAGGTTCTCTGGTAAGCTGAGTTGATAAGCCACTTCTCCACGTCCTGCCTGAATCTGATACGGCCCGATATAGCGAGGTGCTAGCTTGCCTTTGACTCCAAACCTTTTGGTTCCTCTGATGGGTGACACCTTCAAGTAGACATAGTCTCCCACTTCAAAACTGAGTTCCCTTCTCCTGGTGTCAGCGTAGCTTCGCTGTCTGGACTGCGCTGCCTTCAGATTTTCTCGAACCATCCTGATATTCTCTTTGGCTTCAAGCAAAATCTCTGGACCAAACACCTACCTTTCGCCGGGTTGGTCCCAATGCAATGGAGTTCGAAAATTCCTCCCATAAAGCGCTTTGAATGGTGACATCTTCAGACTAGCTTAATAGCTGTTGTTGTAGGAGAATTCTGCATACGGTAGCCTCTTGTCCCAACCTAACTTGTCTTGCAAAGCACAAGCTCTCAATATATCCTCAAGAATCTGGTTGGTTCTCTGAGTCTGACCATCTGTCTGTGGGTGGTAAGCTGAACTGAATTTCAAGTGTGTGCCTAGAGCTTAATCCAAATGCTGCCAATAATGAGAGGTAAACTGGGTGCCTCTATCTGATATTATCTTCTTTGGAATACCATGCAAGCACACAATCCGAGACATGTATAACTCTGCCAACACTGCATTGTTATAGGTGGTCTTGACTGGTATGAAATGGGCCGCCTTTGTTAAACGGTCCACTACTACCCAGATGGAGTCGTAACCGGATCGAGTGCGGGGCAGACCGACTATAAAGTTCATCCCAATCTCATCCCATTTCCACTGCGGAATCTGCAACGGTTGCAACAAACCTGCGGGTCTCTGATGTTCGGCCTTGATCCTCTGACAACTGTCGCATCTAGCCACATACTCTGATATCTCTCTTTTCATACCATACCACCAGAATTTCTTCTTCAGGTCTTGGTACATTTTCTCGCTACCAGGGTGTATACAGTATGTTGTCTCATGAGCCTCCTTGAGAATCAGTTCTCAGATTGATGTGATGTCGGGAACACATAGCCTATCCTTGAACCATACCACTCCTTCTGCATCTTCACGGAAATCTGGACCTTTCCCATCTATGATTAGCTGCCGGATCTCATTGATCTTCTCATCATCCTTCTGACCTTTTCTGATGTCTTGCTCTAGAGTGGGCTCGAGCTCAATTGCCACTCCTTGAGTGTTGTTCAGAAATCCGAGACTCAACCTGTCAAATTCCTTTGCTAGTTCGAACGGCATCGGGTGAGCGGCCAACATATTGACATGACTCTTCCTGCTAAGAGCATCTGCAACCACATTTTCTTTTCCTGGGTGATAATGGATCTATAGCTCATAGTCTTCGATCAATTCTAGCCATCTTCACTGCCTCATGTTTAACTCTGACTGAGTGAATATGTACTTGAGGCTCTTGTGGTCCATGTAGATATCACACTTCTGCCCATAAAGATAATGTCTCCAGGTCTTCAACGCATGAACCACTGCTGCTAGCTCCAAATCATGAGTGGGGTAATTCTTCTCATGAACTTTCAACTATCGGGACGAGTATGCCACTACTTTCCCTTCCTGCATTAACACACATCCCAGTCTGGTGTACGAATCATCACAATATACTGAGAACGGCTTGTGAACATCTGGCAGAACCAACATCGGTGTTGTTGTCAACTTCTGCTTCAACATTTCAAATGATTCTTGGCACGCTGGGGTCCACTTAAAATCAACCTTCTTTGCTAGCAAGGTTGTCATTAGTCTGGCAATCTTGGAGAAACCTTCAATGAAACGCCGATAGTAACCGGCCATTCCAATAAAACTCTTGATTCCTCGGACATCTTTTGGTGCTTTCTAGTCCAGAATCGCTGCTACCTTCTTTGGATCCACAGCTAGTCCATCTCGGTTTATAATATGACCCAAGAATAGAACTTCGCTGATCCAGAACTCGCACTTGCTAAGCTTGGCATACAACTGGCAATCTCGTAGCCTCTGAAGTACTTTCCTCAAATGCTCTTCATGCTCTTGCTCATTTTGGGAATATATAAGAATATCATCAATGAACACCACTACAAACTTGTTGAGATAGTCCATGAATACACTATTCATCAGATACATGAAGTAAGTTGGTGCATTCATCAATCCGAATGACATAAACATGAACTCATATAGTCCATACTTGGTGATGAATGTTGTCTTCGGTATGTCAGAAGGTTGGATTCTGAGCTGATGGTAACCTGACCTCAGATCTATCTTTGAGAACACACTAGCTCCTCTCAACTGATCAAATAGGTCTTTAATTCGAGGCAGAGGGTACTTGTTCTTGACAGTGACTTCATTCAAAGCTCTGTAATCGATGCACATCCTCTTCGTACCATCCTTCTTCTCCACAAATAGTATTGGGGCTACCCAAGGTGAGGTACTTGGTCTGATATAACCTTTCTCCAACAACTCATCAATCTGCTTCTTGAGTTCCACCAACTCTAGTCCGGACACTCGATAAGCTCTCTTGGAAATAGGGGCAGTGCCTGGGATAAGCTCCATGGCAAATTCAACTTTCCTTTCAGGTGGCATGCCTGGTAACTCCTCAGGGAATACATCGGGGAATTCTGACACAATCCTAATTGCCTCAATCGAATTGGACTCCTTGTCATCTATGGATAAATGGTGATAGGCTCCTTCTAGTTCAGGTAAGTACAACTTAGTTACTACTTCCTTTCTGGATGGGGACACCAACTTAACTGTTCTCTTGTCACAACTGACAGTGGCTTGATTTCTCTATAGCCAATTCATCCCTAGGATGACATCTAACCCTTGAGTTCCCATTACTACTAGGCTAGTAGGGAAATCTATCCCCCTTATTTCAATCCTTAGATTCGAACAAATCCTATCGGACTAAACTTTTCCCCCAACTAAATTAACTCTTAAAGGTTCTATGGGGATGTTATGTGATTCTACCCAAGATGTAGAAACAAAAGAATGTGTGGCACCAGTATCAAATAATACTTTTGTTGGGTAGGATTCGACTAGAAACATACCTACTGCCACGTCCTGAGCATCCTGGATTGCTTCGGCCTCCAGGTGATTCACCTTTCCACGGTTGTAGGCCTGACCATGGACTCCTGGTGCTTGTTGTGGTGCTCCTTGTCTTGCTGGGGCATTGACTGTTGGCGGCTGCTGAGCTGCTTTCTTGGGACAGTTCTTCGCCCAGTGATTTTGTTCTCCATAGTAGAAGCATGCACGACCTCCTACTTGTGCTGGGGCTGCTTGGCCATTCTGGTTGGTTGCTGGGGCAAGAAGACGAATTGCCTGGTTGTTCTGACGCTGGTACTGATTTCCTCCAGGTTGGGTGTTCTGACGGTACTGCTGCTGCTGCTGCTGAGGAAACTGCCTCTAGTACTGGTGCTGGTGCTGACGCTGATGCTGGTGCTGGTGACCTTGCTTGAATTGCTGGGGTGAGTTGCCTGAGTAGCGGGGATGACTGCTACTCCCAGCCTGAGGTCCACAAATTTTGCGCTTCCTATCCTCTATCTCCCGACGCTTCTTTTCAGTCATGATTGCTCTGTCTATCAAGTGCTGGAAGGTGGGGAAAGTGTGGTTCATTAGCTGGTAGTGGAGGGGATCAACCAATCCTCTCAGAAAGCGGTACTGCCTCTTAGCATCCATGTTGACATCTTCTGGGGCATAATGTGACAGCTGCAAAAACTTATCCCTGTACTCACTGATGGACAGGGGACCTTGCTTCGGGCACATGGTAGCGACAGAAGTTATCCCTGAACCCCTCACAAGTAATGGCTTCAGGGTTGGCATGTGTGGCGAGAAAGGACTCCCACCAAGATTGTGCTACTCCCCTCAGCTGTCGGGGACCATACAAAACTTTTTCACGATCGTTGCACAAAGCAATGTGCAACTCATGCTTCACAGTACGTAGCCAATCTTCCGCGTCCATGGGATCAGTAGAGTGGGCAAAGACAGGGGGATGGCCCCTCATGAACTCTTCCCGCTTGTCTCTGGGCACTTGTGGCATCTGAACTTGCACTGGAGGCTGAGGCGAGGGTGGCTGCTGCTGCATCGCTGCTAAGGTCTGACCAATTGCCTGAACTGCCTGAGTTTGCATCATGAACATCTGCTGAACTGTCATCGGGGGTGGTGGTGGCAACTGCTGCTATTGGGCTGCATCCTCCTGGGGTGCCTGATGTTCCGGCTGAGCACGCCTCACACCTCTGCGCCTATTCTCAAACATCTATAGAAATCACACACATATCAGATCTGACTCTGCAGTCTTTCAGCATAAGAAAAGATATACGGAAATCTTCATAGCACTGAACAATTGATCATCTTCACTGACAACTTCTCAGATAAAGAGGAAAGTGGAAATAAATGGATTACCCAACTAAATAACTGACTTTATTAATAACTACACCAAGTTGCAGGGGATATCCACACCTTGATGACAATCATTACAAAGATCCAACTTCATTACATCATGACAAGCATTCCGACATATGATAAGCAAACTAACTCTAACTAAGACTGACCAAACTAAGACACTGAATGAAGCATTATTACAGACTCCGACTCCATTGATCTATGGATCTAAATCTATGCTGGTCCTGCAGTATGGGGTACCATAGTCGAAGCGACCACGGGGCGGTGAGCGGTAAGGGTGTTGAATCCCGATAGGGGCGGGAGAACCACCATCCAGATAGTGGTGTGCCGCGCATTCAGCACGCAATTCCGCAACCTCTGCCCGAACCTTGCCCAACTCGTCAAGGGCGTGGTCCAACTCTGTGTTGAGCATGGCGGCCAGGTTGACCATGTTGTTCAGCCTAGGATTGCCCTCACCAATTGGCGAGACAATCACACCTCCGGCAATGCCGGTCGAATGGCGAGGGTAGTACTTCAGGTCAAGGTCGTCAACTACCCCGCTGAACAACGAGCAATACTGAGAAAGTGCCCATCGTGCTGCATCCTGCATGGCTGCCTCGACAGTGTCCCCCTCAGTGATAGAATAGTGCTCTGAGAAGGCCTCTGCACCCCGGAGATCATCGTCCGGATGGCGCACCAAGCAAGTAGCCTCCCAGTGGTCCGGGTATGACCCGCGATGATGCTGGTAGACTACACAACGGTGCTCGATGGACCAAGTGTGTCGGTCAAAGGCCCGACACAACAGGGTATCGAGAGCGTCATGAAAGTGACACCCACGAGCAGCGTCACGAGTGATGGGTCTAACGATCCACCCCTCTGGCTCCGGCTCCTCCGAGCGCTCCATGTCATGGCTCGAACTGCCACCGGCATCGTCGTCGTCTCCGTCTTCGTTAGGGTCTCCTCCAGCAGCCGGGATGCCCTATGGTGGTGCAGGGGGCATCTCTGGCTGAGGTGCAGGGGAAGGTGGCCTCTCAGACTCCACCTCCCGCTGAGGTGAGGGGGAAGAGTCCTGCTGCTCCTGCTCCTGGCGTTGGCGCTCCTACTCCTGCTCCTCGTGTAGGCGATGATGCAGTCTCTCTAGGTGACTGGACTGACCTGACACCGTGCGATGCAGTGGACACTCCGCTAGACGAGAAGGCAAAAAGGGATCACAGACTTACGTGCAGTGCACCTGATATGGGCCATCTACAAAAGACATCGTAAGCACAAGAGTAAGAGTAGAACTATGAGACCAGAAAGTAAACAGAAAGAAAAGTGAGACAAAACTTTTTGGGATAAGTAAATAACATAGAGTTGGTCAAGATAACCAACTTTTTTGAAAAAAAACACTAAGGTCAAGGTAAGAGTAGGGGTCTATAGTCCTTAGGGTGACAATTCTAGTCTAGATTAGCGGTCCTACAGTCAGCAAGGCTTTGATACCACTTATGTCACACCCAGTTTTGGAAGGTAAACCGAATGTGAACCATGTATGTGCCAGGATCAGAACTCACGTACACAGTGATTACATAATTGGACATCATCACACAATGCTCGAATTAAATAATGAAAAGGTACTTAGTTACATCAAGATGTCTGAGATATCCACAGAGTCTAATACATATCCATAGTGTTCAACAATAATATCAAAGTGCGGAGTAACGAAACGTAGAAGATAAGCCTGCACAGTCAGCTGACTGGGGGTTTGCCACTAAAGTAAACTAGAACTCATCGTAGTCCTGGAACTCCTCAAAGTCCTCCATGTTGCCAGCTTCACCTCCTGAGCACTGAGAACAATGGGGACAACCTGGGGTGGGGTGGTTTGTAAAGCAAGGGTGAGTACACATCAACGTACTTAGCAAATGTCTCGTTTGGTTAAAGTGGACCAGCTGTATGTGGAGTTAAGGTTAAGCAGTTGCTTTTAGTTGGTCAAGTTTTATTACTATAAGTAGAGCCAAATTTTAGTAATAACCCAGTTATTACCCATGAGTACTCCCTCCAAGAGGAAATACCAGAGATCAAGATTATAACCATCATTGCTAATCTTCAACATAAATGTAATCAAAGTTCTTCTAATTAAAGAGGATCCCAATGTTGCTCATAACCGTGAGCACGGCTGATATACTAGTTTCTTACACTCTGCAGAGGTTGCACACTTTACCCACAAGCCGTGATTCCCATTCTGCCTGGGGTTCTAGCCTCCCCATTGATCACTACCAAGGTGACCTAGCAGGGTCTCACTATGTAGCCTTTACAAAGATTTCCTAGAGGTCATAGTTGCCTGTTAGGTTTCTCCAGTTTGATAAACATAGTACATCTCCCCGTAGGAAGGGTGACTAACAAAACCAAATCAAAGAACCTCTGCAACCAGCCTCGGCAGAGCAAGTACTGTGCCTGGACCCCATTGATGGCCCTACGGCGAAGCCAACTACTCCTCTGGTTCCTCTAATTAATTAGCTAAGGGCATCCCATTCCACCCTCATGGTTGCACTGTTATCCCGGGTTGTTACTCACCAAACAGGTCCTTACGGAGAGGCACTCAGAAAACAGCTTGAGCCCCCTAAAGTAATCACAAGAACCTCATTAGGATAACATCATCGTATCATAAAAGATCACATCATGTTCATTGATTAAGTTAAAGCAATAGCATAATCTAACCATGATTAACCCAAAAAGGTAAACAAGGGTAATGTAAATATAGACTAGTCAATCCTTAAGTTTCAATAATGTAAAGCGGGACAGTGAATTATAAAGTAAAGTACGACATGATAGGTCTGAGGACACTTGCCTTCACCAGGTTGATGCTGAGAGGGATCTTCAGCAACACACTCAGGAACCACGAGCTGCTCGTTGTCTAAATAAAGCGAGCATTCATTCAATACATTTGGAAAGTAAAAATGAACATCACATCAAACATGTACAAACATTGGAACACAACTCAAAAAGAGGTAACACTAAATAAAGGAGAATAAGATCAAGTTGTAAAATGGACAAATCTTAATTGGGGATTGATTACTCTCTAAGTGTTGAAACATAGCTCAAAAGGGTTAAGTAATAATTAAACAAAGAAAAGATTAAATTATAAGATGAACTACTCTCATTTAGGAATTTGATTATCCTTTAAGTGTTATCCATAATTACATAACCTAATTCTATTCATTTCATTAAGACCCTAAAGTTAAACTAAAGGTGAATTCATGCAGTACATATTATTAATCTCACAAGATTAAATATATTTTAACTCCTAGGATTCCCCTTTTATTTATTTCATTAAATGAATAAATCAATATATACTTTAATCCTATATTATAAGTGTAAAATTAAAGTATACATATTATGGCTGGTCATATTTTATTTGATCGGCCTGAGACGAAGGGTTGCACCGACTTAAAGCTGAAAAGATCGATCGGCCCATGATAATTTGTGTCATGATTGTAACTAGTTGTAAAGGACATAAATGTAATTTTGACCAGGCTGCATCCTGTGCCTATAAATAGGTGAACAGTACCCCCGTACTATTCACGCTGATTTGTACTCGCTCGTGCGTCACGCTTGTAGTGATACCTTCTGTCAGGCCGAAGGTACAAATGTAATCTTGTGTTATTCTTATTCATTCATGATTATAAATAAAAGATATATTATGATATCATATGATTATCCATGTTATTTCTCATGTTTCATATGCTTCATCTTTCATTGATATATGTTGTGATTATGAAGGTACGTCCTTCATAACCTTCATCCGAAGATCATTATATCCTTAGGGAAATAATGCTTCGCAGGACGAAGAGCATTAACCATTAACCTATTTTTGTGTTGCCTTGTTCTTAATTCATAGCATTTGAGAACAAGTCTCCAACACCATCCTTTGTAGTGCTCATGCTCCTATCTCATATGTCTTGTTCTTCTCCTCGTCTTTCGATGGCCTTAGAGAAATAGTTTTACGTTTTAAGGAAGACCACCATTTCATTAAAAGGAACATAAAGCAACGAGATGATTGCCTTCGTGAGCTTGTGTTGTTTGTCTTTGTGATATGTGTGATTCATTTCTTTATGATGAGTGTTGATATATGAAAGGGAAATGTGCCCTTGGGTCATTTATATGTGTTTTGATGATTAAGTGCCCAACACATCACATTGAGGTAACATGCAAACTGTGAGTATGAGCACAGGGATAAAGAAAGGCAAATTGAGAAATATATGAGTACATTATTAATCCTAGTGAAATGGAGAAACAAAGGTATGAAACTAACACTCAGTCAATTGTTTTTGTTACTAACTATGCTCATCTAAGTGCTAGGAAACATCTCAAGTTGAGACAAATTGGAACGGAGAAGTTTGGCTAAATTTGTCCAAATTTGCACTAGTTTGAGGAACACTAGACTGCCCAGTGTGCACCGGAGGCTAGTCAGACGGTGAATAGGCTGCTCTCGAGAATTTGTCAAGGCGTTGCGGCTATAATTCATCATATTGTCTGGTGTGCCAGCCGTGCGCCTAGCCAATGGTCGACCGCGCGATCAGCGCTAGCCACGTTAGACAGACCAACGGTCACTAGGTCACACCGAACTGTTCGGTGCACCATCGGATTGTTCGGTGTGCCATGGAGCCAATGGCTGGCAACGGTCAGCTCTGCCAAAGAAGGAAGGAAATTGTGCATTGTTCACTGTCTGGTGTGCCCACGGACAGAAGGCAATCGGTGCCTTCCAAATGAAGATTAAATGGCTCTTTTGGCCCTTGGGGCTGTAAAAGGACCCCCTTGGCGCATGGAGTTATTATCCCAAGCATTCTTTGAACACTCGACAACACCGAGACCTTACAACCATGCTACTGGTTTGCTAGATAGAGATTTGAGCACACTTTCGATTTGTAACTCTGTTGTGCTACTTTTTGTGCTCTCTTGACTCATGTGCGTGTGTTGCTGTGATTTGAGTTCTTGTGTGTGTTGCTACTCCCCCTTACTCTTGTGATTTGATTGATATCAATTGTGTAAGGCGTGAGAGACTCCAACATGTGGAGATTCCTCGCAAAGGGAAAACCTCAATATAAGGAAGAAAACAGCGGTACTCAAGTTTGATCATTGGATCACTTGAGAGGGGTTGAGTGCAACACTTGACCGAAGGAGGTCACCACAACGTGGAGTAGGCATTGACCGAACCATGGGATAAAATTGCATTGTCTCTTGTGCATTTCTTTATTGCGATTGTTTTCCTCTAAAGAGTTCTCACACTTTCACTTGTGTTATTGTTCCTAAAGCTTAATACATATCTTAAAATAACAATCAAGTGAAGAGTTCTCTTCTCCTCTATTCATCACAACTTGGTTTTGGATTCTACTAATATTTGTTATAAACCAAGTTTGTCTTGTTTAGAGTTAATTTTATCAGGATCACCTATTTACCCCCCCTCTAGGTGCTCTCAATTGGTACCAGAGTCGTTCTCTTCATCAAGGGACTAACCACCCGAAGAGATGGATCCTAAGGTAATGGGAATGTGATCAACGACAAGGAGAAGGAGACCCTCAACATTGACGAGCCGAAAAGTGACAAGCTCACTGACTCAGACTCGAACAACAAGAGAAAGGAGGAAAAGAAGAAGAGAGAATCATATGGATGCAGGCTTTTAGATAGCTCCTCCCACTCTGGTTGCTCTTGGAACATCAAGTGAAACAAGCATCTCCAGTCGGTGCCTAACAGGAGATAGACCACGGGCGTGGGTTGACTAGTTGTCATGGGCGGAATATTGCTGCAACACTACCTTTCACTCAGCTCTCCGCACTACACCATTCCAAGTGGTCTATGAAAGGTCACCACTAACCTTACTACCATACATGCAAGGCACAGCAGCTACAGAAGTAATGGATGATCTATTATGGGATAGAGTCATTTTCCTCGCTGATGTTCGTGAAAGGTTGCTGCAAGCACAGGCATATGTAAAACGACACTATGATGGACACCATCGTGAGCTGGAATTCCAAGTGGGTGACTGGGTATGGCTGTGACTTCTACACAGCCAGGCACGAGCACTAGTTGACAACAAAAAGAGCAAACTAGGGCCACGATATGCTAGTTCATTCCAGGTGCTGGAACGTGTGGCCACGGTGGCTTATCGGCTGCAACTTCTAGAGGACGCGTGCATCCATGATGTTTTCCATGTAGACCTGCTTAGACCCTTCAAAGGTGATGCGCCAAGTGCTCCTCTAGTCTTCCCAAATATGCACCAGGGGAGGTTGTTGCCAACAACAGAGCACGTGTTGCGCGCAGCTGCGCCTTCAAGAATGGCACCTTCTTGTGCAGTGGTCCGGGTCTACAGCATCAGAGGCAACTTGGGAACCACTGGCTCGGTTCAAGGAAAGCTACCCCAATTTTTAGCTCGAGGATGAGCTGTTTCTCGAGGAGTCGAGAGATGTTATGGTAGGCCTCCAGTATAGGCGCCACCACAAGCCTGGGAGTCCTAATTAGAGGGTTGAACCGGCTTAGAAGATTAGTTAGGGCTAAATGGGTTGTTAGCAGGGCATGTTTTGCAGTAGAATAAAAGGCTAAATGCCTTTTAGGTTAAGCTGTAATAGGGGGTATTTATACCTAATTTGGAGATGAATAAAGATTTTAGGTTGAGATCAACGTAGTGTTGATCTATCACCGCCCCCTCAGCCCTCTTGCCTGTCTTCTCCCCCTGGCTGTGAGAACCACAGCCACCCATCACAGGAGGTCGCTCATGGAGCGACTATTCCCCACGCACCACTACAACCTAAGGAGCTGAGGCCATACTACAGGGAAACTGCAAATGTATGCAAGTTTTCTCTAAAATATCACCTATATGTTTCTGAATGTCGATAGAAAAGTAAAACTTATCTATTAAAAGTTGAAGTGAGACAAGTTGATATTCAAGATTCAGGAAGCATAAATCAAGTTTACTAATAGACACTTCTGCTAGACAAATACAAAAAGTATGTTAGTGATTATTCATGTACCCCATATACAAGTGAAAAAGCAACTTTGTTACTAGTACATAGTAATAATTTTATACGCAACTCTCTGTTACTGGAAATAAACATGGCTGGCACACAGGGGCGGAGGGCCCGTTATGGCGAAGTATGGCCTGCGCCATACCTCGGCCCAGCCCACTGAAACAGTAAACCCTAGTTTCAAGCGTCCAGGCCCATCCGTGGACCCGTCCCGCATGCAGTCGCCAGCACGCTTCCGCAGCCGCCATCATCGTTCATCCGTTCCCACTCTCACAGCTCCGGTGCCGTCACTAGCCAGCCAACCACCGCCCACCAGCTTCTCTTGGCTTGTGCGGCTAGCCACCGTTCCTAGCTTCCACTGTTCCTAGGCTCCCACCTCCTACCGTCGTTCCCAGGCTTCCTAGCTTCCACTGTTCCCAGTCTGCCCCGAACTCGTCCGTGGCGGTGGGTTGTAGCCGGCCTCCGGAGCTTGTCCGCGCCTTGCCAGCCGCCGCCACAACGTCTCCCTGTGTGCCCCCTTCTAGACTGCTGGTGACCAGTGAGGCTGTCAGTTTCAGCCTGTGCACAGACAGCACAACATAGTGCACGTAATTGAGCATTGAGGAAGTGAGGATTAGTGGAACAGAGGATTAGAGGTATAGTGCATTGAGGTACTTAGTGTTTTTTTACCGAGCTTTTCTTTTAGCTTTTAGTGTAATATGTTTTGTTCATAGTTCACTGCCATTACCTTGATTTTGGGTTGTGCTCCGCCACTGCTGGCACAATTTATACATATGCTTGTATATTTTAATACCATATGGAAATACTACACCATAATTACAGGTGGAGGGTCTCCAGAACAAAGTGAAAGTATGATGGAACCTACGTCTTACAGACTAATCTGAATAATTTACTTACAAGAATAGAACCACATGGAACAAATCTGAGACCTTGTTCATTTCATCCCCAAACCATTTGGATGAAACGAACAAGACCTGAAGGATGGAGATTTTTCGCTTTGAAGTGTATAATGACACCATCTAACCAGAAAACGATTCTTCGAAAGAATAGACCAGAAGAACAATTCTTTGGAAAACTCAATAGCTAGCACTCCAACAATCAAGCCTGCCAAGTGTTCTGGCAAACACCCGCCAAGTGTTCTAGCAAACGCCGGAGCTGTTCGCCAGAGTTGAAGACGGTGAACTCAAGAACTCAACGTGATTTGGAACACACATATTGTAAACACCCCAAAATCATATTTTGGTTAATTTAAGAAAGTTTATTCTGTGACTTGATTAAATATGTTTTAAATAGGAGATTATATAGAAGATCCTTATATGAGTTAATTTATTGAATAATACATTAATAAATATCTTTTAAAATATTTAAACTAAGGTATCTTTTAATAAATAATAAAGATTAGAGATTAGTTTCTTAATATACATTGTGTGATCATAATTGGTGTATTCAAAATCATTTTCATAGATATGGTAAAATAAATAAATAGATAAAATTATGGATTTGCATTCATGTTGAGTTCTTCTGTTTGTTCATTAAAACTTGAGTGTAAATTCAAAACCAAATTTGAATTGAATTTGAAATTTAGAAATTAGGAAAGAAATAAGAAACTAGAAGAAAAGAAAAAGAAAAAAAAAGAAACAAACCTCGCACTGGGCCAAATCCTCCTCTCCTTGGCCCACTCCTCCCGCCAACCCAACTCGGGGCAATTCGGCGCCGACATGTGGCCCCTGCACGTCAGTCTCCCTTTTTGTTCCTTGCGTATGCGCCTCTCACCCTCACGATCTCTATCGGGCAGGCCCCACTCACCAGTCTTTGTCACGTGCACTCAATGGTCGCGGAGGGATGCCCTCTGTCATGTGGGCTCCTCCCGTTAGAACTAGCTCTTCCCCTTCGCCCTGTTCCGCGAATCCATCGCTCGCGCGCGCCGATCTCGTAACAATCCTTATACACGCCATATCCGCCAGGGTTGTTGAGACTGGACACCAACGGCGTATAAATGTGAACCTAGGGCATCTCCTCCCTGGCCTTGGACTCATACGGAAGCCAGCCACCCACCTGTGCGACCAAGAGCAGAGAGATGGGGCAGGGCCGCCACCATGATTGTCGTGGTACGACTGGAATCAGCCGTAGTATGTGACGTGGTGATGTTCGTCGGTGCACGGGGACTGTGATCAAGGTTGATTCACGCAACGGGAGGTCATGGACGAACGACGATTCTTCATCGTCGTGCATCGGTCGTCGCAGAACCGCGGGACGTCGGGGATAGCCTGCCTCGCCTATCGATTGGAGGTGAGCAACTAACCATCTGGTTCGCCTAGCTCTCCTCTTCGCATAGGGGTGTCTGGTGCGCGGTTTGGGGCTCAGTTATGGCCGAATACCTTTGCAATAGTGGTGCCACCATGAGGGGGTGCCCGTGCCGCCGAGGGCATGGCCAGGGGTTGAAGATGAGTCATGCGTCGTTGTTCTGACCTGGTGTGGCTAGCATTAGATCTGGGGAGAAATCGCTGTGTGCCGTTGATGCTCTATTGGACGGTCACGATTATACCCTGCGTACCAATTCGGTTCGTGGTATACAAACCATCCGATGCAAATCGGAGGGATGTAGTTCAATTCCGCGTTAATTAAATCTCGACCATAGATCACTGATTCGATAGCCTAAATCACATACCGGTTGGTGGGAGCGTCGAGTCCGTCCGGTCTGATCGTGTGGCTATGATTAAACCTGCATAACCCCCCCCCTCATCCCCATTATTACGGGGGTCGTCGATCTCAGGATCGGTGGCTCGGGTGTGTTGGCAAGTTTGGATCTAATCTCGGCCTTGGATATCAAATCGTGCGGCCAGAATGCTCCTGTACCTCTTCGGTCCGGCACTATTGCAAAAGAGTCCTCGGATTATTATAAATCAACCCGCAATTCATAGTTACATAAAGACCAGTGCATATTGGTCCTGAAAATTGTGTTTTCAACCCTAAGCTCTTGTGAAATAGTATATGTAACCCCAAATTCGGTTGTTGATATAGAATAAAATTCGGTAATTGATTTGTAGCATAAAAATAATTCTAATAATCTTAGAAAACCCCTATCTCATCTGTTTTACTCCGTTTGGATTCGTTCAAGTTTCATTAGCTTCGTAATAACCTTGTTTATGCAATAACAACATTAGTTTTATAATAACACTGTTGGGGGCCTTCGTCCTCCGAAGGTCCTCAAAAACATGATTTGACAATGTTTTCCAAGTGGATTATATGAACAGGTATCTTCGGACTCGGGATTATGAACATGGAGTACGGTCAGGACGAAGCCCAAGCCAGACGAAGGGGAATTAAGATGAAGGACAGGCTGACTACCAAGCTATACGAAGGATGGCTCACAGCCGAAGCTGTGCGCAGGAAAGCTTCGTCGCGATAACAGAAAGGGGAACCGACTTAAAGATGAAAAGACTACTTAGGCCTTAATAGATTCTCATAAGTCATTTACAAATGTAAGGGGGCATGAATGTAATTTTACATGGGCTGCGTCCCACGTCTATAAATAGATGAACAGTATTCCCGTACTGTTCACGTTGACTGGCATTTGCTTACGCGTCACATTGAGATTTCTGCCTTCTGTCAAGCCGAAGGTACAAATGTAATTCGATGTTGCTCCTGTTTATCTATTACAATATTAGAAAAAGATATTAATAATATCGTATGATTATCTATGTTGTCTTTTATATTTTATATGCTTCTTCTTTCGTTATCATATGTTGCTATGATGATGAAGGTGTGTCCTTCATGACCTTCGTCCGAAGATCATTATATCCTAAGGGAGATAATGCTTCGAAGGACGAAGGATTTTAACCTTTGAAATTTTGTGTTGCCTTGTTCTTAAACCGTAGCATTTGAGAACAAGTCCCCAACATTGGCGCCCACCGTCGGTGAACTCACTTCCATTTCTTGAGCTTCGGCAAGCATCACCTTCGTCATGCCGCCGAAAAAAGCTTCAGCAACAGGGGCTGCTACTCTCCAACCGCTGGACCCCAATCAGGATGTCCTCTCCCTTAGAGAAGCTCGAAGTCAGAAGAGGAAGGCTGTTAGTCCAACACCTCCGGAGGACGAATTGGATCAGGAGATCCAGAATTTGGAGATCCTTCAACAGCAGGTGCAGCGCAAGAAGGAAAAGATGGCCAGACTAGCTGAACTGCAAAGGCAGATAGACGAAGCCTCCGAAGAAGTTCATCATCTTACTCAAGATGAGCAGAACCGAAGGCCTCAGCACAAAGACCTTCATCAGGAGGGCTTCTTTAACGAAGATGACTGGTACGACAACCATCATGGAAATTCTGTTTTCGATGATGCTTCTCCTCTGTCCGTTGAGCTGCAGGCTACACCTTGGCCTTCATCTTACAAGCCGCCCCAGCTTCCCATATTCGACGGCCATTCAGACCCGAAGCAGTTTTTGATGAGTTACGAAGCAACAGTATCTTCGTATGGTGGCAATGCTGCAGTCATGGCAAAGTCTTTTGTTATGGTTGTCAGGAGTGTTGCTCAGACCTGGTATTCCTCCCTTCGACCAGGAACGATCACTTCATGGCAGAAGCTGAAGGACATGTTGTTAACCAGCTTTCAAGGGTTTCAGACGAAGCCGGTCACCGCTCAAGCTTTGTTCCAGTGCACTCAGGATCATGAAGAATACCTTCAGGCGTATGTCAGAAGGTTCTTGCGTTTGAGGGCGCAGGCACCAACGGTGCCCAATGAAATTGTCATCGAAGCCATGATTAAGGGGCTTCGTCCTGGACCTTCAGCTCAATACTTTGCTAGGAAGCCTCCTCAAACTTTGGAGAAGCTCCTCCAGAAGATGGACGAGTACATTCGTGCCGACAATGATTTTCGCCAAAGAAGGGAGGAGGCTTTCAGGTTTTCTGAAATGACCATGGGCTTCAGAGGAAGATTCTATCCGAGGCATGTCAGGTCAATCCACAACTCTACTCAAAATGATGATAAGGGGAGTCAGCAGCATAGGCCGCAGTGCTCTTCACAGGCTTCGGGGCAACAACAAAGCTTCTTCCGGCCACCAGCTCCAAGAGGCAGAGGCACCAGGGGCTTCGGCGGAAGATTTGGAGATCAACCAAGGAGAATATTTTGCTTGTTCTGTGGTGAAAACAAGGGCCATACCACCAGGATGTGCCATGTTACCATCCAGAAGCAAAAAGAGATAGCCGAAGCTACAGCACAACAAACTCAGCCAAAGCAGGTCATGCATACTGCTTCGTATATTCCGCCTTACATCCCAGAATATATTGGCAACCATCCTGCAGTTTCTGTTGCTTCGGCAAGCCAACCTCAAGCTTCCTGGCAACAGCCTCCTCCTCCACCACCGCTGCAACAAGGCCAACAGCCAGAAGGGAGCCAATATGCTCCACATCAAAGGGATCTCAGAGAACAATCCGAAGCTCGCACAGTCAATAGCACTGTGCCAGAGTCGAAGCACATCTATTGATGAATATCCTACCTTAATAGCAGTTTTTTCCATTCAGTGCTATTTTCTGTGTAATAAAGGACATTTTTTAGTTTCCATGTACTAGTTTCGTTGTTTACCACAAGAAAAATGCATTTTTTCAGGCTTAAGTTGCTGAAGCTTAAAAAATTTTGCAATAACGAGGACCTTCGAATTATCGAGAATCCTTCGAAGCAACAAAAAGTCGTTCTAAGGAACGCAGAGTAAGTTTGCTGAAGTCACAAAAAGCCGTTCCAAAGGGAACGCAGTGTAAGTTTTCTGCTCCAAAGTCGTTCCAAAGGGAATGCAGAGCATACAGTGGAAAGTCAACGCTGATACCGCCTAAGTAAAAGGCGAAGAAGCTCCAAAGACGTTCCTAAGGGAATGCAGAGCTTACAGCGAAAAGTCAACGCTGATACCGCCTAAGTAAAAGGCGAAGAAGCTCCAAAGACGTTCCTAAGGGAATGCAGAGCTTACAGCGAAAAATCACCGCTGATACAAAAATATTGTGTGGGGATATGTGTGTATCTTCGGAACAAATGTCATCTACATAACATAACATCATCACATCATTTTGCATAGCATAAGCATCATACATCATGTTGCATATGGCACAAGAAGGGAACATAATATTGATCTTCGGAGTATAGCTTCGGAGAATGTTTTCACGAAGCTTGGAAATTCTTCATCAGAGCACTGTGGACTTTGAAAAAGTGAAAATTGTGTTAAGTCACAAGGAGATACAATGTTGATCTTCGGAGTATAGCTTCGGAGAATTTTTCTTCACGAAGCATGAAAAGAAGGGAAGGTGTTTTTTCGCCGAAGGCTCAAAAACGGTACGTATGTAAAGTTTCATGCATCGTAAAGAATCAAACCATAAAAAGCAAATATATTACATTCAGGGTTATAAGATACCACATATATTACATTTTAAATGTTTTTACAATAACACCTAATCTTCCCTAAGTACTACTTCAGCAGCTTCGTTCAGAAGTTGATTGATAACTTGATCCATGATAGCTTCGGCCATCTTTTTGATTTCATCGTCTTCTTTCGGGCGAGGGCCCGGAGAAACTTTAGCAGGATCTGAGGGAGGATAGGATACGGCTACATTACTATTACAAATCGCGATCAAAGTTTGAAATTAAAAAATTACAACACAATAAAATCACTAATTAATACCTATTTGACCTTCGGGCTTTGTGCTTTTCTCAGCAGCCTCTGCTACTTCTCTAGCATCATGGATGCCTTTTTCACTTTTTTGGATAATTTCCTGGGCCATTTCTCGGCCGCCATTGTCCCAGACGTCGGTAAAAAATTTTCCACCAACCTGGCTAGCTTCGGCCGATGGATCTTTGATATCTTCAGGGGATAAGCTGGCTTCGGATTTTGCAAGAGCCTTAATATGATCGCAGCCTTTTTTCTCTAAAATGGTGGCAATTCCTCTGGCACCCGAGAAAGCACATATATCTCCGCGGCTATTTAAAATTTCCTCGAAGGCCTCAGCTTTGTGATCGATCCATTCGATGGGACCTTCGGGGTTGCCTCTTGTAAAGTTTTCCTCGCTCGAGAATGCGCCGACGCTGGCGAAGCTAGCTTTCAATTTCTTAACACACTCTATAGATTTGTTATAACATCTTTTCTTGGATGAACGAAGATCTTCAACAGTTCCCTCTAAATGATTTGCCCATTGGTCGCTGAGTTCTCGTTTCGTTTCTTCAAGCACGCGTTCCTCTTTGGCTCTGGCCAGCTGTTTACGAAGATCTTCAATTTCGCGCTTCTGAGCTTCAGCTTGACCTTTAAAAGCAGCTTCGTCTTCTTTTATTTTATTTATTAATGAATGTAATATTTTATCTTTTTCGAGACCTTCGTTCCTCAGTTCAATTACTTCGGAACGAAGGTTGCTCAGGGCTACGGCACACCCTTCGTCTTCAGCATCTTTTTGGGCCCTGAGGGCATTGCTAAGAATAAGGCCCTGCAAAGAAGAGTGTGTGTGCGTTAGTAAATATAAGCAAATGAAAAAATTTTTGGTTTCAAGAAACGATCCGAAGGTCTCAAATTTTGTACCTTTAAACTATTGTACGCCAAGCTGTCGGCCAACTCGTCTTTCGACAGCACCGAGAGTCCGTCTTCTAGTGTCGGGAATCCGAAGCTCTTGCTCATCTCCCGGCAGACAGAAATCTCCTTGCTGTCAGGGAGACAATACAAAAAGTCTTCTTCTCCACTGCCATTGAATATTAATGCCCCTTTTGGATACTTTAGTTTTTGGGCATAGAGCTGGGCCTCTTGTTTTTCTTTTCCGGATAATTGTTTCCCCGAAGCATGACGAACAATATAATCAAGGACTTCGGGGGATGCTTCGGGGGCAATGACACTGATTTCTTCAACAAAAGTTGGCTCTGTTATTTTTTCTTCCTCAGTTTCCAAGGATTGTATCTTTGTGGCCTCTGAGGATCCAGCTTCGGTTTCAGTTTTTTGCTCCGAAGCTTTAGTATCAGAAATTTCAGTCTTCTTCGGAGGTGTGCTTGAGGATTTAATTGTTTCTAAAACATCTAGCACATTAGCCATTCTCTTCCTTTTCGGAGTCACTGCTGTCACTTTTTGATTTTTTACTGTCTCAACATTTGCTGCAGGACTCAAAACTTCTGATATTTTTTCCTCAGTTGATTTTTTCACTTCTTCCATTTTTTCTGTGGATCGCGTTTCGGCCATCTCTTTGGTTTCTGGTAACAAAACCTTTGATTTTTCTAATTCCATCGTTGTTGGCGCTTCGGCTATTTCTGCGGCTTCTGGCAGCAAGGTTGGGTTGGTTGGCTTTTTAGCCTCGATGGCCGAAGAAGTTTCTCCGGTGAACTCAGGCACCGAAGCTGGTTCAATATAGCGAGGCCGGTGTGTGAGGACCTTTATTCTTTTCCCTTTCGGTTCTGGCTCGCTGGCAGCTTCTCCTTTCGCAGAGGTTGTGTTTCTTCTTTTCTGCCCTCGAGCAGGGTAACGATAGTCTGGGTAGACGAACCCGATTGCATCAAACACCCGGTTCAGTCTTTTCTTTTTTCGGCCTCCGAAGGCTGCTGACAGTGCAGTATCTTCGGCCTTCGAATAAGCCCCAACCAGTTCATCACTTAAGTTTTCAATACTCTTTAACCAATCATCATCTGGCTCAACGAATTTATCTCCAAACTTGAAAGTATACTTCAGCCTGACAAGTCCACCTTCGTCGGCCTCCTTCACGGTTTCTTGCGGCATTTTCCATTTCTCCGCGAGCGGCCACACCCTGAAGGCAATGTGCTCTTGGACCAGATCCCTTGTCCCAATAAAAGAGCAAACTACGCCGAAGGCTCTTTGGCATTCTTCGGCCGCTTCATCCATTTCAACCTTCGGCTTTCGTAGTCCGAAGCGTTGCCAAATGGGGCACATAATGATACTCTTAACACCTTCCTGCGCTGTCAAGTCATTCTTTACATAGAACCATTCTGTCATCCAGGTGCCGGGCCACCTCTTCCGAAAGGTTGGCACAGGGCAGCTTGATTCGGCACGGGCACCGAAGCTGTAGCAACCAAAGTTGTTGTGATATTGTTCTTTCCCCCAGGGCTTCGTCTCATATATCAACTCATGAATGTTGCAAAAGCTTTTGGCATTTGGTTCTAAGCCCTGGCTTTTCGCAGCCCAGACAAAAATTCCCATCCTTATAATAGCTTCGGGGGTAATCTGGTGGAGATAGATTTGGAATGTCTTCAGAACTTCGACAACAAAGTTGCTTAGGGGGAACCGAAGCCCAGCCTTGAGGAAGCTTCGGAAGATCACGACCTCATTTTCTTCAGGGGTAGGAGAAGTTTTCTCTCCAGCATCAGCCCTCACAATTGATACATCACGAAAATATCTCCCCCTCATATTGTCAACATGACTCTGCTTAATAGTGGTTTTTCCAAAAACTGAGTGACTTGGCCGCCATGGTCGATCTTCGGATTCTTCCTCGCCGCTTTCTACGTCGTAGCTGTCGCTGTCGTCAGTATCTTCAGATAAACCTTCTAAAATCTCCTTAGTAATCTTCTCTGTATTGGTCTTCGACATTGCCATAAGAAACCCCAGGTTCTTCTCTTCAGAGAGACTCAGCTTCATCTCGGGACCAGCCTTCTTATCTTCAGACATCTTCGGAAACGCTAAAAACTGTTTTCAATGCCGAAGCTTCAAAACTAAAAGCTCAGCAAATCTTTGTGCGCAAGAGCTAAAAATTGAGTAAGCGGGGGCAGATGGCAAGAGAGCGTACCAAATGAGTTTGCGGTATGATCTTTTTATACGCCCAGTGCGTTGAAAATTGAAAGACCCCGCTTGTCAGTGAATGTTGCTATTCTAGCAAAAGGAAGGTGTTTTTTCGGACCTTCGGCTTAAGGCCTTTGTCCATATCGCAATCTGAATTTATCACTAACAAATTAATATTGCGAGGGGCTACTGTTGGGGGCCTTCGTCCTCCGAAGGTCCTCAAAAACATGATTTGACAATGTTTTCCAAGTGGATTATATGAACAGGTATCTTCGGACTCGGGATTATGAACATGGAGTATGATCAGGACGAAGCCCAAGCCAGACGAAGGGGAATTAAGATGAAGGACAGGCTGACTACCAAGCTATACGAAGGATGGCGCACAGCCGAAGCTGTGCGCAGGAAAGCTTCGTCGCGATAACAGAAAGGGGAACCGACTTAAAGATGAAAAGACTACTTAGGCCTTAATAGATTCCCATAAGTCATTTACAAATGTAAGGGGGCATGAATGTAATTTTACATGGGCTGCGTCCCACGTCTATAAATAGATGAACAGTATTCCCGTACTGTTCACGTTGACTGGCATTTGCTTACGCGTCACATTGAGATTTCTGCCTTCTGTCAAGCCGAAGGTACAAATGTAATTCGATGTTGCTCCTGTTTATCTATTACAATATTAGAAAAAGATATTAATAATATCGTATGATTATCTATGTTGTCTTTTATATTTTATATGCTTCTTCTTTCGTTATCATATGTTGCTATGATGATGAAGGTGTGTCCTTCATGACCTTCGTCCGAAGATCATTATATCCTAAGGGAGATAATGCTTCGAAGGACGAAGGATTTTAACCTTTGAAATTTTGTGTTGCCTTGTTCTTAAACCGTAGCATTTGAGAACAATTCCCCAACAAACACATATTCTTATAATTGAATATTGTTTAATCTATGTTTAGTGAATTAATCTTGCTAATTAAAGATAACCTATATATAACTATAATCTGAATAAAATATAATTTCAAATCAAGTTATAATCCAGATCAAAGTTGAGTTAATTATTTATAGTATATTTTCTCACATGATGTATAATCATCAATTTATAATATAGTTTAATATTCAATCACATAGATCTTCCATAAATCATATCTTTTTAACTGCAACTCCGAATTTAGTGGTTCTAGAACTCATGATCTCGTAGCGACGCGTAGATTATTATTATGCACTTTGTTCTTATGTTTTGTGTGATGTTGATTTTACCAATACCATGGTTGTTGTATTGCTACGAATAGCAGTGAAGTCGCAAAAATTTGAAGATCATCCTAGTACCTGGAATCTCGAGTCTCAGGCAAGTTGTGCCCTTGATCACTTGTCTTTACCCAATAATGTTCTTGTTAATCACTGTGACATGCTCAGGTTAATCTGATGGGACCTGGTAGGTTTCCCTAGACTTGTTTATCTCACACCTTGTTTACCACTGAACTTTTGGGTAGTTATGCTATTGCTCTATCTGGTTTTGGGATTAATATTACATTATGATCATGTTCCAATTATACTGTTGTTTTAGTTATTGTTCATGACAAGATCATTGTGTTAATTGGAACATGGAGCTTAACTTGAGAAACACGTGCTACCACAAGGGTGGAATGGGACGCCCTTGGCTGACTAATTAGGAAAGCTAGTGGAGGACTACCTTACCCAAAAGGGGCAAGGGCAGTAGGGGAGTTGCGTATAGGGAGGTTCTCGGGTCGATCATGCTGCGATGGCTTTTCGAACAAGGGATTCCTATATTGCCCTTCCTAGAAACTGTAGCGGGTTTTCTGAACCTAGTGGAACTTTGTAAAGGCCTCATAGTGGATCCCTAGCCATTCACCTCGGAAGTGTCTAAGGGTCTAGCTAACCCTGACTAGACAGGATACATGACTTGTGGGTAAAAGGCACAACCTCTGCAGAGTGTAAAAATGGTATATCAGTCGTGCTCGTGGTCATGAGGAGCTCAGGACTCTCGCATGATTAATTTATGAAACTAAACTTAATTTGTCATGCATTGCATTGTGGGTGTTGTTATTAATTTGATCTCTTATTTGGGTTGGTATCTACTTATACTTAGTAACAGCCAATAAAATTTTGACCAACTCTAAAAGCAATGCTCAGCTTTAACCATCTCCTTTGGTAAGCTTTACACTTCACATGAGCCCCCACCTTTGGTGAGTTCATGCACATTATTCCCCACAACTTGTGGAGCGTTGAACGTATGTGAGCTCACCCTTGTTGTACTCACATCCCTCCAGGTCAAGAACAGGTACCACTAGATGAGGCGCATGAAGGATGTTGTGATGAGTTCATGAGTGGTCTAGGTCGTTGTCTCTCAGTCAACTTTGTGTTGCTGGAGCGTTGTCTTCATATGATGTAATTATTTAACTATTTTGTTCAAAACTCTGTTATATATAAATGATGTCACATTCGTTTCTGTACCATGAGTCATCATATGTGTGAGACTTGGTCCCAGCACACTTGGTGATTATTCTCACACACGAGTTTTGGTTGCCCCTAGGACCCGTGTCGGGGACCAGAATTAGGGGTACCCTCAAGACGCCTAATTCTCAGCTGGTAACCCCCATCAACATAAAGCTGCAAAGGCCTGATGGGTACGATCAAGTCAGGGATCAGTCCACACGAGTGACTCGATCACGCTTCACCCGAGCCTAGCCTCGGCCAAAGGCAGCCGACCTCGAGAGACTTCCGTCTCGCCCGAGGCCCCCCTTTTAACGGCGGACACACCTCCGGCTCGCCCGAGGCCTTGGCTTCGCTTAGAAGCAACCCTGACTAAATCGCCGCGCCGACTAGGTTGCAGGAGCATTTAACGCAAAGGTGGCCTGACACCTTTATCCTGACACGCGCCCCCCCCGGCAGAGCCGAAGTGACCGCCGTCACTCCACCGCTCCACTGACCAGTCTGACAGAAGGACAGCGCCGCCTGCGCCACTCCGACTGCAGTGCCACTCGACAGAGTGAGTCTGACAGGCAGTCAGGCCTCGCCAAAGGCGCCATAGGAAACTCCGCTCCGCCCGACCCCAGGGCTCGGACTCGGGCTAAGACCCGGAAGACGGCGAACTCCACTCCGCCCGACCCCAGGGCTCGGACTCGGGCTAAGACCCGGAAGACGGCGAACTCCGCTCCGCCCGACCCCAGGGCTCGGACTCAGGCTCAGCCCCAGAAGACGACAAAACTACGCCTCGCCCGACCCCAGGGCTCGGGCTCCGCCCTGGCCTCGGCCAAACGATCTCCGCCTCGCCCGACCCCAGGGCTCGGGCTCCGCCCTGGCCTCGGCCAAACGATCTCCGCCTCGCCCGACCCGGGGGCTCGAGCTCGGCCTCGGCCACGGAAGACAGACTCGACCTCGGCTTCGGAGGAGCCCCCACGTCGCCCGACCTAGGGCTCGGGCCCGCCACGTCAACAGGAAGCGCCATCGCCATCCTACCCCGAGCCGACTCGGGTCACGAAGAACAAGACCGGCGTCCCATCTGGCCAGCTCCGCCAGACGGGCAATGATGGCGCCCCACAAGCTCTGTGACGACGGCGGCTCTCAGCTCTCTTACGGAGGCAGGGCGACGTCAGCAAGGACTCGACCGCTCCTACAGCTGTCCCTCCGCCAGGCTCCGTTGCTCCTCCGACAGCCACGACATCACGCCAGCAAGGTGCCAAGACCTCTCCGGCTGCCACATTGGCATGTACCTAGGGCGCTAGCTCTCTCTCCGCTAGACGCGTAGCACTCTGCTACACCCCCCATTGTACACCTGGATCCTCTCCTTACAACTATAAAAGGAAGGACCAGGGCCTTCTTAGAGAAGGTTGGCCGCGCGGGGACGAGGACGAGACAGGCGCTCTCTTGGGGCCGCTCGCTTCCCTCACCCGCGTGGACGCTTGTAACCCCCCTACTGCAAGCGCACCCGACCTGGGCGCGGGACGAACACGAAGGCCGCGGGATCTCCACCTCTCTCACGCCCGTCTCCGGCCACCTCGCCTCTCCCCCTTTCGCGCTCGCCCACGCGCTTGACCCATCTGGGCTGGGGCACGCAGCACACTCACTCGTCGGCTTGGGGACCCCCCGGTCTCGAAACGCCGACAGTTGGCGCGCCAGGTAGGGGCCTGCTGCGTCCTGACGAACAGCTTCCCGTCAAGCTCCAGATGGGCAGTCTCCAGCAACCTCTCCGGCCCGGGACGGTGCTCCGTTTCGGGAGTCTTGAGTTCATGTCCTTCGACGGCAGCTACGACATGATACTCCTTCCACCGCCGCGCGACAACGACAATGGCGGCCGACGACCCGCCCGCCGGCGGCGGAACCGACGACATCTTCCCCACGCGGCGGAAGAACAACATTCGAGCTCGCTCCATCCTCTCCCCCGCCAACGGAAGAGGAGGCGGGGCAACCAAGGCCAAGCGGGAGGCCGCGCTTCGCCAGCTGTCGAGCGAATCGACGCCCCCGACGCCCCGACGGAAGGCACGCTGGGCGTCGACCTCGCGTTCGAGACGAAGACAAGCGTCGTCCCCCCGCGACACGCCGATCCCGAGCAAGAAGACGACGCCAGCGCGCTCGCGGAAAGCCTGCAGGACGTCGCCCTCGCACCTAGGACGACGGTGCAACCAGTCCCCGATGTGACTACGTCGCTCCTCGTCGACCAAAAGGTACTGACTAACTCCCATCTTACGTCATTTCGACTCGGCCTCAACCCGCCAAGCGACCTCGCCTTGGCGGGCGCTCTCATTGAGGCGAGTGCAACCCCACTGGGGTTTCGTATGCGGTCGCCTTGGGACCGGTTGACGGACGTCTCGACCTACGGGCCCTCTGGGTCCGAGGAAGATGACGATCCCAGCATCTGTTGGGATTTCTCTGGACTTGGCAACCCCAGTGCCATGCAGGACTTCATGACCGCATGTGACTACTGCCTCTCCGACTGTACCGATGGAAGCCGCAGCCTCGACGACGAGGATTGCGGCCCAAGCCGCGAATGTTTCCACGTTGAGCTGGGGGATCCCTCCGAAGGCAACCATCTTGGCATGCCGGAGGACGGTGATTTTCCTAGGCCCGTGCCTCGCGCCGACATCCCGCGGGAGCTAGCTGTGGTCCCCGTTCCGGCGGGGGGTCACGACCCACAGCTCGAGCAAGTCCGCGGGGCGCAGGCCAGGCTCGACGAGGGAACAGGAGCGCTTGAGACGATCCGCCGGGACGTCGGGCAGGTATGGGCGGGCCAACCCCCGGCCGGAGAAATACATCACCTGCCCCAAGGTCTCCAGCACCGCGTCACCAACGATGTCAGGGTCAGACCGCCGCCCGCATCCAGCGGGGTTGGTCAGAACCTGGCAGCCGCAGCGATGCTCCTCCGCGCGATGCCGGAGCCATCAACCACCGAGGGTCGGCGAATCCAGGGAGAGCTCAAGAATCTCCTGGAAGGCGCTGCGGCCCGACGGGCCGAGAGCACTGCCTCCCGAAGGCAGGGATACCCCTCGGAACCTCATGCCGCGACTTCCCGATTCATGCGGGAAGCCTCGGTCTACGCCGGGCGCACGCGCAACACTGCGCCTGCGGCCCCGGGCCGCCTCGGCAACGAGCACCATCGACGCGACCGTCAGGCCCACCTCGACGAAAGGGTGCGCCGAGGCTACCACCCCAGGCGTGGGGGACGCTATGACAGCGGGGAGGATCGTAGTCCCTCTCCCGAACCACCCGGACCGCAGACCTTCAGTCGGGCCATCCGACGGGCGCCGTTCCCGACCTGGTTCCGACCCCCGACTACTATCACGAAGTACTCGGGGGAAACGAGACCGGAATTGTGGCTCGCGGACTACCGCCTGGCCTACCAACTGGGTGGAACGGACGGCGACAACCTCATCATCCGTAACCTCCCCCTGTTCCTCTCCGACACTGCTCGCGCCTGGTTGGAGCACCTGCCTCCGGGGCAGATCTCCAACTGGGACGACTTGGTCCAGGCCTTCGCCGGCAATTTCCAGGGCACATACGTGCGCCCCGGGAATTCCTGGGACCTTCGAAGCTGCCGGCAACAGCCGGGAGAGTCGCTCCGGGACTACATCCGGCGATTCTCGAAGCAGCGTACTGAGCTGCCCAACATCACCGATTCGGATGTCATCAGCGCGTTCCTTGCCGGCACCACCTGCTGTGACCTGGTGAGCAAGCTAGGTCGCAAGACCCCCACCAGGGCGAGCGAGCTGATGGACATCGCCACCAAGTTCGCCTCTGGCCAGGAGGCGGTTGAGGCTATCTTCCGAAAGGACAAGCAGCCCCAGGGCCGCCCATCGGAAGAGGCTCCCGAGGCGTCTACTCCGCGCGGCGCCAAGAAGAAAGGCAAGAAGAAGTCGCAATCGAAATGCGACGCCGCTGACGCGGACCTTGTCGCCGCCGTCGAGTACAAGAACCCTCGGAAGCCCCCCGGAGGTGCTAACCTCTTCGACAAGATGCTCAAGGAGCCGTGCCCTTACCATCAGGGGCCCGTCAAGCACACCCTCGAGGAGTGCGCCATGCTTCGGCGTCACTTCCACAGGACCGGGCCACCCGCCGAGGGTGGCAGGGCCCGCGACGATGACAAGAACGAAGATCACCAAGCAGGAGAATTCCCCGAGGTCCGCGACTGCTTCATGATCTACGGAGGGCATGCGGCAAATGCCTCGGCTCGGCATCGCAAGCAAGAGCGCCGGGAGGTCTGCTCGGTGAAGGTGGCGGCGCCAGTCTACCTAGACTGGTCCGACAAGCCCATCACTTTCAACCAGGCCGACCACCCCGACCGCGTGCCGAGCCCGGGGAAATACCCGCTCGTCGTCGACCCTGTCATCGGCAACGTCAGGCTCACCAAGGTCCTGATGGATGGGGGTAGCTGCCTCAACATCATCTACGCCGAGACCCTCAAGCTCCTGCGCGTCGATCTGTCCTCCGTCCGGGCAGGCGCTGCGCCCTTCCACGGGATCGTACCTGGGAAGCGCGTCCAGCCCCTCGGACGACTCGACCTCCCCGTCTGCTTCGGAACGCTCTCCAACTTCCGAAGGGAGACCCTGACGTTCGAGGTGGTCGGGTTCCGAGGAACCTACCACGCTGTACTGGGGAGGCCATGCTACGCGAAGTTCATGGCCGTCCCCAACTACACCTACTTGAAGCTCAAGATGCCGGGCCCCAACGGGGTCATCACCGTCGGCCCCACGTACAAACACGCGTTCGAATGCGACGTGGAGTGCGTGGAGTACGCTGAGGTCCTCGCCGAGTCCGAGGCCCTCATCGCCGACCTGGAGAATCTCTCCAAGGAGGTGCCAGACGTGAAGCGTCACGCCGGCAACTTCGAGCCAGCGGAGACGGTTAAGGCCGTCCCTCTCGACCCCAGCGGCGACACCTCCAAGCAGATACGGATCGGTTCCGGGCTCGACCCCAAATAGGAAGCAGTGCTCGTCGACTTTCTCCGCGCAAACGCCGACGTCTTTGCGTGGAGTCCCTCGGACATGCCCGGCATACCGAGGGATGTCGCCGAGCACTCGCTGGATATTCGGGCCGGAGCCCGACCCGTCAGGCAGCCTCTGCGCCGATTCAACGAGGAGAAGCGCAGAGTGATTGGCGAAGAGATCCACAAGCTAATGGCAGCAGGGTTCGTCAAAGAGGTATTCCATCCCGAATGGCTTGCCAACCCTGTGCTTGTGAGGAAGAAAGGGGGGAAATGGCGGATGTGTGTTGACTACACTGGACTCAACAAAGCATGTCCGAAGGTTCCCTACCCTCTGCCTCGCATCGATCAAATCGTGGATTCCACTGCTGGGTGCGAAACCCTGTCCTTCCTCGATGCCTACTCAGGGTATCACCAAATCCGGATGAAAGAGTCCGACCAGCTCGCGACTTCTTTCATCACGCCGTTCGGCATGTACTGCTATGTCACCATGCCGTTCGGTTTGAGGAATGCGGGCGCGACGTACCAGCGGTGCATGAACCATGTGTTCGGCGAACACATCGGTCGCACAGTCGAGGCCTACGTTGATGACATCGTAGTCAAGACAAGGAAGGCTTCCGACCTCCTCTCCGACCTTGAAGCGACATTCCGATGTCTCAAGGCGAAAGGAGTCAAGCTCAATCCTGAGAAGTGTGTCTTCGGGGTACCTCGGGGCATGCTCCTGGGGTTCATCGTCTCCGAGCGAGGCATCGAAGCCAACCCGGAGAAGATCGCAACCATCACCAGCTTGGGACCCATCAAGGACTTAAAAGGCGTACAGAGGGTCATGGGATGCCTCGCGGCCCTGAGCCGCTTCATCTCACGCCTCGGCGAAAGAGGTCTGCCTCTGTACCGCCTCTTAAGGAAGACCGAGTGTTTCGCTTGGACCCCTGAGGCCGAGGAAGCCCTCGAGAACCTGAAGGCGCTCCTTACAAAGGCGCCTGTCTTGGTGCCCCCAGCTGATGGAGAAGCCCTCTTGGTCTACGTCGCCGCCACCACTCAGGTGGTTAGCGCCGCGATTGTGGTCGAGAGGCAAGAGGAAGGGCATGCACTGCCCGTTCAGAGGCCAGTCTACTTCGTCAGCGAAGTACTGTCCGAGACCAAGATCCGCTACCCACAAGTTCAGAAGCTGATGTATGCTGTGATCCTGACGAGGCGGAAGTTACGACACTACTTCGAGTCTTATCCGGTAACTGTGGTGTCATCATTCCCCCTCGGGGAGATCATCCAGTGCCGAGAGGCCTCGGGCAGGATCGCAAAGTGGGCGGTGGAAATCATGGGCGAAACAATCTCGTTCGCCCCTCGGAAGGCCATCAAGTCCCAGGTGTTGGCGGACTTCGTGGCCGAATGGGTCGACACCCAGCTGCCGACGGCTCCGATCCAACCGGAGCTCTGGATTATGTTTTTCGACGGGTCGCTGATGAAGACAGGAGCCGGCGCGGGCCTGCTCTTCATCTCGCCCCTCGGAAAGCACCTGCGCTACGTGCTGCGCCTCCATTTCCCGGCGTCCAACAATGTGGCCGAGTACGAAGCTCTGGTCAACGGGTTGCGAATCGCCATCGAGCTAGGGGTCAGACGCCTCGACGCCCGCGGTGATTCGCAGCTCGTTATCGACCAAGTCATGAAGAACTCCCACTGTCGCGACCCGAAGATGGAGGCCTACTGCGATGAGGTTCGGCGCCTGGAAGACAAGTTCTTCGGGCTCGAGCTCAACCACATCGCTCGACGCTACAACGAGACTGCAGACGAGCTGGCTAAAATAGCCTCGGGGCGAACGACGGTCCCACCGGACGTCTTCTCCCGGGATCTGCATCAACCCTCCGTCAAGATCGACGACGCGCCCGAGCCCGAGGCGCCCTCGGCTCGGCCCGAGGCACCCTCGGCTCGGCCCGAGGTACCCTCGGCTCGGCCCGAGGTACCCTCGGCTCAGCCCGAGGTACCCTCGGCCCCCGATGCCGAGGCACTGGACGTCGAGGAGGAGCTGAGCGGGGCCATGCCTGATCGAAATTGGCAGGCCCCGTACCTGCGATATCTCCGCCGAGGAGAACTACCCCTCGACCAAGCCGAGGCTCGACGGGTAGCACGACGCGCCAAGTCATTCGTCTTGCTGGGCGATGAGGAGGAGCTCTACCACCGGAGCCCCTCGGGCATCCTACAGAGATGCATCTCCATCGCCGAAGGTCAGGAACTCCTGCAAGAAATACACTCGGGGGCTTGCGGCCATCACGCAGCACCCCGAGCCCTTGTCAGGAATGCTTTCCGGCAAGGCTTCTACTGGCCAACAGCGGTGGCTGACGCCACTAGAATTGTCCGCACCTGCGAAGGGTGCCAATTCTATGCGAAGCAGACCCACCTGCCCGCTCAGGCTCTGCAGACGATACCCATCACCTGGCCCTTTGCTGTATGGGGTCTGGACCTCGTAGGTCCCTTGCAGAAGGCGCCCGGGGGCTACACGCACCTGCTGGTCGCCATCGACAAATTCTCCAAGTGGATCGAGGTCCGACCCCTGAACAGCATCAGGTCCGAGCAGGCGGTGGCGTTCTTCACCAACATCATCCATCGCTTCGGGGTCCCAAACTCCATCATCACCGACAACGGTACACAGTTCACCGGCAAAAAATTCTTGGATTTTTGCGAGAATCACCACATCCGGGTGGACTGGGCCGCCGTGGCTCATCCCATATCGAATGGGCAAGTAGAGCGTGCCAACGGCATGATTCTACAAGGGCTCAAGCCTCGGATCTACAACGGCCTCAACAAGTTCGGCAAGCGATGGATGAAGGAACTCCCCTCGGTGGTCTGGAGCCTAAGGACAATGCCGAGTCGTGCCACGGGTTTCACACCGTTCTTCCTGGTCTACGGGGTCGAGGCCATCTTGCCCACTGACCTGGAGCACGGCTCCCCGAGGACGAGGGCCTACACCGATCAAAGCAACCAAGCTAGCCGAGAAGAATCGCTGGACCAGCTGGAGGAGGCTCGGGACAAGGCCTTACTACACTCGGCACGGTACCAGCAGTCCCTGCGACGCTACCACGCCCGAGGGGTCCGGTCCCGAGACCTCCAGGTGGGCGATCTGGTGCTTCGGCTGCGGCAAGACGCCCGGGGAAGGCACAAACTCACGCCCCCCTGGGAGGGGCCATTCGTCATCGCCAAAGTTCTGAAGCCCGGAACATACAAGCTGGCCAACAATCAAGGCAAGATCTACGGCAACGCTTGGAACATCAAACAGCTACGTCGCTTCTACCCTTAAGATGTTTTCAAGTTATTCATATACCTCGCACCCACACAAAGTTTAGTCATCAAGGAAGGGTCGGCCTCGCCTCGGCAGAGCCCGACCCTCCCTCGGGGGCTAAAAAGGGGGAGACCCCCTCTGCGTCGAATTTTTCCTCGAAAAAAGATCTCTTTTTAGCAGAATTTCTTTCGTGCTTTTTGACTACTTCGAAAAGCGGATCCTGGAAATGACGGAGTACACGTAAGCAGCCAAGGCTGACCGAGCCGAGGGACTCCTACGCCTCCGGGATACGGATACCTCACTCATCACCTTCTGCGATAAGTAACTCGCGTTCGGATAAAGCGACTCCATGGACCGAACAAGTCTTCACGTTCGGAAGCTCTTCTGCCAAAGCGGTCCTTCAAGCTTTCTCGACTAAGTCGGGGACAGGGCCTCATGGGCGGGTGAAAGTACGCGTAAGCGGCAAGGCCGACCGAGCCGAGGGACTCCCACGCCTCTGGGATACGGATACCTCACTCATCACCTTCCGCGAGAAGCAACTCTCGCCCACACAAACATCCCTGTTACCGACGGAAAGTCCAGATGCTCGAAATAAGAGGAAAGAAGACACGGCTTTACAACGGAGCGAGGGTGTGTTTTCTGGCCTCGGTGGCCGCAGAAAGCACACGCTACAAGACAATCTGATCCTGCAGGCTTGGGTCTTCACGCTGAAGGGGGCCGCAACACCCTCGGCATCGACGACGTCTTTAGCAAGGTCCAACCCAGCCTCGGACGGCGACGCGGTCCGGGGACTTCTCCCGGAATCCGACCCGAGCAGGCGGCTCGGCCGGTTACCCCTGGGGCCTCGGCCAAGCATCTTCCAAGGGCGCCGGCCCGACCCGAGGCCTCGGCTGATCGACTCCGACGTCGACCCCCGCTGACGGGCAACCCGGCTAGGCTCCGGCCAACCAGGTTCCCATTTTCGAGCCTACTCTGCCTCCGCTCGTGCTGATATCGCTACCCCTGGCCTCGGCTCATCGAAGAGCGGCCGAGGGGTCTCTTTAACTAAGCTAGAGGAGCCTCAGACAACAAGGCCGATCGAGCCGAGGGATTCCTACGCCTCCGGGATACGGATACCTCACTCGTCACCTTGACCCGGGCGACTCATGCTTGGTGAAGCGGTTCAGATATTCAACAGGCGAGACTTAGCGCTCGAGAATGAGGAGAAAACACGGCTCCGTGCCGAAATTACATACATGTTCAGGCCTCGACAGCCATAATGAACAATAACACACTGGCATTCGAAGTGCCATTACGAACGGAACTCCGGTTCCCCCTCCGCAGGTACGAACGACCCCACTCCATGGGGAAGGCCTGCGGAGCAACAGAAGACTGACGAAAATCCTTGAAGCCGAACGATGGCTGAAAGGTACCAACTCCCACGGAGTTGCGTTCCTCCATCGAGGGGGCAGAAAGACGGCGGATACCCCCCATCCGGGGGCTTGGAAGATGGAAAGACACGACGCATAAGGGAGGAAGAAGACATGGTTGCCTTCCGAAAAGGGTCGCCCTCCTTTTAAAGGCGACTCTCCCTACGTGCGCCCCCAAACGCCACGAGCCGAGTCTTCTCCAACACGCTCCAAGGCCCTCCCCTGCGGCGTGGGGGCTGGGTCCCGCATGTCATGCAAACCGGCTCAGAAGCAGAAGAAGCCAAACCGCCGCGCGCGGTGCACATAACCGCCCAGCGGTTACAAGCGATTCCCCACTCTCGCCCAGACCAACGGGCGAAAGGGGCGGGCAGCCATGCAGGCGGCATGCAACCGCGCCAGGTGGACGCGCTTCTCCGACTTCTAACACGCCAGCTTGGAGGCCCAGGCCCACGCGTCGCACAACCAGCGTGCCAGTTGCTGCATGCAAGCAACCGCACCGACACTTGTGCCACCATCGCACCTCTTCGGTTGCGGAGCCTATGCCGCGACTCGAGGCGACCCAGCAGCGCCAGCCTGGCGCGACGGTCAAAGCGACCGAAAGTGGGCCGGCAATAATGGCGGTGGCAGGCGGGCGGGCGCAGCAGTCACGTCGTCAGCCAGGCTCACGTCCCATCCTGGAACAGCAAGAGAGCCTCCTCCCACGGCATGAAGACGGTGCACCTGTGATCCGTTCCTCGAACGGCTCGCGCACGCGCAACGGCCGCCCCGCCAACCACTCGCCCCGTCGCATTAACTCCGCGGCGGGACAGGCGGCGCCTCTGGCAGGAGAAGCGGACGACGCTTCGCCTTCGCCGTAACAACCGCGCCAAAAAAGGTACGCCACGACGTTCGATTTCGTATCCTTTTCCTTTTTTCCTCTTTCTCTATCTCTTGCAACAGGGACCGGGAAAGGGGGATACCCCGAAAAGGATCCTTCCCTGTGAAGGAACCGGGCTCCGAGCCCCCCCCTACTGATCAGAGGTTCGAAGACTGGCCCTCCGAAGGGTTCAACAGTCGCCTCAGATCGCGTGGGCCCGACACCCACTACTGGTCAGGGGTTCGAAGGCCAGCCCCCCGAAGGGCTCCATGGCCGCCTCAGGCTACTCGGGCTCCGCGCCCATTACTGATCAGGGGTTCGAAGGCTGGCCCCCGAAGGGTTCACAGTCACCTCAGACACCGAGCGAGGGATGACCAGGGGTACGTTCGATACATAACCGAGGCTCGGGCTGCACTCCCGAGGTACCCTAGGACATTTCCGAGACCAGCGGGAGCGATCTTGTAACGGAATCCCATCGGAGGGAGGCATCGAGCCCTCGGACCCCGTCGCCAGAGGACCGGGTCCGGCAGATCACCCGCAGGTACTTTTGGGCGTGCCTCTGGGCCCCTAGCCGACCCCCAACGAACGGGGCACGGACGTCCACTCGGATTACCCGCTTGCAGCTCACCGGAGACACCATGTTCGGTGCCCATCGAGGGTAACATGGCGCTCTCCCCCCCTCCTCCTTGCGGAAAGGCGACGTAGGGGCGTATGTAAAAAAGCCGAGTCTGTCCCTGATCGTCCTCTCGCCCTGTGCGGAGGCTCGGGGGCTGCTCTCGCAAACCCGGCTCCGGCCAAACCGTTGACAGCGTCAACATACCAGCCCGAGAGCTTGGGCCCCGACCATGCACCCGGGCTACGGCCAGTTCGCATGAGGGAACAACCAGACCAGCCGAAGCATTACGCAAGGCATTAAGACCTCGAAGGAGTGTAACCACTCCTCCGAGGCCTCGGGGGCTACACCCGGCGGGTGCGCTCGCGCGCACCCACCGGAACAAAATGCAACCGAGAAAGGCTGGTCCCCTTGCAAAAAAGTGCGACGAAAGCCTCCAAGCGAGTGCTAACACTCCCTTCGAGGCTCGGGGGCTACTGTCAGGGACCATAATTAGGGGTACCCTCAAGCGCCTAATTCTCAGCTGGTAACCCCCATCAGCATAAAGCTGCAAAGGCCTGATGGGTACGATCAAGTCAGGGATCAGTCCACACGAGTGACTCGAGCCGACCTCGAGAGACTTCTGTCTCGCCCGAGGCCCCCCTTTTAACGGCGGACACACCTCCGGCTCGCCCGAGGCCTTGGCTTCGCTTAGAAGCAACCCTAACTAAATCACCGCGCCGACTAGGTTGCAGGAGCATTTAACGCAAAGGTGGCCTGACACCTTTATCCTGACACGCGCCCCCCGGCAGAGCCGAAGTGACCGCCGTCACTCCACCGCTCCACTAACCAGTCTGACAGAAGGACAGCGCCGCCTGCGCCACTCCGACTGCAGTGCCACTCGACAGAGTGAGTCTGACAGGCAGTCAGGCCTCGCCAAAGGCGCCATAGGAAACTCCGCTCCGCCCGACCCCAGGGCTCGGACTCGGGCTAAGACCCGGAAGACGGCGAACTCCGCTCCGCCCGACCCCAGGGCTCGGACTCGGGCTAAGACCCGGAAGACGGCGAACTCCGCTCCGCCCGACCCCAGGGCTCGGACTCGGGCTAAGACCCGGAAGACGGCGAACTCCGTTCCGCCCGACCCCATGGCTCGGACTCGGGCTCAGCCCCAGAAGACGACGAAACTACGCCTCGCCCGACCCCAGGGCTCGGGCTCCGCCCTGGCCTCGGCCAAACGATCTCCGCCTCGCCCGACCCCAGGGCTCGGGCTCCGCCCTGGCCTCGGCCAAATGATCTCCGCCTCGCCCGACCCGGGGGCTCGAGCTCGGCCTCGGCCACGGAAGACAGACTCGACCTCGGCTTCGGAGGAGCCCCCACGTCGCCCGACCTAGGGCTCGGGCCCGCCACGTCAACAGGAAGCGCCATCGCCATCCTACCCCGAGCCGACTCGGGTCACGAAGAACAAGACCGGCGTCCCATCTGGCCAGCTCCGCCAGACGGGCAATGATGGCGCCCCACAAGCTCTGTGATGACGGTGGCTCTCAGCTCTCTTACGGAGGCAGGGCGACGTCAGCAAGGACTCGACTGCTCCTACAACTGTCCCTCCGCCAGGCTCCGTTGCTCCTCCGACAGCCACGACATCACGCCAGCAAGGTGCCAAGACCTCTCCGGCTGCCACATTGGCATGTACCTAGGGCGCTAGCTCTCTCTCCGCTAGACGCGTAGCACTCTGCTACACCCCCCACTGTACACCTGGATCCTCTCCTTACAACTATAAAAGGAAGGACCAGGGCCTTCTTAAAGAAGGTTGGCCGCGCGGGGACGAGGACGAGACAGGCGCTCTCTTGGGGCCGCTCGCTTCCCTCACCCGCGTGGACGCTTGTAACCCCCCTACTGCAAGCGCACCCGACCTGGGCGCGGGACGAACACGAAGGCCGCGGGATCTCCACCTCTCTCACGCCCGTCTCCGGCCACCTCGCCTCTCCACCTTTCGCGCTCGCCCACGCGCTTGACCCATCTGGGCTGGGGCACGCAGCACATTCACTCGTCGGCTTGGGGACCCCCCGGTCTCGAAACGCCGACAACCCGGGTGTGACAGAAGTGGGCTCGGGTGTGTTGGCAGGTTTGGATCTAATCCCGGCCCTCGATATCAAATTGTGCGGCCAGGATTCTCATGTACCCCTTCGGCCCAGCACTATTGCTAAAGAGTCCCTCGGATTATTATAAATCAACCCACAGCCATAGTTACATAAAGACCAGTGCATATTGGTCCTGAAAATTGTGTTTTCAACCCCCGAGCTCTTGTGAAATGGTATCTGTAACCCCAAATTCCGTTGTTGATATAGAATAAAATTCGGTAATTGATTTGTAGCAAAAATAATTCTAATAATCTTAGAAAAAACCTATCTCATCTGTTTTTACTCCATTTGGATCCGTTCAAGTTTCGTTAGCTTCGTAATAACCTTGTTTATGCAATAACAACATTAGTTTTATCATAACACATATTCTTATAATTGGATATTGTTTAATCTGTGTTTAGTGGATTAAGCTTGCTAATTAAAGATAACCTATCTATAACTATAATCTGACTAAAATATAATTTCTAATCAAGTTATAATCCAGATCAAAGTTGAGTTAATTATTTATAGTATATTTTCTCACATGATGTATAATCATCAATTTATAATATAGCTTAATATTCAATCATATAGATCTTCCATAAATCATATATTTTTAACCACAACTCCAAATTTAGTGGTTCTCGAATTCACGATCTCGTAGCGACGCGTAGATTATTATTATGCAGTTTGTTCTTATGTTTGGAGTGATGTTAATTTTTCCTATATCATGGTTGTTGTATTGCTATGAATAGCAGTGAGGTCATAAAAATTTGAAGATCATCCTGGTACCTGGAATCTCGAGTCTCGGGCAAGTTGTGCCCTTGATCACTTTTCTTTACCCAATAATGTTCTTGTTAATCACTGTGACATGCTCAGGTTAATATGATGGGACCTGATAGGTTTCCCTAGACTTGTTTATCTCACACCTTGTTTACCACTGAACTTTTAGGTAGTTATGCTATTGCTCTATCTGGTTTTGGGATTGATATTACATTATGATCATGTTCTAATTATATTGTTGTTTTAATTATTGTTCATGACAATATCATTATGTTAATTGGAACATGGAGCTTAACTTGAGAAACACGTGGTACCACAAGGGTGGAATGGGACGCCCTTGGCTGACTAATTAGGAAAGCTAGTGGAGGACTACCTTACCCAAAAGGGGCAAGGGCAGTAGGGGAGTTGCATATAGGGAGGTTCTCGGGTCGATCATGCTGCGATAGCTTTTCAGACGAGGGATTCCTATATTGCCCTTCCTAGAAACTGTAGCGGGTTTTCTGAAGCTAGTGGAACTTTGTAAAGGCCTCGTAGTGGATCCCTAGCCATTCACCTCGGAAGTGTCTAAGAGTCTAGCTAACCCTGGCTAGACGGGATACACAATTTGTGGGTAAAGGGCGCAACCTCTGCAGAGTGTAAAAATGGTATATCATTCGTGCTCGCGGTCATGAGCAGCTCAGGACTCTCGTATGATTAATTTATGGAACTAAACTTAATTTGTCATGCATTGCATTGTGTGTGTTGTTATTAATTTGATCTCTTACTTATTTGGGTTGGTATCTACTTATACTTAGTAACTGCTAATAAAATTTTGACCAACTCTAAAAGCAATGCTCAGCTTTAACCATCTCCTTTGGTAAACTTTACACTTCACATGAACTCCCACCTTTGATGAGTTCATGCACATTATTCCCCACAACTTGTTGAGCGATGAACGTATGTGAACTCACCCTTGCTGTACTCACATCCCTCCAGGTCAAGAACAGGTACCACCGGATGAGGCGAATGAAGGATGTTGTGATGAGTTCGTGAGTGGTCTAGGTCGTTGTCTCCCAGTCAACTTTGTGTTGCTGGATCGTTGTCTTCACATGATGTAATTATTTAACTATTTTGTACAGAACTCTGTTATATATAAATGATGTCACATCCGTTTATGTACTATGAGTCATCATATGTGTGAGACTTGATCCCAACACACTTAGTGATTATTCTCACGCACGGGTTTTGGTTGCCCTAGGACCCGGGTGTGACAGAAGTGGGCTCGGATGTGTTGGCAGGTTTGGATCTAATCTCGGCCCTTGATATCAAATCGTGCGGCCAGGATGCTCCTGTACCCCTTCGGCCCGGCACTATTGCTAAAGAGTCCCTTGGATTATTATAAATCAACCTGCAGTCCACAGTTACATAAAGACCAGTGCATATTGGTCCTAAAAATTGTGTTTTCAACCTCGAGCTCTTGTGAAATAGTATCTGTAACCCCAAATTCGGTTGTTGATATAGAATAAAATTCGGTAATTGATTTGTAGCATAAAAATAATTCTAATAATTTTAGAAAACCGCGATCTCATCCGTTTTTACTCCGTTTGGATCCGTTCAAGTTTCGTTAGCTTCGTAATAACCTTGTTTATGCAATAACAACATTAGTTTTATCATAACACATATTCTTATAATTGGATATTGTTTAATCTGTGTTTAGTGGATTAAGCTTGCTAATTAAAGATAACCTATCTATAACTATAACCTAACTAAAATATAATTTCTAATCAAGTTGTAATCTAGATCAAAGTTGAGTTAATTATTCATAGTATATTTTATCACATGATGTATAATCATCAATTTATAATATAGTTTTAATATTCAATCATATAGATCTTCCATAAATCATATCTTTTTAACCACAACTCCGAATTTAGTGGTTCTCGAACTCAAGATCTCGTAGCGACGCGTAGATTATTATTATGTAGTTTGTTCTTATGTTTGGTGTGATGTTAATTTTGTCTATATCATGGTTGTTGTATTGCTACGAATAGCAGTGAGGCCATGAAAATTTGAAGATCATCCTAGTACCTGGAATCTCGAGTCTCAGGCAAGTTTTGTCCTTGATCACTTTTCTTTACCCAATAATGTTCTTGTTAATCACTGTGACATGCTCAAGTTAATCTGATGGGACCTGATAGGTTTCCCTAGACTTGTTTATCTCATACCTTGTTTACCACTGAACTTTTGGGTAGTTATGCTATTGCTCTATCTGGTTTTGGGATTTATATTACATTATGATCATGTTCTGATTATACTGTTGTTTTAGTTATTGTTCATGACAAGATCATTGTGTTAATTAGAACATGGAGCTTAACTTGAGAAACACGTGCTACCACAAGGGTAGAATGGGACGCCCTTGGTGGACTAATTAGGAAGCTAGTGGAGGACTACCTTACCCGAAAGGGGCAAGGGCAGAAGGGGGAGTTGCGTATAGGGAGGTTAACTTGAGAAACACGTGCTACTACAAGGGTCGATAATGCTGTGATGGCTTTTTGAACAAGGGATTCCTATATTGCCCTTCCTAGAAATTGTAGCGGATTTTCTGAAGCTAGTGGAACTTTGTAAAGGTCTCGTAGTGGACCTCTATTTATTCACCTCGGAAGTGTCTAAGGGTCTAGCTAACCCTGGCTATACGGGATACACGACTTGTGAGTAAAGGACGCAACCTCTGTAGAGTGTAAAACTAGTATATCAATCGTGCTCGCGGTCATAAGCAGCTCAGGGCTCTCACATGATTAATTTATGTAACTAAACTTAATTTGTCATATGCATTGCATTGTGGGTGTTGTTATTAATTTGATCTCTTACTTATTTGGGTTGGTATCTACTTATACTTAGTAACTACTAATAAAATTTTGACCAACTTTAAAAGCAATGCTCAGCTTTAACCATCTCCTTTGGTAAGCCTTACAATTCACATGAGCTCTCACCTTTGGTGAGTTCATGCACATTATTCCCCACAACTTGTTGGGCGATGAACGTATGTGAGCTCACTCTTGCTGTACTCACATCCTCATGTCAAGAATAGGCACCACTGGATGAGGCGCATGAAGGATGTTGTAATGAGTTCGTGAGTGGTCTAGGCCGTTGTCTCCCAGTCAAATTTGTGTTGCTAGATCATTGTCGTCGCATGATGTAATTATTTAAGTATTTTTGTATAGAACCCTGTTATATTTAAATGATGTGACATTCGTTTCTGTACCATGAGTCATCATATGTGCGAGACTTGGTCCCAACACACTTGGTGATTATTCTCACGCCCGAGTTTTGGTTGCCCCTAGGACCCGGGTGTGACACATATCCACTTTTCTGGACTATTCGATACATATGAAAACCAAACCAAATTTATTACAAATGCACACGACACACGAACTGCAGACAACGTGCTCTCCGCAAGATGCGCCATCCCACAGCTCGAGCGCAACATTAATTCAACTCACCCACGGTCTTCCTACAAAATCGCCCATACGCTAAGTGTGCAGGCTCAATAACCTTAACAACCTAACAGAGAAAATACTCTGACCAACCAGCACTGATAAGAAAACAAACTCTGAAGAAGAAACGGTCACTGAAATTCTGAATGTCCTGAAGTTCTGAACGTGACTGAATTTTGCTGTCACCAAGCATCTCCATCCAATTCTCAAAACCCAAATAATAAGAAAGTACAAGTGCTGGAGTCGCACCTATCAAACTGAGGGGGATAAAACTGAAGTAATCGACCTCACTTTGGTCCGAGACTACACTTTTGGAGGAGAGATCACTGATCGATTTTTTTACTCTTCCGCTCCCAGTCCTATCCAACAGCCCAATACATACCATTAAAAGCGGTTGCAAAATCTGCTAAACTACAACTACTCGAGTTCCTTCTTGTCCGGGGGAAAATAAAGCAGACAGTCCGGATTAATTTGACGCATGGGGCATGGGAGAGGGGAACAAGAATGGACTACAGCCACGGGAGAGGTGAAAGGGAAATAGACCTAATCATTTCCTATAATCGATTTTGGTGGTTGACATCCATAACAAACCACGTAGACTAACTAGTTTGCCTAGATGTTTTTATCTCAGGTGCATAAGGTTCAACACAAACCAAGAAAGAAATTAAGTTGGGGACTTAACAATATTTAGAGCAAGACTTCAGAGTGTGCTGCCAAGTGGCGCACCGGACAGTGTCCGGTACACCAGGCCGAGCAGCACTCAAACCAGCCACTCTCGGGTTTCTTCAGGGCGCACTCCGCTATAATTCACCGGACATGTCCGGTGAGCCAACGGAGCAACGGTAACCTGCGCCAACGATCGTCTGCCGAAAGTGAATAGTGATGAACAATGCACGGTAGAAGTCAGAGCAGAGAATTCAGAGCACACCGGACATGTCCAGTGTGGCACCAGACTGTCCGGTGCAACTACAGGACAAAGGCTCCAACGGTCGTCCACTCCAAAACCCCAACGGGCGTGCTGACGTGGCACGCACCGAACAGTGAACAGTGGTTGTCTGGTGCACAACCGGACTGTCCGGTGTGCCCATCGCCAACAAAAACAGCCAATGGCTAGGAAGTGGTTGGAGGCTATAAATACCGCCCAACCACCTCCTTCAATGGCATCCAAGTTTTCTGAACTCCATATTCCTTGCAAGAGCAAAGACAAACACTCCAAGACACATTCAAAGCATTCAATCCACTCCAAGCTCCCAAAATCAACTCTAGTGCTTAGAGACTTGTGAGAGGATTATTTGTGTTCTTTTGTTGCTCTTGTTGCTTGGATTGCTTTATCCTTCCCTATTCTTATTCTCATGAGTGCTTTGTAAAGCTAGCAAGAGACACCTAAGTGTGTGGTGATCCTTGCGGTGTCTTATTGACCCAAGCGATTAAGGAGAAAGCTCATCCGATCTAAGTGACCGTTTGAGAGAGGGAAAGGGTTGAAATAGACTCGGCCTTTGTGGCCTCCTCAACGGGGACTAGGTTTTTTGGAACCGAACCTCGGTAAAATAAATCACCGTATTCACTTGCATTGATCTTTGCTTGATTTGTTTGCCATCTTTCCTCTCTCTAAAGTTTCCTTGCTAGTATTGATTTGAGTTTGCTCCCAAACGTCATCCGCATCTATTCAGCAACTCTTAGTAAGAGAAACAATCTTCCGCACATGAATTTAATTCTAATGCTAACCCTGGCCTTAGTGTGTGTTTAAGTTTATAAATTTCAGTTTTCGCCTATTCACCCCCCTCTAAGCGACTTTCAAGAGGAGAGAAAACTCATGGGTGACTAGCCACCAAGATCCCGCCGGCAGATGGTGGAGCTCGCCGCACGCCGCACACGATGGGGTGGCGACAAGTGCGCCTACGGGGTAGCAGTTTTGCGGTTCTGCCGATAGTCGGTAGACCGTAGACGATAGAGCTATTCAAAAGGGGCCTGGCCCGTATCACAGACGGGCCAATATATATAGTGGGCTTGATATGTATCGACCCACGAGCGTAGGGCGGGGTCCGGCGGCAAGTTGGAGAGGACGCGAGGACCGAGGAAGCAGGCGTCGGCTCGGGCGGCCTGGAGATCCGCGAGACGGGGCTCGGACCTCAGACCGACAGGGGCAGACCCCGTCCAGGAGGGCCTCCGCGACGGCGCGGGCCAAGGCAGCGAGCGGCGCCCCAACCCTAGTCGGCAGGCGCGCCGTCCGGACAAGAAAGGGTGGGCAGGTGAGGGTCATCCGTGCCAGGAAGGTGATGGTCGCGTCATTTATTGCACTGACTGAGTGAATGATAAAGTTATTATCGTTGTTGATCAGAGTTCAGTATTACCAAATGGTTAAGAAATTCTTGTAAAATTGCTGCAAGGGGGCCCTCAGTTAGAAAGCCTTCTTCTGCTGCAGGAAGTTGAATGTTTACAACGAAAATTCATACATTCCATTACGAGAAAGGAAAAGTCTGACAGTTCAATCACTACATGGTATATAGTGTTATAATAATCTCTTCTATTAAAACCTGAAGGAGATTCAGCCACTATCATGGTTTACAAAACCGGTGTAAACCAAACGGTTTACCAAAACCGCAGAGGTGCGGTTTCGGTTAACCACCGGGTTTTTTTTTCAAAATTCATCCCAAATTCAAAAAAATGAAAAAAACATAAAAACCGAAAATCGGCGGTAAACCGTTTTTTGGACCGGTAAACCGCCAATTTTTGCCGGGAAACCGGATTTAATGCCAAGATTGAGTTCCAGTTTAGGCATTTAATGGTCAATTTAGGCATATTAGTCTTGTTTACTGTTATATGCTATATGTGAAGATGATTTACTGTTAGATGTTATTTTTTGCCCAGTTTAAGTGCTATATGTGAAGATGCTATATGCTATATGTAAAGATGAGTTAGTATTGTTATATATGTGATGGTTTATGGTTTATGTATTAGTTATTGGTAATGTGTTATGGTTTAGTTATTGTTAAATGTGAATGTCCAATAATTTATGGTTTAGTTCTTGTGGACCACAGTTCGGCAATGGCAACCGGGACAAGACCCAATCTAGAACCCTTATGCATGACAATGGCAACTGGGACAGGGACCACCAGGCGAAGTATCACCATCGATCATGTATGGGTATGGAAACTATGGACCCCTCCACCGCCATATATATATATATACCACGGTTCTTGTTTTCTCGCTAATGTATCTCACGGGGCGTTTGGATCCCTTCATTTTAGAGGAATTGGAATTCACTCAATAAAGTAACTTATTTAGTTTGAAATTTGACATTCCACCACTTTCCAAAGTTCATATATAAGCCTATCTCAAATTCATAGGGTGGAGGATAGGAAATGGTTTTATGCATTAGTAGAATTTGTTTCTACTCTGTAACTTACATGACACTCTTCGTCTCACTCCTCTATAGTAAAAATGTAGCACATAAATATCTCCGACATCTTGCTAATAATAGTATACAAATATATTTTGTATAAAACCGAATTATCTTAATTGATATATGCCTAAATTACTATTATTAGAAAGGAATTCAATTCCAATGATCCAAACGGGGCGTCATATCTTTTGTATAGATCTGTCACTATCACTATGATGGATTAGAACAATATCACGATCCTTCCAACATGCCTGAGTATTATCACTATGGCTCGAGCTGAACATATGAGTATTGTGAAATAAGTCGACCTATGTGTCGTTGCCTCGTTGGAGAACTGTAAAAGAACTTGTATTTGAGTATTGCGAAGTTCGTTGGTTGTTTGTTGCACAAGAATTGGAGTTTGTGGTTGCATATGTATGTTGTATGTTATTTTGGTGAACATATGTCGTGTGGATCAATTAATATTTACTATGCAATGTGAATTGAGCAAATTACAAATAAATCCTGTCAAAATTTTCCATTTTTCTGTAAAAAACAGCAAAAACCGGTTGGTTTCTCGAAAAACCGGCGGTTTAGAGCGGTTTATCGTCGGTTTTTCGCCGATAAACCGGTCGATTTTTACCAGTTTTCACCAGCTTACCGGTGGAAAACCGTTAGTATGTTACCGGTGGGTACCGGTTTTCCCACCTAAAATGGTTTTGTAAACCGTGCCCGCTATCCACATTCCGTGAGCCTCTAGCCTCCGTCCTCCCGACACGTGCCACCAGAGAAAAGGTGAACAGCAAAACTGATGCGTGCGCATGTGGACACAAAAACTCCCTCACGGACGCAAAATTTTCACCCACAGCCATACCACACCCCTCTCGGTCCCGCCCTTCACCTCTCTCCCACGACACTCGCGCCGCAGGCTCCTTCCAATCTCGTCGCCAAGCATGTGTCCCCGGCGTCGGCTGGGCTAGTCCGTCGCGCCTGCCCACAACGTTAAACAATGCCACAAGTAACGTCGTCACCCTAACGCCACCATCGTGGGCCATGGTTGGGATCGGAGCCCAAGGCATGACCCTAACGCTGCCATGCGTGGCTATCCATGGCCTCCTGTGACGACGACTTTGGCCTCCTCAGCGACGACACACACCGGCCGACAACACCCTCGGCCCCCATCGCCTAGCAACCCACGACGCCGCTGTTGCCATAGGCCGACCATCCGCTTCGCTGACGCGGCTACGGGGGATGCCGATGGCGCCGACTCCTTCGCACAGGCTTAGGAGGAGATCAACCACCATGCCAAGTGACGCACACCAGTCGGCCCCGTCGCCCACCGACCAACAACCTGTGCCACTGTCGCCGCTGCCACAGGCCCACATTCCCTTTAGCTTCACTGACGCGGCTACAGGGCCCGCCGGCACTGGCTCCTTCACGCAGGCAGGAGAGCAGCTACCATGCCGATTGCGGCGACCCAGTGCACCATGCCAAGCAGTGCTAGGAACGAATGCGCTACAATGCTGAAGACTTGTGTTGCGGTGAGTTAGATTCAACTAGGGTGGAATAGCACTAGGGTACCTTTATGTTATCCTACTGTTAATCAATCTCCATTGATGTTTTCGTTGGTTGACTATTTTTCACCTCCACAGTCAGCACCATCTTTCTCTCGCTAGCAGCCTTGTCAGATTTGTTTCATCGCCTTCATGCCTTGGAGATCGACTATATTAGTGCAAGTGGCCATGACAAGGCCCCTGCTTGTGGAGCCATCGATATGCTCCTGTCGCTCTTCATTTTGTTAGGATTATTCGGGTTGTTGTAAAACCTATCCTAAGCATGGTTGCATCAAAATTCACTCGTGCGGTGTTAGAGCAGGCAAAGTCAACAATCATGTTTGCTTTTCTGTCTATAATCCTTGTTTCGACTAATCACAGATTCTTTTGCGAGCACCATTGCAAGTCAATGTGGAACAAAAGCTGGATCTCAGGAGAATACTCTGTGTAATGTTCTTTTTGGTTGCCCAGGCGCTACTACACAAGGGGTATGACCACTTCCCTTGTTTTGAGCAGTAGCATGTAATTTACATCCAATAACAAATTGTTGTTTATTGAGAGCTACTACCTACTGACATGTTATGCATCCTTTGTACATCAACCTTTCATGTAGGACCACTTAGTGAAGCAGCATTCATTCACATTATGCAAAATAGACTACATCAGTTTTGTGTAGGTATTTGATTGATAAAGTGAATGTAGCATGCAAGCAGTGCTATCTCTTCCTTAACTGCGCCGCTTAATGTCTGTCTGAATGTAGTCATTCCATCTACCTCATTTGAAACTTTTTAGATTAGTGAAGGCCATCAGTAAATGAATTCTTATATTCACCGATGAAGATGATCCTTTTGGTACTATTACAGGAGCAGTGAAAACTGATATGATTAGGACAACAGTTCAACGTGCAAAGGCAATTCTTCTATTTAAATCTACATGCTGCTAGCACATCTCAAAATGTTTTTGTGTGGAGTTCAGTGTCGGTGTTTTGGGTCCGACCGCACACCCGGGGTTGCCCCTCAAGGTGTTTTAGGAGTAGGGAGGTGTCGACAACTGTAGCAAAATGGTTCGTGCTGATCGCACGAGGGACGGTGGACAAGATTTACAGGTTCGGGCCGCTTAGTGATGCGTAACACCCTACGTCCTGATGAGTGTGCTTGGTGGATATGAGTACAAGAGAGCTCTCTGGATCGAGAATACAGAGGGTTGATGTGGGTGGCTAAGTGATGGTTCGATCATCTTGAAGGGGTGCCCCCTAGGCCTTATATATTCGACCGTGGGGCAGTACTCGTGATAAGATAACAATAAGTAGCTAAAAGATAGTGAACCTCCAGAGATTATCCCTACGTAACCCTCGCCGACTTATCCTCGCATGGCTTCATTGCATGGAGGCTCCAGCGCGGGAAAGTCGGATCTCCGTTGCGGTTGCTCGCTCGACGCTGTGGGCCCTCCGAGTTTGCTCCAATCCGGCCCCACGTCGCTCTGCTTTGCTGGTTGTTTCTCCCCAGGCCCACGAAAGAATGACCTCACGACTTATTGGGCCCTTGGGCCTTTTCGTGAGGTCCTTTACTCTTTTAGTGGACCCGGGGGATATCTATCCCCCACAAGCCCCCGATCTTTGGGTTAATTTAGAGGTAATCAACCCGAAGATCCCAGGTCCAGCTTGCAGGTGATTTGAAGAAAGATGGCTTCCTGCTGTTCTCTCCTGCTCCAATCACTTGCTGACCAAAGCTTAGTTTTCGTGCCTGTGCCTTAGAAGTCGGCATTCCAATTTATAGGATTCTGAGCTCCATTGGATGCACCGGAGGTGCACCCAATGGGTGTAGACCCCGAGCTTCGAGTAGATTTTAGAAAATAATCTACTCGAAGGTCTTCAAAAGAGATTATTTCCATTTGTGTTCCTTCATTTTGGTTGAGGATTGGCTTTTTAATCTTGTCCCTTGCTTTAGGAGTCGGCACTATCTGGGCTTGGAATAATAATCCATGGGGTGCACCGGAGGTGCACCCAATGGGTGTAGCCCCCGACCTTCAAATGGATTTTTAAGGATAATCCATTCGAAGGTCTTTCTTTTATTTGTAAAAATTGGCATGAAGCTATTTGCATTATGCTTCGGAGGTCAGCATTATGTCATCTATATTTTGCTGCAGAGGTCAGCATATATTTTGTCTTTAGCAGCCGAGTTTGCAATCCATCCATATCTTGCTAGGTAGTGCAATTTATTTGCTTCTGCGACTGATTGGACGTTTGATGGACGTTCTCTGTCTAGTCTTCACGTCGCTCCTGTCAGCCATATCTTGTACTTTGCTGGCTATATTTGGCTTTCCTCTGATCCTTACTGATATCTCATTTTTGTCTTGAGGTATTCACTGCGTGCCCTGCACGGATGTGACCGTTTTGAAAAATACACTGATAATTCCTGGGCGTCCCCCCAATGGGTGTGGGCAAGGGATGGCTTGGTACGCTGAGTGTTTTATCCGGTTGCTTCTGAGTAGTAATGTGATGGGACGGCGAGTGTAATCATACCCTTTGCGCTGTTGACTGGAGTCCCAATGGGTGCAGTGCTGCATGAAACGGCGTCAGCCGCCTGACGTGTCTTCGGACGGGTGGGAGTGCATATTGAATGCTTTGCGACTGTTCAGTGACCGCGGTTGGAGGTGAGCGGTTGCCTTTCTCTTCTATAAGTAACGCTGTTACCCTTCCAGTTTCTTCACATCTCTTCGCTTATTCCTTACTGCTTCCTTCTCTTCTTTCTTGCTTGCTTCCACCATGGGCAAAAACAACAAACGCAAGCGTGAGCCGACTCCTCCATCGGAGGATTTCGGTGACTCAGAATACTCGGAGGAGGAGTTCTCCTCCGAGTCCGAGGGATCTCCGGTTCCCGTCTCTCCCCCGGCGTCGTCCGATGATTCGGACGACTCCCAGGGGATAGCCGCGGAGGTCTGGACGTATATCCGGGCCGTCGAGCGCTCCGGGCTCGAGGGCTCGGATGAGTCAGAGTACTCCTCGGATGAGGAGGACTCGGACGACGGCGGCGAGGATGAGGATGACGACGACGATGACGACGATGACGACGGTGGCGACGGCGACGGCAGCGGCAGCAACGGCGGTGGGGACAGCGGCGGCGGCAAGGGCAGCACCAGAGGCGGCAGCAGCACGGGCAGCACCAAGGGCGGCACCAGGGGCGGCGGCAGCAGGGGCAAGGCCAGTGGCTAGATGCCACCGGTCTTTTTAGTTATTAGTATAGATTAGAAATAGTATAGTGAAATAATGTAGTAGTATTAGTAATGTAGAGTAGTATAGTGTAGCGTAGTAGTAGTAGTAGCAGTAAGGAAGTATCAACTCATAATGAGTTGATTTGTAAGTATTGCCACTTCCCTTAATGAAGAATGCCTTTGGTTTCCTCTTGATGACTCGTTTGTTTGATTATAAATCCGATTCTTTTGAGACAATAGATGAACAACTTGACCATCATACTGACGCTTCCAGAAGTAGCCGCCGAGTAACATTGCAGTCTGTATTGACGTTTTTAGAAGTAACGCCGAGCGACTGAGCGCTATACCATCGTCTTAGAGGCAATGCCGAGCGATTGAACGTGAGATCGGCGTTTTAGAGGCAACGCCGAGTGATTGAAGGTCGACGTCAGCATTTTAGAAGTAATGCCGAGCGAGTGAAGGTCAATGTCGGCATTTTAGAAGTAATGCCGAGCGGTTGAACATGAAACTGGCGTTTTAGAGGCAACGCTGAGTTATTGAAGGTCGTCGTCGACATTTTAGAAGTAATGCCGAGTGAGTGAAGGTCAACGTCGGCATTTTAGAAGTAATGCCGAGCGGTTTAAACATGAAACTGGCGTTTTAGAGGCAACGCTGGGTTATTGAAGGTCGCCGTCGACATTTTAGAAGTAATGCCGAGTGGTTTGAACTCCAGATCAGCGTTTTAGAGGCAACGCCGAGTGACTGAATGGTGACGTCGGCATTTTAGAGGCAATGCCGAGTTATTTCGAGGATAACACCCGAGTGATGGGGTGGCCCACCAGTTGTTTGGAAATAACTGCCGAATGACCACGTGGCATGCTGGGATTTCGGAAATAACTGCCAAGTGATGACTGGGCACTTTTTTGAAACGGTATCTGGTCCGAGAATATCCCACAAGAGCTGCACTTTTAGCCGCTTTTGCTTTCCGCGCCCTAGTTCTTGCATTCCCCGCTTCCAAACCTTCTCTGCGCTCGCCTCCAATCTGCTCACTGGCGAAAATCGAGATGGCGCCCAAGAGGAAAACTGCGAGCTCGTCTGCTGCGGTGATCCCTCCGATCGACACCAACAGCCAGTTGCCTTTCGCAGGTAACCATATGTCCGTTATTTCCGAAGCTGAGCTTCTCCGCCTCGTCTCCATCGGGGTTCTTCCTCCACGGGAACTCTGTTCTTGGCGGATTTGCCACGGGACTACTGTCCCAACAGAGGATACCCACGAGTCTGTAGTTTACGCTCCTTTTCTTCTCCGTGGCCTCGGTCTCCCCATCTCTCCTTTTTTCCGCGGCCTCCTTGATTTCTATCATATCAACTTGACTCATTTGAACCCTAATTCCATTCTGCAAGTCTCCATTTTTGTTCACCTATGTGAAGCCTATCTTGGTGTGCTGCCACATTTCGGTTTATGGAAGTATCTGTATCATTGTCGCCCTGGGATGGCCAGGGGACAACACCAACTGGTCGGAGGTGCCAGTTTGGAGATGCGCCGTGGGCGGAAGACCGAGTATCTTGAGATTCCCCTCAAAGATAGCATTAAGGGGTGGCGTCTGGAGTGGTTTATAGTTGATAATTATGGAAATTCTCTCCCCTCCCGGTCGGGAAGACAGCCAGACGTTCGCACTCCGAGTTGGACTGAGTCTCCCACAGATCAGGAAGTGGCCGAGGCAGGTGTGTTGCTAACTGAAGTCGGATTGCTGAAGGAGAGAGGTCTGACTGCCGAAGCTGTGGTCACTGACTTTGTTTTCAAGAACATTCAGCCACTGAAAGACAGGGCCTACCCGGCATATCTGTATCGAGGGCTGGCCGACTCAACTCGGGTTACCAATAGGAGAATTCCTTTTGTTGACTTGGTAAGCCGACTTGAAATGATTCTCAGGGGTAAAGTTTCAAATGTTGGTGCTCCAGTGGCATACTCGGCTTGGAACCTACCTCCTCCCAAAGCTTTCACCCTTTTTGTGTCAGATCCGCCTGTGACTGATGGCAATTTGGGCCTTAGAGTGCGACCTTCTGCTGAAGAGGTCAATACTTTGGTTGCTTCGCTTGGGGAGATTCCCGATGATGAACGGCAGGTTTATTTTGAGGTGCCTCTGAACCCTAGTGATGCCGACATAAATGACATGCTTGATCTGTTAGCTGAGGATTCATCCGATGCTGCTCCTGATGGTACGTTGGCGGTGGTGCCCCTTCCAGAGGTTGATACAACTTTGGATGTCCCGAAACCTATCAGTACTCGCCCGAGGCGCCTTAGCCGAACCAGTCAGCCCGAGCCTTCTACTGATGAGCAAAAGAAGAAGAGAAGACGCCTCCGGCGAGTATCCAGCTTGATGAGGACGCCTGTACCCTAGCTCCTGCTGCTGAAGAGGTGCCTGCAACTGGCCTTACTGACACCGATCCCAATGGGTGTGCTCAAACTGCTGTTGAACCCAATGGGTGTGCTCCATCTGCTGCTGACCCCGATAGGGGTGCTGTTTGCGTTGCTACTGCGGAAGATGAGGAGGAAGAAAATGAAGCTCCATTAACTCGGAAAAATAGTCGGCAGTTCATCGCCAGCGGTGGAAGTAGCGGAGTTCCTTCTCCTGCATTGTCTGCCCTTATTGGTCTGCAAGAACTATCCCTGGCCAACTTTGATCAAACTCTAGAGGATATGGTCCCGGAGGACTTGTTGTCAGAGCCTGTGGATGATGACGCAACAGAGGCTTGTGCTGCCGTGCCCGATGCTGGGTTGAGGTCATCCCGTGCCTCGTCGACCTTAGAGCATAATCTCGAGGGTCGGGATGCTGACTTGGATTGCCCTGGTCCCATGGAAGTAGTTGAAGGCCCGTTAACCTTAGAGGTGGTTACGGCAGAGAGCTTGGACCCCTTGAATAGTGCTGACACGTGCCCAGCCCCCGAGGATGTCGCCGGGGAAGACTTTGCTCGGGTGAAGAGTATAAGCCACTGCCCAGCCCCCGAGGGTGTTGCCGGGGATGATCCGGCTCAAGTGGGCAGTGCCAACTATGACCCAGCCCCCGAGGGTGTCCAAGCAAGGTCTCCTTCCTGCACTTCCATGGATGTTCATGCGGGTTCGCCTCCACACTCTGGCGGTATGGTGGTGGTCCAAATTCTGGACCAGGGAGTCGCTTTAGAGGGCAGCGTCCCCGCTGGCCTGGCGTTAGGCTCTGTTGAATGTACTGAGCTCGTTCCTGCTGGTCTGTCGCAAGCTGCTTCGGGTGGTGGTCTGGCACCTGGTTATCAGCTGATTTCTCCTGATTTGGGGATCCCTTCATTCTTTTCCAACCTCCAGGTACTGTGCTGTACTTTAGCTTGATCTTTACGTTGCATGAACTTTTGTCATTACGTTCATCTGTTCTTCTCGTCAGGCTTTGGTGGATGGGATGGCCAGCCAGCTGAGATTGCAGGGTGTTTCCGTCCCAGAAATGGCTTCGTCTCTTGCGTGTTGGAATCCAGTGTCGCTTCATCGTCGTGTATCCGAGTTGGAGGCGACTAACGCTGGTTAGTGCCCTTCTTTCTTCTTCTTCTTTGCCTTTTTCTGTGGACTGTTTTACCTTCTGACCTTGTTTTGTTTGATTACCTCTTGATAGGAATGACTCGGCAGATTGCAATTCTTGAGGAAAAACATACCCGAGATCAAGCTGAAATGGCTCAACGGTGCGCTGACTTCGAGGAGAAGTATCTTCAGAGCCAAACTGAGCTAAATCAGGTCTCCGCTGCTTTGGATGACGCCAATGCCCTGAGTTCTTCTCTTCATGCTCGGCTTGACTCTGAAAGGGTAACCTACAAAACCGTGTCTTGCCTTGCTATGCTTTGTATTAATTGCTTGGTTTTTGAAGGAGTTGATTTTTGTCTGTAGGAAGAAAAACGTGTCCTTGCTGCTTCTCGTGACAATCTAGATAGATTGTATCGTGATTCTAGCAACTCGCTGACCATCTTGGAGAGGAGTCACCGCTTTACAATGGAGGAACTGGACAATCAGCGTTGTAGGCTGCAAGAGTCTGCGGACGAAGTGACCCGCCTTAAGCAATTGATATCAGCGAAGGATGCCACCATCAAAGAACTCCGAGCTTCCAAGAAATCCATTGCCCAGGAGTTAGAGGCCGCTCGGCTGGCTGCTAAAGTTGCCGAAGAAACTGCGGCTACTCTCAAAGCCCAGCGCGATAAAGCCATGGACAAGGCTATTCGTGCTGGACGAATCTTAATGAGGAGACCCGGCGTGGTTGTTCCTGAAGACATAAAGGCTGACGTGAATGCTGCCCCCGATTCCTCGAGTCGTCCTACTTCGTCGGTTGCTCCTGAGAAAAACATTGCAAAATAGAGAAACATTCTGCGTGCTCCAAGCGTGCAGCTCGCATGATTGAATACTTGTTAGAGGATACCAATTTATTCAAGTGACATAGTTACTCTCTCGTAGTATCAGAATGTTTTAGTTAATGAGTTTGGTAGTAATGACGCATGATGCCTATGAATTTTGTTTATGGGATATGGAAATCATCCCCCGAATTATATGGGCGTGAGTATGTTGCACTGTTCTTAAGTTGCCTCCAACTTAAGCCGATTGCTCCGTCAGCAGGGTATAGTGATCACCTCGAGTTAAGTAAGCGTGAGCATGTTGCACCGCCTTAAGTCGTTGCCGACTTAAGTCGACTGCTCCGTCTGTAGGGCATAGTGGTCACCCCGAGTTAAGTAAGCGTGAGCATGTTGCACCGCCTTAAGTCGTTGCCGACTTAAGTCGATTGCTCCGTCTGTAGGGCATAGTGGTCACCCCGAGTTAAGTAAGCGTGAGCATGTTGCACCGCCTTAAGTCGTTGCCGACTTAAGTCGATTGCTCCGTTTGTAGGGCATAGTGGTCACCCCGAGTTAAGTAAGCGTGAGCATGTTGCACCGCCTTAAGTCGTTGCCGACTTAAGTCGATTGCTCCGTCTGTAGGGCATAGTGGTCACCCCGAGTTAAGTAAGCGTGAGCATGTTGCACCGCCTTAAGTCGTTGCCGACTTAAGTCGATTGCTCCGTTTGTAGGGCATAGTGGTCACCCCGAGTTAAGTAGGCGTGAGCATGTTGCACCGCCTTAAATCGTTGCCGACTTAAGTCGATTGCTCCGTTTGTAGGGCATAGTGGTCACCCCGAGTTAAGTAAGAATGCAAGTCAATTGTAAACGAGCCGAGTATCTTTGAAATCTCTCTTTATTGATGACATATTTCCACTTTGCAGAATACATTGTCGCCCCGGCAGTTTTGAAATACAGCTAGGGATAAAATTTTTTGAGGTGCTCTATGTTCCAGGAGTTCCCAACTTCTGCGCCATCCATCTGAGTGAGGCGATACGATCCGGGCCGAGTGACTTCTGCTACTATGAAGGGTCCTTCCCATAAGGGTGATAATTTGTGTCGTCCTTCTCCCGTTAGAATTCAGCGAAGGACAAGCTCCCCTACTGAGAAGAATCGTTGCCGCACAGCCTTATCGTGATAGCGCCTTAGGGTCTGCTGGTATCTTGCTGATTGGATTACTGTGTTTAACCGTTCTTCCTCGAGTACGTCTATGTCCTCCAGCCTGGTGGTCTCAGCTTCTGCTATGCTTTCAAAGATCAACCTTGGCGCCCCAAACTTGAGATCAGCAGGCAACACTGCCTCCGACCCATAGACCATGAAGAAAGGAGTGTTTCCATGCAAAGCTCGGCTAGGTTGGGTTCTTAGGCTCCAAACAACATAAGGTAATTCCCTTATCCACTTTCCTGCGAATTTTTCATTTTTATCGAAAATCTTTTTCCTCAGTGCATCCAATATCATTCCATTGGCTCGCTCCACTTGCTCGTTGGCTCTTGGATGGGCTACAGATGCATACTTGATCTGAATGCTCTTTTGTTCGCAGAAGTCAAAGAATTCTGAACTCGTGAAGTTGGATCCTAAATCGGTTATGATGCTGTTTGGTATCCCGAATCTGAATATTATGTCTTGTATGAATTCCACAGCCTTAGTAGAGGTTAAGGAGGCAATGGGCTTGAATTCTATCCATTTAGTGAACTTGTCAATTGCCACCAATACATGAGTGTATCCCCCTTGAGCTTTCTTGAAAGGTCCAATCATATCCAGTCCCCAGCACACGAAAGGCCATGTTACTGGTATGGTCTGCAGTTGTTGTGCCGGCATGTGTTGTTGCTTTGACAAGTATTGGCAGGCCTCGCACCTTTGAACTAACTCGGCTGCATCGTTCTTTGCTGTTGGCCAATAGAATCCTGACCTGAAGACCTTCCCGACCAGTGTTCTGGAGGCTGCATGTATTCCACATTGTCCAGCGTGGACTTCTTCCAGGAGTTGCCTTCCAGTAGAGGGGAGGATGCATTTCATGAAGACACCTGATGCTCCTCTTCTGTATAATGTCTCTCCAATAAGTGTATAGTGAGCCGACTGTCTTGCAATGCGCTCTGCCGAGTTCCTGTCATCTGGTTCTTCTTCATTCTTTATGTACTTAACGATTGGCCTTCTCCAGTCACCAGGATCTGACTCGGGTTGATCTATGATGTTGCACTCTTCCATTTGATCCATTGAGATACTCGGCTGCAGAATTTCTTGCATGAAAACCCCGGGTGGGACCTGAGTTCGACTGGACCCCAGCTTGGATAGTACATCGGCTGCCGTGTTCCGATCTCTTTCCACATGATGAAATTCTAGACCCTCGAATTTATCCTCCAGCTTTCGGACGGCAGCGCAGTATCTTCCCATCGAATCGTTTGAGCAATCCCACTCCTTATTTATCTGGCTGATAACTACCAGAGAATCCCCGTATACCATTAATCTTTTGACGCCCAATGATATTGGCAATGTTTAATCCGTGGATCAGAGCTTCATACTCGGCTGCATTGTTGGAGGCCGGAATAGCAATTGGAGGGCGTACTTGAGGTGCTCGCCTCCAGGTGCAGTGAAGAGAATCCCCGCTCCTGCTCCCTGCAGCTTTAGTGAGCCATCAAAATACATTCGCCATACTTCTGCAGTCTCCAGGTTGTCTGGTACTTGTTGCTCAGTCCACTCTGATATAAAATCAACCAGTGCTTGAGTTTTGATGGCGGTGCGAGGCCGGAACTCGATGTCATGAGATCCCAACTCACAAGCCCACTTGCTATTCGGCCAATGGCTTCCTTGTTGTGAAGAATGTCCCCTATTGGAAAACCAGTAACTACTATGACTTTGTGGTCGTCGAAAGTAGTGACGCAGCTTGCGGGCAGTTAGAAGTACTGCGTATAATAGCTTCTGAACTTGAGGATATTTTTTCTTCGAGGGGCCTAGAACTTCACTGATGAAGTAAACGGGATGTTGCACTGGATAGGCATGTCCTTCTTCCACTCGCTCGACTACCAACGCGGTGCTTACCACGTGAGTCGTGCAAGAGATATACAGCAACAAATCTTCAGCCGGTTGAGTCGGCATGGCTCGCCGGGGTGGTTTCAATACTGGTGGTGTTGTCAAGAATTTCTTCAGTGCGTCTAGAGCTTCTTGTGCTTCTGAAGTCCACTGAAACTTATCCACCTTTTTGAGTAACTTGTAAAATGGTAAACCTTTTTCTCCCAGCCTGGATATAAATCTGCTCAGAGCTGCCATACATCCAGTTAGTCGCTGAACCTTCTTTTGTGACCGAGAGGCTTCCATCTTCATGATAGCATCAACCTTGTCTGGATTAGCCTCAATTCCCCGGTTGCTGACGATAAACCCGAGTAACTTTCCTGCTGGTACCCCGAAAACACATTTCTCAGGATTAAGCTTCCATCTATACCGCCTCAGACTGTTGAAAACCAATTGCAAGTCTTCGATGAAGTCTTTCGAATCCTGAGTTTGATTACCACATCATCTACGTATGCCTCCACCCGCTTGCCCCAGTGGTCGGCTAAGCACGTTTGGATGGCCCTTTGGTATAGTCGCTCCAGCGTTTTTGAGGCCGAATGGCATGGAGGTATAACAGAAAGCACCAAACCGGAGTGAGTGAGAACGCCGTTTTTTTCCTCGTCTTCCTTCGCCAAACTAATCTGGTGGTATCCGGAATAGCAATCCAAGAAGACAGCACAGAACACCCAGCGGTGGAGTCTACCACCTGATCTATCCTCGGGAGCCCGAAGGGATCCTTCGGACAGTGTTTGTTGAGATCAGTATAGTCGACGCACATGCGCCAATCCACTTTATTCTTTTTGAGTACAAGAACAGGGTTGGCTAACCACTCGGGGTGTAACACTTCTCTAATAAATCCGGCCGCGACCAAACGAGCTAACTCGGCGCGAATGGCCTCTCTCTTGTCGGGCGTGAAACGACGTAGCTTTTGCCGAATCGGCCTTGCTTGGGGGTAGACCTTCAGTTTGTGCTCAGCCAGTTCTCTTGGGACTCCCGGCATATCCGCAGGTTGCCATGCGAACACGTCTCGGTTATCTTGCAGAAAACTGGACGAGCGCGCCTTCCTATTTGTCGTCCAAGCTGGAGCTGATGATGGCCGTCTTGCGCTCATCAGCGAATCCCAGGTTGATTCTCTTGGTTTCTTCAGTCGGTCGCATAGAGGTCGCGGTCTGAGCTTCGTTCGCCGGTACTGCGAGGTCCTCCTCAGGCTTAGAGTTCGCCAACGTAGAGGGAGCCGCTGATGGCTTGGTGGTGAGGGCCGCTTGAATAGCCACTCGGAAACACTCTGCGGCGCCCTGGAAGTCGGCGCGCACAGTTATGATCCCTTGTGGTCCTGCATCTTCAGTATCATGTAGGTGTAATGCGGAATGGCCATGAACTTGGCCAATCCCGGCCTTCCGATGATGGCGTTGTACCCGCAGTCGAAGTTTGCCACTTCAAACCTTAGGAACTCGGTTCTGTAGTTCTCCGGAGTTCCGAAGGTGACTGGCATGTAGATGTGACCTAGCGGGTATTCCCCTTCCGTCGGCACGATGCCAAAGAAAGGAGTGTCCGACTCGTGGAGCTCTTTGAGGTGAACTCCCAAGCCTTGGAGTGTCCGGGGGAAGGTGACGTTGATGCTGCTCCCCCCGTCCACTAACACCTTCTTTACCCGGCTCTCTCGGATCACCGGATCGACGAGAAGCGGGTATTTGCCCGGGTGGTCGAAGTTGAGCCATTGATCTGCCCGAGTGAAGGTGATCGGGTGCTCCGACCACCGGTATGGAGCGGGAGGGCCGGTGGTCGCCACCAGTATCTGGCGATCGTTGAGCTTTTGCTGTCTTTTGTTCTCCTGCGATCCGTGTCCGCCGAAGATGACGTTGACCTCCCTGTCAACGCGTGGAAAAGCTCCTCCTCCTCCTCCCTCCTCCTGCCGATGGGGTTGTCGTGGTTCATCTGGTCCTCCCCTCGGCGGAGGAGGAGGTAGAGGTTGGAAAGGTCGGCCGTGTCCGACGGAGTGCTTGAAGTCTCGGCAGTTACGAAGAGTGTGGCGCATGTCCTTGTGGTACGGGCATTGGGCGTCGAGGATGTCGTCCAACGTACGTTCGCCTCCACGAGGTCCTCCTCGAGCGCGAGAGGCTGGTGGCCCGGCAGCGTGTACTTCTTCGCGTGGCCTCTTCTCCCATCGCTTGTCGGGTTGCTGGTTCGTGTCGCGTCGTGGTGCTGCCGGTGCGGGTTTTGCTCCTCCGATGAGGTCCTGGGCTCGTTCGTCGGCGGTGATGTAGAGGTCAGCTTCCCGGAACAGCTCCTCGGAGGTAGTTGGCGCCTTCTGTAGTATGGCTCAGACAAAAGCCGAGTCATTGGATCCTCGGTAGAAGTCCTCGATCACGGGCCTCCGTAACCTCGGGGATACGATTTCTCATGGTTTGAAATCTCTTGAGGTATGAACGGAGAGTCTCGTCCCTCGGCGCTTGATAGATTTGAGGTCCCACGGTTGCGCCGGCTTGTCGGAGAGGGACTGGAAGTTGGCGGTGAAGCGTCGGCTGAAGTCGCCCCAGACGTCGATGCAGTGTCGGGGTAAATGTCGCAGCCATTGCAGCGCGTCTTGCCCAAGGACAATGGGTAAGTACGCGGTCATCACGTCTTCGGACGCCCCGGCGGCTCGGGCAGCGGTGGTGTAGACGGCTAGCCAACCCCACGGATCCTGCTTCGGTTCATATTTGTCAACATTGGATACCTTGAAGTTGGGAGGCCATTGGATGGCCCTAAGGCGCGGAGTGAGGGCGGACACTCCGCACGTGTCCTCCTGCCGTCGGGGTCGATGTCTGTCTCGGGGAGGGGAGTTGTGGTTGTGATTCCTCGACCGTCCCCGGGTGGTTCCGCCAGTTGAAGCCGTTGCCGACTCAGTCCTGGTAGCTTGGCTCTGGGTCGGGACGCCATGATCCCTGTTGTACTCCTCCCGACGGCGAATCTCGTTCTCATGCCGCCGTTCGCGCGAAGCATTGATGGAGCTCCGCGCGTCTCGGCGACTGTTGATGGCGTGTCGTAGATCGTTTGGCGGGTGAGCAAGCGGTAGAAGGTGGTTGGCCGCTTGAGTAAATAGTCGCCGGTAGCCATCGGCGTCGGGAGTCCGAGGTAGTCCTTCAGCTATCCGAGCCAGTACCCCTCCGACCTCGCTCGGCGTGTTCATGGCTCGGGCGAAGTCGGGGTTCAGGTTGCGCCCGAAGAATGGATTCTCTCGACGTTGCCTTGCATCCTGCTCGGCCTGTTCCTGAGCTCGTCGGCGATCACGTCGTCGGGAGTTCCTTCGTTCTCTGAAGACGCGTTCTTCCGGAGTTTCTCCTACCTCTGAGACCTCGTCTCGTGAGACAGGTTGTTCCGGATTCCGCTCTCCGGCCGCGTGATGTCGTCGAACGTTCCTGCGCCGGTTTCTCCGTCGTCGGGACTCTCGTTGAGGCGGTTCTTCCCCGGGTACAGTCGGCTCGTCGTCGGAGATGATAGGCGATTCCGCTCTTCCGATGAAGAGGACGTCGGGGTAGAACGGTGCCGCCGCCGTGATGATCTTCTTTCGGAGAGCTGGAGGTTGCGCTTCTCCGGTTTTTTCGGAGTTCGTTGGGGGAGATTCCTTTTTCGGTGGATCCGCGATGCGATGCAGAATTCCTTCTTCATCCGCTACGAACAAGATTGTTCCGAAGTAGAACATAGATCCGGGACGCAAGGTGATCTTGCCGTAGAAGGAGATGGCCATTGAGCTAACTTGGATTGACGACACACCCCCTACCTG